>OV815271.1:43446852-44646852 GCA_929108145.2 Limnephilus rhombicus
TGAATTTCAATGTGAGTTGAATAATAAATTAAAAGTCACTTTAAAGCCATGGTAAATGTCAGAATGAAAACTCTTTTTTAAAATATTGGCATATAGGATTTCTTTCAGTGGGTGGCTCAGCGAAAAATCATTGACATTCTACCTTTTTTGAAATGAGTGCATATTTTATGGGTAATATCACATTCACATGGTGTAAATAATAAAAAATTTTACAGTTTGTTCGGTGGTTCAGTTTCGATAAGTTTTAATTATATTTACCATCCTATGTAAGCACGGGCAGTAAATACTTGAAATAACTTCTTCAAAATTAGCAAACATACTTTGTGGCATCATTATAATAAAATGAAAATCAAATAACTTTGTTTAAACCACTACATAATTATCAATGTCAACATTGATAATAAGGAACTCCAGTGAAAAATATTATGGCTTTAAAAAAATATGTTCATATAGACCAATACACGCTGATTCTGAATATATAATTTAATAATATTAAACGCGGAGTTTTTAAAAAATTATTTAAAAGTCCATTTTTAAACCTCTCGTCAAAACACAGGGTCAAGTTGGCATTACTGAAATGGTTAGTGGTGACGTCACTGTTCCTCGTGTCGTGACTTCACCGTAAAGTCATTGGATGGGAAATATACGGGAATGTAGGAATGACACGAGCCATCGTATGAATTTATTCGTTTATTTACATATCTACTGTTTATAGAGATTTAGTTGTTGTGTTTATTGAAACATTATTTAGGCCTAAATAATTCAGTATCAAAAATAGACGTATCTCTATTAATTAAAATATTGAAAAACTTTAAATAACTATATCATAATGCTACCTACTGCTCCACGGCCCAATCAAAATGGCCGCAATCGATCAGCTGATATCGCTTGCCTACACTTCTGTGGGTGATTCTTCGTTTTTGATAATATTGATTTTGAAAGCAAAAAAAATAATAATTTCAAATAATTTTTATTCCACTCCCCATAATAATATTCAAAAACATAATAATATAATAAATTTAATATAATGAATTAATAATTCCACCTAAATAATGTTTTACCTTATCGAATAGTATCATCTTTCGTATAATTATCATACAATATGACAACACCTTATGAAAATAAAAATAACTTTTCAGGAGACGATGACGTCAAGCGATTCAATACACATACGGTGGTTTTCGGGGGATCTTGAAAAATTAAAATTTTGACAATTATTTTAACTATTAAAACTAACTCCAGAAAAAAAATGCAGTGTTTTAAGTTAGAAAGTCATTATTCAATAAAAAAATAAAAAATAGACTGGAGTTCTCTATTATATAATGGTTTAAACAAAGTGATTCGATTTTCATTATACCTAAAATAATATAAAATGAAACAATGCAACTTTGTATAAACCACTTATAAAATGTGCAAATCCGACCGGTTTCGGAACAATCGTTCCTTCGTCAGGGAAAGCTTATACTAATTTGACAGTTTAGAACAATGTTTTATTAGGGTAGGGGTGGAGCCGTTGTTAGTTAATAATGTAGATTGGGTGGGTAGGTATTAGTGTAGAGTGGGTGGGTAGGGGAACAAATCCATGATTGGGCTATATGACAATATTTTTTGTTTGTTGATAATAGATTCATTATTTTTAAGGGATTTTTTAATTTCCAAAGCTTCTAAGTTATCTAAACGTTTTCCTTTATGATTAATATGAAGAATATTTATCCCTGTGTTTTTTTCAAAACTATGGTTATTTTCAATGATATGGTTAGCGAACTCAGAAAAATTATTATTATTAAGACACCTTAAATGTTCTTTGATTCTGATTTCAAAATTACGAGTTGTTTTTCCAATATAAAATGAGGGACAATCATTGCATTTGAGTTTATATATTCCGGAATTAGTCAATTTATGGTCTTTATCTTTAGTATTTCTCAAAAAATTACCGATATTATTTCTTGTATAAAACGCTGGTTTAATATTAGAAGGGAAATTTTTGCAACATTGAACTGAAAAATTATTAATATACAAAATTTTACGCCATTCTTTATCAATAATATTATTAGAATTGTATAGATATTTATTTTTTGAAATTTTGCTAAGTTTTTTATTTAGGATGTTATCAATTAATTTTGGTTCATATCCGTTATTTATAGCAATTTGTTTAATTATAGAAAGTTCAGAAAGGAAATTATTATTAGACATTGGGACATTTACTAAGCGGTGTATCATGGAATGGAAGGTGGAGTGTTTTTGTGAGACAGGGTGGTTGGAGGTCTTATGAATTACTATGTCAGTGTATGTTGGCTTGCGATATATACTAAAATCGATTTTATTATTTATAATAGATAAAGTTAAATCCAAAAAGTTTAATTTTTCATTGCCTATTTCTATCGTAAATTTTATTTGATTATGAAAGGAATTTAAAAGGTTAAGAAAGTTGTTGAGTTGACGTTCGGATCCTGTCCAAATGACAAAGATATCATCCACATATCTCTTCCATAGTAAAACATTGTTTAAAAGGGTTGATTTTGAATTAAAAACAGTTGTTTCCAAATCATTCATAAATATATCAGCAATAAGAGGGCTGGTGGGGGCTCCCATTGGAAGGCCTTCTTTTTGTTGGTATATGACATTATTGTATTGAAAATAGTTTTGATTTAAAACTAAGTTAAATAAACGAGTTAGGTCACTGGACAGATCTGTAGATAATTTAGAATCTTTCAATAATTTGGAAATAATTGCTTTACTTTCAGTAATAGGCACATTAGGAAATAGATTAATGACATCAAAAGACACAAGTTTGGCATTAATGGGAAGTACAAAATTTTTCAATAAGTCAATCAGTTCAAAAGAGTTCTTAATTACATATTTTGGTGTAAACACATTACTTTTATGAACTAAATCAGTTATTAATGACGATAGTTTAAAACTTGGCGAATTACATGATGAAACTACAGGTCTGATGGGTGTATTTATTTTATGGATTTTGAGAAACCCATATAATTTAGGTGATTTAGGATTTTTTGATAATATGTTATCATCTTTAAATATGTCAGATTTACAAGATTTTAAAGCATTTGATACACTCTCGTTAAATTTATATGTTGGATCTTTTGGTAAAATAAAAAAATTATCACTATTTATAAAGTCCATCACTTTGTTGTGATAATCAGATTTGTCCATAATGATTACAGTATTTCCCTTGTCTGCCTTTGTTAATATCAGATCTTCATCTTCAAGTTTCTTCTTTAAGTTTTTAAGGTGAAAGATTTCCGGATTCATGTTTATGGAAAGTTTATTTATTTCTTTTTTAATAGTCTCCGCACTCTTGTATTGAAATGTTTTAGGACAGTATGAGAGGGCTGTTTCAATGTCTACAGCAACACTTTCAATTGCACCTTCAATATTAACTTTGCTATAAGGAAGGTTATAATTTAAACCTTTAGATAATAAATCCATTTCTTTGTCGAGGAACTGACATGAAGATAGATTTTTAACTCTGTCATAAAATTTATAATTTGTCGTTGGTGAATTATCAGAACAGTTTATTTTAATATTATACAGATTCTGCAACTTTTTATTCAAAATCTCACGTTTATTGTACGCCTTTATTGAGGCATACATCCGCACTTTGTCATCCAGCAAATCCCACTCTATTGGGTGGAGCTCACTCACCAAATCCAGATGAAGAGACATTAATTTTAGTTTAATTTGATTTCTAAATATAAAAGCACTTTTAAGATCTTCTTTAAGCCACGACACCTTTGCTTTCATGGAGGAGGAATTAAATAAGACAGGAGAAACAGTACTTATTTTGAAATGTGCACTGATGTAGTTTGGAATAACTTTAATTTTTAAACACTGTTGGTAAAAATATATATTCAAACACACAATTCTATATTTAACTGTCAAATTTTTATACATTTTAGCTTTTGTGGCTGTAAATTTATAAAATTTACAGCCACAAAATTATTAAATTTATTTATATTCGTTTATTTAACTTAGTTTTAAATCAAAACTATTTTCAATACAATAATGTCATATACCAACAAAAAGAAGGCCTTCCAATGGGAGCCCCCACCAGCCCTCTTATTGCTGATATATTTATGAATGATTTGGAAACAACTGTTTTTAATTCAAAATCAACCCTTTTAAACAATGTTTTACTATGGAAGAGATATGTGGATGATATCTTTGTCATTTGGACAGGATCCGAACGTCAACTCAACAACTTTCTTAACCTTTTAAATTCCTTTCATAATCAAATAAAATTTACGATAGAAATAGGCAATGAAAAATTAAACTTTTTGGATTTAACTTTATCTATTATAAATAATAAAATCGATTTTAGTATATATCGCAAGCCAACATACACTGACATAGTAATTCATAAGACCTCCAACCACCCTGTCTCACAAAAACACTCCACCTTCCATTCCATGATACACCGCTTAGTAAATGTCCCAATGTCTAATAATAATTTCCTTTCTGAACTTTCTATAATTAAACAAATTGCTATAAATAACGGATATGAACCAAAATTAATTGATAACATCCTAAATAAAAAACTTAGCAAAATTTCAAAAAATAAATATCTATACAATTCTAATAATATTATTGATAAAGAATGGCGTAAAATTTTGTATATTAATAATTTTTCAGTTCAATGTTGCAAAAATTTCCCTTCTAATATTAAACCAGCGTTTTATACAAGAAATAATATCGGTAATTTTTTGAGAAATACTAAAGATAAAGACCATAAATTGACTAATTCCGGAATATATAAACTCAAATGCAATGATTGTCCCTCATTTTATATTGGAAAAACAACTCGTAATTTTGAAATCAGAATCAAAGAACATTTAAGGTGTCTTAATAATAATAATTTTTCTGAGTTCGCTAACCATATCATTGAAAATAACCATAGTTTTGAAAAAAACACAGGGATAAATATTCTTCATATTAATCATAAAGGAAAACGTTTAGATAACTTAGAAGCTTTGGAAATTAAAAAATCCCTTAAAAATAATGAATCTATTATCAACAAACAAAAAATATTGTCATATAGCCCAATCATGGATTTGTTCCCCTACCCACCCACTCTACACTAATACCTACCCACCCAATCTACATTATTAACTAACAACGGCTCCACCCCTACCCTAATAAAACATTGTTCTAAACTGTCAAATTAGTATAAGCTTTCCCTGACGAAGGAACGATTGTTCCGAAACCGGTCGGATTTGCACATTTTATAAGTGGTTTATACAAAGTTGCATTGTTTCATTTTATTATAATGGATAACCACAAAGTAATAGCTACATTCAAAAATATAAAAAAAAAAAAAAAACCTAAAATAATAATTAAAATTTTGCTCCTGTAAACAAAGATAGTAATTAAATGTTTTGAAATACACATGCAAAAGTGTAGTAATTTTGAAACGCCTATAAATAAATTCAGTTCAAGCGTCAGGTCAATATTCTGCGTTTAATGTTCAATATTCAGACATGGATAGCCAAAATACCTAATACATATATACTGTGGATCTTCTACAATTTTGTTTATTTTTTTTAACGCTTAAAGGACTTTTATACATGCAAACAATATTTTTTTTTGAAATGAAAATGAAGAGTTAACAAAATACAGGCAACACAAAAAATATAAGAAACAAAACACAGGTTAAATAAAACATGAAAGTTGACAAACAGTAGGTAATTAATTAACTCTTACGTAGTCTCGCGGCTCGATTACTGTAACGGCATCTACGCTAGTCTTCCCAAATATCAAATTGACAAACTTCAATCCGTGTTTAATGCAGCGGCAAGGCTCATAACTGGGGTTTCTAAATATTCGCATATTTCAGAACACCTTCGTAACCTTCACTGGCTCAAGTGCCCTGAGAGAATCCAGTACAAATTGTGCTGGATGGTTTTTAAATCAATCTACGAAATGACCCCACCTTACATCTCCGAATTATGCGTCCCGGAAAATACCGGTCCGAGACAATTAACCCTTAGATCAGCAACTTCATCTGCTAAAGGCAGACTAATAGAACCTAAACGAAAGCCAAATACTATGTTTGGAGATCGTGCTTTCGGAGTATCTGGGCCTAAGGCTTGGAATAGACTCCCTCCGGAATTAAGATGTATAACAAGCCCAACAGAGTTTAGGTCCAAACTAAAAACCTTCCTTTTTGGGCTCTCATACCCGTAATTTAAATATACCTATTTGAGAGTATCATACTTGTATTGTCTATGATATGTCTTAACCACACTTTCCTTACTGAATTAAAATTACTCGATTCCTTACACATCAATAGGTACTACTGCACCACCCACCTTTACATGTTGCTTTTACTTTCCAAAATACACTCGTCAAAGAATACATTACATATTAATATTAAAATATTTTTCAGGATTAAATAACATGTATTCACAATAATGTCCTCTGCGTGCGAACTCTATCTAAATTTCTTTAAATGGACAATATACAGTGTTAATTTCAAGTGACCTCCCTGGTAAGTATGGTCCTGTTTTCATTAAATTTTAGGCAGCATCGCGTTCATTGGTCAAAATATTGTTCACATATTTTCGTATCGGTGATCAATGAATCGATGTATGCAATTTTTAGCCATAAGTTGTTTATAATTGTTTGCCTAGCTTGTAGTTTTTAGATTTTAGAAATGTATTATAAGTTTGTACAGCGCCCTTGAGGTGATTTTACATAAAAACGGCGCTATATAAACCATCCAAATATTATTATTATTATTTAACAGAATTAAGTGAAGAAAAAATAGGTAATATAAAAATAGGTAATAATCCTCCAAATTCCAAATAAACACTAATACGAGTATTAATAAAAATGTTTAAAATTCGTGTTCACAATAGTTTATAGGTAAAAATATTTATTATAACAACTCACTCCAAGCCTGTATTTTTCTCTTTTCTTTTAATTTATTTTTATTTCTTTCCTTCACCTCTTTTCTATTTCTATCTTTTCCTTTCTTTTGTTTATTTATTTTTTTGGTTTTTATTTCTCTCATTTTTTCATCTCTTTAAATTTCTTAATTTTTTTTTCTTTCCAAATCCCGATCCAAAAATATAAAGATATTAAGATTAAATTTGTGGTTTATACCAATACATGTGTTGAAATGTATGTATCGATTCACAAATAATAAATATAAAAAGGACTTCGAAGAGTGAAACGGTTGTAACTAACTAACTAAAGATATTTAAGACATAAAACAATATTTAAGACATAAAACTAATAAAAATTAAATATTAAATATTAATATTTAATTAAATATTAAATATTTTATAATTTTATAATTAAATATTATTAAATATTTTATAATTAAAATAATTTTATAATTAAAATAATATTTTATAATTATAATAATTTTATAATTAAATATTATTAAATATTTTATAATTAAATATTTTATAATTAAATATTAAATATTTAAGACATAAAACTAATAAAAAATCCAATTGAATACAAATCAAGAATAAAAATATGGCTTAAAGAGGTCAATGAGAAAACCCTAGCGAAGACGCTAAAAACGACATAGAAGACAAATGAACTATATTTGAATAACTTTAGTCCTCCTCGGCACAGGACCCCCTAGTGAGGAGGACTAAGAAATACAATATTTTGTACTTAATTTCACATTTCATTTTGTATGTAAAATTTTTCTATATAGTCGCTATAATAAAAAAAAAAAAAAAAAAAAAACTAACTAACCATCACGCCGTTTCCCCGCAGGGGTAGGCAGAGAGGACGGACCGCCAAACATTCCGGTCTTGGCACAGATTCCTTGCTTCGTTTACATTCATACAACGTCTCATACATTCTCTTATATTATTCTGACTCTTGACATGACCCGATTCAAGTATCTGATTCACTTGGTCGTGCCATGTCTTTCTTAGGCGTTCTCGACTTCTTCTACCATTCACATTTGCGTCAAATATTCTCCTTACACTCCTTTCCTCGTTCATTCGCTCTACATGCCCAAACCATCGCAGCGTTTCTTTCTTGATCTTACTCATTATGTTTACATCAGCCTTGCATTCTTTGCGGATTTCCACATTTCTCACACGATCATACATGGTTTTACCACACATACGCCTCAGGGATCTCATTTCTACAGCGTTCAGTCTACTTTCATCCTTCCTCTGCCAGTTCCATGCCTCACTGCCATACATCAGGGTAGGTACCAGTACTCCATTATGGACGGCTAGTTTCGCGTCTTTGGACAGTTTTTTGTTAGTGCCAACGGCGTTCAGTGATCCATTAATAGAGTTACCTGCATTCACCCGTCTTTCAATATCTCTATCAGCCTTCCCATCTCTCGTATTGTCATTCATTAAAATATTAAGCTATCAAATTTTTTAATGAATATTTTGAACCAATATTATTTATTTATTAACGGTTCAAGTATTTTTAAATGCACAAAATAATATTTTTATAAAAAAAATAATTATAGGCAGTGTTAACATACTAAGTACACAACATTATACTAAGTATACTAATTTGGGAGGCGAGAAGGGTACCGCCGCCCCGGGAACCTTTATTGGATAACCAACACCTCTGCCATAGGTCACCCCAAGTGGTTCGCTACGTTTGGTGATTTAGCAGGGTGCCCGGGTTCACGGGGTGAGGTTTGCCACTGAAACTATTGCATTAAAATAGGTAGAGAATATGTAAATCGCATTAAAATAGATAAGTCATTTTCTAGTTAAATTTGAACTATTAAAAAAAAAAATTGTGTAGCGCGTCTAGATATAAATAGGAAAAAATATCCAAATGTCGTGTTTTATTAACATCATTACAATGTTATTTCCGGAGATTTGAGGAAAAAAGATAAGAAAAACGATGATTGAGAAGAAGGTTCATGGGGTTCATGGGGTGAAGTTTGTCTAGGTCTTGGAGGCGGATGACCAGGAGATACTGAACCCCAGATTCCTACCCACCCCTGACACCCTTTCCTTCCCAGAACTCTCCTCTCCTTCCTTTCCTTAAAAAAACCATCCACACAGCATCCCCAAAGATGACATAGGCCCCGAGGGAAATTATTTTCCTCAGGGCCTCCTGTGTGGAGCTCATGTAAAAAAAATATATATATAATAAAAAGTAAAATTTACAATTACGCTGTAGAAAACAAAATGGAAACTGATAACCATTTTAAAAGCTTTTCGGTGCTATTGAAAATATCTGCTGCTTCTGCATATTGGTTACCTAAACCTGCGTGGTATATACATAATTTACATAAGAAATATTAAAAGAAAACTTATGGCTGAGTAAGAATATCAGTCAATTTACCTAAAACATTGTCTGTTTTTTTTCCCGTAGAAAAAGACAGCAGTTAAAAATATTTTTTAACCGTCGCACAATGCGGCAGCTCTATGAACCGCGTTGGCAGAAAATCAGAAAGTCAAATGTTCTTTACAATGAAACAAGTATGCTAGTTTTGACGTTCATTAAATGTTTCATAATTCCCCCGAAGCGTGTCGCCCTTATCGCAATACTGACGGAAAGAGATCAGTTTGAACTTGAACTTTGTGCGGGTGACCGTGTCAGTTTTTGCAGTCGCATAAATTTCAATACGTTTCAAATTTAAATAAAGTGAAATCTACAAAGTGTTTAGATCCAATTCACGATGAATACGATGTCTAGTGGTGTGTACTTTTATTATTTTATAGTAGTTGTTGAAAACCTTTCACGACATGTCAAAATTTTGAATTAAAACAAACACCTATTTGGATGAAATATTTTTTTTGTGAATATATTAAATATCTGATATTTTTCATCTGTGCGTCGATGAAAAATATTAGAAACTTTGATAAATAGTTTAAAATATTTTACTGATAAACGTTTATTGAAATTTTATGCAAAACTATGATTGCTTTAATCAAAATTTGTTCGAAAACAATAAATAATTAATTTCGTTTAATTTACCGTTCCTTGTTTTTTGTTTGCAAGTTTCCCGTATTAAAACACGAGATCTCGAATCTGAAATTTCAATGAGTTGACAAAAGAATGTTGTCAAGTAACATGATAGGGGATTTAATTTGAATACTTGACGGCCTAATCTCAGAATATTTCACAAACAATTCTCTTCTCCTCCCTAATAACACCCTTTAGCTTCGGTTATAGAGCTCTAGAAGATGAAACTTGACGATGAAAAATATCGACGTTTTTGTATTTCAAGAATGAATTTTGCAGATGGTGAATCTGACACATAACTTACATTAGCGATTAATTGAGTTTTTAGATATAAAGCAGTACAATTAAGCTTTCGAAATCGTACGACGAAAGAGTACATTTATTATAATTTTAATATCATTAACTGCATTTCGGGCGTAAAAAAAATCCTAATTTTCATAAATCACATCAATAAGTAAATGAAAAAGTTTAAAAATAATTATTTACCAGCAAGCTGGTGGAATGTGTGTAATTCAGTAGTCTTAGGCTGCTTTTAATGTACATTTTTTCCAGTAAGTTACTTACCGTAATTTATAGCAAGTTACCGAAATTGTTCTTACGTCTAATGTTCCTGTCTAATCATGTCGGTGCGAACTTACGACTTTCTCACAGCTTATAAAATCAGTTAGTTAAGTCGAAATGCTTACCGTAAGCAATGGTACCAATGTGCGCTAATGCGAGATGTCAAAAAAAAACAATTTTAAATTGGCTTCGTAGGATTTTTTCCCCCAAAAAAAAAAAAGAATTTTTATTATTAGAACAAAAATCTGATTAGATTAAGTAGAGGACCTACCTTATTATCTTCCAATTTTTCGAATTCCTAAAACATAAGAGGTATAATGAATTATTTAGGGTATTATTTATAGCTGGGAAAAAAAGCATCCTTCTATTTAATTATCGGTCCAATCCCTTTTAATCTCAATGTCTCTGTATGTAATATGACGTATATGAATTCAAAGTTAGGTGCTGTCATCTAGTTGTCAACCGGATAAAATTAAAGAACTCCATTAATTTCCGCCGTTAACGGAACAAAAGCCAAAGGAGAATTGTTTCTCTCAAGCCACTTATATTCCAACACTTTATTTGTGCGCTTTCGTCTTTATTAACTAAATCGAGTAAATTTGACAGCAGCAAATCGTTATCGATAGGAAGCCATCATACCGCTAATAAAATTACGCGTGTAGCGGTCGCCGTAAGAAATTACTTAGTTTAACTTTCGAACAACTTCCATGAGCATTAATTACCACTTCTTGGAGGCGTATGTAAAAGCTCCTGTGAGTAACTGATCAAATTTAGTGCCCAAATTTAAAAGGAGCATCATGTCAATTATATAAACTGTTTAATGTGCATATACATCCCTTCACAGATTACCACTTCTCGCACCTACAAACATAATTACACATCTACACACACCTACATACTACGCAGATCACCCGGTAATTACTAAATAAACACACCACAAATAAGACATTACAAAAAAACATTTTATAGGTGCCCACCACGAAATATTACTTAATATCTGTAAATTTGTTTTATCACTGTAACCAAATGTACTGATTTTTTCAATAATCAATATGTTTATTATAAAATAAAATACAAAAAAATGTGCGTCCCGCAAAAACTCAGAAACGAGTCCAGGTACGATCAAGGGAGTTATATGGTGTGGTAGATCTCTATCCCCCCCTCCAGGATGACGGTTCCATTTTTACCGAAAGGGTGTGCTTTTGAAGATATAAGAGCTGGAGTTTAGCCCTCTTGAAATTTCTAGAAGTCTTCCGGAAAGTTCTAGAAGGTTCGATAGAGCTCTAGAAAGTTCTGGAAGGAGTGACGGAATAGGTATGGCGCGGAATTTTCGGGAATAGAGAACATCGTTGTGGAACATTCCAGAGCACTCTTGAATGTTGTCCTGAGCAAAGCCGGGTACCTAGTATAAAATAAATTAAATAGCTTGCATTAATCATACAATAAATACAGTTAATAATACAGTTTATTTCATAAATTAGTCCCCTTCCAGAATTCGAAACATCTGTAATTGTATGTTTTTGTTTAATTTTTGTGATAAGTAATAATTTTGTAATAATAATAGGCAAGGGTAAAGCACCCAGTGAGGCAAACATTATAAAATGATTTGAATAAAATGATTGTGTCAATAAAATTAATAAAAAGATAATTTGCCTACTCTATTGGTTTCATTAAAAAAATCAAACTAAATATTTTTAATATTAATATTTAAAATTATATAATATCTCCAGTTAAAATTAAGTAAACAGATCACAATAGGCAGTGTTCCTTTTTATATCCAATTTAACTCAAGTGGCGGATATAAGAGAGGAATATATTTATAGGCAATAAAGAAAATACATATATGTATTTTTCTGAACTTCGAAGCAGTAGACACAATGTAGGTAATACAAACATTGATTTGCAGAGTTATTAACTTATTGAAGTCATTCCAAAAAACACGAACGGGCATTCATCCTTTAAAGATCTTTAGTCGTTGGTTTTTGGCAGGAGGGCCGGACCCTCTCCGCTTGCTTCATTACGCTTTATATTTTGATTAAGCTGGCAGATAAAAAGAACAAGCGTATTGAACAGATTTCCATAAATTTTCGTTGAATCTTCATTATGGAAAAATTAGACTGAATGACTTATTGAATTTGAATTTGCGCGATGATTTTTTATGGAGGTCGGGTTGATTTGGCACTTCTTTATATTGCGTCAATTAATGACAAAGTCATATAATTTATTGTACGGAAATATCAAATTTATTTTGAAATATCAATCTTTTAATCCTTTTTTAAAGTAAATTGTTTTTTTTTTATGTTTGTTTAAATGTTTCTTTTTATTTTTGTTTAAAGTTAAATGTTCTCTAATGCATGCATGCAATTTACATGCATGCATTTTTAATTGAAGTAGAACATATCTGGCTAATTGATTTTTGTACTAAAAAAAAGGAATTATTGCATTTCAAAGTTTTTTTTAGTGTCCAACATTTGATAAATATTTCTTCTTTAATATATCTCTTCGAATTTAACTTTGGTTTTCTTGATTAAATGAACGCATGTGCGAATAACGCGTAATTTTGGTAGTGGAATTTAACCCGATATCCGATCAAGCTGCAAGTTGGCAGACTGTTTGTCTGCAAACTTTTAGTGGCAATGTTAACATTTACGCATTTTTCTTAAATTCTAAGAAATTAAAGCACTTTTCTTTTTTCGTTTTTTATAATTTCCGATATGAACGTCGGTTTCAAGAATCGGAATTTGGCAAGGTTGGTTGCCCGGTTGATTCCAATCACTGGGAATGAAGTATCAAACCTCAGTCAATATAATATGTATACAGTTAAGTTTTAAAATACTTTATAAAATTATTATTAGTATTATAAGTATTATAAGTAGTAAAAAACACTTCGTTTTTCAGGGGTTGATTTTTATTGTCCTATTTATTACTTTCGTATATGCCCAAACTGGTTGTTTTTAACTCAATGGTGCGTCGACTATTGAAATTTTATATTTTGAAACTTAAAGTGAAAATAACGTTACAGACTTTTACATGTATAATGTACATACTTTACCTTATATATTGTTAAATGAAAAATAGAATTATACTAATCCTTATTTACTTATTGTACATCTATAATTTTGGACGGACTTCAAAATTATGAATATTATTTACCGAGTAAAAATACGAGTAATAATAATAATAAAAACCTTTATTTGTCAATAATTCATTAAATTTATTTTTTTATTTTTATAACTTTGATTCTTTTGATAAACGGGTCACTGCTCAGTTGCGTATTTAGGATTTCTTCCGGAATGCTGTTGATTTTCAGCAGTGCCTTTCATGCAATACATAATAATTAAAATAAAACTAAAATAAAATAAAAGTAAACAATAAAACTATTAATTAAAGCAACTAATATTAAAATTTAAAAAAAAAAACATAATGGGACCGAATAATTACCGGAGACCATAATCTCATTATCATTTTTTGATACAAAGAATGCCAGGAGTCAATGCGCCCCTTATCACATTGTACATTGTTTTTATCGTGTTCGTTATTTGTCTAAAATGGTAGGCAGTTATAATCTAACGAGAGACATAAAACTAGACAGTTGTACTGAAATTAATAATAAGGAAAATAAAAATAATATGTGTGCAGAAATTCAAATAACGGGAAAGGTCGGCTGGTATTGCAAGTATCTGCAGTTAATAAAGCAAGAATCATTATAATGATATACCGTTTTCTGAGGCAATTATTTTAATGGTTTATGAACAGTTCAACTTTCAAAATAATGACTCTTGAACTCTCACGAAAATCTCTTGCAATTTTTATAAATTTATAACATTCTGAAATTCTCCGGAAAAGCTCGCCATCCGATATTTTAAAGAATTTGCTTTGAGCAATAAAAACAACATTTTTGAAATATTTAAACAATGTATGGAGAAAACTGAACAAACAAAATGAAAGGTGCACCAATATTTGCCCGTTCCCTCTTCCCCCTGCAGCCTTGTAGGTCTGTAGAACTTTGGTGGATATAGGGTAGATAGGAAAGAAGTGGAAGGCAGGTTTAGGGGTGAGTAATACCTTAAGCCGCATACAGATATTAGCAACACAGCATGCAATTCAACAAAAGTTACAACTTAACCTAGTGCAGTGGTTCTAAACCTTGTTGGAGGTACTGACCCTACCAGTTTCATATGCGCATTTACCGAACCCTTCTTAATTGAAATCGAACCGGATCGTATGAGTTAGAGGTGTGTCTTGACCTCCGCCGAACCCGCGCGACTGATTCACCAAACCCCTGGGGTTTGATCGAACCCAAGTTAAGAACCACTGCCTTGGTGTGTTCTTCACCGTACGCACGAACTACGCACCGAACGAGCACACTCACAGGTGGCACGCTGCGAATGATCGATCGTCGGTTTTTCGAAAAACTAAAGGATTTGCACCATGCGCGAATTAAAACTCTTGGACGGTTTGTGCACGGTTTCACAATGGCAATGATATCGAAACATGGAATTTCGGGATCAAACTAAAGAAATGGGAAGGACTGAAGAAATTACTTTATGGTAGTCGAAGTCGTTAAAGTTACATGGTCTATATTTTGGGATCGCAAACACAAAAACATTTGCAATATTTATTGATCAATATTCTCTTCTATATATCTGTGCGTCACCAGCGACACATTTTCATAAGTTGCTGTACTATTAGTACTGAAACACTAATAACGTTTAGTGGAGGAGTTTGTTTGCAGTCGAACTTCGTGTAGCTTAGAGTGATCGCGGTAAACTGGCAGGAACGGTGTGCACAGAGTGTTGCTGTAAGCCAGGTCTCTTGTGATCTTCGACATGAACATTTGCTTGAAAATTACTATTAACATTTTTTGGTTTTCAAATGTCTCATTCAATATTCGTCTCCTCCGTTTCTTGAACATGTTCTGATGAGGAAGAGATGCTACATCAGGGAGAAAACACAGATTTCATAGATATTTTAATAAATATGGTTCACGACGAGTTCATCGAAAACGAATTCATCGAAAATCAATTCATCGAAAATCAATTCATCGAAAGCAAATTCATCGAAAACGAGTTCATCGAAAACCAATTCATCGAAAATCAATTCATCGAAAACCAATTTATCGAATGATCAATTCATCGAATCGCCAATTCATCGAAAAAATATATTTTGTTGATATTTGAGAGAAATGCCGAGCGGACCGAGAAATTAAAAAAGCATTGGTCAACCTAAACTAACCTAACCTAACCTAACCTAACCTAACCTAACCTAACCTAACCTAACCTAACCTCACCTAACCTAACCTAACCTAACCCAACTTAGCCTATTTAACCAATTTTTAAATATTTTTTTATCATCACTCTTAATGACCTTTCTGAGTTGCTTATGAGTTGGTTTCATTATGAGTTGTCTGGTCACCGTTCCTTAGATATCCCTTTTTTGCAGTATCAGACAATCGGAAATCGAAGAGATAACCTATAAATTTTACATTGTCACTACGAAACTGACAGTTGCTAAACACATTTATATCAGTTAAATAGACCTTTTGGGTATTTAATTTTGACAGCTCTAATATCTACAAAAAAAATGTTTTTCTATGAATTGGCGATTTGATGAATTGATCATTCGATGAATTGATTTTCTATGAACTGATTTTCGATGAACTCGTTTTCGATGAATTTGCTTTCGATGAATTAATTTTCGATGAACTCGTCGGTTACCCTCAAAATTTGCGTCTTACAAAGAAAATGAGAACTGCATTTAAATGTATTTATAAAAATTAAAATCAGCAAAAAAACGTGTATTTTTACAATATGGTAATATATATTTTTTTCATAATTTAACCTTTTAACGTTTGTTGGTTATTAAAAACTGCGTATAGCTGACAAAATGAAAAAAAAAACAAATTTATGAATACAAGTTAGTCTACAAGAATACTAACTTTACCCAGAAAAAGTGTTATTTCCCAGTTTTATATTTTCAACAAACACATCGCATATGTTTGTCAATTTTTTTTGTACTGCCTTCTTTGTACTGCAATTATGGAATAAAAATTAAGTTTCCTACAAAATATAAAATATGGACCCTTTTTTTCCCCAAATCACGAAATCTATTTTTTTTTCAAAACTTCCGGCCATTTTAGCGAGCTAATAGACCAATTTAATTTATTTTTATGTATTCGAACAGCTACAGATCAAACGCAACTTTTGAGACCCCAGGTGTTTAAAATAAGCATTTTTTCTCTCTATGGAGAGCGACACAAGCGTAGATATTTACAAGTGATTTCACGATAGAAATCCATTACGACAGTATTTGTACAGTATAGTATTTGACGACCGGCGTGATCAAGGGGTAAGGCTCTTGACTCGCAACCCGAAGGTCGCGGGATCTAATCGCGGCGAGGGCTAATAAATTTGATTTGATTCATTTGTATTATTTCACAATTAATTCATTTATAAATTATATATAGTATATTTGCGGCACATTCCAAAGTGGAAGATACTCTCACTATCGCCTTGGTGTAAGACCACCATTCATAATTCAAACGTTGCTTGAAATGGCTTTAGTCGTATTTGGTGACCAGATCTGAATTGCCAGGTACTTTCCCCATCTTCCTCTTCCCCATATTCTTCCTCTTCCACCGGCCACGAAAACCATGAGAATAGCATCAGCCAACAATAATTGTGCAAAGCCACGCCCCCATTGACTATGTTTATAGTAATGTTCAAGCAAATGTTCATGTCGGAGGTAGCAGGAGATAGGGCTGTAGAAACGCGCTTTGTGCGCGCTATCCGTCCGCATACGAGTATATGCTGGCGTTGCAATCATTGTTAAATGACATGTTGTGTTGCTAACATTTGTACGCGGCTTTAGAAAATGTGAACGAAAACTCTTGAAAATAGAGTGGAAAGTGTTGGATAATGTTGACATTATATTTTTTTAACACCTGCAATATTATTTAGATTTCTGATTGCCTCTTACTCGTGTCAGTGACTATATTTGTTTTATCAGGTACTTGCCAACCTTCCTCTTGGCTATCTCCTTCCCCCTAACTCTTTTCAGCCTCCATATCCAGTTCACTGAGGATGCCTTCAACTTACTTGATCTGAACAGTTGGGATTCACTATTAACTTAAATGTAAAAATATTGATAAATGAAACAATTCAACTTTGTTTGAACCACTTATATAATGAGCAAATCCGACCGGTTTCAGAACAAACGTTCCTTTTTCAGGGCAAGCGTATACTAAATTATGTAAAAATATTGCTTTCAAGTTGTAAAACTGATAAAATCATGTAAAGCCATACCTAACAAAATATAACTTAGACAATTTTCGGCGCTAATTTGCGAAAGCAAGCCTCATTTTTCTTGAATATTTATTACAGTTGGATAAAGTAATACGCGAAAAAATTTCATTGAAAGTTAATTGAAGAAAGCTTGGCTAGCTCGTTTGATAAGCTTTAGTTAAGATTTTTAATTAATTTTTTTAACTGTTTATTTCACGAAAAAACATGTACATTTTTTAGTATTATTTCACCCGCCATGCTAGGGATGTCCCCGTGTTACGGCATGTGGTGTTAACAGATTGGAATTATACATAATATGCTTGACAATAATAGTAATTCAATTATATAATTCAGATTAAGTTATAAATGTTTTACATGGTCTTTAAATTAGGAAAATTAGATAGGGATTGTGGGAAGATATTAAGGTAGATAAGATGGATAGAGTGTAAAATGTATGGGTATTATGTTTGAAATGTATTGCAGATGTAAGGTTCAATGGAGTTTTTGCATGTTTTTGAATGTTAAGTGTCAAAATTCGGTATTTATTGTTGTTTATTTTTAAATTTTTTGTAGTCAGATTCTAATCTCAGCTCTGTCGTTAGTTGATTAATTTTCTTAAAATAAATCAAATTTCTTCACTTCAAAAGTGTTTGGTTTCACACGTGATTGTTTCAGTCCAGTCCATCCAAATTCTCAATGAAGTGATACACTAATAGAGGCGAAAGTCGCATTCAGTTCACAGTAAAACTAGTGTTAGGAAAAGCATTGAAAACTATTGAAAATGTCTCATTCAAACACCCGTAGCTTTTTTGTTATTACACCACACGTTCACCCTTTTTACAAAAAATCTCTACCTGCGTTTGCGGTAGACTAACAAAATATAAAGGAAAGATGTTTGTCCAGAGTGGCGGTTTCAGTTTGGACGCCTAGTTGCGTCGTTGGGTAAAGAGAATTCAGCGCAAGGATTTTTTAGTAAAAAAGCACAATGCGTTTCAAGTGTATAAATCTTGATTGACACTGATTGTTTGTTCCTTTTGGTACGGTGGTACATTATTGTTGGTATATTTTCGTAGTGGCTTGTGAGTTGTGCCCTGGGCAGTGGATGCCAACATGTTCCAGTAATTGAATTAGGATCCGTCCAGGGAATCGAATCACAAGCTGGCCTCGGCCAATAATTAAATCTTTCATTCCTCTCGGAGGACCAAATATGATTTCTTTAGTGAGCAACTATTCACTGGGCCTGTTTGGATACATTTCCGAAAGTAACATTACTGTTCAGTCAGAAACCTTTGATTAGTCTCAAGTAAGTGTACTAAAGTATACCGAGAAGTTATGCCCTGTGTCAAAGGATACGAAGAGTATTTTCTTAAAATATCGCCACGCAACGTATTGTAGCAAATAAATCATGTTTAGACTTTATTTTCTTATCATGAAGGTTGATGTGTTACTTTATGACTTTTATGTATAAACTAT
Organism: Limnephilus rhombicus; assembly: GCA_929108145.2. Taxonomy (NCBI): domain Eukaryota; kingdom Metazoa; phylum Arthropoda; class Insecta; order Trichoptera; family Limnephilidae; genus Limnephilus; species Limnephilus rhombicus. Next base: position 43,466,106 of record OV815271.1, read on the forward strand.
TCAATATTTCTACGGACGTGAAAATTGAATTAGGTACATATTAAAAAGGTACCTATTTAGCGTCCAATAATTTCAGAGGGATAGACAATTTTTATAACATTACGGCATTAACAGCACATTACATTTATAACATTCCCAGCATTCTTCTGAAAAATTATATTATTATTCCGAATGAAAGATCAGAATACAAGGAATGTTTTATTTTTATTGTGATATCTCGTGCGGAACGCTTACGCACTCTTGCGGTGATGCTTTTTTTCTAAATGGCGCTATTCAAATTGTTCGGTAATAATACAATAATCATTAATTAATTAATACATAGTATAAAATGAAGTCGCTCAAAATGTATGTGCGCATAGATCTTTTAAACTACGCAATGGATTTTCATGCGGTTTTCACCAATAGAGTGATCAAAGAGGAAGGTTTGTATGAATAATATATGCTTATTATAGTAGAGAAAAGCCGAGAAATTCAAATATTCAGCGGGCAGCTGGCAAGGATTTTATAAAAGTTTGGTAATGGCGTTGTGTTTCGTTAGCCACAGCAACGTGTGTCCGGGTCTGCTAGTAGATAATAAAGTAATTTTATTGAAGTTGAAAAATAATATATATTTTTAAAAGTTTAAAAGATCACACACAGCTTTACTTTACATGTTGGTTGTTTTGGTATTATTTGCATTCACTAGTTCTCTAAAGAATATTAGTAGACCGTCTGGAGGAAGGCACTGCTTAGGACCTTGTCCGAAAGGGGCGCAAGATGGATCGGCCATGTAATAAGACAAGAAGGCCTCTTGCATGCCATAATGGAGGGTATTACCGAGGGGACAAACGCTAGGGGACCCCCACGCCGAGAGTACCTGGAGGACCTGCTGGTGGACGAGCGCTGCTCATCATATGCAGACTTTAAAAGAGCCGCACAAGACAGGGAAGAGTGGAAGAAACGTATAGATGAAATTGCTGCAAACCAATCCCACGATTGAAACCAGAGAGAGAGAGAGAGAGACCGACATCACCAACAGGTACCTACATACATTTTTTAACATACTTCTAATTTCGAGAGGTCAATGGGTCTCCCAAAACCGATCTCTCCCGATGGGGCCGATCACGCTGCTGGTAGCTACTTCCGCCGCCAAGACCTCAGCACTCCTCACCTGATGAACCCAATTTATTTTTATGGTGTTTTTTTAATGTGAGAGTCTGCTTCCAACCGTCTGGAGCCAGTGAGAATAAGGCATCCTCATATTGTGCAGCTGAAGGAGGTGGTGAAGAGATGGGAATGAGGAAGGTGGGGAAGTACCCAGCTATTCAGATCTGGTCACCAAATACGGCCAAAGCCATTTCAGGCGACGTTTCAATCCTGAATGATGGTCTTAAACCAGGGCGATACCGGGATAATCCCAGAATGTAGGATTATCCCGGTATCGCCCTCAAATATTCCATACATTTTTTTAAATGTGTAAATTGTGAAATATCACAAATTTATCCAATTAAATTAACTTGTGCACGCCGGGATTTGAACCCGCTTCCTCAGGCTTGCTAGTCAAGAGCCTTACCTCTCGACAATAAACAGAGTTAAAATCGTTTAAGCCTTGTATTGTTTCTCAATGGTGGCATTTAACCATAGCGATATTGAGATTATCTTCCACTTTTTCAGGAGACCATACGATTATGTTTACCTTTTGCATGGAAAGTAACGTACACATTAATTATTGTTTTAACCAGGTTGTGAAATGCGTACCACCCTTCTACAGGGGTCGTTATGGTAAGAGTTTTTACGGATCAAATAAAGGGGGTTTAAAAGGTGAAGGAACGGATTTACCTCCTTCAGCGCTCAGTTCAAGTGTTAAAGTGTACAAGTTGTGAGAAATTCACAGAGATAAGAAGACTACTTGAAGATGGATGAAGAAAATACGTCGAACTAGTCCAAAGTATCCGCAGGGGTATGTTAACCCCCTTGTTCCACACCCCCCCATCTCCATCAAAGTTTCCGAACCCACCAAACTATCATAAAATGGTTCGTTGCATACTATCAAAAGAGTTCACACTAAGGATAGCGAAACACAAAGGTATCCCCTTAGGAAATTTTATTCAAGTCATTATTCACGTTGAGTTTTTTCACTGTATATTTTTAGGATACTACTTGTAGTAAGCATGTTTGTAAAACAAAATTTACGATGATGAACCATTATTTACACAAAAAAAATCTTTGAAATGAAAGCGTATAAATATCAAAAGAGTGTAATTCCGTAAATTCTAGACCTACGTGTTACGTAGGTAGAAAACTTCACGTGTGGGTTGATGCTTAAGATCGAGAACACCCTTAACAAAGGATTAATATAATATAATGTAGACTATTTGCGAGAGACAAACAATCTTTATGATTATAGCTACAACTATGTATTGTACCTCCCATATTATAAGACTACATGCCTTTATACCCACCGCCAAAATTGGGTTATATTATGAGCATTGTTTTCATTGGAATATATAAACCCGCAATTTACAAGCTAACTTAACACGTACTTGTAATGTGGAAAATGTAAGTTTATAAATAAATACAACGATAAAGGCTTCTAGTAACACAATAGATAAATCCTACTTTAGGTGTGGTGAATTAAATTGGGTAAAATTAACCTGCATAGTAAATGAAAGAAATTGAGAAGTAAATAAACCAGGCGTACAGAATGTGAATAGGACGAGATGATATCTTATTACTAGAACTAAGAGGGGAAAGGAGTGGTTGCCAGTACATCCGGTCACCTATTCAATGGAGCCGCTATTCGTGACACATATTGGGTACTACATAGTACACCCTTTCTCGAGTAGTATAATAGGATAAAGATATTTTTATACTCCCCTTTCAGAGATTTATGGCCAACATTGTCGCAACGAAATTAGTTCCTTTAAGAATTATATACGCTGAGGGATTATTATGAGATTTTCACCCCATGTACAATGTACACTCCCTGATACGAAGAGAGGATTTTATATTGAGCTCATGAAAGGTATACATTTTTCTACCCAGTGTACGATAGAGATTTTGAATTAATTTTCTTTTAAAGGTGTCATCAAAATACGACGAAGTCACTGACACGAAAAAAACTTACTTACCCAAAAAATCTTAACTAAATTAACTTTTTCAGTTTATCAGTTTTTTTTTTAGTTAAGGAGAAAACAACAAAAACATTACCAAAAATGTACAACATTAACTAGAGGTTACCGTATCCTGAATCTTCTGAATATTTTTGATAGATAAACACGAGCAGCACAGAAATAAAATTTTACAAATAAATTGTTAGAAAAATTTAGGGCAAAAAAAACCCAAAAAAGCGTTGAACAGAAATATACAAGAGTCAGAATAAGGGAAGAGTTAACATACACAACATAGACGATGTGTGAATGTAAATGAGGCAAGGAGGGTGTGACCAAGACCGAGTTGTTTGCGGTTCGTCCTCTCTGCCATCTTCTTAATTGATTCGAGTATGTTAAGACAATCGATAACATTGACAGTCGATGAAATATGTATTTAAAACAGTAAAATTCTTCAGAACGTTCAGCTCTGGCGCCAAGAAGATTTGACTGTTAGGTTTTTTCTCCGGATTTAATCGGTCAATGCATCTGCTTTTAATGAACAATGTCATTTCCTTCGTGAGCTTTGAAATATTCAATTAACTTTAAAAATTTAAGACATTTCGCCACTATGGTTGTTCAAGTTTTTTTATTGGTCAATTAGAAAAATAAATTAAAGAAAAATAATGTATAAGCTCAGGCGATGCCATATTGTATCTATACCGACACATTGAAATAGAAGGCACTGCCTCATAGTTTTATCGAGTAGGACTTTATATCCGGCGATAGTCAAACTTCGAAATTCAAGGAAATTAAAATTAATGTACTTTCAAATGCACAAGTTTAAAACTCCGGTGCAGACGACAAACTGCATTCCGAATTATCGCTTCAATTAGTCGTTCGGAACTGGCCTCGACGCCGACGTCAGTAAACTTAAATTAGCCACGTGAGAGGTGTTTTATATCGTAAGAGAAATATTTTTATATTTTCAAACTATCAAAATGTACCTATTTTTCAATATTCAGCAATTTTCGGAGAGTACATATATTTTTATTTTTACTTTTATTTATCAAAATAAATACATACACAAAGTATTATATTGTTCACATATATTTTTTTAATATAGTTTTTTGAACTATGGAAAATATACGGTACATTTTTCTTGACGTAAATTAATACCTCCTTTATTGAGAATAACTCGTATTTAGGAAGGTGAATATTTTGATTAAATTGCAAAGCCAAAGTTTTGTTGTATAACCAAAAGAAAAATATGACGCAAGAAAAAGAAAGAGAAAAATCATAACGAATGTCAAATTTAAGAGCGTAATTGAAGGTTTTATTAATATCGAAATCACTGGTTGAAGCATCATCCAGGTCTTCGGAACTAAGCTCTTGGTTTAATAACTTAGATATTGCATCAGCACTTAACGAAGAAATGGTAAAAAATCTAAAACAAATACAACTTACATAAAAAATATACATGCAAACTCAAACCAAAAAAATAACCACAAAGCTAAACATCCCTCGAAACGACGGACACAGCTCAAGTATCTCAAAAATGATCGTCTCAAAATTATGACAAGGATCAATACACCTCAACGGCATCCGAGTTGGCTTCAGAGACGACACATTCGGATACACCGTTTAAAAGAGACAGCGATATTACTTTGTGACGCCCGTCGATTCGACGGAGGTTAGCTATCCAGGGTTAACAAAGGCGGTGTAAAGTTTGTATAATTGATGAAAAACCGAGTATGTAAAAACCTTACCAAAAAATTGAGATTGCATTAACAGATATTTTGACAACCATAAAAAGTTTTACATACAAATTTTTTACAGCGGAAAATTCTAGTTTATTTGACGTGTAAACTGTAAATTTCTCATCGAATTTCGGAATGTTTCTAAGGTATTTTGAAGGTCTTATTTTTTTTCTTTTTGAAGATGTCGTAAAAAACGTATTTGAAATATATTCATAAATATTTTAGTTAGAAAACCACTCCAAACGTCGAAAAATTCTTGGATATACGATATTTCGAAAACACGTTCCTTTTATTCAGCAACTCCTCAAAAAAACTGTGTCACTTTACTTTTTATTTCGTTTATACAATAACCAATTATAATGATAATTCCCAGCATTTACCTACACAAACAAAATAAATGTTATTTAAAATCATCACTTTCATTGAATTATTATTAAATTTACGCGGTAACAGTCAATAAAAAAATATGTCCAAAATAACCGCACTTTTTCAAGACGGGAATATCATACTTCAGTTTGCCAAAATGCAACGGTGCCAGATATTTCGCAGCCCCGTTAAAGACATTTTTTATTAGCAAGAATTCAAATCAGAGATTGTGTAGTCTTTATTCAGGGTTGAGGGGTAAGGGTTGGGTCAATCGCGTTTACCTGCTATGTAATAGCACTGATACGATCTTCAATACCTTCAATGTTATGGACATAAAACAGCTCTACTCAAGGTCCATCTTAGTTATTTTACACAAAAACAACTAAACACCATACAAAGCTACACAAAAAATACACAATACTCGAGCTATTAACAAAGAACTTCTACAAACTCCTTTTTCCAAAATCTCCTTTGGACAAAGACACTCTAATTACATAGCTTGCAAACTCTACAATACTCTACCGGCTACGATCAGACAAACTGACTCCTTGATAAAATTCAAACAATATAAAAAAAATATAAAAAAATTGATTATAAGTATTGGACGACACACCATTACAAACATCTGTAAAATAAATAACACATAGACAGAAATAACTATTCACAAACGACCTAACCCATATAAAATAAATGAAAATAATAAAATCCTGTCAAATTTAACTCCATGAATAGATTAGACAGAAATTACTTCTTTACTTCATCTCCTCCAACAATTATAAGAAAGCTCTCTTTAAAAGGTTTTCCCACCCTTCCAATCACCTCTGTTTTAATTCCGATTCAAATTAATATGTATCTTAATTACTCTTGTAACTACGATATTCATTTATATACTTGTATGCCTGCCTCGACACAGGTATATTCTAGTGAGACAGGCATCATAAAACCCAATGTACATTTACTTTTTCATAGATAAATAAATAAAAAAAATTATGCTACAACTACAAGGGAAAGAAAGGGATACCTTCCAACAAATAAAGCGACTTTGTAAGATTGATTTTTTTGTTGTTTATTGTATCGAAATGTGGTGTTTGGCCCCATTGTGCGGGGTCCATGCAAGTAGTGCCAGAAATGGAAACAGTGTCCAGCGTTGCCACCTGCTAACACCCGTAATAACCCAGTCGATGAACGCATTGAACTGGAACAAATTAAGGGAAAGCTGATTTTATGCAGGTGGATGGTACTTCTTACATGGAGTATTTTCACAAAAGTCCCCACACCTCCCCCGCTTGCTTCCCCCCCCCCGTCACCAATCAAGCTTTGAAATTGTAGAATTCCACAAAATCCATTATATCTCCTAAACTATACAATATATCTGAAAAAAAATTACACCGTTATACTTCTTAAAAATCTATCTATAGAAATAATGGAACATATTTTTTTGTTTTCTTCTACGGTTTGGCAAATAATAATGACATTGTCTCCAAAAACAATTTTTTTTTTCGTAAAATTTTGATTTAAACGTGAATATTTTTTTTTGTCTGAGGGAACACGCAAAAATGCTTCAAACAAACTATTTGCCAAATTAAATAAGCTTTAAAGCGATATATAACATTGCTTCCTTTTATCCTTAATACTGCTCAAAATCTGACTCAATCGCAGGGCGGCACGGCCCGTGATAAGACGAACAACGACGACACTTCTATTAAATGTTTAATCCGTACATTCATTGTATGTATATATAAATAAAAACTTGTCTACATTGATGACAAAAAAGACCTAGGCCTTGCAGATGCTATTATAGCGTGGTTAATTACTAAACGTCTTCTCGTAATATCAGGTCCATTATCGTACAACCTCTTCTTTGTTACAAGTTGACGTGAACAGGTTCAGAGTTTAAGGAACTAAATCATCACCCCCACCAGTGATTTCCGGAATATCAGGATAGCTTTCGCAATCATATGGCATTTTTTGAAGATCTTCTCTGATTATTTCTGCGGCAGCACGTACAATTCTTAAACGTTCCAGATTTGCATTCATTTCTTTGTTTCTGCACCAGTCATCTAGTATCTTATAACTTGAATGAGACATTCATATGGCAGTTTTTCTGCCAAAAATAAATATTTACATACGATCTTGAAAATAGTTAATTAATTGTTTTTTTTCAGAAAATTATCTGAGTACGGAAGAACAGTGCCACAAATGTCTATTACTATTTCCCCTAATTTCTCTAAAGTAAACTGACATTCATCAATATTTTCTAAGAAATTATGGAGTTTAAGATTTTTTTGGCTGAATTATCGTCTTTAGGTCTTCCTACAAACTTACTTTTTGAGTTAGTTTACTTTTACAGAACTTCTTGAAGCAACTGCCATGATAGCGAGCTTCTGCGGCGACCAAATTAAACACGCTTAACACTTTAGATTTTACTTTTGCACCCCATTTATCATCTCTTGTATTGCAAGTGTTAACACCAAACATTAGCTCACGATATTTATGAGGTAGTTTATGAATAAAAACTGTTTTTTGTCACAAATAATATACAGTTCTCCATCAAAATAAATGTATTTTTTAAATGCCTTATGAATCGCTGAAGTGTACTGGTCGATGAGCTACAATTAATATTTGTAAAAATCTTAATACTACTAGCCCTCGAATACTTTTTCTACAATCTACGTGCACGGTTACGCTATCCAAACTAGTTAATTTAACGTGATTATTGTCATTGTTTTCAATACCTACTAGCGTTAATTTGCACTTGTAACCATTTCTTTACAATAACAACATTTCCTGTAAGGTCAATTTACAAAAAATACACAATAGGTTCTCTCCAGTTTGTTAATTTCTTGTTTCTCAATATTTTTAGGCGATGAAGGTGGTAAAACGCACAAAAAAACTTGGAAGCTTGGCACGACATCAAAATATAACGCACAAAACCGACACACACCTTAATCTTAAGACATAGGAGATCAAACTGACTATTTTTATTTATTTTTTCATTTGTTTCAACTTAATAAAACAACAAGTAGCGACGCGACAAGAGCGACAAATATAACACGCCGCTCCGTGTTACGGCCAACGCGCGTACGAAATTAAGCACTTATCTATTCCATAGTAATGAAGGATGTAAATAAACACTGTTATACACACTTTTAAAGCTTATTAAATTTGGCAAATGATTTGTTTGAAATATTTTTTCATATTCTCTCAGACAAAAAAGTATTCAACTTCAATAAAATATTTTGCAATAAGTTTTTTTTTTAACAACAATCTCATTATTATTGGCCAAACTAACATAGATAATAAAAAAATTACATTTCGTAATTTTTAGGCAGTTTTAAAAGAAGTTCGATGATGAATTTTTTTTTCTGATGTGTGTTTTGGTTTATGAGATATAATCGCTTTAGTAGAAGCCCACTTTCAAATGTTTTAGGAGGGCTCAGGAGGGGAAGCAAGCGGGGGAGGAATGGGAACTTTTGTGAAAATACTCCCTAGGATAGGTACTACTTACTTGCAAGAATTCAGCTTTCCCTTAATTTGTTCCAGTTAGGGCCTGTTTTTTGTCTAGATTGACTGGGCTATAACGTTTGGCAATTCAATAAAAAGTTTACCGGCCAGGTAAATTATAATTTAAACTAAGTTTAATCGGCGATGGTAGATATTAAATAAAGGAAATATGTATTTGAGTTAGGAAAACAATTGAATTTTATTGGAATAACTTTTTTATTACCTTTTGAAGGTCATATCTGTCGATGGAATACATTTAAAAAAATGTAAAACGAAAAAAATCTAAAAAAAAAACATATAATAGGTTAAACTAATCTACAACGGTTCATTTCGTTTTATTATTATTATGTTCTTCTTTAATATATGTCTTAAGGAAAATAATTGATAGTTACTATTGTTGATTATTTTCAACAGATTTTTCTAAAGCTATCAAGAGCACCTATACTTGTACCGTACGAAAAATACTGGTTGTTGCTGTATTTCTCTTTTTTTTTTTTTTTTTTTTTACATTAGCTCCACACAGGAGGCACCGAGGAAAACAATTCCCCTAAGGGCCTATGTCATCTTTGAGGATGCTGTGTGGAGGGTTTTTTAAGGGAAAGGAAGGAGAAGAAGATATGGGAAGGAAAAAGGTATGAGGGGTGGGTAGGAATCTGGGGGTCAGTGTGGCCAGGAGTGACGGACGTATGAATCTATACCTCACACTGCGGTGCAAGGCGAAGGGTCGGGAGAATCCGACTGGAGAGGTCAAAAGGCCTCCCTCAATCAGTCTCCTCCGAACCTGCCCGCCACGCAGTGGTTGGGCAAACGTATCCGCCACCAAGACCTAGACAAACCTCATCCCATGAACCTTACTACTTTCCACGATTTTTTAACATCTGAGCTCTATGAATGTAAAATGGGGTTGTTATGCTGATTTTTGCTGATTTACTCTTTTTAATGAGTTTATTTTAAACCAAAGAACACTTCTATCGCATGAAAAAGAACGTGTTACTATCGTCGAGCAATAAAGAAATACCCTTTAAAGAAAACATTTTTAAAAACAATGAGATTTTTCTCTGTTATTCTCTACATTTAGTATTTACTGCTGTGAAAACAGTATTTACCTTCAAGGGTATTCATTCAGTCCATTTGACGCATTAACAAAGGGAATAGTAAATTCAACATTAAATTATTTGTTACGCGGTTCGGCCCGTATTTTAATAATGGCTTCTCCTTAGTTTCCTCATGATGTTTATTATGTTTCGGCCCTAGAAATAAAGGCTGGTATAATATTTGATTTCAGGAAAATACAAGGGTTTCCATTTTGCGGTCTCATTGGACAGTGGCTAGTGAAAAGTGTCCAGAACAAACAATTTCCTGCTTCTACGAACATTTTGATTACACAATACAAGAAACGTTGTTTAGGAACATTATTCAAAATTAAAAATGTCACTAAAGTGATGCTGTGGGGACCTAGTATCTGAAATTTGTTGGCGGTAAACTTTAATACACTACATTCTGATTTGTCGTGTAGCTAATGTGCGATTTTATAATTACCTTAATGTTTCACGGTTACGGTACCGTGACGGCAAAGAAGGCAATTAACATATGTTCTTTAACACCGTAATGCTACAGCTCTTTCAAAAGGTTAAGATACACAATATAAGTAGGTCTGTTTTATCCAAAGGAAAAAAATTGCGCTCAATAAACACTTTTATATTTACCGTGACGACAGAAAAATAAAATAATTTAAACGTACGTTCCTTATCGCTATAATGCCGCACCTCTTTCTTACACATTATAATGGTGAAACACACAAAATGCATGTGACTGTTTCCACCAAAGTACTACTTTTTTGCCAGGGTAATTGCGTTTCATTTTTTATACGTGTGAGGGAGATTTTCTTTATATTTGGTATGAAAATAATTGTTTGTTTCCAGTTTGTTTGTTTGGGGGTGCAGAGATACGTTCACCGTTTGTCTCGCTTTCGTCTGTTGTCATTTAGTGTCTAAGAAAGAGCAAAATAACAAAAACAAAACCATCAGCACATTGACATTTGAAGTTTTTGAATTTTTGATATTCACTCACATTTCAATATTATCCTTGTAATTATATTCCGTACTTTCAAAATTATCGTCCCGGCAAGTTGTATTAGTAGTGGTCTACGGAGACGTCACTTTGCGGCGTGTGAGAGAGATGCAATAAAATGATGATTTTTTTCCTTTGGAGGGAACAGACCTACGTACATTGTGTATCTTATAGTAGGTATAAAAGATCTACAGCAATATTGTGATTAGAGACGTATGTTTATTGCCTTTTTTATATTACACCGTAAATACAAAAGCGTCCAATACTAGTTTATTTAGAAGCCCCAAGTACTTTTACATACAATGCAGAACGTCTATTTTGAAAAATTACAAGATAAATACAGGTAACGTGAAATAGAAATGAGTGACTTAAACATGAATAACACGTCAGACCGGTTAGCGGCTGTGTTGGCATCGCGTTTGAGTCCCACCCAGGCGTCGCGCGCTCGATTCCTCGGCTGGCTAAGTCCTCCAGGCAGACAGACAGACGGAAGAAACATTTTCCTCTTACTGTGGTGGTAATAGGATATGTTCAAACATTTTTGGGTTATTCGTAACCCGGGAATGTTTGTCTTTCTTTTAATTTTTTTTTTAATATCCTCCAAATCAACGATATAAAATTGTTTAGAACAATAATTTATTCCACGCGGAAATAGTTCGCATATAAGGCGTTTGACGTTAAAAAGTTCAAAATATTCTCAAATACATTTACATATATCTGCGAAAATATGATATTTACAATATAGTGTTATAGTTGATGTACCTATCTGTTTATTTGTGAAAACTCCTTACATTATACATAGTTTTTTTACAGAAACAAATTTTCTTGCGACATCTTTGTATATACGAGTACGTCGCAACTCAATAATTATTAATAGAGCGACAGTTGGAGAAGTTTTACTACATGAATAGGTTTAATATGACCGTAATATAGGTACAAGGTGTTAAGAGATGTATCTGACTTACTTTAACCGGTGATTCCTAATTTTATTTGGAGTAAAAAATTCAAATGAAATGTTGGTGTCAGGGGACATTTTCTTAGTTTTTAATTTTTTTTTTCAAAAACAATTTATTATTTTATTTTAATTTTTTTTTTTTTACAAAAGATACATAAATTATGATATATTTTATACGATAACTAATTACATAAAATGTGTATTTGATGTACCCCCATTAATAAGCAGGGCTTTTGTGTATGGGGGGTGTTATTATATAGCTTTAATTTATAATTTTTTATTCAGATCAAATTTTCAGTATAATTTTTAAGCTCAGTTTTAAATTTTTTATGTTACTGTTCATGTTTCTGATTTTTTCAGGTAGTGAATTAAAAAATTTAACTCCGAGATATTTATGATTTAACTGTCCTATTGTTTTTTTTTACATTTTTGAATAGGAAGTATTGATGTTTGTCTAAGATTTCTGTTATTTTTAAAGGGAGCAACTTTATTTTGAATATTATCTTTATACATTTGTAATGTTGCATGATAAAAGTATAATGCACTTAATTTTCTGATCTTAAATTGTTTGAATAACAGTTCTGATGAATATGAGTAGGGTTTTTTTAAAATTGTTTTTATTATTAGTTTTTGTGATATGTAAATTATTTTTTGTATATGTACCGCCCTATCCTATAATGCCGTATTGTATAATTGATTGACAGAAAGCGAAGTATGTGGTTCTAAGTAATTTTTCGTTTAAAATCCTTATTCTGTTGTTTAGAATATTTATGTGTGGGGACCATTTTAAACGCTGGTCTATTATTAGCGTAGGAGACAATGTCACCATATTTGAAAATATAGAATATATCATTGACATATATAATAATAACAGTGGTCCCAAAACTGTACCTTGGGGGTATTGAAAAGTCGCTATATTTTGAATCGCTGACTTGATTGAGTAATTTTACTTGTTGAGGTCTTTTATATAAATAACTAGTTATCCATGCTAAGACTTTCCCATTAATTCCTATCGATTTTAATTTATTTATTAATTTTTTATGTGATATGCTGTCGAAAGCTTTTTTCAGGTCTATAAATATTCCGATACATTTTTTATCGGAATCTAGGGCCGTATGTAAATAGTTAGTTATTTTTGCTATCGCGTCATGAGTACTTGTATTTTTTTTTGAAGCCGAATTGGTTATCATTAATTATTTAATTTTCTTCTAAGAATGTCCAAATTTGTTTTTTTACAATTTTCTCATATATTTTTGATATGTTTGATAGGAGGAAAATCGGGCGGTAATTTTGTGGATCTTTACGACAGTCTGTTTTATAAATGGGAATTATAATTGCTCTTTTATAATTATTGGGAAATTCGCCACTTGCTATAAACTAAGGTTTATTATATGTGTTATGGGGAGAACTAAGTATGTTTTCATCGCTTTTATTGTCTTTGCATCTATGTTATCAAAGCCGGGGGCGGAATCTCCTTTTAGTTCCAAGATAGTTTTGTCAATATCGGCTTCTGTAACTGGGTGAAATTTATTTATTTGATAATGTGTTATTTGTTGTGGATTTGATATATTGGTTGTATTTATGGACTTTGCTAGGTTTTTTCCAACGTTATTAAAATAGTTATTTAAAATATTACAACATTTTTTGTGTCATTCTGTACGTTATATATTAATTCCCCATTTGATATTTCTGATATGTGCTTATATACATTTTATTTATTTATTATTTCATTTATTGTTGACCATATTTTTTTATCATTGTCATTAGCTTCTGAAATAATTTTTGAGTAATGGTCGTTTTTCGTTTTTCTAATTAGAGTAGTTAATATATTTTTATAATTTTTATAATATAGTACAATTTTATTGTTAACTAGTAGCCTTTGTGTTATTTTATAAAGTTTTATTTTCTAATGGCATTTATTAATCCTAGAGTAATCCAGGGTTTAATTTTCCTTGTTTTTGAATTGGGGACGATCTGTGTTGTTTTTGTTGCTTCTAAAACGTGTTTAGTTAAAGTGTTTTCAAAGAGTAAGGTACTTTGGTTGGCGCATTTATTTTTTAAAACTTCTTCCCATTTTTCAGTAATTATTGATTTTTCTTATTATTTGTAGTCTACTTGGGAATATGGAAGATTTAATTTGGGACTCGTGTTTAGTTTTTTATTTGTCTCATGTAATATAAGACACGCGTAGTGGTCAGTAATATTGGTTTTCCAAACAGTAAATAAAAATTTATTTAATTTAAATGTTCATTACACCAGATATGATCTATGCGTAATGGCGTTTGGTGTTTAATTTCTCGAGTGTTACTATTAATACAAGATTTATAATTGAGGTGCGTCATCATGTTAATGTAATTATTTTTTTCTATTGAGTTATGGTTTGTAGAAATGTTTATATTGAAATCACCACACACAAAAGTAAGTCTTGTCGATAATTTGCTTAGATATTCACCTAGTTCATATATAAAGTTAGTTATGTTTGATTTATGTGTTCGGTACACTGTTATAATTCTGTAAAATTTATTTTTTAATTTTATGTCTATTTTTAGACAATTTACGTATTGTATATAAATTTCTTCAATGTTAGTAATTTCACATGAACAAATATAATTATACCACTATTTTTGTTAATTGGTGTTGTTGTTGTTGCGATGCCTTTATAGTTGGGTAGCGCATTAATGTATTGATCGTTATTACTGTGCGTTTCTGTTAACACTATGCAGGCGGGAGATAAAAACAGATCATTAATATTTATCAAAAATTCATCGAGGTTTTTTGCGATGCTTCGAACGTTTATATGTAATAGCAAAAAGGGGAAACTATTTGTAATGCACAACTTATTGACTTCTGTAATATTTTGACATATATCTTGGTTTATTTTGTAATTTTCGTCAATTTGTTTTACTATAAAATCGGTCATTTTGAGTTATAATAAATCTTTTCTTTAGCAAAGTTAAGCATTTTCATTCTGTGTTTGCATTTTTCACTATTTAATTTGTGGTCTGTTGGAGTCGTAGTTTTAAATTTTTAATTAAGTTCTGTGCAATTAATGCATTTTGGTATTTCGTTCTTATTGTTGCAGTTTTTTAAATTATGTTCATCCGCACAATGAAGGCATATTGGTTTGTTCGGTGGTTGGAGGCAACGCATTGCTGTGTGACCATATTTTTGGCAATGGTAACACTGCATTAGGGGGTTACAGTCCTCTACTTTAATTTGGTAAAAACGAAGGTTTACGCTTTTTTTCATAATTAGAAGGTTTCTGAGATCTCCACTGGTTTCCAGGATTATATTTTTTTGTTGATATTTTTTAATTGGTGTGGTTCCTTTATATTTTATTTTGTTTGGGTTCATTTCGTATATTATTTTTATATCTTTATTTTGCAGTATTAGATCTGATATAAATTCTTCTCGTGTATATTTTTCGTCGATTCCTTTAAAGATCATGCACGGTCTTTTTTTATCAATGTTTTCAACATGTATTCCTTCGAGTTTTAACTTTGTAATTTCATTTTTGATGTTGGCCATATCATCCGCTTTTTGTAAATTTTTTATTAATTCATTTTTTGATGTCTTCCTGATGCTGCTTACTCCGATTCCTAGTTTAGATATTTTGACGTTTTTCGTGATGGTTTCTTTTATGTCTTCGTTATCATTTTTAGTTTTAATTATAATGGGGTATACTGGAATATTGGGTGTTGTGTTTTTTCCACTGGTGATGCTAGCGTAACTTCTCGTAGTAGCCTTGTTTTCCAGATTTTGATATTTTTCTAAGTTACTGATATATCTTCTATCACTGTTGATTATGTTTTCTCGTAGTTCGTTTATTTTGTCTTGTAATGACAGACTCTATTTGTTAATAGGATCTTCTAACATCGTTATTATGAGTTCAATCGTATTTTTTGTTTTTTGGTCCTTGACAGTCTGAATTTTCGAAACCTCATTCTTTTGCTCATTTAGATAGCTCACTACCGTCATTTTTGGGTCATCAATTTGGGTTCAAAAATGCCCCCACTCTATTTAATATTTAAAATATGGTCTCTTGTTACAGTAACAGCCATAACAATATTCTGTTAACTTTTTGTCTATGGCTTCAAATGTCACTTGTCACTTCAAACTTCAAATTCAAATTCAAATGGTTTCAAATTCAAATATCACTTGTCATGTTAATTTCAAGATTTTGTTTTTAAATTCACTCTTATAGTATATCTGTTTTCACTGTCATTTTTAATCGATTGGAAAACGATCCACTTTTTAATGTGATACACTTTGTTTTGTGTGAAAAACACAATCTAGATATCAATTTTGGAAACTTTTTGTAGTACAAAAATATTTGGTTACTTATGAATAACTCCATAGAATCGAATCTGAATTTTATTTCACATGTCGTCATTGGTCACTCAGCAGAGTAATTACTTATTTTTTAATGTTGTTAATTGGGAAACAAGTTACCGAAGACCAAAATATCCTACTCCTACTAATAGTATAAAGGTGAAAGTTTGTATGGATGTATGTTTGTTACTCTTTCACGCAAAAACTACTGAATAGATTTTAAAAATTCTTTCACATTAGTGAAATTTCTTTCTATTAAGAACGCTACATTATTTGCGAGATCTATAGGCTATATATATTGGTAAGCTCTGGCGTTATGAATAATCTCTGGCGTTATGAAATTATTTATCATACGTTTTCTGTCGCTAACAAAATCGATTTATTGCAAACGCCAATTGCCGCCTTGGAAACGATGTTTTTTTTAAAATTAGGTTACTATGGACATCCCTTTGATGTTAAAATTCAAATATGTATAAAATACTAATTCCTACTGTACAGAATGGATTTTAATGAAACTTTACAATAATATGAACATATAGGCTATAGCTCAGAGCTCTGGAATTACGAAATTTGTATGAAAAAATTGCAATAGGTGGCACGATTAGTAAGATATCTATAATTCTTTAATCGATTCAAATTATTAGGGATGTAGGTACTTCAAATAAATTCGCTTAAATATTTTCTAAAATTGAATTTTTATTTAAGAATCTTTGTTTTGCAAAATGTCATTCTCAAATTTTGACATAATGTCACACAACAATTATTGTTTTAATTGGATAGACAGGTATCGCATTTTTTAAGTATAAAACTGCCGTACTGGATTTTTTGGTAGAATATAAAAAGAAGAATAATAATTCGTACTTAATAAGAATAATAATTCGTACTTAATAAGAATTAATAATAACCCGAGCGACTGAACCAAATTGGATAATTCTTTTTTTTGTTCGTTTTTTTTTTATATAAAATTACCGTTGAGTTCTGGCATTATGAATTTTGTATAAGAAATTATAACAGGTGGCATGCGAGCAGTTTGAAAACTGAATGTATCGGGAATGAATGTGTGGAATGCGAGAGGTGAGTGGGGGGAGTGGGGAGAGGGTAGGGGAGGGTGAGGAGGGTGGGGGGGAAGGGAGGTTATGGGAGGGAGAGGGGGAGGGAAGGAAGAGGAAAGGGGAAGGATGGAGGAGGTTGTGGGGAGGGGTAGGGGGTGGGGGGAAGGAGGTTGATGGGGGGAGTGGAGTGGGGGGAGGGGTGGGTGAAGGGGGAGGGGGATTGATGGGGGGAGTGGAGTGGGGAGAAGAAATGTGGAGGAGGCTGAGTGAAAATCCCCTAATGCCATGCGAGCGAAGCCGCGGGAAAAAGCTAGTTATGAATAAATACACAATGATAAAAACACAATCTAGATATCGATTTTTGAAACTTTTTGTAGAACAAAAATATTTGGTTACTTATGAATAACTCCATAGAATCGAATCTGAATTTTATTTCACGTATCGTCATTGACCACTCAGCAGAGTAATTACTTATTTCTTAATGTTGTTAATTGAGAAACAAGTTACCGAAGACCAAAATATTATGCAATTTTTTTATTCCAAATGACCTCACTAATCACTTAAGTCAGGTGCATCTCTTTAACACCCTTTATAATAAAGTGCTGTGATTTATTGAAAAAAAAAATTTAAGCCACTCACAGAAAATAGACGTATCAAGATATATTTATAACTAATATAGAAATATGTACAATGATGTAAGGAGAGCGTATGAACGATGAAATGGGAGCATATATGTACATGAGTCCGAAGTTAATGGTAGAAGAAGTCGGGAACGCACATGGAAAACAAGGCGTGATGGAGTGTATCAAATACTTGAGGCGGGTCATGCCATGAGTCAGATTAACAGAAGAGTTTTTTTTTGTATGAGACGATATATGAATGTGAATGAAGCAAGCAGTGTTTGCCATGATAGTTGTGTAGTGGTCTATCCTCTCTGCTGACCAATTCCAGGAAAATATGTGATTGTTAGGTCGTTATATCAGTTAATAGTATATAACAGAAACAAATTGATATCGGAAAGTTGTACATTATATTATTAGCATCGGTAGTGATTAGTAATGTGTTTAGTTGGGCTCTTCAATAAATTAAAGTTAATGTACAAGATTTTATTATTTCAGATTCAGGGGTAGATTATTGTTCCACTTTCATGAGCCAAGCTTTTAGATTATCTTGAAAAAGAGCCAGTTTTAAAATTCAAAAACGAACTACGTATTTTTCAGAGAATCAATCTTTTCCAGCAGTTCCGCAAATTGGTTTTGAGCTGTGAATAACTTAACCGCCTCCGGAGGAATAAAGTATCTGCCAATTCCTATCAGCATTCCCGTAAATTCGCGAAGAAATGAGAGAATTTTAACAAATTAATCCAACTGCTTTTTAATTCACTTTCGCCTTATACCGAATTTATCTCTCATTGAGCTCGTCAGCAAGTACATCAGTATCGGAATTATGCCAATCAAAACGTTGACTTTATTTATTTTCGCAGTGGAATTCGATTTCCCTAGTCAAACAAGACGTGGTAGCGTTGAATTCGCTAAGTTGGGCATTTAAATAAACATGTGATGTGGACATGGCGGTAATTTGAGACTTTCGCTAGCGTCGCGCGACGCGGGCGTCACGTCGGAGTCGTCGCGCGTCTTCGCTTTGCCAGCCGGAAATATGTTATAAATAGGAAATATATATACCTACGTCTAAATTTTAACACGAATTAATAATATATTAATGTGGTATTTATTATTATGTAGACTCTTATAAATACATCGCAATAAATTAAATGTAAGACATCATTTATGTTTTGATCGATAATGTCAAAAATTATGTATATTTGGGTGTTACTATTGACTGCTACATGAAATGGGACGTACACATTACTAATGTTTGTAAACGTCTGCGGTCTATTGTGGGTAGGATTTATAAAATAAAATATTTTGTGCCTTTAAGTACTTTAAAATTAATATACGTATCTCTGGCAGAATCAACTATCCGTTATGGACTTACTTCTTGGGGACATTCTTGTAAAACTAATATAAATTATATCCAAACATTGCAAAACTCTCTGACAAAATTATTAATCCCTAAGTACACTAATGAACACAGAAGTGACACTAAATTAATATACAAGTCTCTAAATGTTTTACCTGTCAGAGGATTATTGTTTTATAATATTATAAGTCAACATGTTATATTGTCCGATTCCCTGTACAGGGTTTAGCATAAGAAGTTTAGCATAGTTTACCATAAACATAATACAAGATTCACTCAAAATGAAGGATTGGTGGTTCCGAAATGCACCAATAAATACGGTGAAAGGACCCTTAACTATATTGTACCCAAAATATTCAATAAACTACCAATGAAAATCAAAAACAATAAAGTTTTTAACGGTAAAGTCAAATATAAACTAAGGAAATGGCTATAAGATAGGGATGATTTATATTGATGCCCTACCGAAATCCTTGTATTCTTTATTGAAACTCACATTGAAGGAATTGGAAAATTCATTACAATTTTTTTTTGTAATACCTAATGTATATGAAACTTTTAATTTACCTGTGATTATATTTCATTTGTTCATACTAAATCCATTTGTACTTTTTTATTATATCATAACATACAAATTTTTTATTATATCATATCATACTAAATCCATTTGTACTTTTTTATTATTTAAGGCTTCTAGTGCTACTTACATGTATTTATTATTTCCGTGATTTAAATAATCTATTTAATTGATATTCAGCATCAAAATTATAAAATTGTATGTATACAATGTTTGAAAATGTACCAATGTTGTCATTATGTACCTGCTGACAAACTACATAAGTAGTTTAGCGGGTTTAAATGTAAATAAAAATAAAAAAAATTGTTTGGAGTTCTGCTTAGATTCAGAAGAAGTCAAGTAAGTACTATCAATCAAGAAGATTTCCAAAGAATATTTAAAATAAAAAGCTAATAAATTAAAAGTGTTACAATATACTTGCATTAAGGAGTTTAGAAATTTCCAAATACATATAGTGTTGTCAAAATTTTTGGGATATAACTATTAGGTTCCAAACAATACCAGACACTGCTTGCTCGGGTGCATTTTTACTTACGAAGACAATGACTTCCATCCCCATTGCTTCTACCCAATAGACCGGAATCGCCCACAAGCTAGCATAGTATATGAGATAGCGTCTTAATTTGTTTCCCAAAAGCGTACAGTTCACTGCAACTAACAACCACAATAAGCGTGGAGGTAGACTTATTGTGTTTCATTACATACTGAAACCTCAAACCGTTGTTATTCAGGGGTCTTCTCTGATTATTATTTAAATCGCTAAACTAAACTCTCTGACGTATGCATATAAAAAAAATATATTTTCATGCTGAATTATTTTACAGTTTCGGTGGGTTGTATTTT
Organism: Limnephilus rhombicus; assembly: GCA_929108145.2. NCBI lineage: Eukaryota > Metazoa > Arthropoda > Insecta > Trichoptera > Limnephilidae > Limnephilus > Limnephilus rhombicus. The sequence goes on from OV815271.1 coordinate 43,486,613, forward strand.
TAGAAAAGTTGTGACGATAAATGAATGAACGATTTCTGATTTAAAGAATAACAAAAAATACGGTAAAAATCACAGCAAATAAAGATTTATTTGCTGTGATTTTAGAGATTAGAAAGAGTGTTAATGCAAATTTAAATATTATTAATAATCAAATATTGTTTTTAAATGACCCATTATTAAATCTATTCCCCTTTTAAATTTTTAATTGTTCTATATTGCCCCTTGTCTCCTACACATTATTTTCTTTCAAATTTTATTATTGTTTATGTCTATTATTTTTCTCTATTACATATGTATGTCTATTTTTAAAATTAGTTCTGTCAAAACCCTGACGAAGTCAGCTTTGCTGACGAAACTTGTCGGTTTTTGTAAATAATTAAGTGGTTAATACAAAGTTATCTATTAATTTGAACGATTTATTTCTCATAAAAGTTGCGAACTTTACCAAAAACTCTTTTGTCTATTTTTTCTTGCAACACATATGATTTAGACATAACAAAATGGCTAACTTGCTATAATATGTGTTTATAAAAAAATGTGCAATAAATTATAAGCGCACCTTGATACATCGAACTTTGGATAAAATAGAAAAAAAGAAGATTTGCATGAAATAAAAAAGACGAGTAATATGAATATTTTTCCGATCAATGAAGTGAAAAATAAAAGGGTGAAAAGGGGACGTTTGTAAGTAATTAAAGAAAATTGTATCGATTTGAATAATTTTTTAAGCAATTTAGAGGAAAGGGTTCAGGGTCCCGAAGGATGGGCTTCAATAGATTTCTAGCAACCCTTGTGAGCGGCAGCGCGAGTCGGTTACGCTGTCTTAATACCTACATTGACAAATAAATTAATACAAATTTAATACTTCCTTCGGTCGTTATTCAATACCAATTTTGTCGATCGTGGATTATTTAAATAAAAGCGGTTTTGGTGAGGAATGTTTAGGGATTCCGTGGACAGCCATGCGCAGGGGATGCATGGACCAGATTTTCTCCTTGCGTATGCTCACTGAGAAGTTTCTGGCGAAAATCCAGAAACTTTTCTGCGCCTTTGTAGATCTACAAAAAGCATACGACCAAGTCGACAGGAAAAATCTATGGAAGGTGTTGTCCAAGTATGGAGTGAATACAAATCTCATTCAGGCAATTGCGTCTCTGTACGAGGGAAGCGTTGCGTGTGTTAGGGTGAACGGTGGTTTTACGGGGTGGTTTGACATCACAAAAGGTGTCAAGCAAGGCTGCGTTATGTCACCATGTTTATTCAATATACCTATACATGGTTAATTATTGTATGCAAGAATTCAAAGAGGTGGGATTGGGCGCGAAATTGAGTAATCTGAAAGTATGTTGCCTGTTGTATGCCGATGATGCGGTGCTGATTTCTAACACTATGGAAGATCTACAGTTTCTTGTATCTAGGATGAACGAAGTATGTATGAAGAATGAGTTAATGATGAATGTAAGTAAGTCTAAAGTCATGGTGTTTGAAAGAGAGCGTACGAAAACAGTATGCAACATAGTTGTGTATGATGAATACTTGGAGCAGGTGGATGAGTTTGTGTATTTGTGTAGTATGTTTACGAGAGATGGGAAGGCTGATGGAGATATTGAAAGAAGGGTGAATGCCGGTAACTCCATTAATGGTGGACTAAATGCCGCTGGCGCTAATAAAAAAAACTGTCAAAAGAAGCGAAGCTAGCAGTCCAAAATGGAGTCCTGGTACCTACCCTGATATATGGCAGTGAGGTATGGAACTAGCAGAGGAAGGATGAAAGTAAACTGTTGAAATGAGATCCCTGAGACGTATGTGTGGTAAAACAATGTATGATCGTATGAGGAATGTAGATATCCGCAAATAATGTAAGGCCGATGTAAGCATAATGAGTAAGATTAAGAACGGGATCCTCAGATGGTTTGGGCATATGAGAGCGCGAATATGGTAGAGCGAATGAACGAAGAAAGTAGTGTAAGAAGAATATACGACGCGAATGTGAATGGTAGAAGAAGTCGGGGACGCCCGAGGAAGACATGGCACGATTAAGTGAATCAGATACTTGAGTCGGGCCATGTCAAAAGTTTGAATAATAGAAGAGAATGTATGAGACGATGTATGAATGTGAGTAAGGCAAAGAGTGTGTGCCAAGACCGAGTTGTTTGGCGGTCCGTCCTCTCTGCCTACCCCTGCGGGGAAACGGCGTGATGGTTAGTTAGTTAGTTAGCCATGCGCACCATCGTAAATCTAAACGAAAGAAATTTCACGACGCATTAAAAAAATAATTTAAATGAGTGTAGTCAATGCAAAACAACTGCTGTATTTGGCGGGCGGGCAGTGGTGCAGAAAAATAATTTGCGATATTTTTACATTTAATAGATGAAAGGTAGCCAAAGTTTTTTTAAATTTATTTTATTTTTTATTTGAATAATGAAAGATACAATATAATAAAATAATACATAACAATCTTAATTAAGTTGAAGTGAACTTTTTATGAAGAACCGAGAACACAAAAACACTTGTTTTTTTTACATTAACGCCACACCGGAGGTCCTGAGAAAAATAATTTTCCTCAGGGTCTGTGTCATCTTAGGGGATGCTGTGTTTAGGGTTTTTTAAGGAAAGGAAGGAGAGGAAAAAGGATGAAAATAGGAAGAAACTCTGGGAAGGAAATAGGTGAAAGTAGGGGTGGGTAGGAATCTGGGGGTCAGTGTGTCCAGGAGTGACGGATGTATGAATCCATCCCTCCAACTGCGGCGCAATTCGATAGGTCCAGGGATTCTGGCTGGAAAGGTCAAAACTTTCTCAACCAGCCTCCCTCGATCCGGCCAGCAGCGCAGCAGGTGACAAACTTGGACAAACCTCACTCCATGAACCCGGGCATCTCTGCTAAGTCACTAAACTAATTAGTATCCAATAAATGGTTCCCAGGCGGTACCCATGCCCGCCTCTCGAAATGTACAATTGACGATAACGAAAAAAAAAGTTTTAGTTTGCATTTACGCTGTATCATTTAACTCGTGGCAAGAAGTTCGTTAACAAATTAATGTTTGGAATGATAAAACAATTTATAGGAAGGTAAACTTTTTTTTCTAAATTAAGTTTTAAAGTTTGCTGAAAGTTTTTATTCACATACCTCAAGCACTCCGATATGGTAAGAGATATTTTGAAGGGAAACAAGATTACCAATGGGAATCGTGTTCCCATCTTTTTGCAATCCTTATTGAGAATACAGACGTTTGATACTGGGCGTGCTTTCAATGTGATATTCTGCATTTTTATTCGAAAATCTTTCCCTGGGAGATTTTTAGGGATGTGTTATAGCCTTGATATATCGTCGTATGTTTGGAAATACATTCCGTGGGAATATTCCGAGTCTCAAGACCTACAGTATTGATATAAATTGCTTTGAGATATTATTCCGATGGGATTTGAATTCTTTTTATCTTGTAGGTATCCACTCAAAGGCACGTACGAAAAACTATAAATAAAACAAACGTATTCTAATTAAATTCCATGTTTGTGTACACCACAATTCTGGGTCGGAAAACAGAAGGATGCGAGTTAAAGATGGGAGGCTATCGAATGCTTATTTTAACTTCTGAATTACATATTCAAAAATCGTAAAAAGTTGTTTTAAAAAATTCATTTGTTGTTCGAATTTTGCAGATATGTACGTCGAGAAGGTAAATGGCAAAGCGACTTTCTTCTACACAACTGCAAAATACATTAAACACAATAATAGAATTATGATAATTGATATTATAAGACATAAAAAATAAAATGGTTCAATAGACGTTATAACTAGAGATACCACGAATATTCGGTTAATATTCGGTATTCAGCTGAATACCGAATCCCAAATCATGATAAAATATTACCCAAAAAATTATTTATTTTAACAAAAAAACAACATATAACTTAAAGTTATGATGCATGAAAACAATTTTTTCAGCATTTGTTGATAGCAAACGATTGCGCTTGTAACGCTGAAAATGTGTAAACTTTATGCATTAAAATTAATTTTTCTTTGATTGTCCCGTGTGCGTTCACATACCTTACTTAACTTTGGTGATTTGTTGTGCGCACGATCTCGAAGGTCTCTAAATATAATAAGCACTTAAAAAAATTACAATAGGTGAGGCGCGAGTGGTTTGAAAAATGTGTGTATTTCGTGTAGTTTAGCGGCAGGGAGGGAAGGCTGGAGAGGGAGGGGAATCTGTGAGAGGGTCGAGGGACGGAGAAAGGCGAGGAAGGTAGAAGAGGAACGCGGGAGGGGGCCGGGGAACGCGGGAGAGGAAGGGGCCGAGGGAATGGAACGGGGGCCGGATTAGGGACGCACGGTAAAGGACAAGCAACGGAGGAGTGTTTGAGAGGAGTTGGACAAAGAAGGAGCAGAGGGAGAGGTTTCAAAGACATAAGTAAGGGGAAAGTAGGGGGTTAATTTGGAAAATTTATGGTTCTCACACGTAAAATAGATATACTGTGAGAAGTGTGTGTATTTCATATAGTTTAGAAATGAGGAGGGAGGGGAAATGATTCCGGTTAGATGGAAAGAAGGTGAGTGGGGGTTAACCGGGAGAGGTGCGAGGGAAGGAGAATGTAGGAGAGGTCGAAGGGGAACGAGGGAGGGAAGGAGGCGGGGTGGACGCACGGGAAAGTGAGGAGAAGTGAGGGGCGAGGGAAGGGCACAGTGAGGGTTTGTGTAGGAGACAAAGTAGTGATAGGGGATAGTAGGGGGATAAATTTTCAAGTTTCTGTTCACGCGTCGTAAAAATTATTTGTGTGATTTATTCGTTTACGCACCAGACAGAAAATCAAAAATATTTTGTGTCCAAAAGCACTTCAATAAATATAATGAAAAAAACAAATATTTTAGTTGAGTGTAAAAGAGAAATAAAAGTAATAAAAAAGCGGAATATGTGCACAACACGCATTTCGCGGAAAACGAAGAATGTATCTGTATGTATAATTTGAATTATATTGTAATTAATAATTCAAAATAATCCAGAAATAAACACTCGGTTTATATTCAAGATGTTGCCGCAAAATAAAAAAAATGCTACTCGATGACTTAAGCCCAGAATTTTAGAAAGTGTGGCCATTTTGTAACAATTCTCGTTAATTAAATTTGATTATTTTGCTATTATTTTTGCTTGGCTGTTTATGGTTTCTACTTCTGTATTTGAATATCTTTGGTTTCTACACATGGTATAAGTGTTTACATAAACCTCAATAGGTACCTCATTTAACCTCACCAGGGCAAGCCTGTATTGAGGATAATTTTATATCATGATCCAAATAACGCAAAACAAAATATTGAAAGAACAATATTGTCACCTTAAATTTTCTTACAAATAATGGATATCTACCCACCGAAGGAAACTAATATATATTTTTTTGGAGTTTTGAAACTAATATATTATTGGAGTAGGCACTTAGGGTGACCATGGGCTGATGTTTGATTTTAAATGATACATTATGCTATTAATTTAAAAAGGACAAAGAAGAAACTATTTATGGTTTTATGAATGCATTTATATGCGTCTTTTGATTTTTCGACAATTATTTTTATGTAGTTAGAATATTTTTATTAATCCCTATTTCCCCTGGCAGCAGTTTTCATTACGAGGTATATTAGAATTTAAAACTGAAAATAAACTTTTTATGAATTCGTAAAGGACTGATCCCCGAAAAAAACACGGTGTTTTTTGTGATGTGTCGAATATCAGAAATTTTCTAAATAATTTAATAACTTTACTTGTTATATTATTATAAATGGGTTTGTGAGGTTTAACGACAAAGGCTCGTGTCAGAGTGAAAAACCTTTCATGAAACCTTTTTTCTTGACTTACTTTTTTTCCGACTAGAGACTAGATAGTTTACAGTCCAACCGATTTTTTTACGAAGACACGATCCTGAAAATGAATAGCTTGAATTAGCTTAATCCGTCATCCTTTAATAGCAAAGTCTTGATCGATGACCTTCAATTTTCTTTGTATAAAATCAACTAAAAGTAAAAATAAATTTCTGCAAAATATTTTTTTTTGAAATTAGAATACATTCTTAGAAAACTTCTCTATTTATTGCGAAAAAACTTTCTTTTGTGGACGGAGTTTTTTTAAACTTTTATTAACCGTACAATCAACCGACTTTTGATGTCTCCTGGGATCTCTTCCACCTTCCTCTTCATGCGGATTTCGGGCCTAACATTCTACACTGCTTATAAGACATTGTGTGTTTGTGATAATCACAATACACATACAGATTTTTTTCATCTTTTTCTGGTATTGGAGTAAGTTAGGGCAATTCTCACCTAGTGAAGAACTCGCAAAGAAAGTGCACTCGCACCAGTCATGTAGGTTTAGAAATCATGAGGTGTGGAGTCTTCCCCTTTCAGATTTCCCTTAAATCTTCCCCTTGATTATCAATTGGGTAACCTTGAATTTGTCGTTCCTTGAATCAGTAAACAAATTTTTCACAATGTTTGACTTTTATGCAATATAATTTAAATCTATTTATACTAATATAAACAGATAAATCCGTTTAGCTGTATGTATTTAGCGACGAGAATTTTTTTTTGAGAATTTCGAAATCGGCGTACTTTGGAAAGATGTAACATATATTAAAAATAAAAACTGTAATATTTTGATATTCACAATTTTTGGACAACCCCAAAAGCTTTATGTTTTATCATTTTCACAATTTTACCTAAGTATTTACGGCTCACTTAAGCGAAATAAAACACACGTAAAATGTGTGTTTTAAAATTTATTTTGCAGATAATACATTCGTAGATTAGTACAATCGAACAAATAGTGGACAGAAACAATGTTTTATGAATTTATTTCATTACACGTATTATTTATAGTGTCCGAACAAAATAGGACATTCTAACGAAACCGAAACCGAAACCGAATCTTCGGTATCTGTCACAGTTTCGCCGAAACCGAAACTTTTTTAGACATGTTAAAAATCTATTGTTTACTCAAATTTGGCTTATTTTTTACACTTATACAGACAGTTAACACGTTTAAATGAAATAAAAAAGCCATTATTGAAGTAGGTACCTATGTAAAAAAAAAAAAAATGTTTTTTAATATTACTGCTTTAAAACACACAACAATTATTAAAATTAACAAAACTTGGAACAAAAAATTGACAATAATCAACACTTAAATTATAAAGGAACGACCTCATTAATTGAGCATTTTAATTTTAATTGCGTTTTCGATCCCAATTTTCTTATTACACGTATTTAATGAAATAAAAAAGAAAACAATAATTATCATCATTCATAAACTCGAGTGAATAACTCAACGGAAAGAATTTCTACGCTCAATAAATGCCAAATAAAATGTATGAGACTGAAGTAATAACAAAAACAAACACTTAACTAATCAGTGTGGAAGATACTCTCAGTATCACCCTGGTGTAAGACCACCATTCAGAATTGAAATGTTGCTTGTAATGGCTTTAGCCATGTTTGGTGACCAGATATGAATAGTTAGGTATTTCTCCACCTTCCTCCTCCCCATCTCCTTCCCCTTCCCACTACCTTCAGCCCTACAACATACCCCAATTGGGGATGCAAGAGTCTCACTGGCTTCAGACGGGAGCAGCTGGGACTTTCTTAAGGTATTCATAAACAAAAATTAAAAATCACTATGCGCGATAAATAACACATCAACTTACAACACAATCACACCGGACCGGCCGGCGGACTCAGCTGATGATGTCGGGTGACACACGAGCCAAGAACTCACCCGAACTCAGCCGAACGATGCGCGATAATTTACGAATGCAGAGTTTCGGTCCTGCCGAAGGTTCGACAGATTTTTTGCCGAAACCGAAACTGATGCCGAAACTAGATTTTTTTTCCGAAACTTGCCGAAACCGAAACCGGAAACCGAACCTTCGGTCGGTCACTAATTATTTACGGTATAATCTTGGGGTCAAAAATGGGGTCATAAGGTTTCGGGACTCTAATCTTATTTTTATTAAACCATCTCGTCTCAAGAAACAGGCTTGAGTGTGGCAAGGAAAATTCTTTATCATTGATAGTATGACATCGTCAATATTCGTGTGATCGGTAATGACTTGTAAAATTGTCTCGTCATTTGCAAACTTGTGGGCGGTGGCTCGGTTTCATTTTCCCAGTTTACAACATAAATATAATCTAATTAAATGAAGACAATATAAGCGAAACTCAATCGAAAATCTGAAAACAGAAAAATCAGAAAAAGATATTGACACATCTGGGACACGAACCCAGGACCTCTATTATTAAAGATATTGTCCCAGATGTGTCAATATCTTTTTCTGATTTTTCTGTTTTCAGATTTTCGATTGAGTTTCGCTTATATTGTCTTCATTTAATTAAATATTACAATTTGAGGTTTTACTCATAAAGTTAAAATAAAAATAAAAATATAAATATAATCATCTGGCGAAAAATTAAGAACAGGCACTGAATGCACGGATAATGTCCTGTGTTTTTATTTGCCGGGCTTTAAATGTTCTTCCCAAAGCCAAATCTCTTACGCATTTTCGGTTGTCAGTTAATAATATGTTTTTTTGATGCCCCAAAAAACCATTACGCTGGATTACTGGATCAATAATACCTCTTAAATCGCTGGACAAATATCGTGTAAGCACTATTGTTTCATACAAATGCCTAGTACCGGAAATACATAACGGTTTGGTGCGACCACATCGGTGCGAAAACTGTTAAAACAAATGTCATCAAAGTTTCTGTTGGTTTTGGCGTAGAAATATAAAGCCGAAGAATCCGGTTCGCTGTAGTGGGCCACTTGAAAAGCACAACTTTACCGGAATTTCTTTTGACACATTTTCATTGCAGAATCTGGAGTCCAAGGTTTAATGCATTTTCAGTAGATAAAGCTGATCTGTACTTAAATCTTGTTCATGTGTCCCACTTGACAATGAACATTGAATGCCTTTAAATTCCATGAGAGGATGTTGTTCACACTTATTTAAAGATTTTCCAATAATTTCAGTGAAACTTTGCGGTCCAGTCTTGATGTACCCAAAAAAATGTCGCAAAATGAGCTCGTTTGAGTGTAACTGACAGACAGGCCATTGCAAAGGCTATTTGAGACGTAATTCAAGACGTCGAATCACACCTGTTTTGTACTTCGTATTGACTAAAGTTCCATCGTATTCAATCCAAGATAAGGTGGAAAATTCGTCAAGATCAAATCACTGTGTTTGATACACGTTTGGGGTAGGAGGATGGAGTGCTGTAGAGGGAATCGTTTAACTGTTGCTAAAGTGTTACTTTATAATTATAGTATAGGGAAATAAATAAACATATTGACATATTTTTTTATTTAATTATAAGCATTTCTAAGAATCGGGAAACACAATTTAATTTTTTTTTATTTTTATCAAAAAATCAAAGTGGTTATGGGATGACTAAATATACATATATATTTTTTATTAAAGAAAAGTATATGACGGAGACACCAATCCTGCGTATGCCGAATTCTATATTATAAAAAAAATTCTCCGTTCTAGAACGCTCCATCATAATACATATGCCTTTTACGTACACTACTTCTAAATTGGTTAACTACGAGTATCTGTTTCTATTTGGATGCGCCTATAATATATCCGGTTCCATGTCAGTTCATCCTGCGACAGTTGCCCCCCCCCCACCCCCGGCATAGAGATATGCCACATGCACTCAGTTTAGGGAAAATATGAATACCTACGTACACAAAATATATAACATCAGTGTACTACGCCATGGTACATTCACACCTTTCTTATCTCTGCTGTATCTGGGGATTTGCCTCAAAGAAATTGATAGCTGATCTGCAGGTGGTTCAAAACCGAGCTCTCAGAAATGTTTTTGGACTTCCATGTCAGAGACATCTATTTACTTTCCGGTATTCTTCCAATCACAGTCCTTCCTAAACTTGAAATCACAAGCACCATCCTACAAATTACCCAACAATCAACTCACACTATCATCAAGCCACTTTACAATCAAGACATCCACACTCTCAATACTCGAAATAGCAATAAAATCCGCATACCTCAAACACACACTACAAAATATGGGATAAAATCTCTGAACTATGTTGCCTATACACTATATAATTCGCTACCAGATATGTACAAGGGAATCCAGCAAAATAAAAAAAAAATCAGAGTAATGCTTTAAAAGAATATTTTTTAAGTATGTATAAGGATGAAACTTTGTAATTTTCTTGTCATGTTCAATTGTCTTGTTTCTTTTCTCTTCTTTTCTTTTCCATTAAGTTGTAATCATCCATATCTGTATAACCTTGTTCCCTTTTTCTTTAATTGTTTTCCATTGCTGTTTATTCTACTCAACATGTATTTTATTTTTCTTCTATATTGTATGTGAATCTTATATTTTAACATCCAAAATCTTATGTAAAACTTTAACTATTTCCTCCCACCCATGATTTGTATGTTCCTCCTGTCCCAAAATGAGTTCTGTGACTCATCGGGATTGCTCTAGCAAGAAATAAAAACAATAAAAAAAAAAAATATATATATATATATATATATAAGTGTCCCCGTGTGTAGAGAGGATTTACCGCCGAATACAAAAGTATAAAACATATTTCCATTCAAAAGTATCAGGGAAAAATAACTTGTATTACTGTTCATACCAGAAGAGTTATTCTCTATCTTTTGTGGGACCGTTATCGAGATAACGGTCCCACAAAAGATATATCGAGATAACGGTAGTGATGTGCTGTCAGATTTGTGTGATTTTTACGGCTCCATGCCAACTCAGAATGAAACCAACTCGGAAACACCTCAGAAATATTAAAAGCTTTGAAAAAATAATTTTAAAATAGCCGGCAACCCTAACCTAAATTAACCTATTTAACCAAATTTTTAATATTTTTTTACCTTTCCGAGGTGCTACTGAGTTGGTTTCATTCTGTGTTGTCCGGTCACCGATTTTTAGATATTTACTGTCACATATTTTGGTTTAAATCGTTTTAAACATGAATTCCTGCAAGTATGCATGATTATTTATTCATCTAATGTACATAGAAAAATATAGTACATAGAAAAAGCAAATAAACAACATAAATCTGAGAGGAGATCACGTCCGTTATCTCGGACCACGATCCCACAAAAGACAGAAAATAAAGTGCCAGGGTATAACTATAAAAAACGATACTGAAAATAAATTCGTTTGATATCCATACAAAGTCGATTTTGGGTTTGAAATTAGTAAATAATGCATAAAAAAAATAAAAAAATGTAATAATTATAATTTCACCATCGGGGGATCAATTGCCGGGTCACAATATATCCGGAATAAAATATTTTCTCTCTTCTGTGTCAATGCTTACTTTTATTTATCCGTATGCAATTTTTATTCACTGAAACTTCATCTGTGAATACATATTTTAGAACTTCGTAGCCGGGGAATTCCTAACATCAAACGAAGCTGGTTTCGTTTTTATCCCTCAAAGAATGTAGGGTAGTAGAGAGCGCTTGGGGTTGGGTGGGTGGGGGGGGGGGGGGGGGGGGGTGTAGCATTACACATTTCACCTGAACGAGACGATGCGCGATGTTTTGACCTTTTCCAAGGCTCCCCACGGGTCTCCATCTAAGTCCTTGTTGTATCGGCATAGCTATACCTAAACTATTTTTTTGGGAGAGGTTTCATAATAAAAATGTATATATTGGTCACTGACTGAGTTGGTGTCGCGTTTTCGCACCCAGGCGTCCTGTGTTCGATTCCTCGGCTTAGTAGGAGGTTTTCAAATAATGTTAGGTGGTTCGTAATCCGGGAATATTTGTCTTTCTTTAAAATATGCATGTACATAATATATACGTACATATATGCATGTACATATATATTTTAAACTCGTGCCGCTGAATTAAAGATTAACATAATTAAATATCGACCTACGATACTTGTATTGTGATTTTTTCTAGATGTTGCTTTATTATTTTCCTGTCGTAATATTTTAACATAGGTTATAAATCAAACACCTAACCATGTACAATGAGACCTTAAAACGCGGTACCCCAGTATATTCGAGTACACATTCTTTTCTAAAAAATTGTAATTTTTTTTAAATGACAAAAAAAAAATTAGGGCGCTGTGCAGGGTAATGGTAAATATGGAACGATCCATAACATAAATCTGTTATATAGGACATATAGGTGATTACTCTATTAAATAAAGATTCACAAAGTTTCACCAAAATTTTCGTTCAATTACATAGTACGGTACCTACAAACTTGTCCATTCGCAAAATATTCCAATTTTTTTAATAGGAACATGATAAATTATATTTATTATTATTTTTAATTAATAAACTAATGCTTAAGATAAGATTTTTAAGCAAAGCACAAAGGGTAACAATTATTAAAAGTAATAATAATTATTAGTCTGAAACACTCGACTACATTGAAAAAAATCTCCCGAGAATAGATGCAAGCAAGATTGTAATAGTCCGCCACTCCTGGCTTTGACACCAATTGTGATGAACCCTACCTAATTGATTTACTTTTCTAAGCTTCTACCTCGTAGTTCAAATCTCGTAGCTACGTTCATAATTCTACCCTTATGTCCTACTGATCACACCCCTAGGTATGATGGCCTGACTTACCCCCCCCCCCCTTTTTCGATTTGTTTCTACCTCAGGCTCGTGATTTTCTAACCCCTATACTTTATAATCTAGCTGAACCTACCCTATTTTCTCAAATCCCTGCGATTTTCTCGCAGTAAACAAGATTTAAGATTTTTTGTTCACATTATTTCTTTATTCTTCGTTGTGTATTTTTTTGTTTTAGAATTTACATCTGTTTGCATACTTAATATGCACACATATGTAGAGAAGATAATGTATTACGTGTGGTAACCCCTAGATTCTTTTAGAGAAAGTGTGAGAATTTTCCGATCTATTTAGTTATTATTATTTTAGTATATTAAACCGAGTTTGATAAACTAGCCTCACCCTTAAACCTCGTGTCTACTTGATTTCCGTAGAAATTTTGTTTGTTTATTTAATTCTTCCTATCACCGCTGATGCGTCGATAACATAAACCAACAGTTAATAAATTCAAAATTTAAAGGTATGGAACTTTACCTTACCGTTGTAGGATGGTCGTACTTGAAGGTCCAGTTTTATCACTCGAAGTCCTTGTCTGCAACTTCCCCTAACATAGTGTTTTGTATTCATGGTTAGTATTCATGGTTAGTACTCCCAAAATTGTAGAAAAGGTAGGAATGGATGGACATGGATGGGTATGGGGATAATATGTTTGCTAAAAAGTCGGCTCCTCCGCTATCCAAGTGAAAACCGATGAACAACAATTACAAACCGGATTCTCCCCAGTACGTTTGCTAGGCTTGTCCTTAGATCCGAGTTTTACCCTCTTCAACGGGCGTCTCATGCTATGAAAGGGGCCCTTCACGCCAGCAGGGGGAATACCTAGTCTTCATGCCGTTTTTCTGTCTTACTCCGACTTCCGTCTCCTCCGGATTGAATTTAACTCTACTGAGTCTAGAAGGGGTATTTCATGTCTTCCCTTATCATGCCTCTATCCGTTGAATGTGGCGTAAGCTTGACCGACCCAGCGTTACACTCCACCTCTGACTAGCTGACATAAAACGCACCTCGTGAGCCTTATGTTTGCTTTCAGGTTCGACAAGGACATACGGTATGCAAATAACCTGCAGCTTTAATGCCGCGTCAGCGTACTGTCCGCATACGTCCTTCCTCTTCCCCGTATGCCCACCTCGACAATACCGCCACAAGATCAAAGCTCTCCGACCAGAAAGGTTGACATTACATTTCCGGATAGCCCATACTCACATACAGAAGCCTTGAAGTCTAGATACGTGTGCAAATTCGGATTTAGGACTGTATGAGTATTTGAACACCAGTGTTTTTTAAATGAGGTCACTAGTTCCTCGTGTGTTAGGTATTTAGGATTGAGGATGATTATGGATTCCTGGATACCTACTTCCTATAAGAGAAATTTATAAAATGAGATAAATCATGTTGTCATTGAATCAATGACCTCCTGAATAATAATGATGAGCTCTTTTGAGTTTGAAGCTAGTCGCGGTACTTTACTTTGCGAAATTTTTGCATGCTGTAACAATGCTACCTATTGGCAATCGCTCTAGTATAATCAAGTTGTTTAGAATTGAATGAATTTAACGTCAATGTTGCTATCACATATTGAATGCAGATTTCGTCGTAAGCTATAATTGATAAACTTGTCCCTTGGCATTTATGCTTTGTTTTGTTTATCTATTGATGGGATCTAGGTGACTGTGTCAATGGATGACATTGAACTCCAATCGAAATTTTTGATGCACAATCGAAGGTCATATAAACATACCCTAATCATGCTGGTGAAAGGAAGCTAATAGGTATTTGTTTTACAAGTACGCTAGGATATCAAAATTGATTTAGTGATGCGTTTCTATCTAATTATTTGTTAAGTATTTGCTTTACAGCATTTCATTCTGTATGGGTGAAGTGACATGCGGATGCTAATAATTTGGTTAGTTATTTATGTACCCTTACTTGGTATCACATTCATCAGTGTCAGGTTATCCACAGGAACCTGGAAAAGCTTAAATATTGTAAGGACTCACCAAAGCTCTAATGTCTTAATTTCAGCTCCACCGGGTAATTATCATCGGTATGAAATTTATTAGAGCATCCAGACTACCTGTATAACTTATCGCACTTTTATTTCGATTTCCTCCTTTTAACGATTTAATCCTACAAGATCCGGAATTCATTTCCTTTTTTAATAAATCCCTGATGTATAAAATCCTCACGTTTCCTTTAATATCTGTCGTTATTATTGAAGAAGACCGATTCTATCTAACTAACCCCAACGATCCTTATTTTATTATTTGATATATAATTACTCTTTTTTACTCTTCAATGAATTAGTTTATTAATTCGAAATTTTCTTTAAATTTGAATTATTCCACTTTATAACAATATTTAAGGTTTATTTATCTTTTTCCAATTTAGATTATAATTTTATTGTGTAAAATTAATAATTCGGGTTATTTATTCGAACTTCGGGTTAAGTATTTTCCAGATTTCGGATCAATTATTATTATTACTTTGTCATCTAACGATAATTAATATCTCGTAATAAAATTTCCAACTTTCGACTTAAACGTTAATTTTTTATTTAATAAAACTTATTAGACTGTAATTTTCTTTATTTAACCTCGGATTAAATAACTTTATTTTAACCTTCATAGAACAGATTTAAATCAATTCAAACACACTCTATTAAACTCCTTCCGCATTGAATTTATAATTAATTAATTAATTACTAGATTTTATTGAATCGGAAATTATTGCAAACACTGAATTTTAGATTTATTATAAGATCATAACACTCCGTTAAATTGCACGATTAACCCTATCCGGACACTCCACTCTCTATTTTATCACTGAATTTTTTATAAGTATAAAACTGACTCTACTTTTCCACTGTATTTTTAAAGTATAAAACTGATTCTAGACTCTACTTTACCACTGAATTTATATAAGTATAAAACTGACTCTACTTTACCACTGAATTTATATAAGTATAAAACTGACTCTACTTTTTCACTGTATTTTTAAAGTATAAAACTGATTCTAGACTCTATTAATTAATTACCAGGGTAATTCTCACGACATGCGCGACGTTTTGAGCAACCTTGCCAGTTGTCGAAAGACTCCCCGAATGCTTCCAAACGTGCTTTTTTATACCCAACACATCTCCAAAAGGACGTAATCGTATTTTCCTTGTCAAGAAAATTTAATCCTAAATAGCTCGAAATCTTTCGAAAATCTCCTCCCGTTTTCCCTTGTTCATACATAAGTCCTTTCGATTTTTCGTTATGGTTCGTCCCACAATTTTGTCTCGCTTCTCTAAGGTTTATAGTCCCGGACTTAGTAAGCTGCCATCCAGTTTGCCCATTTTTCACATGTCTTCTGTCTTCATAAAATATTTTATAAACATGGTTTTAATCTTGTTTTTTTTTCTCAATTTGAAACAGGCCCATAAGTGATTTGCTAAAACTATATTTTAAATTGGCATACATATTTGCGAAACGTAGATTCTTCGGTCTCCTAGTTTTAAACGCTAATTTTCCTGTATGAATTTTCACGGAAGTTCTTCCTTTACCCCTAGTCTACCTAAGCAATTATGTCTCAGAACCGTATTTTCACCCTTTTTGTGGCATATTCAACTTTTCCCTTTTCCCACCTGAATTTCCTTCAAGTAACGGTGTTTTAGCAACTATTCTTAAATGATTTTCCCTTCGTTGTTCATAAGGAACCATATCCTGGTTCCATATCTACTCTACTTTTAACTTTTTGAGTTTTTCCCATTTCCTTACCTGAGTTTTCCGGTTATGTCGGTTTTTCGTTCTCTCCCCCTCCCTAACTCATGATCCATTATTGAAATTTGACGTTTGCCTATTATGTCGTGATTCCATCCCCACGCTAAACCCTTTTTCCTTTTTTTTGATATATTATTTATGGGGTTTTTTTTTTCCTGCCCACTACCCATTTCCATACTGGAATATCTGTCAAGCTATCTACTTTGGTCAAATTCCGCCCAATTCTCCAACTCACTCTTACCCAAAATCCCATAAACCATAAGCTTTGACATCTGTTTACTTTATAATTTCTACATATTTGGCAATAAATTCCTTTTTATGTGTTTATAATTAAATTTTATATGAATTCTATAATGTAAACATTACGTTAGAGCAACGTTAATTTTTATTGCCCTTTTTAATCGATAATGGGTCTTGTGTAAATAAAAGGCATGTTCGGATCTTCATTGTTTTTGAAAACAAAATACATGTGTGGTCGACAACCATTTCCTGCGCCCACTTTGTCAGTAGTCAAGCTCAATTATGTGATCCTTTCAACGGCACAAATGACATAAAACGACCATTTCTGTTGAATAAAATCATCCGTAATTTGTCCGGTATTGTTACTCGACCCCAGACACTTAACAATACTAATTGTATTTCCTTTGAGATTGCAACATGCCCCAACGAAACCACCATCTTTTTATTAAATTTTCTTCTAAAAATCGTCTTTCTAATATCTCCGCTTCATTTAGAATTGATAACAATAATTTTCCACTGTTTTATGTATATTTTTCATTTTTCCTTTCGTCAGACTACGTTAAGTATCTTTTCCTGCGATTTGCTTTAATTGTAGAGTGACCAAAATGTACTGCGGTCTTAGATATATATTGTTGTGAATGGTGTTGTCAGAACAGAGTAATCCTTATATCGGTACCTATTCAAGTAGTTTCAATTAGTTTTCTCTTGAGATATTTGGTTCTAATTACTTCGTTTCACCGTTCCATCACCATATAAATAGGGTTTTCCCCCTTTCCTAGGCTATTATCTTCAGTTTTGAAATTTTCCGAGATTCCACCCGTTTTTTTGCCATCATTACAGGTCGGTTTTAATCAAATCGTCCCCTGGGACCATTCATGTTACGTTTTCCGTGCCCTTATCGATGTTATTTATTTTCAACATTCCCGTCTAAGATTTTGAAACTTTTGGCGCCCAAAACCTCCAGTTTTCGATCTCGCCTTATGTAAACACGATCCGGGGTTAATAATCCTTCAACTCTTTGTCTAAAGGTTTGTTTATTATACAGTTCGTTCATCCTACGTTCCTGTGAGAATTTATTCAAGGCCACTCAATCTGATCAAAGTCCACTAACCCTATACACGCCTCTATTTTCTCTGATTGGTTCAGATTATTATTAATCCCTTATTGGTAAAATTTAAACTTTCTTTGTTCTCGAGACAATTATGATATGGGGCTTCCCTCGCTTCAGTCTTTATACAGATCTCTGTAATAGTTTCCAACTGCTCGGACAGATGTCGCCGAATGTACCGAATTCTCTACATAGTATTAAGGAGGAAAAAAAATTCCTTGTGGGCTTCTCGTAGGTTGAAGGTTAGCATTCATCACAAGATACATGATACAATAAATAATATTTACTTCACGGGTGGGCGGATATTTATTGTAACAGTAAATTAAGATGGACAAAATAAAAAAATAAACGTCTTGACTTCTTTATAAGGCAGTTTTAATATAAATTTGTGAAAAGAGAAAATTTTGTGATGATTTCCATTGACTGCAGGTTAGACCAAAAGTGAATTGATCATTTAAAATTTGCATTAAGCATGTGATTTTTCTTTAGGTTATAGAAATATATTCTTAGATGCTTACCATGAAGTTCTTAGAAATCGGCGATATTGGCCTCGGCTCGTCTTTTCTGGGAACTAGGGTCTTCAAAGAAGTACGAAGTGGATGTCTCCATTCAGAAATATTGGATTCTTGGTACGATTTTTTTGTAATTCAGTTACAAACAGCAAATGTCAACATTCCTGCAACAGAGAATAAGTCTGTTTTAAATGTGAACTGGCTGATGCTTGTAGGACTCTGACATTCCCAATTGGGGTTTATTGTAAGGCTGAAGGGAGTGAGGAGGAGAGGGAGATACGGAGGAGGAAGGTTGGCAATTGACGTAGAATGTGGTGGCACCTGCCCGTTCAGGGAAGTAAGAGAAGAAAAATATTTTCTGATTTTTGTTGGCCAACTCATTCCGTTGAATCTCCGAAGTGACTACTCCTTGTTTTATCTCAGTTTATGGGGCAGGCATTTGCAGCAGTTATGGAAAGGTTAAAGAAAAATGTTACAAGAAATCGATGATGCGATTTTAGATTTTCACGGCCAAAAGTATTTTTGTTATTTTTTTGGGGGTATAATGCCGTGTTGCGCTATCTCCTCCTTTAGCCAACGTTTCGGACAGCGTTATAGTGTCCATCATCAGGGTAGATGTGTAATTGTTAGTGGTAAAATGTGTGCTCATGTACTTAGAAGCGATACCGTGTCGGCAGCTCCACTCCACTAGGCTGGTATTACAGAATATTTCACAATGTTTTTTTTTGCATTTTTGGAAGGCGGGAATGGGAACCGCCGCCCCGGGAACCTTTATTGGATAACCAACACCTCTTCCATAGGTCACCCCAAGTGGTTTGCTACGTTTGGTGATTTAGCAGAGGTGCCCGGGTTCATGGGGTGAGGTTTGTCTTGGACGACCAGGACATACTGAAACCCAGATTCGTACCCACCCCTAAACCCCTTTGCTTCCCAGAACTCTCCTCTCCCTCCTTTCCCCTAAAAAAACCCACCACACATCATCCCCAAAGATGACATATGCCCTGAGGGAAATTATTTTCTTCAGGGCCTCCTGTGTGGAGCTCATGTAAAAAAAAACCAAGAGCTTAGCTTCGTCGTCTCTATTAATATTAATAAGTTTTTGTGGATTTCAATTGCCTCTGTAATCAGGCGTGCTCTATGGGTTTTGGGACTTCCCAAGACTTCAGGAACAAATCCAAAGTAATGTCCGGTTTTGATTAAGTGCTCGGCGATTGCGCAATATGGCATTATACCCCAAAAACAAAAATAAATTGATGATGTTTCCTTATTTAAGTACGTGGGTTTTTATTGTTAATTTACTATTTTTCCGTATCACACTAATCTCCCTTTCGAATTTATATTTTGGTTTGCCTTTTAGAAAATATTTTTGAACTATTAAATTCATATTATTACTTATTTATTTCCGTGTATTTACACTCGCAAGGGGATGTGTGGGATTGCACTAACCTCCCCACATTCCGGAAAAAAAATTTATTATTATCTTTGAGATCATTGTTCGAGGATGTAAATTAAAGTGTGGGTCATTTATGAGGAAAAACATGCCATTTTTAGAGAAGTAACTAAACTGTAGACAGAGAGTTAAAGGGTTATTAATATATTAAAGGTAGGTTGAATGCAGCTAAAGGTTAAGTTTGGTCGGAGTTATTGGTTAGTAATATTGACCGAACAAAGGTTTCGGAAAATGTAGTTTCGGCATCAGTTTCGGTTTCTGCAGATTTTCTGCTCTGAGTTTGTGAGCCCTTTGGGGGCTTGTCAAACAAAAAGCTTTCATGAAATGTACTGTCATCCGCGTAACAATGAATTGGTGCACATGACAAAAGGTCATTGGTGTGCAACAAAAACAAAGTCGGAGACAGAACCGATCCCTGTGGGACGCCAGCATTTATCGAGTGTGAGGAATTGGTGAAACTATCGGCTACCGTCTGAATCGACCTCTCCCTCAAGAAGTCGCCAATCCACGTACACAAGGATGCGGGAAGTTCGTAAGAAGTCAGTTTGTTGACAAGTCCTCGGTGCCAAACCCGGTCAAAGGCCTTGGAAATGTCCAGTGCAACCTTTTGGGTCTCACCAAAACGTTCCAGGCATCGCCCCCAAACATGCGCCACATACGCGAGAAGATCACCGCACGAGCGGTTGCGCCAGAATCCGTATTGATGGTCGTTAATAATTTTGTTCTTCTCGAGGTATGTGAGCAGTTTGTCGTTGATCACACGTTCCATTACCTTAGACAGAACTGATGTGATCGCTATGGGGCGGTAGTTGGCCGAGTTGGAGCGGTCACCCTTCTTTGGAACAGGATGGATAACCGCTTTTTTCCAACCAGAGGGCACAGAGCCAGTCTTCAGGGACATTTTAAAAAGCTTGGTCAAAATTGGAGCTATTTCTGCAACGCACCTCTGCAGTACCAGGGTAGGTATTCCGTCAGGCCCACTAGCTTTATTAAGATCAAGCCCTCGTAAAACATGGAGTACTTCCCGATGCCGGATCCTCAGCTTTTTCATATGAAAACCGCAGTGAGGAACCGACGTCGGGACAGCACCTTGGTTATCGAGGGTTGAGTTATTCGCAAACATTTTACCTAATAAGTTAGCCTTTTCGGTGGTGGTGTTTGCTAGTGAGCCGTCAGGTCTGGTAAGAGGTGGCAGACTGGATTTGCAGAAATTGCGACCTATTGAGCCCGCAAGCGACCAGAATTGCCTGTTGCCATGCGGGCATGCAGCCAGCTTTCTGCTGATCTGCTGGTCGTGCTCGAATTTTGACCTATTTATGATTCTCTTGGTTTCCTTTGCCATTTTGTTGTAAGCTGTTCTGTCTTCGGATGTTCTACATGTATTGTAGTCTCGGTAAGCCGCGTTTTTTTGTCGCACTGCTTCAGCGCATTGTCGACTGAACCACGGCTTTGAGCCTACACCAGATTCCTTAACAGTAGATTGGATGAAGCCATCCATCGCGGACGTGATGACTTCACCAATTTCCTGGGCAAATCTTGAGGAATCCGAAGTCCGAAAACAGAAAGCTGACCACGGGAAAGCATTAAAATATGCCCGCAGACCGAACCAATCTGCTGACCTATAGTGCCACACTTTTCTCTTCAGCCTCTCGTTTGGTGGTCTGAAGTTTACAGGGATTGATGTCGTCACCAGGCAGTGGTCGGACGATCCTAAAGGCGCTGTGACTTCAATCTTCTAACCGTGTGGCACAGTGGTTAAAAATAGGTCTAACAGATTGGAACGGTGAGTCTGGACATCAGGAACCCTTGTAGGCTCCTGAACCATTTGCTCTAATCCGTAGCAAAGGATAAAGGATTCCGCTTGGCGTCCAGCCGAGTCTGTTGATCCTGAGAACTTCAACCAAGGTTTGTTATGAACATTGAAGTCCCCCAGGACCACAAACTCTGCCGTAGGGTAGCGGGGCAAGAGGTCATCGATAGTGTCGCTTAAATATTTGAAGAGCTCGGACGCGTCTGATTCGCTAAGGTTCGGTAAGCGGTATAAACATGCGTAGAATCTTACCGTACTGGCAAGATTGACGCGTACCCACATTACGTCGAATCTGGAGTTTTCCAGATTGACGTAATGTGGGTATAATGGTTGACGTCAGCTCGACTATAGAGACAGTCACCTCCTTTAGGTCTGAACTTGCTTGCGAGGTTGAAGCCCGGGCAGTCCAGATAGGAGGCGTCTATAGGCCTTGCTCATAGGTAGAAATATTTTAAAGGCTGAAGTGTTAAGATTCTTGTAGAGCTTTCAGTTGATTCTTTGGTTTTATTGTCCAAATTTGGTTAAATTAATTTAAGGAAAATTGTTTAATTAAGGTTGTTACTTAAATTTTGTTGAATTTTCAAATTTAATGACAAAGTTAGCATCCCATACCAAGTGACCTTAGTCATGTATCAGGACACAAAACATTATCCTGTACCCAAATTGCCCTAAAAGCCCTACAGGACGCATTGACTGAAAAACCATCCAAAGTCTCCAAAGAGCAGCAGCTCAAAGTGTCAAGAAACGTGACAAATGTTCTCGGCTCCATTGCACAACTTTTGCTGGAGAAGGAAGAACTTAGAGGAGACCTAAATTCGGCCCTAGCTAACATCAAGGTCTTGCAGGCTGAGAAGAAAATGGCGGAAAATTATGCAAAGCAGCTGCTGGATAAAATCCAACAGCTTGAGTCAGATCTGGGTCCCGTAATGCGCCGAGTGGCTGATGCGACAGAGGCTAGCCTTTCTTTCGCTGAAGTCACAAAGAAAAAAAACTTCCAGTGCCCCCACCACTCACTCGTACCAGCATCAAAATAGGGAAACCAAGACCATCTGTATGTTTTTTTCCAAAACTACCAGGGGTCGATGATAGCGATGGCACTAAAAAAATTATTAAGGACATCGTTAAGCCATCGCAGCTAGGAGTGAGGATAACGGGAGTAAAAAATATCAAAAAAAGGAGTCAATCCACACTGCCAGCAGCCAGGAATAAGAAAGGCTTTTAAATGATCCTGTTATATCCAGCTCCGACTAGCTGAGTGCCCGTCTTCCCATTAAGAGCCAAGAATAATATTTTTTAACGTGCCCCGTGAGCTCACAGATGAGAACTTTTTAGAGACGGCCCTCTCCGGAATCTCTGAAGGTGATGACTTTAAAGAGTGTGCATCCAAGTGTAAATTAAGTCATATGGATGGAGCTCGAACCGGACCGTATTGCCACAGGGTGTACTCGGTGCCCGCAAACATTCGTCATGCATTGGTGCAACAAATACGTGTATTTTTTGACTTGACCATTTGCGGTGTGCGTGACTTTGTAGGACTTACAGTGTGTCTGAATTGCCAAATGATTGGACACTCACACAAGTATTGAAAAGGTACAAAGAGATGCTCCCACTGCGGTGTAGAAAGACACGCAGGTGAGGCCTGCCCCGCTGCTACCGCAGCACCCAGTTGCGCCACATGCGCACGCTTCGGAAAACCTGCAGCTTCCCGTGCCCACCCCACCGGAGATTAGGATTGCCCGGCCTATAAAGCAACATTATTGAAGGACCTCTCCACCATCGACTATGGCGTCTAAGCATACCGAAATAGATGGCGAGGCACTTGCTGTTGATGCATTAAATATATTATATCAAAATGTCAGGGGTATTCGAACAAAGAGTGTAAGTGTACGCAATAATATTTTAATCAATAATTATGACATTATTAATTTGTTTTTCTGAAACATGGCTGAACTCAACAGTATTTAGTGAAGAACTGTTTGATGACAGATATGTAATATTTAGAAGAAATCGTAAGTCAACCAAATCTTTGTCTAAAGAATGTGGCGGAGTTCTAGCCGCCGTTTCTAAAAAACTTCTTGTGTCAAGAAAAACTGAGTGGGAGAGTGACAATGAAGATTTGTGGCTTGTAATTAAGTCTCGTTCCAACTCGCTCATCTTTATATGCATCCTCTATATTCTTCCTAGTGTAACTGTTGATAATTATTGTAATCAGATTTAAAAATTACTGGATCTGTATTTAAAGTACTCAATTCCCAATTCGCAGTTTATTTTTACAGGTGATTTTAATTTACCTGAAATCAAATGGCTGGTTACCTGACAATTCATTCAAAAATAATGTACTTTCCCCTTCCAAATATAAAAGCATGAAAGCACACAGTCTTGTCAACCTCTCTTCAATTTGCAATTTGTATCAATTCAATTATGTACTAAATAGAAATGAAAATTTATTGGATCTGGTTTTTTCTGATTAACCAAATTGGATCAATATCACCCGTCATTTGAAATTATAGTGAAATAAAATAAAGATCAATTCTTAGAAATTAATAGTAGTTATTCAAAATACAACTTCAGGAAGGGAAACTTTGATGAATGTCGACAGGATCTATTGTCTGTTGATTGGATAACTCTTTTAATGTGAATTGCATGGTAATCGTATTTTATGAAAAATTGTGGGAAATAATTGACAAATATTTTAAAAATATAGAACTAAAACAAAAGATCAATATCCTGTCTGGTTTAATCAGCAATTGATTGCACTTCTTAAAAAAAAAAAAAAACAAAGTTAGACTTTAGGTAAAAAAACATGGTAACAAGTCAGATTATAGAGAATTCTCTTATTTAAGGAAACTTACAAAAAAAATACAAAGCGAATGTTATAAATCATACATCAACTCTGTCGAAAGTGGTCTGCAAGATAACATAAAGGTGTTCTGGTCATACTCAAACTCATTACGAAAAACTAATTGTATTTCTAAAGTAATGCATCTTGATGATATTTCCGCAAATGACGGTGAACACATAGCAAACATATTCTCTAAATCTTGGTCGGAAACATCTTCGGATGATTTAATATCAAACATAACTGAACACAATCAAAGCAATTTGGGTAAAATACATATTAGTGCAGATGAAATAAAATGTTTTTTGAGTAAAATAGATTCCAATAAGGGTCCAGGTCCTGATAATATTCCTCCGTTCTTTGTCAGTTGCTGTGCAGACTCTTTATGTTTACTGCATTTTATCATTTTTAATGCATCCCTAACCACGGGAACTTTTCCTGATCTGTGGAAAGAAGGACATGTGGTACCAATATTAAAATCAGGAGACCAATCTTTAATTAAAAATTATAGGCCAATCAGTATACTATCGTGTTTTGCTAAGGTTTTTGAATCTCTGATATATAAAAATATTTATTTTACATTTTAAGCCCCTTCTCTGCACTAGGCAACATGGGTTTGTTCCTCAAAGATCAATCAACTCAAATCTTTTGGAATTTTGTAATTATGTGCTTAATTCTTTTAATGAAAGATTACAAGTAGATACAATTTATACTGATTTCCAAAAAGCTTTTGATAAAGTTAATCACTCCATCTTAATAAAAAAACTTGAACATATTGGAATACATGGAGACCTTTCACGCTGGGTGAAATCATATTTGTATAACAGAACTCAATTAGTTCTTATTAATGGATACAAATCATCCCCTAGTTGTAACTTCTGGCGTACCACAGGGTTCAAATCTTGGCCCCCTGTTTTTTCTTATATTATAGATTATACTTTTTTCGCTGATGATCTTACAATTTTTCGTAAAATTAAGTCTGTTTCCGATCATCAACTGCTTCAAAATGACCTCAACACACTCAATAACTGGTGTACTGTCAATGATATGCACTTAAATGTTGATAAATGTTACATTTTAAATTTCACTAGAAATAGAATTATAAAAGAGTTTTCTTATGTTATCAATAATATAATTCTCAAAAAAGTGTCTTCAATAAGGGATCTAGGAATCACTCTTGATTCTAAATTCATATTTGATGTACACATTAACGACATTAAGTGCAAATCATTTAAAATGATGGGATTTATTCATATAATATGTAAACCTTTTAAAGATCCTCTATCAATTCTAACCCTTTACAATGCCTTAATTAGAAGTAAACTTGAATATGGAAGCACTATTTGGAACCCACATTGTTGCAAGTATGAAAACATTGTAGAATCACTTCAAAAAAAATACTTAGAATGTTATACTTCAAAAGTGGACTACATGACCATCTCAGATCATACGACGTACGTCGTGATTACTTCAAGATTGATACACTTAAAACTAGAAGACAATTGACTGCTAATATGTTTACACAAAATTATTCACGGCCACCTTGATACTACATTATTTCTTAGCAGTATTGAAATAAATGTCCCCAATTCCCATTGTTTAAGACGCCATAACATTTTTCACATGAATTCATTTAAAAATAATATCGCATACTTAGCCCTCTGACCCAGATGTGTCGACTATATAACAAGATAGAGTGTTCTGAAGTGGATATTTTTGTTGATAATTTGTATGGGTTCAAAAAAAAAGTTCTGGCGCCGTTTAAAAAAAAAAAAAACTAACTAATTATATTGTGTGAATTATCTTTCTATGCATTCCTCGCGTATTTCATACGTCTCTTACCACTCATTGTAATGTGTCACTCGAGTGACCTTGTATATAATTCTGTATTTTTATTTGTGATGTTTTTGTTTTTGTAATTGTATGTATCTATATTTAATTGTATGTAACTGTAGATTTTTATAATTGTGAAGTAATTGCGTTTTTTAACTGGATAGTTCTCACGTAAGTGTAAACATCTGTAAAACCAAGTATAAATAAATAAAGTAGGCGAAGTATTATATTAAAACATTGAAATATTATTACAATGGTTGACCTGCAATATTTTATTAAATGAAGATAATATTAGATAAACTGAATAAAAAATCTGGAAACAGAAAATTCAGAAAAAGATATGGGCACATCTGGATTAGCCCCGGATGTTCCCATATCTGTTTCTGATTTTTCCGTTTCCAGATTTTCGATAGAGTTTCGCTAATATTGTATTCGTTTAATTAAATATGACAATTTGAGGTTTTACTCATAAAGTTAAAAATAAAAATGTTCATCCCAGACTTGCAGATAAGTGAATACAATAGATTTCGCAAATTAAAAATAAAAAGGATAAAATTTATCCAGACACTGTTCGGGCTTGAATCTTGCAATCATACATAAAGGTAGCAACCAATAAAATATGCATTAAGAAAATGAAGGTAATGTTGGTAGTTCTTAGTCGAAGTATGATACAGTTAAAATTGACTGAATCGGTTAGGGATACATTACCTCAGTCGGTAGAGTTACGGCTCGGAAAGTCGAAGGTTCTGGGATCATGCCCCAAAAATGACCATATCTTTTTCTGATTTTTCTATTTTAAGATTTTCGATTGAGTTTTGCCAATATTGTCTTCTTTAATAAAATATTACAATTTGAGGTTTAACGCATAAAATAAAAAATAAGAAAAATAAATAATTTAACTGATCTAGAAAGTCCACACCACAGCTGTGTACTTATCGCCGTTCGCCTTCGTACAGTTTTTGCTGCTCCATTCAACCAGATTTCTCCAGATTATCATTTTTATATGCAAGTATGAAAAGCATGTTTCTTTGGGAAGTAAATTTTTTAATAAATTGAGTCAGAGTTTTTTTAAAATAAAAGTATTAAAACACATAATCAATAAGAGATCCGCGAGGAGAAGCAAGTATGTAGGCTAATAACGGAAGTCTTTGTGAAAGTCTCTCTTGGCTCCGGTAAGTAACGGAAGAATTTCAATTTTGCACCCTTCCATCACACATGCGTATGTACGCCGACATTTGAATGGTCTCCGTATAAATGGGACACATTTAGCCCCGTAACAGGTGTGTGATAAGCGGATGGTTCCCTTTTCAATTTTCAAGTATCAGGGTAATCTTTCGTTCCGTTAAATGAAAATGTTTACAAAAAAGTGTGCTTTGCTATAAATTTTCGGAAAATGAGAGTTTACCTTTTGTGTGCCAGACCCCTGGGATTTCAGCAAAAATGGGATACGTGTCTAGTAGCAAATTTAGGAGAATTCTCACTAAGCGGAATTGGTAGATTTTGACAGAGTATTTTTTCTCCTCGTGTTGGTACTTATTGTTTCATCACCAGTTCCTCCAGATGTGACAGTTATTCTTCTGGGGTTTTAGCAGAGTTTTCTGAATAACTTTCTTTCTAATTTCATTAAAAATTAAATTAAAATTTTCATCAAGTTTGCATTCTTTTACCAATACGATATGTAATGACTAACAGCATCACATTAATATCTTTAAAAGCACTCACAAAAATTATATTACGTATTCCTGGTCGTAATAAAGAAAACAAAATAAAATGGTTTTAAGGTAAGGTTGAAACGACATTATTTGTTAAACGGATTTAATTTTACCGTCTGCAAGGATTTTTCTCATCGCAAAAATATTTCTTCCGAAAATATTGTCCTGAATAGCCCGTAGAATTTTCCCTTCAACGAATACATTTATATATACATTCATAAGCTAGAAGACATGACTAAAAATAAGACATTCTTAGAATCAAAAGGTTAGGAAAAATCGTTTTACCAACACTAAATAACAGATTACAGATCTATTTTAGTAAATTGACGTACGATATTTCAGTTTCTATTATAATTTCTCTACACCGAAAGAGTTTCTTCAATAATATTAATAAAAATAATATGTGATATGTTTACATACGCGTATCATAATACGAGAATTGACTTTATCAATACCAGAACGTTTGGAAATAAAGTAGTTATGTAGGTTTCACCCGTAAATCTTTGATTCTACTACTAATCATATTTCAAACTATCTAATTTGTTTACTCTTTCTAAAAATGCAATAATTCGTCTTTGAAATGCTTGCATTTTCCAACAGTGACAATCGAGTGTTAGTGGTGAAAGCTATAAACTTACAAAGAAAAAGAGTTATCTTACAACTATTACACAATTACTTCTGGTGGATTTAGACCAAACGAGCATAGAGCTAAGGCTGGAACAAGAGCGTTCTTTCTCGATCTTTAGATTTACTCTGAAGTTAAAACCAGTTTTGTTTTCCGAATGCCAGATGAACTTCGAAACCATTCTAAAGTTCGGAGTGGAGTCTAAAATTCTAATGTGCTGCAAAATTCTGAGAAAAACCATTTGCTTACGTAAAAAATAATTGGAGCGTCGCATCCTTAAGCTAAAACCAGTTAAGAGTTTAACGATAACATTTCAGTCGTTGGTTTTTCTGCAAACCCATTTCAAAGGAAACCATTCTCGAGTTCCAAGTGCAAGATATGAAAGATGTAGACTGTGTGCTTTTTTTTTTTTTACAGTGAATACCGCACAAGAATCTCAACTGCTCCCGTCTGGAGCCAGTGAGACTTTGGCATGCCCAATTGGGGTATGTTGTGAGGCTGAAGGTAGTGGGGAGGGGAAGGAGGCGGGGAAGAGGAAGGTTGGGAAGTACCTGGCTATTCAGATCTGGTCACCAAACACGGCTAAAGCCATTTTCAAGCAACGTTTCAATTCTGAATGGTGGTCTTACACCAGGGCGATACTGATAGTATCTTCCACTCTGAAACATGCCGCACACATACTATATTATTCTAAATGAATTAATTGTGAAATAACACAAATTAATCAAATAAAATTTATTTGCGCATGCCGGGTTCGAACCCGCGACCTCCGGATTGTGAGTCAAGAGTCTTACCCACTGGACTACGGAGGTCGTCAAAAGATCGAAGATCGAAGGAATTTTTTTTCGTATTGTACTGCATTATTATTTTTTTAAATTTTTTATTTTTATTTTATTATTTTTTTTATTATTTCATAAATGTTTACATGATACATTTTTGCCATTTTTTAACTACCATACTAGGCTATTGCCCGTGTTATGGTAGTCATACATGAAATATTATTTTATATAAACAGATAATAAAATATTAGAACAGGAAAGAAAAAAAATAACATAGTAGGAGATAAAAAAAACTAAAAACAGATAAAAATAAAAATATAAGAATTAAAAGTAAGCTAAGATAATTTAAAGAAGATTGAAATAAACATTGGTGAGTATTATTCTTCTTGAGATAAAAATAGAAATAAAATTTGTTAAGTAAAGTTATTAATTAAAGTTTGGCACTCACATCTTTCCTGTCTATCTCTACTAACTCATCCTTTTTAACAAAATTTAAAAACATTTTTGGGTTCCTAATACACAGTTAAAATTCCAGTTGTGGTTTCATCTGCTGATGAATTTCAAAGCAATCCTTTATTATGTTCCAAGTGGAGTGTAAAATTCTAGTTACATATTTGCTGCAAAATTCGAAGGGAAAGCAATTTGCAAATTCTAAGTTGCTAACATTCAGATATGATAAATACATTTGTAAAAAGCATTAACTTTATTCCTCGCCATAATTATTATTAATAATAATTAAAGTAATTGTTAATTATTATTATTAACTAGGGAAGCGTTGGCGAGCCAATAAACAAAAACAGTGAGCGTTAATAATAAGTTTAAGTTACAGCGATAATAGCATTTAAAGGTGAGCACACCATTTATCTCAACATTCTTAATACGTTACAACATACTAAAAAGCAACAATTTATTATTTTGTATACAATACATAATAAAAAAATCAAATTACGAATAGGTAGATAAAACATTACTATTTTATATATAATGTCATTTGCATTAAATGCAATCATGAAATTCTAGTTGAAGACTATGTGCTGCATGAATCAAAGGAAAATTATTTTCATGTTCTGGGCGTAGTTTTAATTAAAACTAGTTTCGGTATATAGATTCACTCGTAAATTAAAACCAATTTCGAGATAGCTTTACATTCTGGTTGCGCCATGTCCTACAAAATTCTAAGGAAAACCATTTGCTTGTTCAACTATTAAGCTTGTGGACTTTTACACAGACTCGTTTTTGAGTTATTTAGTCGGTTTATTTTTCCAAAAAACGGTAAATTGGGGGCATAATAATATATTGAGGTTTCCAACACCTCCCCTCCAAGCCTGAAAATCACGAAGGAATGGTTTAGGCAACTGTTTGGGTGAATGAACGAGCATTCTACTATATTTCGGCGAACACATTCGGAGCACCGAAATGAAGCTTTATAATAAGGCCATCCGCTCATGTAGAAACTGAAATAAAAAACAGTTGGCGACTCGATCGCTATCCACAGGAAAGGAGCTTGTGAATTTCATTGGCGGTACGCACAAAGGCAACTTGTTAAAGACTAGTTATCAAGGGCGATGCGGTGTCTAGCAGTGCTGGTCACCGCGGCCGTCGCGTTTCAATTGCCACGTTGGCAGGTTGCATTGGTAGCGGCTCACGACCTGTCAAATTTTCGAGTAATTTGTGATATGTCAGATCAGAAAAAAAAGATTTTGTTCAGGAGGTTGATAAATTGAGTTGTGCCGTGAACCAGTTTTCGGTTTCTCCATGAGCGAAGGCCCTAACTGTTTACACCAAAATAATTTACAAGAGCAGACTACAATGAGCATTTGCTCGTTTGGTCTAAATTCACCTCTCCTGGCATGCGCTTCTTGCTGTATAATATACTTGTATATATATAAAAATAATACATTTCTTAAATATATCTTGATCCTTCATTAACGATATTACCTGAATTCTGCGTTCTACCAAGAACGTTGCCAGCCTTTCTGTCTTTTGTAAACATGCTTACCTACTACCGGAACTCATCCAAAACACGCTCAAAGTATTCAGCGTTCTTCATCTATATTGCAGTGTTTTCGTATTCCCACATAAAAAAAATCATAGTTTTGTCCTATCTTTGAACAACAAAATCACTTTACCCAGGTAGAAACTTGGTTCAGTCAAGAAACGAGAATAATCCATGGGCATTGTTAGAAAAAGCGCTGTGTATTCAGCATGCAACAGGTTATTTACTTTCTATTGTGATTTAAAAAAAAAAAATCATTAACTCCATACAGGAGGCCCTGTGAATAATAATTTCCCTCAGGGCCTACGTCATCTGAGATGCTGTATGGAGGGTCTTTTTGAGGAGAGGAAGAGACTCATGTTGGTCTTGAAGAGACCCATGTTGTAGGAAGGAGGAAACACAGAGGCCGGCAAATCGTTCCACAGCCGAGCTGTTGAACACAAGAACGAGTCGAAGAAGCGACCCGTTCTCATGTGACAAAAGTCAACCGTGTACGTATGTTGGGCACGCGTTTGGCGTGTTTCCCGACCATGCATCGGTGCCGAAGGGATCAATGACGCTAGTTCCTCGGAGAATCTTAATTGAAATACCGATAGAACAAGGATAGCATTCCCACCCGAAGCCTGTGCTCTAAAGATTGCAATCCGTCTGTTAAGATGGGAGAATCTGCACAGAGTCGAGGGTATTCCAGACCAGAGGTGACTGCCAAATTCAACCGTGCGATTTGCACAGGGTTAGCAGTTGTGTACTATTAAGGTATCTGCGGGCCCTGTACAGTACGCCCAGTTTTTGAGAGGCCAATTTACTCTGGCTTCGATGGAGCCCCCCATGTCTGAGCTGGTCACTGAGCCAGACTTCAGGGACGTTTTAAAAAGCTTCATCAAAATTGGAGCCATTTCTGCAGCGCACCTCTGCAGTACCAGGGCAGGTATTCCGTCAGGCCCACTAGCTTTATTAGCATCAAGTCCTCGTAAAACATGGAGTACTTCCCGATATCGGATCCTCAGCTTTTTCAAATGATAACCGCAGTGAGGAACCGACGTCGGGACAGCACCTTTGTCATCGGGGGTTGAGTTATCCGCAAAAACTTTTCCTAATAGGTTAGCCTTTTCGGTGGCGGTGTTTGCTAGCGTGCCGTCAGGTCTGGTCGTGCTCGAATTTTGTCCTATTTATAATTCTCTTCGTTTCCTTTGCCATTTTGCTGTAAGCTGTTCTGTCTTCGGATGTTCTAGATGTGTTGTAGGCTCGGTAAGCCGTGTTTTTTCGTCGCACCGCTTCAGAGCATTGTCGACTGAACCACGGCTTTGAGCCCACACCAGTTTCTTTAACAATAGATTGAATGAAGCCATCCATCGCGGATGTGATGACTTCTCCAATTTCCAGGGCTCATATTGAGGGATCCCAATCCGAAAACAGAAAAAAAGGGAAAGCATTAAAATGTGCTCACAGACCGAACCAATATACCGGCGTAATCCAGCGGTAAGGCTCTTGAATCGCAATCCGAAGGTCGCGGGATCGAATCCCGGCGTGGCAAATAAATTTTATTTGATTAATTTGTGTTATTTCCAATTTATTCATTTAAAATAATATTATATACTATATTTGCGGCACGTTCCAGAGTGGAAGATACTCTCAGTATCGCTCTGGTGTAAGACCACCATTCAGAATGAAAATGGCGTTAGCCGTGACCCGATCTGAATAGCCACCTTCCTCTTCCTTATCTCCTTCCCCTTCCCACTACCTTCACCCTTACAACATACTCCAATTGGGGATGCCGTAGTCTCACTGGCTCCAGACGGGAGCAGCTGTGGCTCTTGTGCGGTATTCTCATTAAAAAAAATTAAATCTGCTTAATTTTTTAAAGTGATGTAGTGCCACACTTTTCTCTCCAGCCTTTCGTTTGGCGGTCTGAAGTTTACCGGGATTGATGTTTTAACCAGGTCGGACGATTATAAAGGCGCTGTGACTTCAATCTTGTAACCGTGTGGCACAGTGGTAAAAAATAGGTCTAGCAGATTGGAGCGGTGAGTCTGGACATCAGGAACCCTTGTGGGCTCCTGAACCAATTGCTCCAATCCGTTGTAAAGGGTAAAGAATTCCGCCTGTCGTTCAGCCGAGTCTGTTGATCTTGAGAACTTTAGCCATGGTTCGTTATGAACATTAAAGTCCCCCAGGACCACAAACTCTGCCAGAGAGTAGCTGGGCAATAGGTTATCAATAATGTCGCTGATGATGATGTTTAAAGAGCTCGGACGTGTCTGATTCGCTAACGTTCGGTGAGCGGTATAAACACGCATAAAATTTTACCGTACTGACAAGATTGACGCGTGATATTGACATTCCGTCGAATCTAGAGTTTTCCAGATTTAACAGTCGCACACAATTGACGTCAGCTCGGCTATAGAGACAGACACCTCAATTACGTCTGAACTTGCCAACGAGGGTTAAGCAGTCCAGATAGGAGGCGTATAAAGACTCAGCTTATGTTTCAGAGAGGAAGAGAAGGTTAGGAAGAGAAGGTTAGGAAGAGAAGGTTAGTTGTTTATTGAGAATATCTAAGTAAAACAACAGTTTTATGCACAATTCAGCCCCCATCGACTCGATTCAAATGCTAAGTCTAAAAAAAACACGCAGAAAAAATCTGAAATATTTTGAGTTGATCGATAAGCCCGGCGGATACCTAATTTGCTCGACTAGAAGCCATACTGATCAAGTTTAATCACTTTTCGTTATTTGTTTTTGGAGTGTTATGCCGTGTTGCGCTACCTCTTTCTTTAGCCAACGTTTAATCACAATTATTACACACCCTCTTCAGAACAAGTTATGCTTATTGAAAATGTGAATATAAGAATGGTTTCTTCATAATTGATAAAAAACACGTTTTAGCTAAGTTTGCTCGCAAATACCAAAAACCCGAGATTTGAAAAACTGAAAATTTGAAAAAATTACACTTTTGTCAGATTTTGACAAAATGATTTGATCACCAGAGGGATAATGCGATTATATGACTTCGTTTTGTGAATGATCTGCACGTATAAAATAAATGTACCTATTATTTTATATTCAAAATTGATTTTTTTCCGCAAAGTTTTGAATCCGCAAAAATAGTAGTTCCGCATTAAAACTCGGCTACGATGATCATCACATGATTATATTTATGAAAATTGTAGGCCTGAATGTTACAATGACGATTGCCTTATAAAGTCTCAAAGAAACATTGATAAATACACAAAGAGACGTCCAAGAAAACGTTTATTAGAATTAACAATTATTATATTAAACCCTTTTAAATAAAATTAAAAACCCTTTCGCATCCAGACCGAGTCGCTTATCCCGGGCCCGGCCGTGACAAAGCGAGGTAGATTTTATTATCATCTGAGAGCAAAGGGTTAGTCATCAGCGAAAAACTGTCTTGAATATGAAGTAGCCCGGCAAGTGGTGCTCAGTGAGTCGTTCATTCGAACTTCATTTAAATTTAAAGTTTACGTTTTATGGTACCCTGATGACACCGTGGGACCTTCACTCGGCTTCTATCAAGGCATTGCTCCGGAACCCACAGAATTATAATTATTTCTAAGATAGCCATTAAAAGTTCTGTGAACTACTGAGGCTAATCTAAATTCTGGAAACTAAACCATCTTTGAGCGAATCTTTGTGTCCCTTAGACGAAGTTCTAAGAAATTTGATGAAAATAAGTTCTTATTATGTGTTTTATAGGGCGCTTAACTTTAGCGTATATTTTTTTTTGCAGTTATTTCCTCAAAGATAGCGTTATGGCTTTTAATATACGTTGAGGTATTATTTAGATTTACACATTGGAACAATATTTATTATCAATAATTCATAAGGTCAGAATTAGAAAAAATAACAAGAATTTATTTTTAACGAGATCGGTATTAGAATGGTATTATGCTAACGGACGGCTATTCTACACCACCGAAATTTCAAGGTAACCTAGAGATCCCAACTGAAAATAAATAACAGTTCAGTGCTAAAGTGGACAAACGCTTTGGTAGGTACCAGACTTTGCGGATTCAAAACCTTACGTAAAATACGAAGCGAAAATATTTTTATTTAGTGTGTGTTTAATGTCCAGGACTAATCATAATAAAATAATCGTATCAGCTATTAGAATATAAATGATTAAAAAGAAATTTAAAAATCGTCTCCTACTAAAAGAAACGGGACCAATGTGGAATGACGTGTTACATATTACTAATGCCAAACTAGCAATTCGGCAAAATGTTTTAAGTGCGTATGTTTATTTTAAAAGTTCTCGTACTGTATTTGTCTATTTTTACGTATGCCTTATACTTCAGAATAAATATATATATATATTTCATTTACACAGTGAACACTAAATACGAAGATGCTTTGTATACTACCAAGGGTATCGCTTGAACGTTATGATAATTCAGGCTTCTGGAATCCTTAATATAAAAGTAAGCGGGAATCAGAAGAGCAGTTTAAGTTTCGCGTGATCGTCGAGAGGAATAATAGTGGTACAGAGAAACCAATTACTCGTAAGATTAATTTCATTTTCCCAAGCAAAGTTCAGTTCAGTGGGTGTATGAGGGTGACAGTGACTGTGACTGTGACTGTGACTGTGACTGTGAGGTCTCGAGACCGCGGTTTGAATAACAATCAGCGAATACTTGCGAAACTCTCTATTTCCCTTTATCAGTTGTCTTCCACCCCCTTCGGATTGTGAGGGGTGTTTTTTCTGCCACTCCAGAGGAAATTTGCAGAATAAAAGCTCGGAAGCGAATCACGTACAACAGATAGCGCCCGAATCATGGGAAATGAATTTTTAAGGACCGTCGCCTGTACAGCGTGATTATATTTTTAGGGATGCGTGAGCTAACTCCATTCATTGAGATTCGCGAGCTTTTAAAGAAACTACGCAATTTAATTAGGACTTCATTTCGAAAAAAAAAACAAAACAAAGAAGAATTCAGAAAAAAATCTCGATGAAAATTTTTTCCTAACAACAATTTAGCTTTGATTAAAATCAAATCTCGAGGGACCTGAAGCCCCAGAAAACAATTAATTTACAACGAAAACTAATTCATTAATAATTATATTGTTGGTCAGGATTCAAATTTAAAGCTGACTAATTTTAATATTAGGACCGATATTTTTTGCGAAACATATTAAGAAGTATGAAATAATTATAAAGTTCCTACAAACTACATATTATGTAATTAAAACTTTTGAATAGACGGAAAGAAAAAATCTTAAGAGGGAATAATCAGACATATCCGGAAATATGTCATTTTGAAATCTAATTCTTGTTATGTTTAAAATTTTGAAAAAGTATGTTTATTTTTATTATGAAAAACAGATTAGTTAAATTTTCAAACAAGATGTTTTATTATACAACATATATAATATAACATCCATTTTAAATAATATAATCATTCAGTAAAATACCAGGAAAGCTACTTTTTAAGTTAATTATAATTTTAGCAAATTTGCGTACGTGTTTTGTGACGAAAATACTTTGGTATATTTATTTAAAGTCTTACAAACTAATATATTTCAGATTTATTACACACTTATTTTGATAGGAATTATTGAAAAATTATAAATACTTATGATCAAGAAATAATTACAAAAAGTACATAATTTGAATAATTTTATCATCACGCGTTTGAGCATTTTTATTGTTAACTTGAATGAAAGTATACAGAGAAAATTTTTAATGAAATAAAATCGATATTAAGTTATCGGTTAAAAATGCTGGATCGGAGAAATATCAATCTTTTTCATCGGTACCGCCCTGTACAGTTGCAAGGGTGCGATCGCAAAATCATCTTTAGACGAAAATTTAATTGTCAGCCGTTGGTTAATGGGCCTTAGCGTTACTTGTTTAAATAAAGAGGTGCATTAAAAAGAACGCTACGAGAAATGGAAAGATCGATATTAGATGCCCCCTCAGGAGCTGTAGCTGAAATGTTTTCCCCTTTTCCAGTTCAACCGAATTGCAAAAATGCTACCCACTGGACACTAGTGGACAATGAATGGTGAATTGACTCATTTTTTTACGGACTGTGGGCTATTGAAGAGATACCTTCACATATTAAAACTAATTGAATATGGTACGTGTCCATCCGATGATGAACACGGGTTAGTAATGTTCTACACCT
Organism: Limnephilus rhombicus; assembly: GCA_929108145.2. Taxonomy (NCBI): domain Eukaryota; kingdom Metazoa; phylum Arthropoda; class Insecta; order Trichoptera; family Limnephilidae; genus Limnephilus; species Limnephilus rhombicus. The sequence goes on from OV815271.1 coordinate 43,524,065, forward strand.
GTTGATGCTTTGTCCGCTTTGCAGCGAATTAAGATTCGTAATAGATCCACCATGCTAAAGACATGAACGGGCATTAAGCAATTGAAGGAGGGTTGTGTCATTTTATTTACCAATAGAATTTTATTTAAGGGCCGTCTGTTTCAACGGTTGTTCGGGTAAAAATATTGTTTCAAGAGTAAAAAAATTGCTACTGTTAAATAACACAAAAATCAGTTTTTCAATCAACTTAACCTCCTGTTTTATGTCACTTTTAACTTTTGCTTTCACTTTTCGAAAACCAATAGTTACTCTACCGTTACTCCGTCATTTGAACAGTACTGTTGGAAGCTTCAATAACGTTTATTAATGATGATTTTTTTTACCTGAATACTCCACAAGAGTCCCAACTGCTCCCGTCTGGTGCCAGTGGGAATATGGCATCCCCAATTGGGGTATTTTGTGAGGCTGAAGATAATGGGGAAGGGAAGGAGATGGGGAAGAGGGAGGTGGGGAAGTACCTGGCTATTCAGTTCTGGTCACCAAACACGGCTAACGCCATTTCAAGCAACGTTTCACTTCTGAATGGTGGTCTTACACCAGGGCGATACTGAGGGTATCTTCCACTCTGGAACGTGCCGCATATATACTATATATTATTTTAAATTAATAAATTGTGAAATAACACAAATTAATCAAATAAAAATTATTTTCCACAGAGGTATTCGATCCCGCGACCTAGTGTTAGTCAAGCCTTACCACTGGACTACACCGGCCGTCAAATTTTAAAGAAGATTATGAAATATGTATAAGTCCGCTTCACGGATAATACGGAATGTTCCTTGTCGAAGTTCCATACGCGGTTAGAACGGAATATTTGCTCTTAAATTATTAGATTAATATGCAATTTGTCGAAAGTACCAACTTTAAAAAATAAATTCTTGTCAAAATAAAAACAAAAGTACCTAACTCGAACTATTCCCGGTACTACTGGGTTAAGGTTCAAGTTGAGAAAGCTGCGTGTCATCGTCAATAAGATATACCTACATCGCATCCTACATGAATTATTCGAAAAAAAAATGATATACGCGTGACCAGACATCATGTTCATAAACTCTACAACTGGAAATTTATAATTGTACTCAGAAAACCAGAATAGTTTCCGTTGAATTTTGTCAGAGGAGTTCGCATCTCGACTTTTTATGTTACATTTAGAACACAACACTAGAGTGAGACTCAAGAGTGAGTCTGCGTCAGAGTCCACAAGCTTAAATAATAGTTGAACAAGCAAATAGTCTGCACCTTTCAGATATGCACTTAAAACTATTCGAAATGGGTTTGCAGATGAACCCACAACTAAAATTTTATCGTCACATAAAATACAAAACTGGTTCATTTTAAGTGTGCGAAGCTGAAGTTTTAGTTTCACGCAAGCAAATAATTTTTCTGAGAATATTTCAGCATGTTAGAATTTAAGACTCCACTCGGAACTGTAGAACGGTTTCGAAATTCATTTGGCATTTGTTAAACAAAACTGGCTTTAACGAGTGAATTTGTGCGTTTCCTCAGGTTCAAAACTTCACCCAGAACTCGCTTTAGAATATGGTTTTCATCAGATTGTTGTAACTTGAATTATGTAACTGTACTTGAAACAAGAGAATGGTTTTCTTTCGAAATGCGTCAGCTCATGAATCCGTAACTGGATTTTCTTTAAAATTCTGAACACAAGACTGGTTTTAACGAATGAATCTGCGCATGAATCCAGAATCCATGAATCTGCACATGAATCGCATATTTTTTAAAACTGCACAAGGAACACGAAGACGATTTCGTTTACAGCCTTTGACAAAGGTTTGCCTTTACTTTATGTAAATAATTGTGAATTAATCATTTTGTTTAATTTATTATCTACTTTTTAACTAATTAACAAAGACATCTGTGACACCGTGAAAGAAAAACATTCTCGCGTTCTAAATTAATTTTTTTGCGGTTATTTGCACGACGCAGCAAAAGTGGCCGCGGGCCGCACTAAAAAGCTTCGCGGGCCGCAGGTTTCCCACCACAGGCAAATGAGCGAAAGTTCAATACAGAAGACGTTCGATCATTCTGCCAATCCTTGGAGTAGACGCAACCACACCCTATAAACAAGTAAAACAGATCACCCTTTAGAACACATGTACCTACTAATTAAAAATAAGGCAAACAGTTGTTTAAAACATCAACAAAACGAACCACAAAGTACTCATATTATTAAAACAGTCTTATTTTTATTATCTGCTTTACTACAAATTTAAGATTTCAACAGAATTTAATCATCTAAAGATCTACCACAAAAGTTATTTAATTAATGCAGAAACCATAATTCTGCAGTGATATTGGTACAACTAATAGTAATTTATAATTTATAAACAAACTTTACAAAAACTCTTCTTGTTTATCGTTGTAATAGGTAATAATAACAAAATTACTTTAACGGCTTATACTTTGACTATTTTTTGATTGTTGACTATTTTTTTATCGAACTCATTTGTCCTCTCCGTGATAGTTTACTGAATTATCTGACATTATTTGTTTTAACCTGAAATGTTCCATGGTATAAGTATAAAGTATTTTGTCTTCTGAAATTGAATTTTTGCAGAAACTCTCACGATAATGTAAATGATCAAAATGGAATCGTTTTGAATATTAATTTTAGTGCGGTTCAAATCGGTAGTGCGTATTTTTGTTTGTAATCAACTTCGCTATGTATTCAACACATATAAATTACACATATATTAAGAACCCATTCATTATTATTATTTGTTATACATATATTATGCTATCTGCAGCTCTAAGATTGATTTTTTTCTCTTTATTGTATAATGCTATATTTTTTACTTACCAGCTTTACTTCTATGTACCATGTGAAAAGTTTTCTTTGTTATCTAAACACACCTGTATGTACTAAAAAAAATATGTAAATGTATGTAAAAGCCCATAAGGGCGTTAATGATTAATAAATAAATAAATAAACTTCTTCTGCTCAGTAGTAGAACTAAATTGTAATGGAATACAAAACAAACCTTAACGCAGCTGCAGTAGCAGACGAAAGATTGAGTATAAGTCAGAAATACTGAACTAGCTGTTCTGTAAAAACATAAATATTTGGTTTTGAAAGTTTGCAGCAAATCAATAATTTATAAGAAAATAACTCTTTACTTAAGTTGTTTAAAGAATATGTAGTCGGAAAATTTGCATATTTTACGCGTTATTAGAACGTGTTGTTATCACACGGTACGAAGATTGGTAGAATGATCGAATATAAGGGGCGTGCCTCTCGTTATAAGCGATTTTTTGTTTAAATTATAATATCATTTGATAAGCACAAAATAAATAAATTTCTTCAAAACGGAAAGTCAATTTTGAGTTCTAATAAAATCTGCTAAAGAAGACTTATTTATTTATTTAAATTTAAATAGTACATATTTATATAACTACAGTCAGTGGCGTAGCTAGCATGGGCGGCACCCGGGGCGGATAACGTGATGTCACCTCCCCCCCCCATTAAAGTTGGCTTTGAGAAATTCAAATTTCTGGGAATGGGGATGACACTCGGTCGGGTGGCACCCGGGGCAGCCCCCCCCTATCGCTACGCCTCTGCCTCCAGTAGTTATAATATAATCATTCAATATATTGAAATAAATTTATAAACTAAGTACAGTAGTAATTTCAAATTATAAACATTACGATTAAGTTTACAAAAAAAAGGTTTCTTTTTTTATTTCTTTTATATTGGCCGGTGTTTTTTGTAAAATATCAATAAAAAAATATTCGTTATTATTATTTTAATTAAGTATTTAATTAAATTTGGTTATATAATTAATTAATGTAACTAATGTATTTAGTTACGTGTAGTTAAATAAAACAAAAGTGCAGATTATGAGCAGCTTTCCGATGCTTGAATATGTACTTCAGATGCGCGCGCATCTTGTAACGTATCGTCTTGTTACTGGAAACTAGCTCAGGATAATCATTGAACTAACTAACTAACTAACTAACCATCACGCCGTTTCCTCGCAGGGGTAGGCAGAGAGGACGGACCGCCAAACATCCCGGTCTTGGCACACATTCCTTGCCTCGTTTACATTCATTGTGATAATCATTGATGTATAGTTAAATAAGTGCTGGCTTTACGTCGCCGGGCGGAAGAATATAATATATTGAGAATCACTTTTTTATACTCAACTATAACTTCTTCATCCGCCACCCAGCACTACGCAGCAGGGCGGGGAACGCGGGCTTGGTGTTGCACCACCACTCGTGTCTCCTTTCTTCCTCGTCTAGATGTTGACTGTTTTTACCCTCCGCGGCGTGCCCTACGAACTCGTAGGACCTGTGGCCTATCCCGCAGTTCCCTCTTCTTCCCTCTTGTCTTCGCTGCACAAAGCGAGACTCTTTCATAATATAAAATTATTTACTCAAATTGATTCGTCAAAATCTCTTTAGTAAATTCACGTATTTGACTTATAACCAAAAGAATGTGTGAACTTCCTTTATCGTAACATGGTGGCAATTAAATGAATTCTTTACACATTTTCTATATTACTAAAGTAACGTGATCCGGTTTAAGTCGGTCCCTTATTTGAATGAGGCCAAATTGATTAAAAAAATTTAAAAAGTGACAGAGCGCCCTTGTCGGTTATGGTCTTACTGGACTCTCTCCGCCTTTGCCCAGTGATGAAGTGAGTAATGAAATCCTTCTCAATGGGAAAATGGCCTGCCGTGTGATCTCATTTCGTTTCCAAATTGGGCTCATCAAATGGTGCCTTGCGGGTTGCTCTACTAGTTTAGTACTTTGATTGCAATATGTAATACTTCATTCTTTCGATTTCATAGTTTTGATGATGCCAGATGAATTTCGTATTATATTATCTTTCCTGTGATTCCGTGAATATTTAAGGAATTTTCGTTAGATATTATTTTAATTTTTAAGCTGCTCAAGCGATCCAACTGCCCGTAGTCATCAGAACTATAGTATACCAAATTTAGGGAATATTTTGAGTTGTAGGGAAAAGGTAGGGAACGGTGATGGTAAGCTGGTCGCGAAGTACCTCTCTTTTTAGATCTGGTCAGTAAAGATAGAAAGTTAATTAAAACAAAGCTGGGAGCATTAATGGAGGCATCTTACTCGGGTTTTTTTCTTACTCAGGAATTTGCCAGGTGGAATAAAACTATATTTGATAAGAAAGAAAAAAACACAGCAAAAAATACTTTTGTAGTTGTCTAACTCTAGAGCCTCAATAATCTATTCGTCAAAGCTTTTTTGAGCTACAAAGGAAAAAATATGAATAAATTTTGTTTATCAAACAGCACGACATACTATTTTATGACAGCCATAGGTATAAGATTAAAACGGTCAAACAAAATGCCGTAATATACCTTCAAATTCAACAGTGTTCATTCCTGACAATAGCTTTATAATAGGGATGTCGAAAGTGAAAAAAATATTTATTTAAATATCAATATCGACGTCGATATATCGAGGAAAAAATATCGATGTATCGATATATCGGTAAAATTTTCAAAAGATTCAAGCTCAATATTATCAATACTAATTTTTATACACAATGTGCTTTATTTTAATGTACAAAAATCTCAATAAAAATTAAGGTATTTTTTATCAGTATTAATTTTTATTAGGTAATAATTACAAAAATATCAAAAACTAAAAAGCTGTCTTCTAATTTTTATGTAAACTGAGACGCATACAAAGTTTGTACGCGGCTCTGTAACATTCTATTGGCGTATTAATATGTCAAAAAGACTTCGTGTTTGGAACAAGGTATAGTCAATAATCATAGACAATTGGAAACCAACACATAGGAGTGGTTTAGAAAATAATGGCGAAAAACAGCATACATTTCTATGTGTGTACCTACACATATGATATAGTATTAGTGATCACAAATACTAATGCAAAGACAATAGATTTGTAAGCTATTAATAGTTAAAATTTCAACCGCCAGATGTCATGACCCAATACAGTTACTTTCCGTTCGTTCCTATACGGTTTTGGATTCTAGTGACTTTAATAAATAAATAAAAATATCGTTTTTGATACAGTTTTCGATATTGGATATTTTGTATCGATATATCGATATATCGGATCAAAATATATCGGTTAAAAATATCGATGTATTGAATTAAAAATATCGATACATCAATATATCGATACTTTTTCAACAAGCCTACTTTATAAAGGCTAAAAAATCAAAAAGGCTTTAAAAAATTGACATCAAACGAATGAATTAAAATATGAATTGTTAGGTTTATACGTAAACCAATATTATTTAGTCCAGTTTGTATGATATGCTTTTCAAATGAAATTCGCAACCCAAAATTTTGCTATTTCGTGTTCCGTACAGCAGCCAGACACGTTAAAAAGAAATGGTAAAATCATTAAGCCCGACCACGCGAAACAGAAATGCCGCCCGCGCCGTTGTGCGACGTTCAACGTAAATGCATGCTTTATATGGCTGCATGGAAATGTTACTTACGTTGTTAAAATCAAGGAAAAATATCTCTATAGGCACGTAATTACATGTCGCAAATAGTTTGTAACTAATTAATTATTCCACCAATGTTTACATTCTTCTTACGTCGCGACTTTGAGAGAGATTGCTATTTATGATGAAAGTAGAAAATTGAGAATGGTAGAAAACTATTTATTCATGGCGGTTTTGGTTTTCGAGGAAATTGTTTTAAAACTTCTCAATGCTGGTTTTAGACTTCAGAATATTATTGTAAACCATTCCAGAAAATCTTTTTCAGGGACGGCAATCTTTCAAATGTAGAAATAAAAAAAATAGCTTTTTTAAGACCTTTCTTTGTTTTGAAAATTGGCTCTACCAAGGAGGCCCTTAGGAAAATAATTTCCCTCATGGCCTGTATTATCTCAGGGGATAGTTTTTTTTTAATGGAAAAAAGCAGAGGTAGTTCTGGGAAGGAAAAAGGTAAGAGGAGGGGGTAGGAATCTAGATGTCAGTGTGTCCAGACTGTCCAGGAATGATGGACGTACGAATCCACCCGTCGGGTATAGGTAAAGCAACTTAAGTTGGAAGCAATAAAAATGCTTAGAATTGATGTATTGGTCTATCTGTGAGAACGTCAAGCGACGCCCACTAACCCGATAAGGCTCTCTGTCTTGCTTGCACCCACTTATTGTAACTAGTTAGAAGAGAGGCAAGTTTTTAAGACACCCCTTGATGGCTGCACTTACGGGGTGTCGTATTCATTCGGTTCGTAATTTGATTTAAACATACGTGCACCTATATACGCCAAGTGAAATAATTTTTTTTTTTTACATTTGAAATAATGAATAGTTTTAGTATGATTAATTTAATTATTTTTAATTCGAATCTTTATTAGTAGATTAACTGAGTGTTTGTAAAGTGTGCAAGTTTAATATTTATACGACATCATGGAGGAAACGGGACGTGGTAAATCACCGAATGGACAAACTCGTGAAATTTTATTCCGCGTGTTTAATTATTTTACTCATAATATAAAAACACAGACGTCTAAGGCAACTGGAGTATCACAGACTAGTTTTCAACAGTTAATCTTTTGTACGTTTGTGTTATTAATCTGTTATATTTTAGATAATATACGTATAGAGAGTTGCTGATGATGACTGATACATAATTAAATAATTACTGTTGCTGATGATTGCTAAAACATACCTAATTATAAATATTAAATAAAATATTATGTAAGTATGTATATTATAATAAATTAATCTTTTTAATGAACACAATATTTTTTTAACCTTGTCGTTATTTATGAATACCCAATTGAATTCAATACTGAAGATTATCAGATTTAGTTAATAAACTTTATTTTTCTTCCTAAACCTTCAGTATTTCAATAAAAATGTTGTAAAACAACATTAGTTTTATGTTACTGATTGCAATACGCTTTGGATTCGAATTCTCAATTGTGAAATAATTTTTAATTGTTTTTTTTAAAGCCTAAAACGAAACACGCTGTGTGAAAGTTTTGCATCTGTGTGAGTACTGTGATGAAGTCAACTTGCGAGACCAATACAAGGCGTTACGATGGGTCAAGAGAGCCCGGCTGAAGAAAAAGTGATGAATCTAAAACAATTATACCATTTTCCGTAATTTAGACGATGAGAATTGACACTCAGAATATAATAATATACTATCCATATGAAAAACTTCCACATTCATTGAAATGCATGCTTGCGAAATATATGTCGAAATCATTAATTTGTGTAGGTAATAATGCCAACACTGTCATCAATTATGTATGTCAGAGTCTATGCGCGCCGTAGTGCATCGATATGATCGATGATCGGTCGTTATTTGGTGTTGCGGATGGTGTTTTACCCCTGTTGTTGAATTCTTGCGGGAATGACTACTTGTGATTGATGATGACGACGACGTTATTAATTCCCAGTATTTGTATCAATCCGTAGAATTGGTCCATGGTCCGGAGGGTTGGACGCTTAACGAATTCGAATGAATCGTGTTCGAATTTTGGTAAAATTAAATTATTGAAATATGATAGGTAAAGGTTTTAAGTTTTTTATGTAATATTTTGAAATTGCAAAAGTCGACCAAAACTGATATCAACCCCACTAATACAAAGAGTAGGATTGTCGTAGTAGTGCAGATATTAATTTGTACTTTATCGTTATTACCAAGATAATAACTTAATACAATACGGAATTCATGTTAATATTAAAGTGTTTGCGCGACACCGCATCGTTATCAGCATTTTCTTGTAGGTGTGGTAAAAATGAGTCTGAAAAATATAGCCGCGTTTGAAAAAGAATTAAACCGTTTTCCAATTAAACGCAACATGCTCGTTACTTGCATCGTCTCATACAAGATAACATAATATTATAAAATAAAAACTAGGACATATTTCTTTACCCGTGTATTATATATTATTAAAGCTTGCTTAAAAGGCTCAGGAACTAAATCCAGAACTAAAACAACGCCGCGAATGCAGTTTTTCCGGGCGGTAGGTAAATTTTCATTTTTCTTTCTTCTCTTCTTTTGTGGTTGCATTTAATATTAATAGTTCTTTGGCTCCGGTCCCTACCGCAGTAAGTGGGAAAATGAAAAAAATGTGCCTAGCGGGAAAGAGCCAGTTGTCTGTTTTTAGGACTAAAAAGACTCTTGCTAAAACATCATACTACCTAGTAGAATAAAAATACAACGTAACATCGATGTCGATGAGCTTTGTTCACTAAACTGAGGTTAATTATTAATATGAGTAGTAAATATAACATTTAGAAATTGAATTATGAATCAGAATTTTAAGAAATTAATCAAACAATGTTGTAACTATACATCCATTTGTACAATTTTTTACGTAGTGAGGGTGTAGTGAGGGTGGGGTCTGCGAATGAAACTGATCTAATCATTGATAAATATTTTTTGCCAAATGCAAAAAAAATACTGCTCCTTTCTGATTTTACGCTCCAAGGTATTAAATTAAAGAGGTTGGCTAATTATAAAAGTAAGATGCCCTATACCTGCATACTTGATTTATATGAGAACAATGGCTATAATAGTCAAAATATGGCACAAACAATTGAATGAATACAACAACAAAAAACAGATAAATTATAATAAAATCCCAAAATTGAACCGCAAGCACATTTAAAATATCTACCTATATCTAGGAGTCATTTATTTTAACAATCTTCCTGTAAATCTAAAAACTATCGAAAATAATCACGAATTTGATATTAAGCATCAATTGAAAAATAACCCATATTGTTATTATTGAAATAAAACAATAACTTTATAACCACGATTTATTTCATTTATTTTTTAATACCAACCAAGTTATTGTTTTATTTCAGTTAATGTGTCAAATCCACGGACATATGAATATATCTGGACCTGCCCTAAGTGATAAAAACGTATTATTTCCCCCTCCCCATGGAGCCAGCTGGAGCTCGTCCTTGAACCCAGCTGGGCTTTACGAGAGCCTCGCTTGAATAAAAAAAATGTGATGTCATCATTCTTGTCCTGACCAGCGCAGAGGTAACATCATACATTTTACGAAATAACACGGCAAAATATGAGAGCTTGTGCTATAGACCTACCTAGAACATAGCGTATGTGGGCGTTTCTCTAGTGAGCTCGTCGCAGGTTACAGGGGTAAGTAAATTATGAAACATTTGTAAAAGTGTCTTAACTAAACACGGCAACAAAATATTGCTATGTGAATATTAGCGAACCTTTTCGGGGCAAGCATTTGTCCTTCACAAATATGTTATTAACGTGGCAAGCAATTCGCGCTCCCGTGTAAAAAGGTCTAATCATTCAAAGCAGATTTTGCTTTTAAGAACTAAATGGTGATATTATAATGCGAGATGCCTATACAATACTGTCAGATTGATTTTTTAACGAATCACAGTATCTTTCCCCTCTTCGCCCCCCATAGTTTGGTTTTACCCCTTATCTGTATCTACTGGTCTATTGAATTTGGATGTCTATGGTCAAACCACAGTGTGACTGCTTTCTACCCAAATATATATATTAAAAAATAATAATAATAATAAAAAATATATTAGTAAAGGTTTTCTTATTATTATTTAAATTATTTTATCACAGACGTATAAATACACTAGCGCATATAGTGGGCCTGAAGGAATACCTGCCCTGGTACTGCAGAGGTGCGCTGCAGAAATAGCTCCAATTTTGACGAAGCTTTTTAAAATGTCCCTGAAGACTGGCTCCGTGCCCTCTGGTTGGAAAAAAGCCGTTATCCATCCTATTCCAAAGAAGGGTGACCGCTCCAACCCAGCCAACTACCGCCCCATAGCAACCACATCAGTTCTGTCTAAGGTGATGGAACGTGTGATCAACGACCAACTGCTCACATACCTCGAGAAGAACAAAATTATTAACGACCGTCAATACGGATTCCGGCGGAACCGCTCGTGCGGTGATCTTCTCGCGTATGTGACGTATGTATGGGGGCGGTGCTTGGAACGTTTCGGTGAGACCCAAACGGTTGCACTGGACATTTCCAAGGCCTTTGACCGGGTTTGGACGGATTTTCTTACGGACTTCCCGCATCCTTGTGTACGTGGATTGCCGACTTTTTGAGGGAGAGGTCGATTCAGACGGTAGCCGATGGTTTCACCTCTTCCTCACACTCGATGAATGCTGGCGTCCCACAGGGATCGGTTCTGTCGCCGATTTTGTTTTTGTTGCACATCAACGAACTATTTTCATGTGCACCAATTCAATGTTACGCGGATGACAGTACAGTCCATGATAGCTTTTTGTTTGACAAGCCCCCAAAGGGATTACAAACTCCAACGGCTCGGAGGGCTTTGAAGCAAAAAATGGTCGGTTACCTCGAGAGTGTTTTCTCTTGGGGTAAAAATAATCTCGTTGAATTTAATGTTTCAAAGATCCAATCTTATCTGATTACGTCTAAAAGGGATCGAAATGAAAATCTAGTATCTTTCAACGGAAGCAATCTCCCGAACAGGCCCTCCATTGATATGCTTAGTGTAACCCTAAGTGACCAGCTCAGGTATGGGGGCTCCATCGAAGCCAGAGTATACTTAGCCTCCCAAAAACTGGGCGTACTGTACAGGTCCCGCAGATACTTTAATAGTACACAACTGCTAACCGTGTACAAATCACAAGTGCGCCCTACGGTTAAATTTGGCAGCCGCTTCTGGTCTGGAGATACAAAATACCTGAAAAATACCCCCGAATCTGTGCAGAAACGGGCGGTCCGTTGAATAGATTCTCCCATCTTAACAGACGGATTACAATCTTTAGAGCACAGGCGTCTGGTGGGAATGCTATCGTTGTTCTACCGGTATAACAATGGAAGATGCTCCGAGGAACTAGCATCATTGATCGCTTTGGCACCGGTGCATAGTCGGGAAACACGCCAAACGCGTGCCCAACATTTGTAAACGGTTGACATTTGTCACATAAGAATGGTTCGTTTCTTCGACTCGTTCTTGTGTTCAACAGCTCGGCTGTGGAATGATTTGCCGGCTTCTGTGTTTCCTCCTTCCTACAACATGGGTCTCTTCAAGACCAATGTTCATTCCTTCCTCTCCTAAAAAAGACCCTCCACACAGCATCCCAGATGACATAGGCCCCGAGGGAAATCATTTTCCTCAGGGCCTCCAGTGTGGAGTTAATGTATAAAAATATATAAAAAATATCCGGCGTGCATTCTGTATACCCCTTGCAATCGAATTAATTACACTATCTCACCGCTTCAACATGGATTTATTAAATGAAGATCAACCAATTCAATATTCCTATTTAATATTGTACACGAATGATATTGTTAATGCACTGATTGCATCACATCAAACTGATTCCATATATACGACTTCAGTAAGGCATTTGATAAAGTAAACCACAGAATCTTATTACGAAAACTGAAATTATTGGGAATAAGAGGGAGTATTTTGGAATGGTTTAAGAGTTATCTATTGAGAAGGTACTTAGCGGTCAAGGTTGATTCGTTTGCTTCTTTTACATTATGTACTTTTACATTATACACATACATTTACTGCCTGGAGCAGAGTACCACAGGGATCTCACTTGGGCCCGATATTATTTTGCTAATTCATAAATGATATAGTTAAAATTTTTAGTAATGTTAAAGTCCTGTTATTTGCTGATGATCCGAAATACAGAACAATCAGAAACGATTGCGCCATTCTGCAGTTGAACCTGAACAAACTATGTGCGTGGTGTTCTATCAATCTAACAAAATATTGGTAAATGCCAGATTATTAGTTTTCACAAAGGTAAAAATCCCCTTAAGTTTTCTTATGATGTAAATGGTTTTAATCTTCTTCGTGTATCACAGATTCGTGATCTTGATGTTATATTCCACGATAGTCTACAGTTCAACATCGATAAAATAACAAGCGATGCAATTAGAATACTAGGTTTTATTTTGAGAATGGGTGCAAATTTTAAAAGTATGTCATATTAAAAATCGGTTTTGGTCGTTAGTACGAAGCAGATTAGAGTACAATTCCACCGTTTACTCACCATACTACAAAGTCCATTCTCAATCATTGGAAAAAGTACAAAACAAATTCCTTCGGTGCCTCAATTTTATATTGAAAATTCCAATCGAATTTATAAATTTGAATAACTTACGCGCAGAAACCAGATTAAAAGACCAGACCAGATAATTACTCCATTAAATTTATTCACCAATTCCAAGTTCACAGCCTTGCGAACAAACATTGCGAATTTAGACATATTTGGTGTTGACAGTTTGGCAATTTCCAAAGGGCAACTATTTCAATTTTATCTGCTAATAATTAACTTTTATTATTTTTGTTCTTTTCATAAAACCGTCTCTCATCTAAAACCTTACCAGTAATTTATATCCTTATTTTATTTTATTTTTCTGTTCTATTAAGTTCTGTTTTATTATCCTACAATAATATACACACACAATTGTTTGTTTATTCCCACTAACTAGCTCTTCACATCGCACTTTATTTTATTTAAGGTCTTACTAATGATTATATATATTTAAAGCAAAATTGTATTAGTTTTTTACAAGTACAACTCATACTATCATATTTTTATGTATTCTGTTTTATTGCTTTAGTAACACATAATTAATATTGTGAGTATAAATTTCCTTCTATTGATGTATAAAAGCCCACTAGGGCGAATTAACATAAATAAATAAATAAATTTAACCGAAAGAAAGAAAGTGTCATTATATTTATTGATGTTCTTTTGGATACACAATATATTTTGTTGTTGGGTCTGGTGCGTACTCGAATAAATCAGAATGTTTTCCGACGAGTAAGCAGGCCACACAAGCTGTCCGAGTGAAAAATATTGATTTCATAAATTTAGCCCTTGCTATTCCCTACAGCTGCTATGTCTCCTTTGCAATCCCCGCGTGTCCTTTCCCATTCGTCTCCGCTCCCGTTCCCGCCATTATTCTCCTCCCGCGTCACGTTTTCTTCCCTCGTTCCCCTTCCACCAATCCCACCTTCCCCATCCAGCATTCCCCCCCTCCCGAGTACCGCAAACCCTGCAGCGTTCCCTTTCACCTTCTCCATCCCCCCCTTTCCTCACTAAATACAAGAGTCTTGTTTTTTTCTTCTTTTACGGTGAGCAAAAGCTGTCCTGATTTCGCTTATTATTATTATATATTGTGAAAATGTGTTATTTGTATAAGTTTTATTATCAAAAAAATACAAATTGATATGAGTAATAAAACAATGCATCCCAAAGAAAAAAAAAATCAGCCCCTGTTCGCAAGAAACAAGCAGCTGAACTTAATTCTTCCGTATTCAAAACTTCGATTGACAGTTCGTGATGCAGAAAACAATTGAGTTGTTGTCAGGGCCGGTTAGGCGTTTATCACGTGGGGGCGGTCCGCTGGGTGGGCTGCAGGGTGGGTGGCGGCTGGCTGGGGGCGGCGCTGGGCGGGGACCCGGGCGGTGCACTGCGTGACGGGGCGCTAGGTCGGTCGGGTAATAGCTAACTGCTGCCTATTAAACAGGATGGATCGGAAGTGTGCGACGCGCATAAATTAGCCATGTTAATAAGGTGGATTCATATTTTACGGATGAGGGGAAAAATATGCTTGTGGCGTGGGAGTAAGGATCACAATTAATATCTTATGATACTTCGTACCACTCTTTTCACCTCCAGTTTAAAATTTTGCAATAAAACGTATACCTCCCTTAACTTTTAGTGAAATCATGACTCAAACTTCCCAATAACGTGACAAGGACGTAATTTCTAATCAAAATTTCAGTTTGTTGTGGCAATATCCACGGATTATATCGAGCATTTTTAATTCTTGCACCATTTTCCTACTGCACATAATGTTTTTCTTGTTTATTATCCCGGAACCTAGTTTCAGAGTAAGTCAACGGTGTCCCCATAAGCAGTGGCTTAGCGTGGGGGGGGGGGGGGCGGCCCGCCCGGGCGGCACTTTTAAGGGGGGGCAAATTTTCACAATAAATAATAATATTATCTTGGAAAAATTTAAACCATTTCAAATCATTATTTTAAAATGTTCTACAATACTTTCGTTTACGAATCCAATTATTTTTATTATAATTTATTAAAAATATCCATAATTATATTTTTTTAAGCTGCAAATTTCGCACTTCGTAGGAAAACCGTACGCATATTATGAGAGTAATATTTATTAAAGCTGATAACTCGCAAACAGATTCACTCTTAGTTAAAACCAGAACTGTGTTCAGAATGTATTAACGAATTAATTTCATTTGTGTTTTCATTTGATGATACATTTCGAAAGAGACCATTATTTCATTCGAAGTGCAGTTATAAAATTCAAGTTCCAGATTATGTATGTGCTGCCATAATCAAAGAGAAACCATTTTCATGTTCTGGGTTTAGATTTAATTCACCGCATTCAAACTGGTTTTGTGTTCAGAATACCACGATAAATTAAATAACGAGTTGCAGATCGTGCATCGAGTGAAGTTTTACATTTGAGTTACATAATGCTGTAAAATTCTGAGAAATTGTTTGTTGCGTGTATAACTATTATTTGGGGACGCAGTGTCAATAAATCAACTTTGGAGTAGAATTTATAAACATGATTTTCGTTGAGAGAA
This sequence comes from Limnephilus rhombicus, assembly GCA_929108145.2. NCBI lineage: Eukaryota > Metazoa > Arthropoda > Insecta > Trichoptera > Limnephilidae > Limnephilus > Limnephilus rhombicus. Next base: position 43,539,690 of record OV815271.1, read on the forward strand.
TACTCGTCAAATGTGATTTTTTAAAAAATCCGGCTCGTATATAAATAGGTCGTAATACAAAAATGGTATTTCCGAATACAACCCCCCCCCCCATCCCCCCGCCGCTTTAAGTACCCAAATAAGTGGGCGGTGAAATTTTCCTACGCCCCGATGTTCTGAGTATAGTTTTGATTCACCACATACAGATTTAGTTAAAACCTGTTTCGTGTTCTGAATGTAAGTGCCGGCAGAATCAAAGAAAAACCCTTTTCATGTTCTGAGTGTAGTTTCAATTCACTGCATACAGATTTAATTAAAACCAGCTTTGTGTTGAGTGTAGTTTTGATACACCGCATATTTGGTTAAATTCAAACCAGTTTTGTGTTATCAACATAACAATAAGTTGCCGATACATCGTGTACCTAGTGAAGCTTTGCATTTGAGTTGCATTCCATATGTATGCGTGATGAAGATGCAAATTCTATTACAGGCATACCACTCTCAATTTTTGAGAGCAGTTATATATAAATTTGTAGTAGAATTTATAAGCATGATTTATTGGAAGAGTACTCGGCACATGGGATTATAAAAAAATAGAAAATATCTACCCCCCTCCCCGGTCAGCGCTTGAAAATCTGCGGAAAAGTACCTAAGTTGGGGGGGGGGGGGGAGGCGGCAAAATTTTTCTCCGCCCCGGGCGGCCGAAACCCATGCTACGCCACTGCCCATAAGGTCAGGGAAGGTGACCGTTACACGGACTTTAGAGATAACTCACGGATGACTGTGCTGTGAAAGAGCGGCACAGCAAAAACCACGGCTTGAGGCTATAACATGCGCCATTAGCCATTACATTTTGCACTTTTAGCACGAGCACAATACTTTAACACAAAAAATAATCAGGTTGCCAAAACTACATCCCGTGATGGTAGGTTTAACGTCACCCACCTTTGTTTATTCGGATGAAAACATATTTAAAATTATTGTTAAGTTGATGCTCGTCATTTAAGTATGGTTGTCCATTCCGTACGTGAACAAGAAGTGGAAACGGAACTGGAAAAACAACTGATCGCGTTCCCCCAGTGTTGCAATCATAAAGATCATAAAGAAATTTTCCAAAAAAATAACAGATTAAAATTAAATACTTATATAGAAAATATAAATTTCTACCAAGTTCCTTAAAATAACTCATGAAAGATGTTAACGAAATGATCAAACAAAATATAGAGAATAATTAAGTGAAATACATTATGGCAAAATTAACTACACAAAATATATATTAACGCAAGTCTCCCTAAATATTATTTCAACAAACTACAATCCGTTTTCAACGCTGCGGCAATACTTATCACAGGCGCACAGTGGTTCCAAATACCCCAAAAGTTGGAAACAATTCACAGGGAGGATTAACGTGGGAAAAAAAGTTATATTATTTTTCGGTATCGTTAAAAAAAATTTCAATATTCGGTTTTAGTAAGTTTTACTGGATTTTATTAACGATTTCTGGATTTTATTGTATCTTTATCAACGAAAAAAAAATACAAAAAAAATCTTAAAATTGATATTATTTATGTCCATATCCATGTGAAAATAAAGGCCGAGTAATGTTTAATTTTGCTTTTTAACATTCTGAAGCAGACGATGAACAATCATCATCATCGTCGGTGCTAAAGATATTTGAAGAATGAATATCCGGAGGAATTATTAAATCGAAAACTTCCTTAGAAAAACGTTTGAATTGTATCTTTGTGGGTTACCTGTAACTAGTTATGATAGGATCAGATGTAATAACATTAAATTAAAAAATTTCTCACGAGAACATTTTCTAGAATAGTTCTCGCGATATTTTAAAAAATCTTTGTTCCGAGCTTCCTGAGCCTCTTCTGATAATCTTAATCGGGCTGCAATATCTGATGGACGATGGGCAAGGATTCTGCCACACTACGTTTATATTGTCAGACTTCCCATAAACTATCGCAAAGGTAGGTACCTACAATAAGGAAATCCAGTGAAAAATATTATGGCTTTAAAAAAATATGTTCATGTAGACCAATAAACGCTGATTCTGAATATATAAGTTTTATTTCATAATATTAAACGCAGAGTTTTAAAAAAATTATTAAAAAGTGCATTTTTAAACCTCTCCTCGAAACACAGTGTCAAGTTGGCATTACTGAAATGGTTAACGGTGACGTCACTGTTAACCTGCTAACCAATTCACCGAAGTGTATCAAGATGTATTGACATTTGAAATCTTACGCCTTACGCCACGAAAGATACACACGCCATTCAAAATTTCGTGTTTTTTGGTTATTTTCATAGTGTTAAAGAGATTTAGATAAATAATAGTTATTGTGTTTATTGGGAACAATATTTAGGCTCTCATCAATTAAATTATGACGTAAAAGGGCTATATTTGAGGTTAAGCATAGTCATAAATAGGTCATATGTCATATTTGACATTTAGTTTACGATACATCGGTCGTATTTTCGAATTGTTTTTTTTAATAAAAGGGCTTTTTATACAAGTTATTACACAATCATCATGATCAGTTTATTATAAATACCATTTTTTTTTTTTTTTTTTTTTTTTTTTTTTTTTGGTAGAAAGCAGTCACTTTGTGGTTTGACATATTAATTAAAGGAAAACAATCATTTGTTTGTAACCACGATTTATTGATTTAATTTTTATTTACCAACCGGTTTCGCTTAATACAAGCATCTTCAGGGTAAAAATTAAAACTGATGAAAAAATACATTGTGTGAGCTTATATATACATACAGACAGAGACAAAACATAATATAAAGTAAGAGTGAGAGAGTGTAATTAACATCCTACATAGTGATAGAGAGAAAGAGACGGGTATATGAATAATTACATTATATCTACCGGGACAAAACGTCATTTGAACAGGTGATTAAGGAATAAAGTGGCTACGGGTTTTTTTAGTTTATGGGAAATATTCCTAATATCGGACTGTTGGACACATTTAACTGATTATTAAGGATTTGGGTTTTTGTTTTAACGGCTTTCTTTATTTCGAGTGCTTCTAAATTATTAATCCTGTTACCATGACCATTTCTGTGTAAAATCTTAACACCGGTGTTTTGATTGAAGGTATGATCTTTATCAATAAGGTGATTAGCGAATTCCGAAAATCCATTATTATTTAAGCATCTAAGATGCGATATTTATACCTTATCTATCGTAAATAATAAAATAAATTTTAACATCTTTCGCAAGCCTACCTATACCGACGTTGTTATCCATAACACATCCAATCATCCTGTTTCACATAAACACTCCGCGTTTCATTCAACGGTTCATCGTTTGGTCACAATACCGTTATCTAATACTAATTTCTCCAACGAACTAGCAATAATTAAAAAAATCGCGGTTAATAATGGTTATAATGCCGAACTCATTGATGCAATTTTAAATAAAAAACAAAAACAAATAGCCACTAAGAATTTCTTATTTACTAATCATAATAATATAAATAATAATAATAATCTTTGTTACCAATGGCGTCGTATTTTATTCATTAATCAGTTCTCTTCCTGCAGTGTAAAAAATCTACCTCCCGAAATAAGACCGGCATTTTACACAAACAATAATTTAGGAAAGTTTTTAATTAATTCGAAAGATAAGGACGAAAAACTAAGTCATTCCGGAATATATAAATTAGATTGTAATGATTGTTCATCATTTTATGTAGGTAAAACGACGCGTAATGTCAATATTAGAATCAAAGAGCATCTTAGATGCTTAAATAATAATGGATTTTCGGAATTCGCTAATCACCTTATTGATAAAGATCATACCTTCAATCAAAACACCGGTGTTAAGATTTTACACAGAAATGGTCATGGTAACAGGCTTAATAATTTAGAAGCACTCGAAATAAAGAAAGCCGTTAAAACAAAAACCCGAATCCTTAATAATCAGTTAAATGTGTCCAACAGTCCGATATTAGGAATATTTCCCATAAACTAAAAAAACCCGTAGCCACTTTATTCCTTAATCACCTGTTCAAATGATGTTTTGTCCCGGTAGATATAATGTAATTATTCATATACCCGTCTCTTTCTCTCTATCACTATGTAGGATGTTAATTACACTCTCTCACTCTTACTTTATTCTATGTTTTGTCTCTGTCTGTATGTATATATAAGCTCACACAATGTATTTTTTCATCAGTTTTAATTTTTACCCTGAAGATGCTTGTATTAAGCGAAACCGGTCGGTAAATAAAAATTAAATCAATAAATCGTGGTTACAAACAAAGTGATTATTTTCCTTTAAATATAAATACCAGTGTTTCTGTATGTGTTATACATAAAACAAAATTCGAGGCTTACGATGTCACTAACTTGTATTTGCAATGAAAAAGATGATTTATTGTTTTTATATTGCACTTTGTTAGAATACAATAACAGTACCGAAGAAATGTGGACATTTTACCAATGTTTTTCTATATTAAAAGCAGTTAATCTTGAATAAAAAACACACCCCATACCTAAAAGTCATACCAAAGCATTCCGCCATTGATTTTTCTGGAGTCTTCATTCAAACAGGGATGTTCTGCCCCAAAAAATTATTTCCCTAGATTTCGAAGTGAAATTTCCCTAGAATTTCACATTAACGCAATTACCTACGTAGCCACCTGATTGTGTAACACTAATCCTGTTACATGTTAATTAATTAATTGGAAAGATATTGGAACTTGGTAAATATACTAATAATACTGTGCTTTTCCAAAAAAACACTTTTTGCTACGTGAAGTAATAATTTAAAAGTACGAATACACTCACCACTGAATTAGAAACTGAATTCCAAATTAAAAAAAAAAAAAAAAAAAAAAAACACTTTGCAAAATAAAAATCAACCGCAATCACCGAAAAAACGGAACTTAAAACATAAATAATTTTTTTTTTCAGAGGTCCCATTTATCTTTTTAGATACATAGGGAACGTACCCATACTACGTGACAAACTTTTTGCACTTTTTAAACCCCCCCCCCCCACTGTGACCAAAAACCTAAGCAACCCGCCGCTCATTTGTACCAAGCGTGGTATTTTGAAGACCCCCCCTCCCCTGAACGTGTCACGTAGTATGGGTACGTTCCCTAGTATCATTTTGAGTTGTCAGTGTTAAAAATAACATTGCATGTAAGTACATGAACAATAATTAAGATTCATAGGAATTCTAAAAAAAAATATATATATACTATATATATAAATAATACCAGCAATATTGTCATATGGAATAAAAATTTTGCCAGAGTTCGAAATTTCCCTAGATTTTGTCCTGATTTCCCTTATTCCTAAAAAATATTTTTCTCCCCTAGATCTAGGGAAATTTCCCTCGACATAACATCACTGATTCAAAATGACAACTTAAAAAGTAAAAAAACTATCGGTGGGTGAAGACGTCACACAATTCACCATAGATACGGTGCGTTTCTGGGAGTCTTGAAAAATTAAAACTTTGACAATTATTTTAACTATTAAAACTAACTATAAAAATAAAAATAAAAATGCAGTTATTTAAGTTTGAAGGTTTTTATTCATTAAAAAAAATAAAAAAAATTGGACTGGAGTTCTCTATTGAAGATTTAAAAATACTAGAATAATCCGCATCCTCTCGCGTTCCAATTAACACCTGTTATTAAGAAGAGCGATTATCATCAAATATCTTGTACACTTGTCTGAATAGATGAGCGCCTAGAATAATGTCTTCTAATAATTTTGATGCTACCGATTGACCGAAAAGTATACCTCTTTCTCAAACACCAAATGAGAAAGAGGTGCACTTTTCCGAAGATCTTTGGTTTTCAAGCGTTTGGATTGGTCTGAACAACATTCAAATTGTGTTTACGATCACCATGTGCCGTTTTCAGGATAAATTGCGTACAATATAAAACCAATCGGAGTCTCAAGTCATTTTTTTTTATTTTCCATCACAACTCTAGCATCATCTCGACGAGCAATAGTCCATCTTGTATTAATGCGAAATTTGAAGCCCGCGATCTTTTTACGGAATGTATCCAACCTATCTTTAAGGCAATTGGTGAGGTTTATATATATATATTTTTTCAAATATTAAAATATTTTTCCATCTTTTGACACTTCGAGTTCATAATTATGTCAAATAACTCCTTTTGTCTTAAGAACAAATCCTTTGAAACCGAACCTGTGACAAAAATAATATTTATGAAGCACTCAAATTTTACAGTTAGTAAATTACGTAAAAATTACTGGACTTACGTAAAATATGATACGTAAACAGTTCAGCTACAAACGTACATCAGCATATATACTGAATATTAGTGAATATCTAACTTTAACCTTAAGTATTCCAGAAATGTTCGTAATTTTTTTTTAATTCACGAGATGTTTTTAAAAAAAAAATCCCAAATTTGTCGCATTAGGAAATGAAAAAAATAAACTTAACATCTTTAGTACACATCTGAACGTATTGAATCCATGTTTAAAAAAATTTGCCAGCAAGCGGTGTAAAAAGTTATCAGTCCCTAAATGTTATATAATAAACGTTGCATTTACACACAAACGTCCTGACTGCTCGGGAAGTCAATCTTTGCTGACGTGTTTCGCAGTGACGAAACGTTTCGCTGAATTTTGTGGTATGGGGAAAGATGCGCTGGTATGTGGTGTCAATTTGAAATTTCGAATTGTTTCCGACGCTCCCATACTAGTAAAACCATTGTGCGACGTGTCTAAATATTCCCACATTTCAGAGCATCTCAAAAGTCTTCACTGGCTTCCGAAAAAATCCAGTTCAAGCTCTGCTGGATGGTATTTAAGCCCTTAAAGGAAAGGCTCCATCTTAATTATCAGAATGTGTGTTCCATAAAATTCAAATTCTCGACAGTCAACCGTTAGGTAGCAGCGTCATCAGCAATCGGAAGGTTGAAGGAACGAAAGCGCTAATGTATAGGTACTAAGTTCGGTTAGCGTGCTTTCGGGGTGTCAGGATCAGGACCTTAAACCTGGAATGGACAATCAAATGATTTAAAAATGACTAGGCAGAATTCGGAGCTAAACTTAAAACTCAGCTTTTCAGACAGTCGTATCTATTAGTCAAAAACCTTTTCACCTTCACTTTCACATCCCGCGACATTTTAAACAACAGTGCAAAATCGTATTTTTTCCAAGCATAAACATTCTAATTAAAGTGTGTTTTTCTGAAGTGACCTGCAGATAAGTATGTTTTCTGTGTCTGCTAATAAATAATAAAATTTGGAAGAGCCTAAGAACTCACAATAAATCGTTTGTAACGAAATTCTTATTATTATTATTATATTTATATAAAAAAAGCAATGTTTTCCAATCTTTCTCTTCAACTTCATTGGATTTTTAACTTGTGAACTCTGGATCTAGGCCAAGAACCACAACTCTTCGGCGAAGGTCATCAAGGCTGTGATCGAAAGCATTTTATTATCGCCTGAGCGCACAATATTACATACAGCCTTAAGGCAGAAGGGGCAGAAATGCATGTGCATGTATGCAATATTAATATTTAGCAGCAGTTGACTTTAAAGTTATGGGTAAGGGCACACGACCGTTCTGAATTGAGATTTTATTTATTCATCCCAAGCGTGGGGATTTTTTTCGTGTAACTTTAGATCAAGAGGATAGAAAACTAAGAGGAATGACCATAATCCTTAAAATTCAGGACTGGAGGTTAGGTTAGGTTAGATGATCACCAATTTAAGAACACATTTATTTTGTGTTTGAAAGGAAATTTACGGATTTCGCTCCAATAAAAAAAAATGAATCAATATTTTGTTAAAATTTCTCGCAGAGAGGTCTTTCGGTTATTTCCTTGTCAAAGTGACAGGAAGTTCTAAGTGGTAAAGGATGTTCTGAGAAATTATGGATAAAGAATTAGCTGTTCATTCTTTCTGATATGCGCCTATTACGCCCTTCGATCTAATGTGATTCAGTGGGCTAAGTGTAATTGCGCTAAATTTGGACAGAATGAAATTCGTAATAGTATCTACCAATTAAATCTGTTGGAGGGCATAGGGGTCCAGGAAGGCGAGAAAGTCATTGGGTACTTCGCAGAATTCTAAAAAGTTTCATAAAGTTATAAAATTACAATCTTATTAAAAAAAATTAATACCATCTCTTCTAAATACATATGAACCTAAATATTTGCATTTCTTCATTTTTGTACACTTTTCGTTAAAAAAAACTACTATAGTATAAAAAGTGTAAATAAACTTCTTGTTAGAATGGGGCTGTTAAAAGAATACAAAAAATAATTGTTTGTGTAATAGTGAATGGAAGAAGACACCAAAAAAATATTCAAAGAAGTAAAAATTGGATAACATTAAATAAATTCATCATCTTATTTACGACTAAAAGTCTGCTCAAAGTCAAGACGATCGAAACCGCAGAAAAAAGTACGTAAATAATGAAGTGTTAAATTTAACGGATGGTCCTGTGTATCCCGCCCACGACTCGCGGTGACCGCCCGCGCCGCCCGCCCCGTGACCAGAATACGGCTGCCCTCCATCCCGCCCTCTGCCGTGACACTTTTTCTGCGTGAATAGACTGGCCAGTAATCACACTCGGACACAATGTGACTTGTGGGACGCCGCTGATAAAAGTGTTGATTTTTATTACGGTCCCTGATTTTTTTGCGACCTCGTTTTATGAGCGTTTTTCCCGCACCGGTGCTAGTGTGGGTTTGATAGAAAATAATAACTCATAGTCAAATGGAGATAATGGCTGATTTCTGGGCCGCTGAGAAGAGAACTTATTCGCGTTTGATGTGAACTATTGAAGTATCTCACGGTAACTGTTTAGTAAGTTTTGATTGCACGATAATGTTCTTTTTATAATACATGGAGTGACAGCCGCCAGGCATGAAGTGAACATTTGTTCTCCATAAACATATTTGGGCTGGAATTGAACTTGCAAAATTCAAATTCAAAGTTGGTATATTAGACATCTATTAAGCAATGAAACCCATTAAATTCTAACTATCCATCACCATGCCATTTCTAATTACCTACCTAACAATCTATATCTGGATAACAGGGAGTATCATTTCAAGCAACGTTTTGATTTATTTTTTATTTTTTTTTATGTATTAGGGAAAATCAACAGATAATTTACGCTTATAATAATAACATTAATAATAATAACACATAATATCCAATAACAGATTTTCACATACATAATTAAAATTATAATTAAAAAGTATTCTGGATGATGATATCTCAACAAGGCGATACTGAGAGTATTATTTATTGATCGTGATCATATTTAGTGATCTCCGGAGCTCATTTCTTCGTCACGGAGGTCAACCTGTCTTAACAAATTTATAATGAATTTAATTACCTACATGATACTGAAAACGTATTTAGAAAAACTATATAAGTTTTTATGTTCGCAATATAGACAATTACGACATCTTCTTATATTTTCATTGTAATTTTTTAAAATTAATGAATATCTTTTGATATGAAACAACTTAAAGATTTTCATCTACAAACTAAAAGCACCGCAAACGAAATAAAACGTTTTCATATCAAGCCATTTCATCACGTTGTTATTCCCACAATTAATATAATATTTTCACAGTTTACGAGTACCATTTACCGTGACAGTTTGGCGGCGATAAACTCCGAAAATGAATGTTAAAAATTAATTTGGTAAATGAATCCAAGTTAGAGTTTCGCCGAGAAATGAATCCCACCAAAATAAATGGGTTATAATTCGGGAGTAAGTTAGGAGTGCTGTTAGACATAAATAACTTTTTTGAATAAATCAGGAGTTATCTTCTGCCGCTAACTCTGAAATATTCATCTGTATTCATGACAGCGCCTTGGAAATTCATATTTTTTGTGGTCCTGGTTAATGAAATATAATATTTGGATTATATTCTTTTTATGGGCACTTCACTTTGGGGAGTTGTACGAATACCCTTTCGTCTTTAACATTTAAAGCGTCCATTGAAGCAATGTTATGCTTTCATCATAAAGCTTTTTTGTACTTTTGCCTCAAGTCTCTCTCAAACAGAGCTGATCTGACTCACTAAACTTGGTGGTATTTTTTCCAAAGCAAGTGCTGAGTGTAGTAAATTTTGGTAATTTTATTTCTATATTCATACATCATGCGAACAAATAAATGAACTTTTAATAAAATAAATAATGCCATCACAAAGTGAAAACCTTTCAGAAGAAGTTTTCTTCGAAAAATTAAAAGAACTCGCGCTAAAAAAAGTCACCAGCATTACGTTTGTGCAACATTTATAAACTGTGTTGTTGCATCCGCGAGTAGTAGAGTTTATTAAACGTATTTTTTATTCCACAAAGATTGCCAGCCCAAAGCCTAGGATGGGAGGATTTAAAAATATACATGCAGGGATGTTTCAGACAGCTAAAAAATAAAATATGATGCATTTTTAAAACATTTCATTAGCAAGAGTATGAAAGACCACCCTCAAGAAAAAAAAAGTTGCATAGACATCAGATCTTAATAGCCAGATAACAACATTAATTTTAAAACTAATCCTAATCCAAATTTCTATTCTCTCTATATTTTGGGAAGAGAGACGTGGAAGAGTAAGGTAGGATTGGAAGTACCTAGATATTCAAAATTGGACACTAAAAATAGACAAAGCCATTTCAAGCAACGTTTCAATTGTAGTGGTGGCCTTCAACTGAGTGGTACTGTTAAGTATCTACAACTGTTTCATATTGCTAGAAAAATATAACTAAATTCAGACACAAAAATTAAAACATGGTTAAAGAACAAAAAAGCAACATAAAAAAAATTTATATAACACACATCATTAGATGCAATCGTAATACATAATATATGCCAAATTAAACAAAAAATTACCAACTTTACACATTTTATTAAAATTTATTATTTCATCTTATTAAATTTTGTATCATAAAACAGGGGGCCTCAGCACGGGTGGCAGTGAGGCCAATATTATTAAATGTAAATTATTGTACCAAATGAATAAATACGGCCGGCGTAGTCCAGAGGTAACTCGCACTCCGAAGGTCGCGGAATCGAATCCCGGCGTGGCAAATAAATTTTATTTGTATTAAATGAAAAAAAACACACTTTGTTAAACACCACTTTTTATTGGAATTAATATTTAACAGCCAACCAGGTTTCGCTTAGCTCAAGCTTCATCAGGGCTTATTATATTAACTAAAGTAAATTAGATACAGACTCATATATAAAAGAAATTAAGAGAATTAGTGAAAGAGATAGCAATAGAATAGGCGACACCCTATTGGTGCTAGAAAGAGATATAAATAGAAAAGAGGGAGACAAAAATAATAATTACAGTTTCGGTAAGTAAGGGGGAGGGGGGGGGGGGGAGAGGGAGGGAACTTACCCAAACTTCCTCTTCCCTATCCCCTTCCCCTCCCCACTACCTTCAACCTCACAACATACCCCAATTGGGGATGCCATAGTCCCACTGGATCCAGACGGAAGCAGTTGGGACTCTTGTGTAAAAAAAATAAAAATAAACGATTAATAATAATTAATAAATAAATAAATATTAATAATAATTAATAAACAAACAAATAAATAATTTAAAATGAATAAAATGTGATCGAACACAAATTTTCAATAGGTTAAATTACCGTTCTGCAAAATAGAAGCAGTAAAAAGTGCAATTTATAAATCTAGTTTTAATATATCAAGTTCTTTTGAAAAATGGCGCCGAGCGCTTATCACATTTCAATTTACAATATTTTGCAACACGTAAGCAGCAAACCCAAACAATAAATGATTGTTAGGTATCTACATGGAGAGGTTGTTACATAAAATATCAAACAGGTTGACTTATCGGTATTATTATTTCCTTAAAAAAAATCCTATTGTTGACCCTCAAACCTGAAATCGAAAGATAAAACAACGAGCCGACGCCGACGCGTCGCGGTGCGGGGGACGATGGTGAATTTCATTTTTCAGATGATTATTTTTGCACGTTGGGAAAGCGATCCACAATATTATGAAATTATGATTGATGGGGCTTTGTAAAAAGTGGTTATGGAATTTATAGCCCGGCCGGGGATACGCTCAAGATGCAATAAAAAAATATGACTAAGCGATAAATTTAACGTCTCAAATTCTTAACAAGAACCTGACATAAGAACTTAACGGAGTACCTTGGTTTTGTGAGCTAAATATGTCGTTTACTTGATAAGAATTGCTCGCCATGATAAATGAAAATCAACCCGACAATGCGAAAGAATTCTTTTCACATTATTTTTACAAATGGATTCTTTGCGGGCTAACAAAGCTGTGAGAAAAGGTACAAATGAAAAAAAAGAGAAAAAAAGCTTTTTCTTATTCAGATAAGTGAAGCGAGATTTTTTTTGTGCAGAAAAAATGCCGGAAAATACAAATTTTACCTAAAGGTTTTAATAAAAAATCACCTCATCATTTAATATGTCTACAAACATATATTTTTCAAACCAAATCAAATCCAAAAATATTTATTGTACAAATAAAAAATAAAAAGGTGTAGCTTATAGGTAGACCCCATTTCTTCCAGCTAACCACATACATGTTAAGAAAGAATATTATAATGTTTATGCAAATAAGAAAATACAGATATACCAATAAAAAATACAAAAATAGGTGTTTCATTTATGTGAGGTATTCACTTAAGATGTAATGACATTTGTTTAAATATGGAAAGTGTTTAGTGACGATTTGAATTTGTGAGTATCTTGTATTTGTTTAATGTTTGTTATGTGGAAGGTTGTTATATACTTAATGGCCATATAGTCTAGTCCTTTTTGGAATATTGTTTTGTTTGCTTTTGTTATTAATAAGTTTTTTGTGAACCTTGTAGCGTATTTTTTTTTGTGGGAACTTGTCATGATCGCACTAACATGCATAACTCCATTATATATATATGTCTGTGACTGTCAGAATTTTCAGATTTTTAAACATAGATCGACATGAATCCAGACGAACAGAGTTTGTAATTTTTCTTATGCATCTCTTTTGGATGATAAATACATCTTTGGCGTTTACTGAGTATTTGAGAAATTCATGAGAAATTCTCGTCCAACAAATTATCTCCATTCTTTTCAATGATCTTTGGGTCTATGGATCAATGTCGCCTGCTGTTTGTGACAAGTGAAATTTCCCTTCTTAAAAAATTACTTAAATGATTTCCAAAAATTACTCATAAAACATTTTGAAAACCGTAGATCATAGGCGAATGAAGGTCTTTTCTGTTCATCCCACCTCAAAAATTTACTAACTGAATGATTTTTGATGGTAGATATCAAAACATATCGCTTGTTTGAAAACGAAAAACATTCTACCCAAGACTTTCAATTTACATACGTTGTTTTACTATTTTCAACAAATACGTATATAAATCTAAAAATAAATGACGCCGCAAATTACGAAACTAGTTATTTCATCCATTACGCGCGCCCTTCTTGCATGTTGTCATCCATTTTTCAGAAAAATTAGATTAATTAAGGGCGTAGCGTGATCTAAGAGCCCGTCTCCGATGCAAAGCCGCCATTGAAGTTTAAAATAGTAGAATAATGAAAAACATTCACTTCCGTTACCTCGATTGTTCTCGCTACTAGATCCATTAATCACGTGGTCCACTAACTCGGCCTGCCATTGGCTGCCACATTTATGAATATATGACGTGTGACATTTGTGTCGGATTAAAAAACTAGGAACAAAATGGAAATTACCCTCGCTTTGATTAAATTAATGCCGGCCGGCGAAAAAAACGCAAGATGGATAGTCCGTATTTTGTCAATTCATATCAACGATTACTCCGTTAGCGAAATGTTTATTGGTAATTCGTAATTAAAGTAACTGTTAACTATAACGTCTAATAGTTTGAATCTTTTATTTCTATAATATATCGTTTTGATGTGATAATTCCTGATATAATTCAACATCGGGTAATTAAGTAAAAGTGGTGTACAGGACTGCTACTTTTTACCCAAAGCGGCAGAGTACATGCATTATTGGCGCCCTTCCCAGTTCATTTATGGATAAGAATAGATTAGGCATGATTTGTTTTTCAAAATATTTCCTTCCGCAAACTTTTAAAACCCATAAAATAGTTGATTTGAACACAATATTTGAAAATGTAATATATTATTTCCAAATAAAACAGTTTTAATGAAAATTTATTTGGTAATTCTTTACCAACGGAGTTTAAATATAATTATCTATTGCCTATCTACCTAGCTGTCTATAAAGAAGAGTTTCTGTGGTAGACGACGTTGTTTTATAAATTAAATAAAAATCTACGGTTTTTTCCGAGATTGATGAAATTTTGCTCACTTGACCTTCAAAATAAGAAGACGCTGACCGTCTACAAAATATTTCCAAAAACCACCCACATCCTCTTTTCCTACCCTACCTCTTTCCTACCCTTCAAAAGAATTTTGATACTTCTTTATGACATTTCGCACACTTGACGTCCAAATTGAAAATTACTGTATACATCTGATTTTAAAAAACTCTACATAAAGCCTGAGCAACAACAGGACTCCACCTGGAATAAAATGCGCTATACTAATAATTAAAAAAAAAAATTAGGCTGTAATAAATAACACGATACCATTAAAAAACGATTCGGTGGGATCGATTTGAATTATCGTTTGCTTTTAAAGAAATAAAAAATATATATTTTCCAAATTTTGTAGCCCTACCGACGGTCCTATATATACGAGGTCTCGAACAAAACACAAACGAATTAAGAGCATGGACGTGAAAAAAACATTTATCACTACCCAAATACAAATTCAAAATTATGTTACGAGAATTTCCGTACACGAATTAAAGAGGGTGAGATTCCACAGCCTTCAGTGAAAATGATTATTTAATCGCGTTCCCACAACTTCTGCGGCAACACACAATTATTCACATAATAGCTTTGATTAAACATGGTGTGGTGAAAATACAATCTTTAAAATATCGCCTTAAAGCTTCCATAATCACAGCCTCCCTGAGTTCAGGCACTCGGCTCAGCCCAAATCCGTTTTGTTAAAGAGCGAGATGAGTTAGTAAATTTGTTGACTGGTAAAAGGTTGGTAGTTGACGGCATCTGTGTATCGGTCAGTCCCACAGCTGTAATGAACTGCTTTAATTAGCGGTTTTTGAAGGCAATTAGCTACACGTGTACTTGTTCATTTGAAGCCACCCGTAGCCGTAGCCACGCTCGTTTTTTTTTTAGCATAAATGGCATTTTGCGGTTTCGTGGTATGTACCAAAAAATAAAGTTATTTCCATCGTGGTACTTGGTGTTGAGCACGACAGATGTGACGCAAGAACAATTGTTAATAACATTCATCGTATTTTAATTATTAGTTTTTGAAATATTTAGTTTAATGAACGTATAAGTATAGGTACTGGCGTATTTTAAATCCAAATATTACCTTTGCCTAAAATACGATAAAATTAAAAAAGGTTTTATTTTTAAAATCATCCATACAACTATTCTGCATTCTACGATTCGTCTAGATTTCTAGATGTAGGTACTTAATATGAAGATCGTATGTTGTTTTAGATTAAGATTTTAGGAAAAACCTGTTTTCCACAAAATCATCTCGCAATAATATTTTTTTCATGAACATTATATTCTCCTTTGAAAAAGCAGAAATCTGTTTTATTAGGCAGGTTCTTCTTCTTTCGTATGGTGAGGGGTCCGAGGGGGACATCTAAGTCTACGAGCTAGTCTAGGGGCTCAGGCGTCGCTCTGTGGACCTTATTAATCCTCTAAGAGGAATACACAAGCCAACAATATGCCTGTTTTTAGCGTGTCTTATATCACCATAATAGCACACAAATCGCCTGACAAACGCATTCCAGAAATAGTCGATTTAAGCGCAAAAAATGGTAATTAATTATTTAGTGAATAATTTGATAAGAAAGAAAAAAAAACTAATCAAGGAACTGTCACAAATATTCTTAGTCATAAATTATATTTTATAAATGATTTCTTATTGGCGTTCATAATTTTCCAAAGATTTTTTTTTTTTAGTAGTTATAAATATTTTTTTTCTGAAGTAGTTAAAATTTTAAATTTAATTTTGGTCTAGCGAACGATAGAAAACGCTTTATTTTATTCAAAGCATATTTTTTTGGTATTCATAATGTAAAATGATTTAAAGAAAAGATAAGGTAATCGAAAATATGTAGTGATTTCACTGACTTTTAAGTAGGTATTATATTCTCCTGCTTAGTCATATTTTTTGTGACCTCATTATGTAGAACTTTTGTTTTTTTTTGTAGAAGATCGAGTAGGTACTTAATAAGAAAAAAGTAATCAGTTACTTATCTTATGTACATAAATTCAAACAATTAAATACAACCATCAGATGGTGGTAGTAAAAATGCCAAATGAGTCGCAGTACTAGTTAGTTAGAAACATGAAATGGTATTGTATAATATATGTGTTGTCATAAGCTAGTTAGAGGATTACGAAAGAAAGAATAAATTAAAACACTTAATTTTCTGTGGTTGAACATAAAATATATTTGGTTTTTTCTATGACTTTGTTGATAGCGTCAAAATGGCCTGTAAGCTGTGTATGAATTTAAAATTTTGCAGTCGTGTTATTCACTTTATATTTGCTTGCCCCAACCTAATTCTCTCAGATTAGGATTCCCCGGCCCAAAGTTAGTATAAAAATAACTAGTTTTATTTTTTAGGAATTTCGCCCATAAACCGAACTTTTTCCAGCAAATCTTTAAACAATAACAACGGAGACAAGTTATGCTGGATAGTGTTTATAGCTATCCACCCTATATATCCGAACTGTGCATTCCAGAAAATATTGATCTAAGGCAGTCACCTCTTAAATCAGCGGCATTACCTCTTACCTGCAATCCGAAGGTTGCAAAAACCTAAGCGAAATCCGAACGTTAAGTTTGGTGATCGTGCATTCGGAGTATCCGGTCCTGAAGCTTGAAATAAACTACCCATGGAATTTAAATGCATCACCAGCCCAACAGAATATGGATTCAAACTAAAAACTAACTATTTCAGACAGTTCCGTAAATTTTCCATTCTTTTCGAACAATTGTTGATGACCACGAATGTTTTTTTTCAATTCCACGATAAAGTCAAAGAGCAAACATCACAATTTGTTTAATGTCGAGCGATGGGTAAAGATCGATGATTAATTATATCATTTATTTCATCCATTGAAGATATCTTCACATACATTTATTATAAATGCAGCTAACCCATTTACGCATTTTCGACTCGCCGCAATAAATTACTTCTATAATACCTGTTTGCACCTATACCTATTACACCTAAGTGGTTTTTAAACAAAGTACTTGTTTCATTCTATATAACGTCAAGCCACAAAGTGTTTGCTTTCTACTATAATTTTATACCTATTACCATTCAAATGTAGGGAGGTTAGTTGGAAATCACTAACTTTAAGTCACAGTTGTAAATATGTACGTCAATAAGTCAGTACTTAGTTATTTATTATATTTTTCGTATGCCTGTATAAAACTTTAAACTATAAACTTTAAGTCTTCGATGTCAGTCACTAATTAATTATAAATCTTAGTTGTAAGCCAGTCCTTATAATTGCATTATACATATATTTATTTATACAGCGTCCTTGACGGTGTAAAAAAAGGCGCCATGTAAATCATCCAAATATTTTTACGCACCAGATTTAAATGTCCGGGTTTAATTTTCCCCACAGGAAAAACTAAACCCTTTCACACACTTCCCAAATGATCATCTGGTCAATCCACGTTATGCAATTGCACTATATGTATTATAATTACAAAACAATACAAGAACAACATGTCAACCTACCAGAGACCAGATGAGAAAATAATTCACCGACTCCAGATATTTTCATATCAGAGGGTTCGGCTCTGTGGAATTCGAAATAACACGGATAAGCAAATAAAGAGAAATAGCCAGAAATAGTTTAATGCAGTACCTAATATTCCTACAAGGAGCCATGCAGCATAGATGTAAAAAGATGCGTTTTACGTAATACTAATAATGTACAAAGTAAAGCGATGCATGTGTTCAATCTTGAATCTTGAAGCCTTTGAACTCAATAAAGAGTCAGAAGATGGCCTTAACATACTGAAGCCGGTTACGGTCACAAATAAATTAAGTGGAAATAAGTTTTATATTAGTTTTAAAATATTATTTCAATGAATAGGTTTCATAAAAATGTCTCAAGACAGGGAAATTGGCAGCACAACAAGAAAGCTTAAATACTTAAGACTGAAATGCTTACTTAAAGCTTAGCTACGTCGGCAAGGAACATGGGATTGGTCATCAACGAGGGGAAGACAAAATATATGCCCGTACATGGACGCCAGAAACCACCAAGTATACAGATAGATAATTATACATTTGAAACTGTCAACGAGTTTGTATATCTCGGTACTATGGTGACAAATGACAACAATGTATCCAGCGAAATCAAAAGAAGAATAGTAGCTGCAAATCGATACTACTTTGGGCTACAGAAGCATATGAAATCTCGCCACCTTACCAGAAGAACTAAAGTCCTGCTTTACAAGACCCTCATACGACCTGTTCTTATGTATGGTTCGGAATGCTGGACAATCAGTAAGGGTGATGAAGGAGCCCTAGAAAGTTTTGAAAGGAAGGTGCTGCGAAGGATTTACGGCCCAGTCTGTGATAATGGAGAATGGCGTATCAGATACAACCAGGAGCTATACGATCTTTACGAGGACCCTAATATCTCCAAGGAAATCAAAACTGGAAGACTCAGGTGGGCTGGACATATCCAGAGAATGAGCGAAGGAGATATTCCAAAGCGAATTATGGATGGTGCACCTGGGGGTCGGAGAAGAGTTGGAAGACCAAAGCTTCGATGGCTGGATGGAGTGGTGAAGGATGCAAGCACCATCGGCATCCGAAACTGGCGCAACGCAGCACAACACCGACAGTCATGGAGGCAGGCTCTGCTGGAGGCCAAGACCCGACCTGGGTTGTAGAGCCACAGATGATGATGATGATGAAATGCTTATAGTATTTTGAATATCCAATGAATAAAAATGTAATAATGGCAGTAGGTACCCTTGAGGGGATTTTAAATCAGAAATGTGGCTACACAATAGGCCACTTGCATGGACTTCATAACGACTTGGAAAAAATCGTGTGGATAGATTTTTTTACCAAGATTACGAAAATGTCAGTAAAAATTTATAGAGATGTACAGTTTTTTATTTTTTTTAAATAAATAAATCCATTATTTGGGCTCGTGACGTCACTACATGAAAATGTCCCGTCTCCGAAAATGTTCCTATTAATTTTATAAAATTCCACACTGATTTTTTTTTTTTTATATGGCATCACTTTGATTTCAGGGGAATTTTTGAATTTGACATTTAACGCTCACTAGATTTATTGTTTGTTCTATGTGAATTTCATTTGGTTTGATTTTTTGACAGATGTTATGAAGAGAACCCCGTACATTTTGCGTTGTCCGTACGTGTTTTAGAGGTATAATGATAACGGTACGGATTTTAACAAAATCAAATTTTATAATATTCTTATTATTATTATAATTTACAAGTACAAGTATATTACATTTGATTTAGTAATATAGACGTTGAACGTTATAATGATTTATGATCAATAAGATGGATCAAGTAAAAAAATATTTATGATATTTAATATTTTTGGTATGCCTCGTTATTATCCTGTGCCAATCGTGTTTAAAAATATCATTTTTATCGTATAATTATCGTTTTTTCGCACCTATAAAATTACGCCCCGTCTTTCCGGTTTATAAAAAATAGTCTGATTTTTCGGATTGAAATTTTCAAAAAATCGCCAGGGTTTCAAAAATACGATAAAAAAACACAGAATGTCTTAGAATATTTGCCTGAACCGGAAAAAAAATGTGATGCAAGTGGCCTATTCTTCCAAATATTATTATTATGAAAGCAATGCAGTGAAAGCCACATGGCAGGAGAAACGTTAACAATATCAACGGGAAAACCTGATCCCTTCAATGGTGGAAGTAGCTTGGCCACAGCAATGTTTTTTTTCTAATCTGTAATGTCAAGAGATTAAGTGTCAATGATATTATGTAATCTTCACCTCAAACGAAATACAAATACGTAGAAAAAGTTCTGGTTTTACCAGAATATGCGTAGACTGGAATAAAACCAAAATCTACTGGAATTTCATCACAAGGTGAAAATCAATACAAAACTCGCCAGAGTTGTTTTGTAAAATACTAAAAAATATGTTTTTTTTACCGTAAGATGGTATAATGGATTTTCATGTTGTATACAAGTTTTCCAGCAGGAAATAACCAAACGATATCATTTTGTGTAAGAAAACAAAGTAATATCGCGAAGGTTAAGCTGGTATTTTTATGTAGATATTTGAACAGCTAAAACTATTATCACGCTGTTATTAGTTTCAGATTAGAGATGCTAGCAGTAACAGTAGGAAACTGGTATTGAGAAACCTGCTCCTGGCGCTCACCGCCACCGGCTCCAGGCCGCGAAATGAAACATGCCCCGGCGGCAAGCAACACCTGTCTAACGGGTGTTCCGCAGAACAATTTACATTTTATACGGCAACCCTTCGCCGGAGAAATTACCACACTGATATTACTTCATCTACTGAGGGGATCAGGAATATTGGAAACGTGCCGTAGGACTACGTTTGATGAGAATCGATTCACAAAAATTCGTTTAGATTTCGGAGGCAGATATCGGTTTCATTATAAGAAGCAAAAAATACAGGAACTGCTTATATCAAGGGAACCAGAATCCGAGATAACAAAAAAAATATAAAATCTCCCAAATTTCTCAAACGCGGCTTATTTCTCCATGGTAATTTCTTTATCACTAAGTATATACCTACGAGTATGGAGTTATTTCCGCATTTGGCATCTGCGCGCTATTTGGGGAATAATACTCCCAGTCTCCGAGTAAACTAAACATAAACAGTTCCAAGTTTAAAAGGAAAGCCATCAATATGTCAAGTGAGTCCCCCTTTGATCTAGTAACTTTATTAACACTCAATCATTTCTAACACGGAAACAAGTTCTATACAAAACTATTTGCTAGCTCCGCACGACGGAATTTAAGTCCGGCCTTCGTTTTTCCTCGGACCTTTTCGGCAGTGATAAACAGCCGCCTATACAAAGCGCCATCTGTTTTTTCACACACCAAACAAACATCTGCAAACGAGTCCATCAATCTAGTCCGGGTAGGAGAGGGGCCGATGGAAGAATTTGCCTACGGAGGCAAGAAACACAAACTTTCGGAAGGATTTAACGATGTGGCGATTTATATTGGGGAGCATGGCGCGGAAAGCGGGCGGACGGAATTACGTATTACGTCGTTTTAGTGAATAAACTCGCTAAATATTAAAAAAAAAAACTTTCACGCTAACAACTTGCTTTTTTATAACGATGCAAGTTAAGAGTTCATTCTATCAAGACGAAGTTTTTCAATATGATGAAACTAAAAATCAACCAAGGTAATCTTGCAACTTCCGCGCTAATATAAAAATGCCAAAGAAATTTGAACAAGAATAGTTTCAAGTATTTACAAAATGACTAATACTTGTTTAACTAGATTTCCATTGAGATAGGTTCTTAGTAGACAGTTATTCCAATCTGTTTGACTTGAGCAATAATAGCGTCTATTGAAGTTGTCACTAAATACACCCAGAGTTCGGCGAAGTTCAATCGATCTCTTCCAGAGAACTATTCCAATTTGCGCTCATTCGGCGTGGGAATACCGCCCCGGGGCGCAGGAAATGTCTTCGGCTAAAAAAGGAGTGCGTCGAGCGACGTAAAGGGTAACAAGTAGCGATTTATGATCGAGCTGCGAACAATTCCGCCAATAAAACTCTTGAACCGAATTAACTTTTCCGTGGCCACTGCCGAGTAAGGTTTGGAATTTTAATGAAATCCATGCGGGAGTTTTCCTGTTTTTGCGGGTTACTCCTGTCCAAGACTCGTGGTGTCTTTATCTCCTTGTCTGTGTTATCTTATAAACTAATCTCCTCGCAGTTGATTCTTGTGACATTTTTGACACGCTTTGTACGATGAGGGGTGATAAAGCGGTCTGCGTTGACCGCTTGGGATTTATTTCTTTTGTTTTATTGCCTTAGAACGCGTTATTTATCTTGCGCTCTTACTGTTTTTTGTCGTCAGCGCTCGAAGTATTGGTTTTTCAGTTCATTGCCCCTTATATACTTTATTGGAAGAGACGTTTTATCCATTTTTACCGGAAAAATGAAATATCTCTTGTTATGACATATAGTGATAATAATATCAACACAATAGTTTTAATAAGAGTCCCAGCGAGAGACAATACGTGACGTCATTGTTCTAGTTTCTTCTGTCTTTGTTCATTTTCAAACAAGAGGCACGAGCAGGAAGAGTACGAACGTCGATGATGTTCGTACGAGCTCTCGTTGGGACTAGTTTATTCCGGAATGCGGGGAAGTTGTTGCAATCCCACACATCATAAATACGTACATACAAGGATTCATTTTCAAGAATAATAGAAATAAAATAACAAACAAAAAAGGAGTAGCATCCTCAGATAATAAAATACACTATATAAAGTACAAATAAAAAAGAACAAACTTTTTCTGATGTCCTGTCTCATCGGATGGTAGCTTACATAAGTACACTGTGAATTACAGTCCGTTGACTATTATTACTCCTTCCTGACATCTCAGTTAAAATATATATATATTTTTTAAATATATTTTTCCAATTGTTTTTCATTTCAATTGTATTTTACTAGTCTTACAAAACTGAATATTATACAAAATATCTATCGAAGTCACTCATTATTTACGTATATATTAGTGTAAACAAATGAATATCAGTAAGTTTTTATTTCTAATACTCTTCGATACATTTGGTTTGTTTTGAACAATTATATTCTACGGTATGTATATATTTGCCTGTGCATACTGCTTGTACATTCATTGGCAGACAGGTAATTAAATGTAATATACCATTGTAGAAGTAGATAACACTAATAATCTAAACGAAAATATGAAAGAGAACAAGACACAGAAAAATAAAAAGATAACGGTCGCAACTGGGACACAAACCCAGAACCTCTCATCTTACCGGGACGAACGCCTCTACCAATTCAGTTACTGTCATCTTTTATCAAACCGTCGTATTTGTCAATCTCATATTTAAAATTTTAGAATTAACAATATTATCTTCGACTAATATTTTTTTCCATATTATAGGCAATTATCCTTTTTAATTGCAAACAATCATTCTGAGAACTGATTTGTAACCTAGATAGCGTATCGAATGTTATATATATGTGGAACACGTATTGATCTATTTGTAAAAGTCTAAACGAATATTCAATCTTTGTAAGAACAACTCTCTTTTTATAACTTTTAAAGATTATTCCCATCAATGTAATATATCATTGAAGAAGAAGAAGATAAATAGTGTCTGACCGAAATAAGACTTTTTGCTGAAACCGAATCTTTGGTATTTGTCTCAGTTTCGGCCGAAACCGAAACCGAAACTTTTTTAGACATGTTAAAAATCTATTGTTCACTGAAATTTGGCTTATTTTTTACACTTATGCAGACAGTTAACATCTGTTAAATGAAATAAAAAAACAACAATTCAAGTATGTGAAAAAACTTTTTTTTTATATAACTTAGATATAAATATAAAACTTTTTTTTTTTAAATTAATAAAACCATGTTAACTACTTCTTGGAATAAAAAAATGTCAATAATCAAGACTTACATTAAAATGGAAGGATCTCATTAATTGAGTATTTTAATTGTAATTGCGTTTAAAATCACATCATTCTTATTACAATGAATAAAAAATAAATAAAAAAAACAATAATTGAAGTACCTATGTGAAATTGTTTTGTTTTTTTTTTATAAAACAAACAAAAAATATGAAATTTACAAACGTATTAACTGTATGTAACAAACATGTATGCGCGAGAAATAACACACAGCCTCACAATATAATCTCGCCGGACCGGCCGGTGAAATCAGTTGATGGCGGGGGACACACGAGTCACGAACTCACCCGAAGTCAGCCGAACGACGCGCGATAATTCACGAACGCAGAGTTTCGTTGCGACCGAAGGTTCGGCAGACTTTCTGTCGAAACCGAAACTGATGCCGAAACCAGATTTTTTTGCCGAACCTTGCCGAAACCGAAACCGAACCTTCGGTCGGTCACTAAAGATAAAACTGATAATCTAAACGAAAATATTAAATATATACATACATGTGTACATTTTATGTGATGGGAATAACCGTTAAAAATTATAAAAACAGAGTTGTTCTTATAAAAATTAGGTATTGAATTATTTTTAAAAGGCCATCATATTCTTCTTCTTCTTCTTGTGCCCTGTCCGTTCAACGGACGTTGGCTATCATGTTGGCTATGCGGACTTTGTTTACTGCGTCCCGGAACAGCTCCACGGTAGACTGGCCGAACCACTGTCTCAGTTTTTTCAGCCATGAGGTTTCTCCACCTCAGTCTCTGTATCTTTCAGGTGACTTTACTTGTAATCTTAATATTTTTACAGTTAACATTTTTCTATTGTTTTGAGTGATGGCATTGTTTTTTCTTATATTTTTCTGTAAAGTTTTAAAAAATGATATTAATCATATTCTCTGTATTTATCTCATGTTATGTTCATCATTCATTACACTAACCCATCACCCCATTTTCAGACTAACTCCTGTTTTACAGGGACATTTGAGGGTTTAGCTTCGTGCATCATAAGTAGCTTCGTTTATTAAAAAAAATTAGAGTCTTTGTGAGAGCCCTGAAGGAGTAACCATCTGTTACTTATACCAGGGCGGGAAAGCGGTTGGATTACCTCAAGCCATGAGGTTCTCCTTCCAATCTTTTCCTGCATTATGAGATGCAGGATCTCATACTTCTCTGGATGTCTCATCACATGTCCAAGATATTGATGTTGTCGGATTTTTATAGTTTTAATTACTTCCTTATAACCACTGGAACGATTTCGGTCGAAAAATCGACCACTTTTATTTTTCTGCGATTGAAATCGGTCGAAAAATCGACCGATTTTTCTACCATTCGTAAAATATTTATTGTAATTATTTAAAACCTTTCCATGGCCAGCAATTTGTTTTATCGAATAGCTGATAATATATTCTTTATGTCTATGACCTTATCGGTTGTTTTTGAAGTATTATTTAACGAGTTTTCGCGGTTTTTTATAGCGTCCTGTCAGAAAACAAAATAAAACTCTTCAGTATTTCGACGAATTTTGGTCTCTGCCTAAAATGCCGTAAGTAATTCATTTATTGGGTTTTTAATGCATCATTATATATATATGTGTTATCATGATTGAATTATCTATCTTTGAAATGCATTTTTAAATCGTTTGTTCCTAATATATTGTTTTGCTGGATGTTTTTGTGTAAAAATGCGTCGACTGAAGACGTCATCTGTTTTTGATTTACAATAATTTCATAAATACTGCTCTTGCGCATTTGAAATATAGTTATTCAATCAGAGTGATTCATAACAAAGAGATACATATATATAAGTTTTATTTGAATTCGTTCATTATTAATACAGATATTTGCTGTCCAACTATTTAAAGTCATATGTAAAAAAGGAGACATTTGTTTAGATGTAAAATGGTGTAAAGCCTTCGTCACACAATAAAAATTTAGTTATTTAGTTGTATAATTAATTAATTTGTTTACTTTTACCAAATTTGTGCAGAAACAGCTATCGTCCAAGGAAAGAGAGCACTCCACGACCCAGGTTAAGATAATTATTTTAAAATTTTATATCAGTGCAATATTTAACAAAATTTAAACATTTAAGTACTTACCTACATTAAGTGTTTTTAATTTAAAATATATAGAGTGGTGCTGGCTGCAAGAGGTGGCAGAGGAAGAGGGAGAGGTGGGGTACGAGCTGCAGATGGAGTACCAGCTGGTGCCGGACTACCTGCACGTGGATGTGGGAGTCAACGCAGAGCTGCAATTGCAGCCTCGTCTGGAGTGTTAGTATTTTTTAATGCTTTTTATGAAAGTACTTTGCTGTGGCCGTTGAACTCATCATATATTTGTATTTATTTAAACAGTGACCCTGCTTTGCTACTGGTGCGAGAGGATCGCGCCAAGGCCCTAAAGACTGTTAGGGCCCTGCCTGCTTCCTTCCGGCTAGAGCTGGAAAGCCGAAAATTTAAGAAGCAGGCGGCGCGCATTTTGCTCCCTACCGCACCTGCAAGAAAAACTAAACAAAAGTAAGTAATCGTATTTAGATCCTTGATACAATATTATTGTTTTTTCTCGACAGCGTTCCACTGTTACAGTGAGAGATAGTAAGATCAGCGCTCTGTGCATTTGGCACATTCAGTGCATATTGTACAGAGTTCTAATTTTATTGTTTATTTACATACTGTACTTACTATTTCACACGTGAATGAGAACAATTCATATGATTTATGTATATGTTTTCAGAATTACTTCTCCGGAGAGAATAACGTGTCCCTTTTCACAAGGGACACCTTCACCATTGCCAAGACCCGTTCCACCACCGTGGATGTCCACTCCCGCACAGACCCAATCAACGGCTCCCAATTAGTACTGGGCGTTGACGATAATTCTATCCAACGCCAACGTCGTTATCGTTGGCAATTTTCAACTGTTGAAAATAGCTGTTGAAAATAACGTCGACGTTGACGCAACTATAATAGGAGATCGACACGATACTAACAAAAAATCTATCAAAATCGTATTAAGGAATCCCTTTTAACGGGTGGGTCCCCGAATCATTGATGTATTATTAATTATTATTATCTCTATGCCCCACGCGACACACACGTAATAATAATCCTATAATAACGTTGAAAGTTGAAACTGTTGGAAGACGTTGGTGGTTGTTGAAAATATTATCCTGTTGAAGATATATTTTGCTTGTCACTGATAAATTCGCTTGTTGCTTGGCGCTACGTATCGGCCGTATTGGACGGGAAAAAAAAAAAAAAACGTGCAGTAGGTATGTACATTACCAAAAGACCTTGTGTAATTGGGTATAATATCGTTCACGAAGTGTGATCTCTTGACCCTTTTGACTTAATCATTCTAACACCGTTGAAAACAATAGGTACAAAACATTGACATTTATCAATAGGTTATTTTTTTGCTTGTGGTTGATAAATTTGATTGTTCAATGGCGCTACGTATCGGCCGTATTAGATGGGAAAATAAAAAAAAACGTGCAGTAGGTACGTACATAACCAAAAGACCATTTAAAATATCGAGTAATGTTTTTCACGAAGTACAAACTCTTAACCCTTTTTATTTATTAGGCAGTTGAATCGCAGATGAAATTATGAAAGTCTGAAATTTGAATTTGTTTTTGGCTAATTTTTGTTCGATAGTAAGAACTTCGCACAGCATTGTGAATACTGACATCATAGTTTCACACTGTGACAATGCATGATCTATTTGTTCTTGAGTTAATGTCCTGAAACGTTAAGTGCCTCCATACATGACGCTACTTACAAGCTACTCGATCATCGTGAGCGTATCATACGCGCCGATCGTAAGTACCCCCCGTACGATTTTGCTGGTAGCACTGTGTACGGGGCGCTGCGCGACGTCTGTCGGTTTCAAATCAGTTTCACGCAACCGGCAGTGCTGATCGCACGCGACGCGTTGCATCATTTGTGTCTGATACTTTTTTGTTTGACGTTTGACGTTTGACAGAAATGGCATCGGAACATGAAAGTAATGTTAGATTTGTTCTGGAAGTAGAAAAATGCATGTTTATGTAACGATACTTTACCAGGATACGTAAGAAAGGATTTAATGGAGAAGGCATGGATTAATGTTGGAAAAAAGTCATATGACATCGCTTGACATCGTGTAAACTCCACGGCTGCACGTAAAAAATGATCAAATTCAGTATATTCCGGATAGCGCCGTGTACGGAAACTAGCATTAAAGAGTGGTATATATGAAGAGTACTTGTAGCTTCGTCACAATCATGTAGTTTGTAAGTATCTCCATGAACGGAGGGCCTTACATTTCAAAACATTGGCATTAAACAGGGATTCTATCTTTTTTTTTCTGTAACGGGTATTTTAGAATGTGAAAATGAGACATGCCGAACTTCTTTGCGAGGGTTACATTTGATTCACCGGCTTCTAAACGGTGTAATACAGCACTTTTTTCTTCAATTGAAAAAACACTTTCGCTTCACGGGACTCATTGTGTCGAGCTTCCTAGTCAAAAGCGAGGCTGTATTGGTAGGTGGGTTTTGTAACCGGACGAATTATCATTAAAATAGGTCGCTTTAAGTAGTTGGTCACTTCAAACGGATACGTTTTCCTACTAAAAGCTATGAAACCTTACTAGAGTTTACATTATCGTCGCTTAAAACGGTAGACCGTTAAATGCAAAGTCATTATATCCGAATTCTAGTGTAAATTTGTGTTTTCTATTATTTCAGAGTCAGACATGGGCAGAAGCAATAAGTGGACGAGGCAGCTCTCTATCAAGAAGAGTCGGTACTTGGAAACCGTGAGTTATAAAACTAACTAACTTACCTTCACGCCATTTCCCTGCAGGGTAGGCAGAGATGATGAACCAGCATGCAACTCGATCTTGGCACACACACTCTTTTCTTCATTCCATACCTACCTGACTGTGATAATCTGACTCCTGACATTGCCCGCCTCAAGTAGGTACTTGATTAACTTTTTATTTGGATAAGTTTAAAGATTTTCACGGGCAAAAGCATTTTCGTTATTTGTTTTTGGGGTGTTATGCCGTGTTGCGCTACCTCCTTCTTTAGCCAAAGTTTCGGATATCGTTGCAGTGTCCATCATCAGGGCAGATCCGGCAGATCCGGTAGATGTGTTTACTGGATCTGCCGGATCTGCCCTGATGATGGACACTGCAACGATGTCCGAAACGTTGGCTAAAGAAGGAGGTAGCGAAACACGGCATAACACCCCAAAAAATAACGCAAATTTTTTATTTTTTATTATTTATATGAATACCTCACAAGAGCCTCAGCTGGAGCCAGTGAGACTATGGC
Organism: Limnephilus rhombicus; assembly: GCA_929108145.2. Taxonomy (NCBI): domain Eukaryota; kingdom Metazoa; phylum Arthropoda; class Insecta; order Trichoptera; family Limnephilidae; genus Limnephilus; species Limnephilus rhombicus. The sequence goes on from OV815271.1 coordinate 43,568,776, forward strand.
ATCCCCAATCGGGGTATGTTGTGAGGCTGAAGGTAGCGGGGGGGGGGAAGGAGGTGTGGAAGAGGGAGGTGGGAAAGTACCTGGCTATTCAGAACTGGTCACCAAACACGGCTAAAGCCATTTCAAGCAACTTTTCAATTCTGAATGGGGTCTTACACCAGGGCGATACTGAGGGTATCTTCCACTCTGGAACGTGCCGCAAATATACTATATATTATTTTAAATGAATTTTGTGTGAAAATAACACTAATTATTCAAATAAAATTTATTTGCCCACGCCGGGATTCGATTCCGTGACCATAGTATTGCGAGTCAAACGCTACCAGAGGCAGTGGGTAATCGTAATATAGACACGTTAAATTAATTTGGGTTTTCTGTTGTTTCAGAAATGGATATGGACAGAATGAGCGACGAGGGCGATGAAGCGAGCGACGTCGACCACGAAGAGAGCGATGAGGATACCTTATGCATGCCACCAATACCTTATCATAATATTATCAACGTTTCACCTAACTCCGCTATGGCCGTAGACTTCAGTAGACAAGACCAGGTAGAGAGTGAGGCAATGCGTTCGATTCTGCGCCTGAAGGTTACTCTTTCGATTGGTCCAAAGATATCTCACGTTTTACTGGGATAAGGGAGACATTCACCGGCACGCCAGGACCAACTTTCAATACCGACGAAATGGGCAAACCTGTGGATGCCTTTCTTAAAATCTTTGATGCAGATTTCGTTGAACTGATCGCGAGAGAGACCAACAGGTATGCAGATCAATGGATTGCGAAAAAACAATTTAAGCGCCATGCGCGTACCAATAAATGGGCTCCCACGAATAAAGAGGAAATGTATGTATTCTTGGCAATTTTAATGTATCAAGATATTAGTCCCCTTCCTGTTGAAAAATACTACTTCTATTAAAAAAAAACTCACCGCCATGCCTTATTTCAGCCGAGCCATGGATTATAATCGTTTTCTTCTAATTAAAAAATTCCTTCACTTCACCAACAATGAAAGTCTTTCTTCTGATGTACCGTTATCTGTGCGAAGGTTACAAAAGATTCAGCCCGTCTTGGACTACCTCTCAAATAAGTTTGAGACTTTATACCTGCCCGAGCAAGACATCTCTCTGGATGGATCCTTAATCTGCTATAAAGGCCGTTTGGGATTCGTCCAGATGATCAAAACCAAAGCGGCCAGCGCGAGTATAAAGTCGTATGAGCTTTGTGAGTCCAAGTCTGGCTATTTTTGAAAATTGCAAATTTATACGGGGAAGACCATTTCCAGACAGGCTGAATCGACAAATCCAGACCAGGAAGACATGACTGAAGATATGACGGAAGACATAACGGAAGATATGACGGACGACCAATTTTTATAATAGTCCATTATTGGCACGATACCTCAAAAGAAATGGGATGGACTGCATGGGCACATTGCGGTTAAACCGAGAATTTGTGCCCTCTGCATTTAAGTCCCGTCTCCGGACCAAACTGAGGGAAGGTGAGCTTGTATACTCGAAATGCGGGGACCTCAATGTAATGGTTTGGTTGGACAAAAACCTGGTAAGTATGTTGTCCACCTACCATAAGGCAGAAATCGGGGCAGTTGAAAAGTTTGGTACCCGGACGTACAAATCCCAACTCGTACTAGACTATAACAAGGTAATGGGGGGGGGGGGGAGTTGACCGAAAAGATCAGCTTTTGGCAGGCTTCCCCATTGAACGACAGCGAAACCTGGTCTGGTACAAGAAGCTTTTCAGGAGACTACTAAGCGTTTCGGTGCAGAATGCGTATATATTGTACAGCTCAAAGCTCCGCAAAGAAAATAAATGCATTTTGTACCGAAACTTCAGAAGTGAGGTTGCGGATGATCTCCTTCTGCTGTTCTGTCGTAGTCAAATTGACACGACTGTGCGGACCATTGGCCTAATAGCTGAAGGAAAGACTCTGCGACCTATCCTGAAAGGCAACCACTTCGTGGTCCGTAGCGGGAAAAAGGTGAAATGTGCGTGGTGCAATATAAATAACATATTCAAAAGGTCCCTCACAAAGTGTGATGTATGTGACGTGGTATTATGCTATGATTGCATGAAGTCATATCACACTACAATATAGAATTGCTGAGGGTTTTTTATTTCATTTTTTTCTTTTCTGGTTTTTTAGTTACGAAATTCTAATTTATAAATTTAATTAAATTTGTTTGAACATCAATTATGATGGCCTGGTTGGCTGGACTTAGTCATTTCTTTCCGCATACTCACATCTCATGTTATGTTGTCCTCAAAGGTTCTATATGATAAGGTTCGGTGGACATCTAATATGTTTATTTTAATTCTGATCATTGAATTATGCATATTAACAAATGCACAGGTATTCTCATTTTTCCCTGTTTTTTGTACACATTAAATAACTCCGTTTTATTTTTATGTCTTAATTATATTTTGTCCATTTTTCTGTAAAGAGGCTTTTTCAGATCTAGTCACTAAACATAACTAAGCCAATTCAAGCAATATTCAATTCTGAATGGTGGTCCCTCACCAGAGCGATACTGAGAGTCTCACTCTATAGCGAGGCACAATGATATTATGTATTGATTTTCTTAAATTATGAATAAACCAATATAAATTGAATACATTTTTATTATGACAAAGTGTATAACCAATGTTTAAATCAATATACTGCTCTTCCATTGTAACCATACAACTGTTATATTAATTTAATTGATTTAAAATAATATAAGGGCTTAATAAATAAATAAATCAATTATTGGTTCCATCAATTATTTTCCCCTCCACCATTTTTTTTCGATACCTTTGCTTTTAGATATAAAATTATTACTATGATTTTATTTGCCATTTGACGCCCATACAAAGGTTTGATATATATACAATTTTATCATCATCATCATTTTACATATTCTGATTTACCCTATGTAGCTTGACCTTAAGGTAGCCTTCAGAAGTGATTTTTCGTCAAATATTGATGGATTTCATCGACTTACAAAGTATCCCCCTGAAATATTGGCAATGTGTATATCTATGATATATATTTCATTTTAAATCTTATTTCCTTGTTTTGCACGTTTTATAAAAACATGATAACAAATCTCCAGTTCTAATTTACAATTATTTAAAAAGTAGGACCATGATTTTGACATCGTGAAATAGGCTCTCTGTATAATTCATCAAATGAATAAAATAAAGCCAACATGGCTACTATTCTTATTAATAATTGTAGGCAGTTAATTTATCTTCTTAATGTAATACCAGTTTTTGTGGTAAGTTTATTTAATAGTATTATACAGTGATTTCAATTTTGACAAGTCACGCACTCAAATTTTACAAAATCATTTTCTGACCAAACTTTTGAAGAGATCATAACATACATAAAATTATTTTTCTATTATATTCTTGCATCTGTGGTTATCAAACAGGCCATAGAGAACATAAAAACGTAGAAAATTTTCAATAAAGATATTTAAAACTGCCACTGGCGGCAATTTCAAATCACAAAAACACAAATTTCGCGCATTTATAAAGTTTAAGATTTTTTAATAATTTATCTATCAATTCTAAAAACATAGGATATTTAGTTAAATATAGGTGAATTCATTGGCTGTATACTACAATCAGTTTTATGTCTCCATGTTAAAATTCGGAGGTATGATTTTTTTAATGTTGGTGGAAAATATTCAAAATCGTCGCCAAAAAACCGCGAGCAATCGGAGAAAAAAGTTTTTTGACGCGCGATCGTTCGAGTGGTTAATTACGAAGATATTACAACAACCTAATAATGTGAGCTATTTAAAAATGAAATGAATGAATGTAAATGTTTGGTACTCCGGGAGCTTAAGAGATTTCCACGAAACAGACAAAGTGAACGCCCGCATAATAATTAACCATCCATGTACATCAGCGGTCCCGCTGTAATTCTAACAAATGATTGCACTTCACCGTCGCCTCACTGCAAACTAAAGGAGAGAGATTCGTCTCCAGACACCGAGAGGGAAGCTTTAGAATGTATTTAAATACTTAATCGTTACTTTAAATTTACTTTATGTGAAGATACGAAAAATATCTTATAAGAGACCGTAGTTAGAATTTTCAAAAATAAAACTTAATGTTTTTCGGATGGTATAATTACGAGTATCATAATTACTTTCAACTTAAAATTGGGTATAAGAATAATATACAATACTAATTATAAACCCCAAAAACCTCTTTTCGATTTACGACAATATAATTTGGGATCTTATATTATCTATTATGTTTTGACTGAAGGCCGTATTCTATCTAAAAAAAAAAGAGTTTTTTTTCGTATTTTGATTGTATAGTATAGATTAAAGATTATACAAGAATACCTCCTTAAAAGGACTGTTCTAAATTCGAATTATTTAAAAAGTTATAGCCATTTTAGTGTCGTGGCAATTCGACCGGTTTAGGCCCGGCGCAAACGTCAGATTTTTCCATCCGTTTGTCGGATCAGACAAAATTCGATTGGAAGGCGGGCGCGGAAAGGTGTGGCCTATTTTCATTACTCCGCGCGGCCGTCCAATCCGGTCCGACAATGGGCGTGGCCCCGGTATTATAACCAATCGGGTTCGGTTTTGGTTGTTTTCATTTATATAAGTAAAATTTGTACTAGAGTGCTTGGATTATAATTGTACATTTCATGTAATTATTTTTTTTATAATATCTAATTGATCACCGCATAACGTAATATTGTCTATTCTTAGATGTTTATTTTTATTTATTCCCTGTATCCCAATGAAGAAACCAATGGTTTTGAAACAACATTGATAATTTTTATTAAATACTGTTAAGAGATTTTTATTTTCATTTTAATTTGTTATTTTTTTCCACGTTGTTCAGGCCCTAATGAGTTCTTAATTCTCCAGTCTTTTAACATAAACATCAACTTTACTTTTGCCACTAATCTTCTCATAAGTGTAATACTAAAAGTGAGAGGGGTAGCAAAAGTAAAATCGTACAACGTCCAGTGTTTTAAATAATATAATGTCCTTCGCGTGCAAAGCCGTATCTTCTCCGAGCATAAACTATTATCCAATTATGGTTTTTTTAAATTTTTAAATTTTTTATTATTTATTTAATTAGAGAATACATTTTGTACAAAAAAAAAATTGAGTAGACCCACAAAGCTGTCATATGGCAGCTTGTCTGCAGGTTCTAACAATTTAAACATTCTTAATATAATATCTAAGAAAATATATGTAAATACATTTATAGTTTTAAGGAAACATTAGAATGGATCACATAATATTAGATAATTTAACTTACAACCATAAATATATAAGATATTTCAATATACCTGCCTAATAACAAGATATGTAGGCAGCTATATTAAGATATTCAAAGATACATGGAGTTTTCGCCCATTAACCATAGTTTTATCATTTTAGGACATAGTCTCTCATTTTTGTCAAATTTTATGTTTTTATTGATTTTATTGAAAATCACTGGTATTAGATATTCAAGAGTACGGCTTCCATATTTATTTAATATTCGATGAGTTTTTAGGCCCTTTCCTTCTCTAAATCTTGTGGTATGTTTGTGTACAAGTAGGTGTTTGTAAGGGCTTTCCCCCATATTATCCATAATAGTAGTGAACCAGTGGAGACCTTTTATTGTAAGTAAGCTCTCAGACATTTTTTTGTACAGGTATTTGTTTTGAAAGTCAAGAAAAGCTATTAATACTATTGTAAAATATTCTCTCCGAATATGTAAACAGTCAAAAACGATCTCCGCTTACCCCACTAACAACAAAATTAATGTTAATTTTAGATATTAATTATAGCTCGTATTGAGCCACCGATACGTTCGAGCGGCAAGGAGGTATCGAATACACCTATTAAAAGTGATGAATTTTAACGTAAGAATTCAGCAACTCAATTCCTCATCTCCGTTGATCCTTTACTCCCTGAAATTTGCTGGTAATTCAATCCCAAAGGGGTAGAAAAGAAGAACTCTTCTCGACTAAGAGCGTGGGAGAATTTGAAAATACCAGTACACGAAGCTAAAGTGAGCGAAGGCGAGAAGGTACGGAAGAGTATCTATCTACGTTTACAGCGACGGTAATGTTTTTCTTCCTTAGTGCATTCTTGTTTAATTTTGTTCCACTTCTGGAACATTTTAAGTTGCTACATGTAAACCGTGTTTCAGGGTGGTATTCATGAAAGTCTATTGAGAGAAAATATTTTTGGGTTCATTAAGGTCCAAATGAAGAGTTATTAAAAAAAAAATTGTTCTTTCTACCTACTTAACAATGCGTTATTAACTCGCTAATTTCCAAATCTGTCTACCGTGACCTAAAGACTGATTGGCTAAGGTGGGTAGTTACGCGGATCTTGTTACAAGCAAACACAAATTCTCGTCATTTTCAAACAAAATATGAAATATAAAATGGAAAGTAGAATTATTGCTCCGTTTGAAAAAAATGCAAAACGATGTTATTCTAGATTCAAAAAAATAATTGAATTTGGCGGTACCAATCTGAAACACGGTTTTTCTAAACAAGTTGTGATACATATATGGGCATCACTTTTATTTATTTATGCGTGTGGCATCCCCACCACACAAAGAAAGCATCTCTGGATCGCTCCGGCGACGACCGAGCAAATTATTCCATCTACAGTGCTCGATCCTGCCGGCCACTCGCGTTTTGTACCTCTCTACCCGTTGCATACGTGAACACTAAATCGTGTAAATATTTAATCTCAAATAAATGTTAATTACTCGAACATGAGCAAAGTGTTATCAATCATCATCCAATATAATTACTGAACACTGGATCGCGGCCTAGAAGTACCGTGATCCCCAGGAGCCTGACTATCCCTAATGGTAAAGTATTTGGAACTACCTCGTCTGATGTGGAGACGGAGCATCAGGTCAAACATTTTCCACCAGCTCCTCAACCCTGCAAACAACACTTCTAACACATGTTTAGTGTTCTGTAAAGTTTACCGTGGTCATTAGTTGATGTGCCTCTCAGGCACACTGTGAAAAAATATCGACCCATCGATATATCGATATTTTCGAGCCATCGATGAATCGATGTATCGATTTAAAATGTAAATTATCGAAAAGATATAAAAAGTAATATTTTTTTCAAATCCACATAACCGACCACTAGATGTCAAATTATTATTATTATATATTATTATTTGACTTAGAAATAATGTCTGTTGATTGAGATTTATTTAGTAATGTGAGATAATTAGGCTAAATTTACTAGATTTTTAGTGTGCCAATATCCTCTTTCAAATTACGAAAACTATTGATATACTCGTAGATCTATTTTAATTACAAATAAATAGCCCATTATACGTCTATATAATGGATAAATTCATTGACCGTACCTCAAGTGTATCTAGTTAAACTAATGATTCCCAAGAAGAAGCAGAGTCAACGAAGAAAAAAACCTAAGCTTTTTGATCGAAAATATGTTCAGATTATGCTTCTCTGTTTAAAAAAGAATGGATAGAAAAATTTGCATATCTGGCGGATATATTTGCTTATTTAAATATTAAATTAACATTGGTTTTTTTCTTTGGTGTACCTCCAATATTTCTTGATTTGGTAAGTGCACCTTGATCACAAAAAGTTTGCAGAACACTGGACTAGTTCAAACATCAGACATTGTCAGCAAATTTGAAAAAGCAAATGCTAAATTGGACTCTTTTTTAGACAATAACAAATGTATTTTTAATATTTCTACCGATAATATTGATATATTGGTGACCGAAAAACTCAGAATCATGCAATTTCAACTCCTCCTTTAAAAAGTCATTATGAGTAATGACCAAAAAAAAAATGTTACGTTAGGTTAGGTTATGAGCTATTTTCATTTTTTTTTCAGAACTTTTAATGACTTCAAAGGGGTGTTGAGATTGCAGGATTCTGAGTTCTCGTGGAACCGATAAAATAACCCCAAGCAAGCCGGTATCCAAAAAAGGTTATTGATTTGTATTCATTTGAACATGTGCGTTTATATTATACATCCCTTTCGTTGTAGCGTTTAAATTTTGTAAGTATATTTTGTAAGCGACGCGATGGCAGACATTGGAAATGCTGTAAACGACAATAACTCCAAAAATGAGTTCAATACATCGTTTTCTCCTTTTTTTCTCTTTCGATCTGCGTTGTCGAAATATTAGGTTAAGTCGATTTTTTTTTAATATATTATATTTATTTAATCAAAGTATGTACCATTGCTATCTATGCACTTTTGCCATCTCATAGGTAGTTCATCGATCCCTTCTTTACTAAAAAAACCATTCGGACGGGAATCAATAAAATCTTTGAAGGCGGTTTGGACTGCCCCATCGGAGTTGAATTTTTTCCCTTGCAAGAAGTTATCCAAATTTCGAAAAAAATGGTAATCTGTTAGGGCAAGGTCCGGAGAGTACGGTGGATGGGAGCCGTCTATTGTGCAGTGTGTGGTCTAGCGTTGTCATGAAGCAGCAGTGGCCTAGAGCGATTAACCAGCTTCGGTTGTTTAGCAGCTAGCTTTTCCATCATGGTTTGCAGTTGCTGTCAATAGACATCTGCCGTAATCGTCTGGCCAGATTTAAGAAAGCTGTAGTGAACGACACAAAAAAAAAAAACAACAGTGTTTTCTTTTGCGGCACCGTCGCCATACACATCATTAATCTTTCGAGCCGTTTCTGCAGCACTGGTGCCACGGTGGAACTCGTACTCGTAAATAACGCGATATTTCAAGTTTTCCATTTTGTAAAACTAAGTGACGCAAAGAAAAAAAAACAATTAAGGAAAAAACAAATGAATTATAATTTTCTAAACACAAATACATGAGTAAATAGCTGTATAAATTTGAATTTGGAATTCCTAACCAAAGAGAAGATATTTGAGATCAAAGTTGCCAGTACGGCAAAACGCCAATTTCATATGTAAGGACCTAAATTGCTCTTCCTTCTCATTTAGCCCACTATTTCTAGGAATATAAGCACGTCTTTTACGACGTTCATTTGAAAAGAATTTATTCTAAACAATTAAATTGAAAATGTTTCATATGTTGGTACCTGTTATGAAAGATCTGTTCAGTGTTATTTTATAATAAAAAATATGATTATATTTCTACAAAAACAGGAAATAAATTCTTTGAAAAAAATCTTTTCGCTCTTCCGAACCAATAACATAGCATTTCGAATTTCCGTGATCGATGTCTAATAATATTATGGGAAAATTCAAGAATGTAAATTAATAAATTAATGTTTTGTCTGTAAAAACAATTTTTGCGTGCCGTGAGTGTTTATTTTTTAAATTATATTTTTAAAGATCGGGTGGTCAGGCATGCCCTAGGAAGACATGGTATGATTAAATCATATGAAAGTGGACGAGACGATGTATGAATGTGAGTGAAAAAGTAAGAAGTGTACGCCACGTCCGAGTTGTTTGGTGGTCCATCCTCTCAGCATACCCATACGGAAACGTCGTGATTATTAGTTAGTTAATTATGAATAATAATAATTCATTAAATCATTGATGTCGCTATTCCAAATTCCTGTAATATTCAAAAATATGTTTCTGAAAAAATAAGAAAATATACAGATTTAAGAAATGAGATTAAATAAGTTGGCATTCTCAGACTATAAAAATATTAGATATCATTTGTTATTTTGGCTACTGGCATTCAAAATTTAGACATATTAGATTTGTCAAAGAATTTATGTATACAAATGCAAAAATCCGCCATTTTAAATACATGTCGGATTACAAAGGTTTTAAAAATATTTATATTAAGCGATCACTAGGATTTATATAGGTCCAATTAGGAGTTCCACCGAGCCGAACCCTCTGATATGAAAATATCTGGAGTCGGTGAATTTTTTTCCCATTTATTCTCTTTGAGATGTTGTTCTTGTATTATTTTGTATTTATTATACTTAAGTGCACAATGTGGATAGACTAGGTGATCATTTGTGGAAAAGTGCGTGAAAGTGTTTAGTTTTTCCTGCGGGAACGATTTAACCAGGACATAAAATCTGAAGCATTCACTAAAATATTATTGTATCATAATAGAGAAACATAAAGAGGATATTTACATTTCACCGTCCGCATTGTACAACTTGGTTAAAAAACGGATAAAGTTTTGAGGAAAACGTTGTGCACTGTGATTGGTACTCGTATTTGCAGAAGTCAGAACCTTTGTACTTCGTACAAATATAATAAATATTAAATAAGTACAGTATGTACAGAACTGACAAAGTTAACAAATTTCAAGGTTCCTGAACTGCAAACACGCTAGTAAAAAATGCGTGAATTTTTCATGTGACATTTGTAAAATCTCTAGTGAAATTGTTCAGTAAAAAGTAAGTTTGGTTCTCCTCGTAGTTATGTGTATTCATCTTAAGTGGTATACGGCAGTCATGACACCAAAGTTTGCTGCCGCATCGTTCCGCGGGGACCCGCTCTGAGTTCGGGGGTTAATTAATTGCCGGCGCGGTTTGCGGGAATTATTATTTAGATTGATGGAGACATCACGGCAGCCGAGGGGCGCATGCGCTGCCCAATACCACTCTACCACCCAGCCACCTCCTCGCCTTCCTTCTTCTCCCCCCTCTTTCCCTTTGTCTGGCAACACTTGCCAATATTGGGAGTGGTGTAGTTCCACTGGCCTCGGGTAGTTGAGACTCTGTTATGGTGATCACATTAAAGAATAAGGTCCTGAGGGTTTAACGTGGAGTGTGGAAATGTTCTCTACGGAGCACATTGTGCATTCCCACGGGCAGTTAGTTGCAGCATTTTGTAATGCAGGGTGCAATCGAATGACTGTAGAATCTCAGCATCAATCTCATGCCTAACAACACGACCAATTTCCCAAGATAACGTTGAAAGCTTAATGTTGATATTGACATCATGGTGAGAGGAATGGAAACTGCTTCCAAAGTGGGTTAATATTCTTTGCCAATCGCTGCCTGATCTTCAGGTCGTTCCTGTTGTCGTGGGGTGGTCGGTTCTGGTCGGGTAGTTATATAGTCGAATGGATGGGCAATCAAATGGTCGGGTGGTCAATTTTGGAGTGTTCGAATTGTCGAGTAGTCAAATGGTCAAGTAGTCATATGGTCGGGTCGTTTAATGTTTGGGTTACTAATGGTTGAGTGTTCCAATGGTCGGACCGTTAAATGGTTAGGTAGTCGAATAATTAGACAGGTAACGGTAATGTGGTCAAATGGTCGTGTGTTCAAATGATCGGCTAATCAAAGATGTTAATGGTTGGGTTGTTGGACATTTGGTCGAGTGTTCCAAATGGTCGGGAGATCAAATGGTCGTTTGGTTAAATGGTCGGGCAGTCAAATAGTAGTCGAGCGGTCAAGTGGTCGTCTTATCACACGATCGTGTGAACGAATAGTTATATTGTCGTGTGGTCAGGCGGTCAGCTGTCAGGTTACCGATGTTGAGAGTTTTTTTTTATGTGAATACCTCACTTGAGTCTCAACTGCTCCCGTCTGGAGCCAATGTGACTATGGCATCCCCAATTGGGGTATGTTGTGAGGCTGGAGGTAGTGGGGAGGGGAAAGAGATGAGAAAAAGGAAGGTGGGGAAGTATTTGGCTATTCAGATTTGGTCACCAACATGGCTAAAGCCATTTCAAGCAACGTTTCAATTCTGAATGGTGGTCTTACACCAGGGCGATACTGAGAGTATTTCTACTCTGGAACGTGCCGCAAATATACAATATATTATTTTAAATTAATTAATAGTGTGATAATACAAATTAATCAAATAAACTTTATTTGTCCACACCCGGAATCGATCCCGCGACCTTCGGATTGCGAGTTAAGAGCCATACCCCTAGACCACGGCAGTCGGGAGTGGTGAAGTCCCAATGACTTATATCAGATGAAAACAACCAAGCCGATCCTTTGTCCGATTACCCGCTCAGCTGCCTCAACAGGATGAAGGAATGATCACTGAGCAGGATTTTATCCCTTACCACAAATTTGAAATTCAATAATGACCGCCTTGGCGCACCGTCCGCGTTCCAGAAATTTCCTCATTCACTAAATGAATACCTGTCTATTGTAAGGATTTAAATACACAGTTTGAAGCTTTTCCAGAATGGATATTCATTATAAAATACCAAGAGTAAACTTGTATTCAAAAGGTATTGTATTCGTTTTTGAAATGTACACCATCAATAATATTAATCGTTATATTTAACGGGCGAAGTAATGAACGTTCCGCGTTATTTAGTATTCCACCGAGAAAATAAATGGTTCCAAAATCATGAAGGTACAGACGAAACTTATTGAACAAATTTGGTAAATAAAATAGGCATTATAACTTTTGTCAGTTTAAATTATTGGCTTTGTAAGTTACACCAACTTTACAGCAGGCAGTCTCGAGGTGATTTTTCACGAAAACGACGCAATTTAAATGATCCAAAATTGTTATTAAAACTTGGGAAATAATTACTAAAATTCATCATTTTTGATTAAAAAAACTCGTAATGATTAAAGTAGTTCAATAAACAAGACAATTTTATAATATAAACAAGTTTATGAAGCAATGAATTATTATTATTATATATAACCTTGGAAAAATAATTGTTTTAGAAGAACAGTTTGTGTAAATCGGTAAAATCACATTATAGTTTTCTTTTTAAGTTTCAAAAAAGAATCTTCACCGTTACATCAAATGAATTTTAGAAAAAATGCACAGTTTCTAGTACATTTTTTGAAAATAAAATAAAATATTATTGAACGCACTCTATATTAATATTTTTTTGTTCTTTTTAAAACCTTTCTAAACTGCCCAATTAAAAATCATGATCAAAACTGAAGAGTTATGCGGTAAACGGCGTCACATACCCACATCTGAATCTACACGATTTAGATCCGGACGATTTTTATTACATCAGTTCTAATTCAAATTGACTTGGCAGGAGCCCGGTTTCATGGGGTGAGGTTTGTCCGGGTCTTGGCGGCGGATACGTCTGCCCACCAGCTGCATGGCAGGCCGGATCGGGAGAGAATAGTTGAGGAAGTCCCTTTGACTTCTCCAGCCACTCCTCTCTCGGAACATCGCCTTGCACCGCAGTGGGAGGGATGGATTCATAAGTTCGTCATTCCTGGACACACTGACCCACAGATTCCTACCCACCGCTAATAGATATCATTTTCCTTCTCAAAACTTCCTCTCCTTCTTTTCCTTAAAATACTCTCCATACTGCATCCCCAAAGATGACATAGGCTCTGATGAGGAATTATTTTCCTCATTAGGCCATTGTGGAGTTAAAGTAAAAAAAAAAACTATTCATTTTCGAAAAACAATACGCAATAAAACGTTATCATTCTGGATCGATGTTGTTCTGTACGATCACATGTGATTAAAGTAATATTTTTTTTATTATAATTCAATGAATGAAGAAATTCAAGAAATGAAGATAAGAAATACCTCATTTCACTAGGAAGGGTTGCGAGGAAAAGTTTCCACGAACCTGTAATTCGATTAAACGAGCCAATGTGCATTGCGTGGCTGACGGGAGAAATAAAAATAATATGAGCAACACGGGGCAGTGTGAACAACCGCGTGGTGTGAGCAATCCCGGGATAATATGAGCAAACCGCGGCGCAATGTGAGCAGCCAGAAACCAGTAACCAGCAACCAGCAACCAGCAACTAGCAAGTAGGGGAAGTGGCTTGAATGATTGCACCACGAACCGATGGTTCCCACTCTATTAATTTTAAAACCACCCCATTCCCATACATCATCACCGCGCTGCCGTGCATTCTTTAAATGCTTTCATCACGCTCCGTTATTGCTGAAGTTTGATCTTTGATTTCTCAATAACAACTCGTGTTACACGGGATTGTGTCTTAATTAAGAGAACTTGAACATTTTAACAGGGAAAAAAATTAAATATTTGAGTTTGTTTTATTGGAATTTAAAAATACAGAATAACATATAAAATTTATTTTCGACTAAAACGTAGGAAGTAATGTCAAAATCTATGATATTATGTTTTTAATAAATCTACCCTAAATAACTGAATTCTAGCATTCCGTGAGTATTCACGGTACGCCGATCTTTGGTCCTTTTCTTTATCTTCTTTACATAGTATAAAATGAAATCGCTCCCGCTGTATGTGCGCTTAGATCTTTTAAACTACGCAACGGATTTTCATACGGTTTTCAACAATAGATAGAGTGATTCAAGAAGAAGGTTTATGTATAATACATGCATATTATTGTAGAAAAAAGGCTAGAAATTCAAAGATTCAATTCAGGCAGCGGGCAGCGGGCAGCTGGCAAGCGAGAGGTGTGAATTTGATATTTATTTATTTATACTGCGTTTTTACAGGTTGTTCACACACATGTGAGAACAACCCAGTTATAAAAACTCAATTAATTATACAAATAAGATAAAGTAAAACTTTATATACAATCAATTAGCCAAATAATAAAATAATAATTTCGGAGCAGATAAAATAAAAATGAGATAAAAAAAAAAACAAAAAAAAAACAGTAAGACATATAGAATTTAAAAAAAGAATCAAAGTTTACTCAAATAACAATTAAAGAGAGGCAAGATAAGAGACATAATTAGAGACAAAAATGATACATAATAATTTATCACATATTTTTCAGCAATTGCAGAGCATTTTTTTTGAATCCATATAAATAATCGACAAAAATATCTACTTCAGCACACTCTATCTTATTATACAGTCTACACATTTGGGTAAGAGGGCTAAAATAGGCGATATTGTTTTTAAATGTATTCAGGTAAAACATATTATGGCGTCTTAAGCAATTGGAATTGGGAACATTTATATCAATGTTGCTAAGGCACAATGAAGTATCAAGATGGCCGTGAATTATTTTATGTAAACATATTAGATCAGTCAATTGCTTTCTGATTTTAAGTGTATTAATTTTGAAGTATTCAAGTCGCATGTCGTACGATCTAAGATGTTCATGTAATTGACATTTAAAAGATAACAGTCTTAGCATTTTTTTAACTGATTCTACAATGTTTTCATACTTGCAGTAATGTGGATTCCAAATAGTGCTTCCATATTCAAGTTTACTTCTAATTAAGGAATTGTAAAGGGTTAGAATTGATAGAGGATGTTTGAAAGGTTTACATATATATTCTATGAATAAATCCCATAATTTTAAATGATTTGCACTTAATGTCGTTAATGTGTACATCAATTATGAATTTAGAATCAAGAGTTATTCCTAGATCTCTTATGGAAAACACTTTTTTAAGAATAGTATTATTAATAACATAGGAAAAATCCTTTATAATTCTGTTACGAGTGAAGTTTAAAGTGAAACATTTTTCAACATTTAAGTGCATATCATTGACAGTACACCAGTTATTGAGTGTGTCAAGGTCATTTTGAAGCAGTTGATGATCAGAAACAGATTTAATTTTACGAAAATTTTTAAGATCATCGGCGAAAAAAGCATAATCACAGTTTAACTTTGAACCAAGGTCATTTAAGAATATTAGAAAAAAAGAGGACCCAGATTTGACCCTTGTGGTACACCAGAAGTTACATTTATAGGGGATGATTTGTATCCATTAATAAATACTAGTTGCGTTCTGTTACATAAATATGATTTCACGCAGGAAAATAGGTCTCCATGAATTCCTATTTGATCAATCTTTTTAAGTAAGATGGAGTGGTTAACTTTATCAAAAGCTTTTTGGAAATCAGTATAGACAGAATCTACTTGTAATCTTTCATTAAAAGAGTTTCACACATAATCACAGAATTCTAAAAGATCTGAAGTAATAGATCTGTGAGGAACAAACCGATTAAAAAACTTTAGCAAAACATGATAGTATACTAATTGGTCTATAATTTTTATTAAATATTGGTCACCCGATTTGAATACTGGTACCACACGTTCTTTTTTCCACAAGTCAGGAAAAGTTCCAGAGGTTAAAGATTCGTTGGAAATAATAAAAAGTGGTAAACATAATGAATCAGCACAGCATCTGACAAAGAAAGGTGGAATACCATCGGGTCCGGAACCTTTATTGGAATCTATTTTACTCAAAAAATATTTTATTTCAACTGCACTAATATGAATTTTTCCGAGATTGCTTTGGATGAGTTCAGTAATATTTAACATTGAATCATTATCAGGTGATTCCGAATTAGTATAAACAGATGAAAAATATTTGGAGAACATGTTTGCTATGTGTTCTCCATCGTTTGAGGAAATATCATCAAGATGCATTACTTTAGGAATACAATTAGTTTTTCGTTTTTATCTTGCAGACCACTTTCGACATTGATGTATGATTTATAACATTCAATTTGCACTTTTTTGGCCATTTTCCGTAAATTAGAGAATTCTCTATAATCTGAAACGTTGCCATGTTTTTTTGCCATAAGTCTAATTTTATTTTTTTTTTCTTAAGAAGATCAATAAATTGCTGATTAAACCAGATAGGGTTTTGGTTTTTTGATTTAAGAACATATTTTTTAAAAATTTTGTCAATTATTTCCCATAGTTTTTCATAAAACAAGACAACCATACTATTCACATTTTATTTTTAAAAAGAGTTATCCAATTAACATTTAATAGATCCTGCCGACATTCATCATAGTTTCTCCTCCTGAAGTTGTACTTTGAATCATTTTTATTAGTTTCTAAGAAATGATTTTTATTTTGTTTTACCGTGATTTCAAATGAGGGGTGATAATTATCCAATTTAGTTAAGCCTTGTGCTATATGTAGATCTATATTAATTTTATTAGATAAAACAAGGTCTAACACATTTTAATTTATATTTAATACATAATTGAATTGACTCAAATTACAAATTGAAGAAAGGTTGACAAGACTATGCGCCTTCTGACTTTTATAATTAGAAGGTGAAAGTACATTTTTAAATAAAGTGTCGGGTAACCATTTAATTTCGAAAAAATTAAAATCACCAATAAAAATAAACTGTGAATTTGATTTTGAATTCTTTAAATACAGATCTTGTAATTTTTCGATCTGGTTGCAATACTTGTCAACAGTTACACAAGGAGGAATATAAAGGACGCAAATATAAATGAGCGAGTTGGAATGAGAATTGGACTTGATCATAATCCACAAATCTTCATTTTCACTCTCCCACTCAGTTTTTCTCGACACAAGAAGTTTTTTAGAAACGGCGGCTAGAACTCCGCCACCTTCTTTAGACACAGATTTGGTTGACTCACGATCTGTCATCAAACACTTCTTCACTAAATACCGTTGAGTTCAGCCATGTTTCGGAAAAACAAATAATGTCATAATTATTAATTAAAATATTATTGCGTACACTTACAGTCTTTGTTCGAATAACCCTCACATTTTGATAGAATATATTTAATGCATCAACAGCAAGTGCCTCGCCATCTTTTTCAGTATGCTTAGACGCCATAGTCGATGGTGGAGAGGTCCTTTAACAATGCGGCTTTATAGGCCGGGCAATCCTTATCTCCGATCGGGTGGGCACGGTAAGCTGCAGGCTTCTCATTTTTTCTTTGCAGAACTTGTGTGAATGTCCTATCATTTGGCAATTCAGACAAACGGTAAGTCCCACAAAGTCACGCACACCGCAAACGGTCCAGTCCACGAATACTCATCCTTGTTGTACCAGCGCATGACGAATGTTAGCGGGTACCAGGTAAACTCTGTGGCAGGACGGTCCGGTTTGAGCTCCAGCCATATGACTAAGTTTGCACTTGGAAATATACTCTTTGACGTCATTATCTCCAGCGATTCCGGAAAATGCCTTCTCAAGGAAGTCCTCATCAGATAGCTCCCGGGGTGCGTTAAAGAATATAATTCTTGGGTGCCTCTTTACTGGAAGTCGGGCACTCAGCAAGTCGGAGCTGGTTACAATAGGAGCATTTAAGAGCCGCTGTTGTTCCTGGCTGTTAGCAGTGTGGATAGTGACTCCTTTATTTTTTATATTTTTTACTCTCGTTATTCGAACTCCCCATTGCGAAGGCTTCACGATGTCGCGTATGATCTTTTTTGTGCCATCGCTATCATCAACCCCCGGCAGTTTGGGAAAAAAACATACCGATGGTCTTGGTTTTCCTATCTGGATGGTGGTGCGAGTGAGTGGTGGAGGCAAAGGAAGTTTTTTCTTGGTAACTTCAGCAAAAGAGAGGCTGACTTCGGTCGCATCGGCTACTCGACGCATCACTGGTCCCAAGTCTAACTCAAGTTGCTGAATTTTGTCCAGCAACTGTTTCGTGTAGTTATCCGCCATGGTTTTCTCGGCCTTCAAGACCTTGATTTCAGCAAGGGCCGAGTTGAGTTTGCCTCTGATTTCTTCTTTCTCTAGGAGAAGTTGGGCAACGGATCCGAGAACACTAGTCAGATTCACGGACACTTTGAGCTGTTGCTCTTTTGACACTTTTGATGGTTTTTCGGCCAACGCATCCTGCAAAGCTTTTAAAGCATCTTGTGTCCCAGAGAGAATCGTACGTCCTGATATATTACTAATGGGTCCAGGGTCAATTTCAGCCTCAATCTCCTCGGCGTCGGAATCCGATTCATCGTGGGAGGTATACGGGGAGGCTACATTAGGGCGACATTTCTTATTTTTGCCCATGATTATCGATTAAAAATCACAAAATTCGTACTTTCTTAAAAAATAATAGTTTCAATATGTAAACAGAGATATCACAAGTTCACAACACAATATCAGCCAAGACATATGAATGCAAATTAAAAGATAGCGTTGGTTATTAAGGTTGGGTAAGCCACAGCACGTGTGGTCGATTCTGCTAATAAGTCAATAAAAAATGAACCAAGTTTGAGGCCTGCTTTGGAATTTCGCGCTCAGAGCGAACGCTGTAACAAAATGGAAACGTTTGATTAAAACCATGATTTTACACAAATTAAATAAAGTTCATCAATGAAATTACGAGTCAAAGGTCGGCTAAATACCAACATTGACGCTTTGTGACTAAAATAATTTTCCAGTGCACCCAATTGATCTGAAATTTGAAATTTTCGTGGATGGGTACCTATTATAAATATTAATTACGCTATAAGTTATTAATAGTATGCATCACGATACGACTTCTACTTTTAGTGCAGATAATTTTAAAATTAAAAGTAAAAAAAAATAATTATTGTACCACTTTCAAACAGATAATTCCTATAAAATAAAAGTACAATCAATTACATTAAATATGTGTTATTTGAATTGCATAATTTGGGAGGGAGGTAGCGTCGGAGGCAGGATACCGCTGCCCAGGGAGTTGGATATGAGTATGTTTTTTTGTGGAAGCACTATCTATCCAAGGTTCATGCACCATATTGACTTACTTAAGGAAAATGATTCTATGAGTCTAGAAACTAGGCGGAAAGCAAGTCTCTCAAATTTTGGAACAATTTCATCGATAGCCCATTTCTCTTGGGATGCTATGATTTTTATGTACCAGACCACTACAGCCAAAGTCGAAATTATGACTTATTTAAAGTACCGGACGGCTGAACAGACGTTCTGGCAAAGCATAGCATGACGAGGGGAGTGGTACTGTTAAATGAAATTGCAAACCTTTTGGGTTTAAGTGACTGTTCTTTAAATGCCTTAAAAATATTATTGAAGAGTCACTTACCTAAATGTTGATAGGGTATGGATAGGTAGGCAATTACGGCCGGATTGGCAGAGGCCGGTTGAGGGAGACCATTTGACCTCTTCAGCCGGACCCAGCGGGAGGGACGATTCATACGTCCGTTATTCCCGGCCACACTGACCCTCAGATTCCTACTCTTCTTACCCCTTTTCTTCCCAGAACTTCCCCTTTAACAGGCCCTCCACACGATATCCCCCAAGGTGACATAGACTGAGGGGAAATAATAAAAAAGTAGAGTTATTGTAAAAATTTATATATTTACGTGTCAATTGCATCAGACATCTTGTTATTGAGAATCTTTTAACACAACTATATAAAAATGTTTTTGGATACTGCTCTCGTGACTTGTGATGTGAAATAGAGCATGATAGTATCAATTGTCATCAAAACAATAACATTAGTTGTAACTGCCTTCAAATTTTTGCTCTTCCACTATTTTTTTACAAACATAATAAAATTGCAATCAATTTCATAACAACGCGACAACGTGATCAAACTCTAAGTCCGACAGTTACCTTAATACGGAATTTCTACAACTTTTGGACAACAAGTTTAAAGATTTCAATACTCATTTTCTAGAGAAAACACTTGAAAAGTGTAAAAACAATATAGTCGAAGTCAAATTGAAATCAACGACCAATTTAATCGTTCTAATAACGTCATAATAAGTGGTATCCCCGAAACCAATAACGAAAATGTGTACGACATTCTCTCCAAGATAGGAGCCACAACTGGATGCAATATAACCCGACAAGAAGTAGATTTTGCCAGCAGGATTAGCTCCAGGACAGACCGTGATGCAAAAAATGGAAAACCGAGGAACATTGTTGTCAAATTAACTCTTACTCTGTCGACGATCTTAACATCCTGAATTGTAATGACTCCATACTACATTTTTATAACTTGTTAAGGCT
Organism: Limnephilus rhombicus; assembly: GCA_929108145.2. Classification (NCBI taxonomy): domain Eukaryota; kingdom Metazoa; phylum Arthropoda; class Insecta; order Trichoptera; family Limnephilidae; genus Limnephilus; species Limnephilus rhombicus. The sequence continues at coordinate 43,589,328 of OV815271.1, forward strand.
ATCAATTGAAAAACGCACTCCACGCTTAAGAATCAGAAATATTAAGTTTCCAATTTGGTTCAGCAGAGCTTTGATCCACCAACTCAGAGAAAAAAAAAAAGAAATGGGAAAAATACAAAAATCAATGTGAAAATGACGGTTTTTCCATCTTGATGGCTAGAGTAAAAGTATCCATACGTACCTGCCTTAAAGCCCATGTAGATTCAATAGAAAATTCTCTCCCCAACAGTATCAAAAATCTTTCAACCCTCATTAATTCGAAAATAATTTCTAATTCTCTCCCCAAAATCATGCATCTCCACGAGAAATCAGCAACAAATGGTGAAGACACAGATGAACTCTTATCTACTTACTTCTCTTCTGTTTTTAGCTCACCATCTAATTCTAATAGTGTAAATAATTATCCACCATCTCATATCAAAATAACTTTAGACGAGGTCAAAGCGAAATTGAACACTCTTGATATCAATAAGGGTTCCGGCCCAGATGGAATTCCTCCACTATTTTTTAGAAATTGTGCAGACCAACTTGCAGTACCATTACACAAAATATTCATCAAAGTCTGAACGATGGGGTACTTCCGGATCTGTGGAAGGTTGTCCACGTCATTCCGATCCACAAATATAGCAGTAAAAATGATGTAACTAACTACCGTCCTATGAGCCTTTTATCTTGTTTTGGCAAAATATTCGAGTCCACTGTAAGTAAACCATTTTAAACCATGTATAACTTTGTCCTTTCCAACGTGGCTTTGTAGCTAAAAGATCCACAAATATATTAATTTACTCGAGAATATGGACTTTCTGTGTAAATCGATGAATAATAAAACACAAGCGGATGCCGTGTACACCGATTTCAGTAAGGTCTTTGACAAAGTTAGTCACCCTAACTTAATGAATAAACTGGATAAAATCGGCATTCACGGAAATCTGCTTCGTTGGTTAGAATCATATTTATCACATAGAAGTCAATTGGTAACTGTTAACGGTTTTAACTCTTGCCCAATGTTAGATACGTCGGGCGTACCACAAGGATCTCACCTTGGGTCCTTGCTTTTCTTAATCTTTATTAACGTCCTTTCATATTAACTCCGCCGTAATATTTCTCTGAATGCTGACGACCTCAAATTATATAAAGCAATTAAATCTATGAAAGATTATGAACTTTTACAACAAGACCTTATCACACTATCTACCTGGTGTGTTGCAATGAAATGAAACTGAATATCGCTAAGTGCAAAGTTATAATTTTCACCAAGAACACCAACAAAACTCTATATTCATATAGCATATGTGGTCACAACACAATCTGAAAACAGTTGAATCGATAAAAGATTTAATTATATTTGATAACAAACTAACGTTCAACCAACAAACACATTGTACATATTGTGAGCAAATCAAATAAATTACATACTTTTATTGTAAGATCAACCAATTTGTTCAAGAATTCTAATAGCCTAATAATTCTATTCAATTCCTTAATCCGTAGTGTTCTTGAGTACGGGTCGACAGTCTGGAATCTACATTATATTACACAAGTATCTAGACTCGAATCAGTCCAAAGAAAATTTACACGGATTTTGTCTTACCGATCAGGTTGTCTACCATCTTCTAGACGTGTACGAACAAAGACTTACACATTTCAAATTAGAAAGTCTAGTCAAAAGACGAAACATAAATGACCTCTTAATGCTTTCTAAAATTATGAATAATCCTGTAGATAGTAACTTAGTCAAATCAGGTTATACGCTGTTACGATGCGCCGGAATACACCCCTACAAATTACTACGCTACACCCCTGCCCGTGCACCGCGCCAGCCCCCTTTCCCGCGCCCGCGCACGGCACGCTCGTGGCGGCTGGCCGACAACGGCCAGCAACTGCCATTCCCCTGTAACCCCTGGTTGAGAGCGCCCGCTCTGTCACCGATCGTTCCGGCACTTTTGTTCGAGAAACTTCTAACGGAGACGCGATGTCCCGTTTCGCTTGTAAAAATCTGTGGAGAGTACCAGCTCCGCCTGGATACCTCTCTTCTTGCTGCCCTCAAGACACCTGCCTCGGCTGAACCGCTAATTTCCCTTTTTGCCGTGTGTCCCTCCCAATTTACGCGTAATTATGATCGGTCTCAGAGAGACTCGATGGAGAGAGAGATTGTTAAGCTATGATCCCGGAATAGATAGGCTATTAATTCTACCTGTGCTCTATTATTGACTGTAAATGAACCCCTGTTGTATTTAAACAGTTCCCTCCAATACAAACCATGTTTACTGCAGCTGATGTTTCATTGCCCTGACAAGGTACGTAGGTAGACTTTATTTCAGGAATTCCTCACATGCGCCTAAGAGAACCTACCACCCTGGTGATGAAAGTCCCTAGCGCTCTGCTAACCGAATGAGCTAGTCCGACAGCAGAAAGTAGGCACCTCAGCCAGGTGTCCCAACAACGCCAGGCCCAAATCTACCAGAAACATTGACATATTTTAGCCCAAAATTTTTACCAATTATACTGGATATTTTAATCCTACATCTAGAATGTCTCGATCATACAACGATCTTGTTAAAGTACACACTATCATAGATATTTTTGTAAATAATATAATTTTCTTCAAAAAATATCTCCACGCTTTGTGCACCTAAAATAATATTTTTTGTTGCTTTATTACTTTTCAATAAATACTTCATAAATATTTTATACTTATTATGTATTTCAAATTTTGTATTAAAATTTTTTAAGTTATGTATAAATAATGCGTACATTGTATTTCGTGTGTTTGCTTTTGTGAATATGCATATGTGATTACTGCAGACACATTAGTCTAGGGATATTTAAATTTGTATTTTAATTTGTTTTATTTTTAATTTATAAACTAACGTTTAAGACAAGATTTTTATGCATAGCACAAAGGGTAACAATTATTATAAGCAATAATTGTCACCCTGAAACACTAATTTACATTGAAAAATCTTCCGAGAAAAGATACCTGCCGCCAACGGGACTTGAACCCGTGTCCACCACCACCTTGACGCTAGTTCTGAATATATAAGTTTTATTTATAAACACAGGATTAATAAACACATGGATCACCAAACGCTGATTCGCAATATATAAGTTTTATTTATAAACACAGGATTAATAAACATATGGATCACCAAACGCTGATTCTGAATATATAAGTTTTATTTATAAACACAGGATTAATAAACATATGGATCACCAAACGCTGATTCTCAATATATAAGTTTTATTTATAAACATAGGATTAATTAACATATGGATCACCAAACGCTGATTCTGAATATATAAGTTTTATTTATAAACACAGGATTAATAAACACATGGATCACCAAACGCTGATTCTCAATATATAAGTTTTATTTATAAACACAGGATTAATAAATCATCATTTAAAAACGATTAAAACCTTAAGAGATTTTCCAAGTTGCCTTTAAAATCATGAAACATTTAAATATTTAATGGCTTGTATCTTATAGTTGAAAGCAAAAATAAATAAAGTAGCTTACATCCGTACTAGATATTTGATAAACCTTTTGATTACAAAAATAATTATTCAGTTTGGTTGCGTATTTTGATCGCAAATACATTTTGTATCCATAGCGTCGTTTTTGTGAAAAATTACCGGATGCTGACCACACTTAACATAACACGGGCATCCACACGGAAATCCACAAATAATGTAATCATAATATGCAATGATTAAAGAAAAATTAAAAAAAAAAAAAAAAACTTCGAGGAAGATTTTTTCAATATGCAATAAATAATTTAATATTTAATAGACATCCCTAACATGGAGGGTGAAACCTTCTCTAAAATTATAATAATTTTTTTACATGAAATAAAAAAAATAAAAAATTGAAGGGTTTTAAAACTTCGTGTGAAACGGTTCAGAAATACTAATGAAACGATCGATCAAAAGCTCACCTTAAAAATTCTGTAATAAATTCTTTTAGTAAAGGCTTTAATTTTAGCATTGCACCACTAGCCCACCATGAGTCGGGCTCGCGGAAATGCCAATGGAGGAAATAGTGCTGTCAGAATAATTGTATTCATTGTTCGGGAACGGTCTTGTGGGTGTTTACCGAGCCTCCCGGGGCGGCACGCGATCCGCAATATTTCAACCCCACTTCGATTAATACGTCTATTGTTATCAAAACGTATAATAGTTAACTGCAGATGAGTAATTTCCCATCCGCCGATTCTTACCGCACATTGACATGCTCATTATTGTTTTATGGCGCCATTAAAATGAACGCTAGATTTTTTTTACTAACTAACTATCAAGCTGTTTTGCCGCAAGGGTAGGCAGAGAGGTCGGACCGCCGAACTCAGTCTTGGCACTGACTTCCTTGCCTCATTCATATTCGTATATGGTCTCACGCATACTCTTCTATTATTCTGACTCTTGACATGGTCCGAATCAAGTGTCTGGTTCACTTGATTGTGCCATATCCATGCCGTTCTCGAGTTTTTGCCTAGACCATCTGAGCGTCCCTTTCATAACCTTACTCATAACGTTCACGGCAGCCTTGCATTCTTTGCAGATCTTCACATTTCTCACACATTTATGGCTTTACCACACACCCCTCAGAGATCTCATTTCTACGGCATTCAGTCTATTTCCATCATCATTATAGTCAGGCATAAATCAGGGCAGATAACAGCACTCCATTGTGGACTTGTAGCTTCGCTTCTTTGGATGATTTTTTGTTAGCGCCATCTGTGTTTAGTCCTTAATTATTGGAGTTACCTGCATTTACCCTTTTTTCTATATCTCCATCCGCTTTTCCATCTCTCGTTAACCTAAACGTAAACATAAGTTTTTTTACGGTGGTATTGTGACTGGTGTCGACCAATACCCCGACGACCTTTAAGAAAACTGATACCCCGAAATTTTCATTACTAAAAGACCAAGATTCAAAATATTAAATATTAATAGAGCTTTTAAGGGTTAAAATAAAAATTTTGTATTTTATATTAGAGGTCATATATTTATTACTAAAGGGACCCATAAAAATCAAAAACGTATAAACAAAAATGTATTAAAAAGAAGTGAAATATACAAGTTGAAATTAGCTTTCAAAGTTGTGCTATTTTATTTTACAAATAATATATCACATTTCAAAAAACGACAAACTTTAAAATTCGGTTGTGTAAGATTAAGCTTCACCAAAAAATTTTTGGATAGTGCAATATTTTTTTTGGAAATTTGTGTGAAAAAATACCAAGTTGAAATGAGAATGTTAAGCCATGTTTGGATGAATGACTTCCATAATAAATTTGTTTAAGCGTAAGTTATGGAAATGAAACTAATGATATGTACCCATTACGCTGCTTAGAAATCTGTATTACATCGTGAAAAAAAAAATTCTTAACGGTTTCATTTGTACAATTTTAGATATAATTTTACAATGTTTTAATTGATTTTGCAATTTTACAACTAGAACATTTATTATTATATTATTTCGTAAAGCCCGGTTACAAGGCTGAATTTGCAAGGTTTGTCACAAGGTTGTAGTTACAAGGCGACGGAGAATTCCCTCGGGTTGCTTTCTCGTTTGTCAAAGAGCATTTAGTAAATTAGTTTGATGTTCCTATGTACGTAGGTAGGAAGGCAGCACCTGTGTACCCGAGAATAATGTGGCGGATGGAAGAAAGCTGAAGCATTTATTAATGGATAGCGGTCAGTGCCCTACGTTTGTCCGTATTCAAAAAGGCGCATAAGAAGTTACATTTTGAAGTGAAAACTTCTTTATTACCGTTGGAATTTGAAACTCGATGAAACAGAAGCGAACAACACTAAAAAGAGACAAACACATAGGTACATCTATAGGATTTAGCCTGCGAGAGAAATAAATGATCTGCGATAGAAATAAAATATTTATTGTATTCACGGGTACTCGTTTCCAATATAAAACGATAAATCGACGGTCCAACGCAAGTCTCCTTTAGTGAAGTGGTATAAAGAGCTTGACTATTCTTTGCAGACATTCACCCAGCCAAGGGTCGAATCCTACGATATCAAAAAAAAAAAAAATATATTTTGAAAAATCAATATCCAATCTTCAAACTACTCCAAAATTAAAAGGCAAAAAACCGAAATTTAGCGACTCCGACGAAGAAACCACAAATACTAATTGTGCGGTGCTTCGTTGCCTCCCCGCTCTTGTCTACTTTAGTTTTCTGAAGGTTTTACCTTTCGGCGTGTGAATTGCACACTCAGATTTTTTTAAACCAAACTATACGAATAATTCCCTTCTTTGTACGATTGAGGAGAATTGATGGAGTTCAAAGCGGCACGCTAAGGTTATTCACTTCAGCCAATCGAAGGCATCAGGAATAATTGATTCAACAGAAATATGTCTTCGGGAAAGATATTCTTCTACTGTTCTGTTTGCATCATGAAAATTTCGTCCATCAACCAATCTTGTGGGTTTCATGTATGTTTAGAAAAATAGCAATAATATCTACACATTTTTGAAGAATCTATGGATTTGTAGGCACCGCGATTATCATTGTATTTTGAGTAAAATGTAATCTTGACGCTGGCAACACTTGGCTGCGCAACAGGATGCGCAGACAGCGGAACTGAGCTCGCGAGTGGAAGAAATTTCTAGACCATTCCGTCTTGAACGTTCCTCTCGCTAGTAAACTATTTTTAATACGCAAATTATTGTCGCGGATAGAATCTTTGTATTATCTCACCTCTGTTACCAAATAAAATATAACTCTACCAATCAGTGTTATGATTTACAAACTAAATTCCGTGACCATTTATTTAGAGTACCCGGATATCTCTGATGAGGTAAGCGGAGATATTCGGCATATACTAAAACTGGTGACCTTTCGACTAAAGAACTAACTTACTAGCGGGAGGAAGAAACGTTCCAAGCCGGAATCCTGGACAGCAAGTAAGTAAATTCTATTGTTTTATTGCATAACTTAACGTAAAATCCCTATTGAAATAAATGTTCCAGTAATTTTTAATAAATATACGACCGTGTTATTTCGATAGCATTGTCACACGTTCTTGTCAAACACGTGTTTTACACCTAATTATCTATTAAAACATCATCATCCCACTAATGTTTTAGTAACATAATCATTTTTTATAGAATAATAAGTGCGTTTTACATTATTATCCCGCTAAATGTTTTGTTAAAATAAATTGTTCCTTCCTGAATGATAAGTGCGTGTTACCCTCTATTTCAGTGAGAACGGATTGACGCAGTGATGACCGTAGGTGATCATCACCAGGGAACGAGGCATCCCGAGTTCATCACCAGGGAACGAGAATCCTGAGATTTCCGACAGAGAACGCAGGATCCTGAATCCGTCATCAGGGAGACCAGCAGCCAGAATTCATCTGAGAATCGTCGCCGGATAAAATTGGTTCGACATATTTTTACGACAATGACGCCATATTTTTTCTTGAGGTCAAATTAATACAATAATGTTGCAAATAGCACATGTTCTGAAATATTGTTATGATTTTTAAAGTTTCTCTCTTATCATCTAAAACTATTTAATATCATCTAAAACGAGTTTATCTATACAACAAAATTTTAATAAATTTAAATTTTTAGTAATTTTAACGATTTTTAAAGTTTTTTAAACAACTATCGAATCAACTAATAAATAGTGGAGGTATATAATTCCCACTTATTTTTATCAGAATTATTGTTGAAGAATTTTGTAAGGAAAAAGGCATTAGTGTGGATTTTTATTTTTAATTTAAAAATTGAGAATTTCAATTTTAACTATTATTATCACAAAGGAGTTTATTTCACTGTCGGGTATTCCATATTTTTGTCTCGCCTTAATTGTCTGCACTTAAACGACATCTACCGGAGGGACACCCTCCATTGAACCAAGCGACATAGCTATAGGAACAGAAGAAATATTGCGCAAGGAAAATCCAACACCAAACATGGAATCAAACAACGAGAGCTGTTCTTCGGAAACATCCATCCATCACGTTTCTGTGAGGTTACCCGCCTGTTGGAGAACTAATATTGCGTTATGGTTCGCTCAGGCCGAGGCCCAGTTTACTAACTCCCGCATCAAGGAAGATTTTACTAAATACAACATCATAGTCGCTGCCTTGGACGCTGAAACATTACAATGCGTTAGCGACATAGTGATAAACCCGCCAGTGAAGGACAAATATTGCATACTCAAGGCATCGCTGATAGACAGACTTCAAGACTCCGAAGAGAAGCGGTTAACACGATTATTGACGGGATTGCAATTAGAAGACCGTAAACCAACAGGACTTCTACGACACATGCTCGAGTTAGCTGGACCAACACTAGCGGAGAGCGCTATCGTAAAAACACTATGGCTCCAACGTCTTCCGCAGCATGTACAAGCTATACTATCAGCACTTCCGGACAATAACCTAAACCAACTAGCACTAGCTGCCGATAAGATAGTTGATGTGTACCAGACAACAGAATGTGGCGCGGTTGACCACGACACTAAACCCGGAACTTCAAGATCCGAACGTAATGATACGTCAATGCAAGGCCTTTTAGAGCAGATCGCAGCTCTTACCCACGAGGTGAAACTTTTGAAGATGTCGCAGGTCCATAATCGTGACCGTCCATCTACCTACAGCGAGCACAGAAGCCAGAGCCCACGTCGCAACAATATTCGACAAGGTGATCATCAGAATCCTGCTAGAAGACCACGTTCCAGGTCCCGCGGTAGATCGCCCAACAGAACACCGAATGGGTACTGCAGATTACATGCCAAGTTCGGTGAAAACGCCTACCGATGCCAACAACCGTGTACCTTCCGCTCGAAGAGGTCGGGAAACGACAAAGGAATTCCACAGTAGAGACATGCGAAATTCCTACTCAGACTCGTCGTCTCTTCCTTTATGACCAAGAAACAAGCCAAAAGTTTTTAGTGGACACAGGCGCAGATATTTCTGTGATCCCGAAGACATCGAAAATAGCGAAGAATTACATAACCTCCGACAAGTGCCCCACAACTTTATACGGAGCTAATGGGAATTCCATCCGTACCTACGGCACAAGGACGATTGAACTTAAGTTCGGCCTCCGGAGAACAATGAAATGGCGTTTCATAGTGGCTGATGTGAATAGAGCCATACTTGGTGCTGATTTTCTCCATCATTTTAACTTGTCGGTCAACCTAAAAAAGGGTACACTTACAGACCAGTCTACAGGCTTACGGATTCGAGGCGCAACATCCAATGGACCCTCATCCGGTATCTCCAGTATTTCCTCATCACAAAAATACAGAGAGATTTTAAATAAATATCCAAGCCTGACGCGACCGAATATGCAAGCTCTAAATACCAAGAAACATACAGTGACGCACTGCATAGAGACCAAGGGCCCACCTGTAACCGAGAGAGCTCGCAGACTCGCACCAAAACTGTTAGAAGCAGCCAAAAAGGAGTTTAATTACCTTATGGAGCAAGGCATTTGCAGGCCGTCCAAGAGTAACTGGGCGAGCCCTTTACACATGGTGAAGAAGCCTAATGGGGAATGGCGACCGTGCGGTGATTATCGTCGTCTCAACGCCAAAACGATTCCCGACAAATACTCCATTCCGCAGCTCCAGGACTTCTCCCATAAACTCGCAAAAGCAAAAATCTTCACAACAATAGATATGCTGAGGGCATACTACCAGATCCCTGTAGAACCAGAAGATATACCCAAAACGGCTATTATAACACCATTTGGCCTTTTTGAATTTACGACTATGCAATTTGGATTATCCAACGCTGCCCAAAGCTTCCAGCGTTTCATGCATGCCGTAACCAGAGATCTGGATTTTTGCTTTGTTTACCTTGATGATATCCTTATAGCCTCCAGCAATGAAGAGGAGCATAAAAAACATTTGGATATTCTATTTAAAAGATTAGCAGATAATGGATTGGTAATTAACATTAAAAAATGTCAATTTGGACTCCCGACTGTTAATTTTCTAGGTCATACCATTTCACCGGAAGGGATGACTCCAATTAAAGAGAAAGTGAAAACTATTATTGATTTTCCTCTCCCCAAAACAGCCAAAGGATTAAGACGTTTTTTGGGAATGCTCAATTATTATAGAAGATTTTTACCCAACACTATCAGCGCCCAAACAACACTTTTTGATTGCATTTCTGGATATAAAAAGAATGACAAACGTATCCTTACTTGGACCCCGGAATTAACGGAGGATTTTAACCAATGCAAGCGACATCTCGCTTCTGCCGCATTGTTAGCACATCCAGACCCAAACGCTGAATTAGCAGTTATGGTGGACGCATCCAACCTGGCTATGGGAGCATCATTACAACAAAATAAAGGTACAGCTTGGCAACCTTTAGGATTTTTTTCAAGAAAATTTACCCCGGCACAGCGTAAATACAGTACGTTTGACCGTGAATTAACCGGTGTTTACGAGGCAGTAAAGTATTTTAGGAGCAACTTAGAAGGTCGAAATTTTACTATTTACACGGACCACAAGCCCATCACTTTCGCTTTCAACAAGAAACGTGCCTCAAGTTCTCCTCGTCAAGAGAGACAACTAGATTATATATCTCAATTTACCACCAACATCAAACATATTTCCGGACACCAGAATACAGTTGCAGATACTCTTTCTCGCATTGAAGAGATAAATAGCCCTTCTGCAATTGACTATGAGAGAATGGGACAAGAGCAGAGTCACGACGACGAAATTACTAAGGCACTTGAGGACTCCTCCCTCTCCCTACGTCAATTGGTGATTCCTGGAACTAATTCTTCATTGTGGTGTGATATCTCTACCGGTCATGTAAGACCCTTCGTACCATCTAATATGAGAAAAGAGGTCATAGAAAATGTGCATAATGTTTGTCATCCAGGCATTAATGGGACTGTCAACAGTATTAAATTGAGATTTGTTTGGCCCAACATGGCGAAGGATATAAAGTTCTTTGTCAAACATTGCATAAATTGTCAAAAGGCCAAAATCTCCAGACATACAGTCGCGCCAAGAGCCACGTATGTTCTGCCTGAAGACCGTTTCCGGAACGTCCACATCGACTTGGTTGGACCCCTGCCCGCTTGTAGTGATTATCAATATCTGCTCACCATGATTGACAGATTCACTCGCTGGCCCGAAGCAGTTCCCTTAAAGAATATGTCAGCAGACACAGTCGCCACAGCACTGACAACTCACTGGATTTCGAGGCATGGTGTCCCCGAAACTATTACGACAGATCAGGGACGTCAGTTTGAGTCATGTCTTTTCAAAAAACTCACAGAAAAATTCGGAATCAAGCATACGCGGACAACCGCCTACCACCCTCAAGCTAATGGCATGATAGAAAGGTGGCATAGAACCCTCAAGTCGGCACTTATGGCTAACGGCGACCCGAACTGGTTGGAGACTCTCCCTATTATACTACTTGGATTGAGGTCAACAGTTCGTGATGATTTAAAATGCTCGCCTGCTGAACTTACCTATGGTAGAACGCTGAGGTTACCATGTGATTTCTTCACTCCTACGCCTCGCGAAGAGCCAGATACTTACGTCGGTCGACTACAAAGAAGATTTGAAAATATAAAATCTACTCCTGCCAGTAATCACGGTTCAGGAAAGTTTTTCATACATAAGGATCTACCTTCTTCTACTCACGTTTTTCTGAGAACTGATTCCGCACGAAAATCGCTTCAACTCCCTTACGATGGACCTTACAAAGTGGAAGAACGTAACGAAAAGACATACGTCATTACCATCAATGGAAAACCAAAGCGCGTCTCTATTGATCGCTTGAAACCAGCCTTCGTTCCTTCCGAAGAGAAGTTGAATATCGAAGAACCTGTCGCAGAACAGACCCCGGACAAAATTACTACTACAAGGTCCGGTAGAAGAGTGCATTTTCCAGACAGGTACCAGGCCCTTTAGAAAAAAGGCTGACAGAGACATAGTTTTTCCATATAAATTTTTTTCCAATATAAAATCACTTGTTATGAAGCAGTGCTGAAATCATTACCTTTGCTTATTTTAAAATATGAACACTGCTTTATAACGTCGAACCTAGCGGCACGAACTATTGAGTGAATTAATTGTTGATAGTTACAACAGGAGGACTGGCAACACAAGTCGTTATGGAAGGGGGAGTTTCTTTTCTTTTCCGGGTCCGGCAATGGAACCCACTCTCGCCGGCATGATCTTTTGGGCCAGATCATGGCTGTGACAGTCGGATAGTATTAAGTTATTAAAAGGGACGAAGATTTAAATTTCAGTCGATTGGCGCGTAAAAATTAATGTGGAACGATCTTTGTTACAGGATGCGAAAGTGCACCAAAGTTTTAAATGAATAATGTCGCGAGATTGCTCTCCGCGGTAGTTCTTATATTACGAGAAGTTTACCGTAAAGTTATCAAGGCGATCGGTATGAGTATTTTCGCCACACGAGACGCGCCGGTATGTACTTGTCGGGTGCCGACAATAAGAATGCCTTTTTAAACGCGTGGAGAAGAATAATTCCGCTCACCGGCTTGTATTAGAGAAAATGCACGTGCGGGAATACTAACGGTCCCGCTGGCTTGCTACGTAAGCCCCGTAACATCGTTCCCTTGGAGTTCCACTTCCCTTGGAGCCCTGGCTTTGCTGAGAGCCCTGTCTTGCCAATCATCCTGTCGCGAACCTGCCGAATATCCTGATGCGATCTGTGGAGACGAGAATCGGCTGGAGGTCCTGCCGATTATCCTGTTGCGGACTGGCCGAGATGAGGGTCGGCTGGAGGTCCTGCCCATCATCCTGTGGCGAACTACGAGACGCGGTTCGGTCAGGAATATAGTGAAATAGCTAGATAGTATAACCTCAATCGGTCCCTGAGGGTGAGTAGAGTCACTTTACGTTTATTGTACCTGACATTATTAAAATAATATATAAGTTCTTTAACATTTAAATTGGAAATGAGATACTTGTATTTATTTAATACCCTAACACGCTGGAGATCACATACCTATGCCCCCTCCTGAGATGTAGTTTCATGTTTTTATTTCACCACGGGCATAATTCTGCACAAAGCAGTATTTTGGCGCTCGGTAAAACCGTAAAGTTCGTGGTGAAAACATAGACCATACAGTATTATACTCAACGCTTAATTACAGCGTAACAAATTGGGCCCAACGTGGTTTAGCTCGTTTATTTGATCTCCTGCGGGTTACGTTGGTGTTTGGTGTTTTACATTGGTCATGTTTTGTATTTTTTCGTGCTCAGTATCCCAGTGTGTGGTTACATTGTCAACATGTCAACATAACCTCAATTTTTGAAATGATATTTTCATAGAAGTGTCAGGTTTCAATCATAGACAATGCTTCTTCTATGATAAGTTTGAAAAAAAAGTATATATTTATTCAAAAAAAAAAAAATTTTATTGTCTATGGTTGAAGGTTTATGATAAAAGGTAAACATCATCTATGCAAGTTGATGTTTATTGTGGACAAGCGAATGTCAAAAGTGACTGATTACGGTATGTTGTGTTTATATCGTAGATGAATTCTTAATACAATTTTAAATGAACTAGTAAACTAAATAAATAATTCATTATAATCAAGTGAATGGTAATTAATGAGATTAAATTTATAATCTATTCCGTTAAATTCCATTATGCACAAGAGTGTCATAAATTATCAACAACACGAGTACATCTTATACGGTGAAATAGTTTGACATACTTAACTTAATTGTTGGGATATTTTTTTCTTTTATTAAAAAAATATTTTTTTTTAGTATTTCAAATGTGGGATTTTATTTTGTAACCACGATTTTTATTGTCAATTTTAAATTAAATCGACTAAACACATTAATATCTCGATTTTTTTTTCAAAAATCAGGGTTGCCAAAAACTTTTTTTTCCCTCGTACTTTAAAAAATTTTTTTTTTTTTTACATCATCAACAATCAATATTGTACGTCATCAATAACAATGTCAACTCCTATTTCAAACGTCAACAACGCCTCTAAAGAGGATCTCATAAGAGAACTATCAAGTCGTTCTCTCGAACCGGCAACCACCTCTCACGCGCTGCGCTCGCAGGCGCGTGCATATAATAAAGCCCTTAAGATGCCAACAATATCAGAAATAGATATGGATTCTTCTGATTCAGATTCAGAGAGTAGGACCGTTCACAACCCTACAATAATTAAACATACAAAAATTATTTATAGAGAATCACCCTCCATCAATGTAGAAAATTGGAAGATTAAATTTGACGGTAAATCAAGCATAAGAGAATTTCTCTTATTAATTGAAGAAAAATGTAGGACAAAAAATTTTAGTCATGATAATCTGGTACGCGTTTTTCCTGATCTTCTAGATGGCCTAGCATTACTTTGGTTCAGGTCAATATATCACTCAGAATTGAAATGGGACGAGCTGTCTAAACTTTTAATCAATCAATTTGAGGCAAATGACCTACAAACAGATTTAAAAGTTAAACTTTTCAATATGAGGCAACCCAAAGGTATGTCGGTACTTGAATTTTCCCTTAGGATGAAATCCCTAAATAACATGTTGGAAGCTAAACTTCCTGAGCAGGAACTTTTGCGGCTTGCCAAAAAGGCGTTGCTGCCAATGTACACTAACATTTTAGTTTCTAGAGATATAGATACATTCGATCAGTTAACAATCTACGCAGGGAACTTAGAGTCTTATGCGACACCACCAGAGGAATTTGCTACTTCTTCAACTTCTTTTTCAAAAAAATCTAATGAAAACTACGGTACTAATAAAGAGGATAGATTCGTGCCTACTAATAAAACTTTGACAAACAGTAATACCGGTACTGATAGACGTACTGGGTTCTCTCAGAATAACTATAGACGGTCGTTTAATAGTAATAGTTATAGTCATGCTGGGCGTAACTACGTTAATACCAATGCTGGTTGCAACAATAACAAACCTTCGTCTTCGTTCAATACAAGTAATCAAAATACTGAACGAACTTCTAGAACCTTTGTTAGGACTCAAGTTTGTCTATATTGTAATAAACCGGGACATGTTGTGGCTGACTGTAGGAAAAAAGCCGCAGCGGGAAATAATTCTAAAGTGAGAGCAGTTAAAGGAAGATTTAATAACAGTAAGTCGGAAAACTAGGGCGGAGTCTCTCTTACCACGTCCCATCCTATGCGCAGAGGAATCGGGAATGGAAGAGTTGGCTCCGACTAGTACATCAGTTTCTTTCGGTCCCATCGTCTGGAACAGTGGGCCCACTGCCACAGGGGATGGAGATTGAAAACGATGGTCGTCCGTATGTAAATGTATATATAATAAACAATTTTTACAGCGCACTGTTGGACAGTGGCGCCTCATTATCGTGTTTGGGAGGTGAGAGTTATAAAATTTTTATTAAATTAGGTGTAGAATTAGTTAAGGTTAATTTTTGTGTATCAACAGCGGACGGTGCGAGTCAGCCTGTCCTGGGTACAATGTCGTTGCCGGTGACGTACAAATCAATTACCCGGACAATTCTTTTCTACGTCATCCCGACATTGTCACCATCGTTTATCCTAGGTATAGACTTTTGGAAGCAATTCCATATCGCACCGGAGCTGCTTCCAAAAGCTATTTGTCATTCTTCGGAAAACAAAATCAATGGGTTGCGGGCAATTCAGCCAGCCTCATCTCTAAGTCCCTCAGAGAGTCGGTCACTCTCTGCTATTATTAAAAAATTTGAATCGATTTCTTTCGAAAAGCGCGGTTTAGGTCTAACGCATTTAGTCAAGCACAAAATTAATACGACAGGGCCTCCGATCAAACAGAGGTATTATCCTTTATCTCCAGCAAGACAAAAACAATTGGAAGCAGAAGTAGATGAAATGCTAAAATTAGGAGTCATACGTCCCTCACGTTCTCCATGGTCGAGTCCGGTATTGATCGTTACAAAAAAGGACGGTACAGGTCGTTTTTGCTTAGACTCTCGCAAAATTAATAATGTCACGATTCGCGACGCGTACCCTTTGCCATATATATCGCGGATTCTAGACAAGCTAGGTGGAGCTAAGTACGTCTCTTCTATAGACCTTTCAAAGGCCTTTTGGCAAATTGCCTTAGACAAGGACTCTTGCGAGAAGACAGCTTTCGTCGTACCTGGACGGGGTTTGTTTGAGTTCACCCGTATGCCTTTCGGACTGAAAAACGCCCCTAGTGAGTTGCAAAGATTGGCAGATGTCCTTTTTGGTCCGGAATTTGACGATAATGCTTTTTGCTATCTTGATGACTTGATCTTGATATCAGAAGACCTGGATTCACATCTTAATCTGTTGAATCGTGTATATGAACGTTTGCGAGACGCAGGCCTTACAATAAACCTTAAAAAATCCGAGTTCTGCAAATCTGAACTTAAATATTTAGGGTATTTAGTAGATGCGCAGGGTCTCCGTACGGATCCAATAAAAATAGAAAGCATCAAAAATTTCCCAGTCCCGAAAAATGCGAAACAAATCCGGGCATTCATTGGTTTGTGCGGTTACTTTAGGAGATTCATTAAAGGATTTTCGGGAATAGCTGCCCCTCTTACTAAACTCACAGGTTCAAAAAATGGAATCAGCAATTTCAAGTGGTCCCAGGAAGCTGAAACTGCTTTCAATGATTTAAAACGCGCGTTGACGACGGCTCCAGTTTTATGCTGCCCGGATTTCACCAGGCCTTTCTCTATCCACACCGACGCGAGCTCGGCGGGAATTGGAGGGGTATTGATTCAGAACGTGGACGGGCAAGAGCATCCCATTGCTTATTACTCACGTTGCTTAAATGCGCATGAACGCAATTATGGCATCACTGAACGGGAACTCCTAGCTGTGCTAGACTCGGTGACTCACTTTAGACCTTATATAGAAGGAGCTCATTTTACGGTAGTTACTGACCACTCAAGCTTGAAATGGCTAGGGTCCTTGTCTAACCCTAGTGGCCGTCTTGCACGGTGGAGCTCTCGCCTTTCACAATTTTCTTTTGACGTTGTTCATCGCAAAGGGACACAGCATGTTGTTCCAGACGTACTCTCACGAATGGACCTTGCCGTATTAACAGGTGTGAACATTGATAATACAAAGGATACGTGGTATTTGAAAGCTTGGAAAGGATGCGAAGAATTCCCACAACGATTCCAGAACTTTCAAATACGTAATAATGAATTGTTCCGACACACAAAGACTCGTCTAGCTCTGTGCGAGGATACTGCCTGGAAAAAAGTAGTTCCGCAAGAAGGTAGACAGGCTATTCTATCTAATTTACATGAATCTTCGCGAGCTTGTCATCCTGGGGTATTCAAAACCTACAAAAAGGTGCAATTGCGTTACTATTGGCCTAATATGTACAAGGATGTTAAGCAATTTGTTAATCGTTGTACAGTCTGTAAGGCCCACAAAATAAGTACAGCCCCACCTAACGGAATCTCCTCAAACCCAAAAAAGGTCACAAGACCCATGCAAATGTTGTCGATAGATTTGGTAGGTCCTTTACCTAGGAGTTACTCAGGTTTTACCGTAATCCTATCATGTGTAGACGTTTTTTCTAAATTTACATGGCTATTTCCGCTGCGCAATGGCACCGCGAGAAGCATAATAAAAATCTTAGAAGAAAACATCTTTCTTGTTCACGGCGTACCACGAACTATCGTCTGTGATAATGGTCGTCAATTTGTTTCGAAAGAATTTAAAGAATTACTTAATAGTTATAACATGCCGCCACCATTTTACAATTCATCTTATACGCCTCAAAACAACGTAGTCGAACGTTATAATCAAACCCTGGGCACGGCGTTATCCATCTTAGTTGAATCAGACCACCGAAACTGGTCTAAATTTCTTCCGCAAGTTCAATCAGCGATGAATAACACGGTAAACTGCGCTACAGGTTATACACCTTATTTTCTGATGCATGGTCGGGAGCAGATACTAGACGGTGATCTGCACCGTAATCCAATAGCGGATGAGGAAACCAATTCGCAAATTGGTGCTCAACCTAAGGTTTATGCACAGAAATTGGAAGAGTTGTCATCGGTTTATGAGCAAGTCTCGAATGCTCTTCTTAAAGCTTTTCAAAAAGGAGCTGACCATTACAACCTGCGCAGAAAACACATTACCTATCAGGTTGGTGATGTGGTGTGGCGGAGGAATTTTGCGCAATCTAACGCATTGAATTATTTCGCACAAAAATTGGCACCCCGGTTTGTTCAGAACGTGGTAGTAAAGAAAAAATCCAACTTAATTTATACACTTGCAGACTTAAACGGAAAAGTTGCGGGTGATTTTCATGTGAAAGACATAGTAAAATCAAATAATATACCGGTATAGTCTTATTGTGGCAATACTTCGGAGGGTCTGGCCATCCCTACCGAGTACTGCAAATTATCATATCTGTTAGCTAATATTTGATGCCTGGGAGTTTTAACCCGGCCTGATCAACCGAGTTGAAACGACCCGACATTCTGACAGTCAAAATCCTGTCATAGGAATATTTCTTTTGTTCATTCAGGTTTTCTTGGGGCGCGTTTACGCAAACTCACGTAGTTTGTTATGATTCATTGCAATCAAATTCCACTCTGGTAAGATTTACTCGAGTTGTTTTATAAGTTTTCGCTTTCGTTAGGCGTAATAATCTGTAATTTATTTGAAATAAATTTTGTATAATTTTTGGACTGAGCACGAGCAAAATAACAAAATAAATGACATAATTTATTTTCCTTTTGTCTATTATGTTTGTTAACCTCGAATACAAGGGGAACACATGCCCACTTCCCCTTGTGTTCAGGGTACATCCCATTGAACTGCGTTCATGGTTATTGAATTTTGTGTTTATTCTTAAGTTTTAACTCGGAACACACAGGGATGCCAGCCCTACACCTCTTTGTGTTTTGAGCATTGTTTTTCTGTTTATCTCTTCCCATCTGAAACATGATTGTTTTCAAATATAAATAAATTCTTTGAAATGTTGTGAATTCAACACGTAATAACAACTCACATGCTTGTGAGTATACTTAAAGAATAGTTTAGTGATACATATATTATTTTATAAAATTCGTTGATTAGTCTTAGTACCTACAATACTACTTCACTTCATATACTCGCTCGAACGACCGATTTAGGTAGAATAGGAAACTCTTCGTAGTGAACATTTCTTATATCTCCTAAAAGGGACGTAAATTCAGTGAAGTGAGGGTTGCTTGCACCCTAAAGTGTTGCCTAAATGGCTTTCTAAAACCCTATTATGGGTCAGTGATGCATTAATGCATATGGTGGTGTTTAATTAATGTGCTGGACACACATAGGTATAATTAAGGTTAAGGATGTGTTGTCCACTGATTAGTGTTTATACTTACATAATTAATGTTGTTTATGCTGTAGATGTAACGTTAACGGTAGTCCAAGACATAAAGTCAGCTGTTCCTCACCCAGTATTTTCAATGCTGTGGGTGTTTGCGGACCCCGTTCACGGAACATTAGTTCACATTGTTCTTTAGATTAAGTTCTTCTAGTTTTAAGTGTTGGTCTTGAATGACTGCATTGTGAAGCCACCATCTTGCCGGACAACATGGGTGCGATTGGAATCATAATGAACTCATTCGTATTTATTTGATTTTTCTTTTTCTATCACTATTAGCTTTTGCTATCATCAATTTTAAGTTTAACATGGTGTGCCTACCACATTTGATGATTCACTTTTTCATTTTTATTCATGTGTATTTTATAATTTCTTTTTTAGAACACCCTGAGGATTGACCGGAATAGGTAAGGAGTTTGTTAGTTGAAAGAAACATGTTTGAGGGCAAACATTTGTGTGGCGCGGGGGGTAATGTTATGAAGCAGTGCTGAAATCATTACCTTTGCTTATTTTAAAATATGAACACTGCTTTATAACGTCGAACCTAGCGGCACGAACTATTGAGTGAATTAATTGTTGATAGTTACAACAGGAGGACTGGCAACACAAGTCGTTATGGAAGGGGGAGTTTCTTTTCTTTTCCGGGTCCGGCAATGGAACCCACTCTCGCCGGCATGATCTTTTGGGCCAGATCATGGCTGTGACAGTCGGATAGTATTAAGTTATTAAAAGGGACGAAGATTTAAATTTCAGTCGATTGGCGCGTAAAAATTAATGTGGAACGATCTTTGTTACAGGATGCGAAAGTGCACCAAAGTTTTAAATGAATAATGTCGCGAGATTGCTCTCCGCGGTAGTTCTTATATTACGAGAAGTTTACCGTAAAGTTATCAAGGCGATCGGTATGAGTATTTTCGCCACACGAGACGCGCCGGTATGTACTTGTCGGGTGCCGACAATAAGAATGCCTTTTTAAACGCGTGGAGAAGAATAATTCCGCTCACCGGCTTGTATTAGAGAAAATGCACGTGCGGGAATACTAACGGTCCCGCTGGCTTGCTACGTAAGCCCCGTAACATCGTTCCCTTGGAGTTCCACTTCCCTTGGAGCCCTGGCTTTGCTGAGAGCCCTGTCTTGCCAATCATCCTGTCGCGAACCTGCCGAATATCCTGATGCGATCTGTGGAGACGAGAATCGGCTGGAGGTCCTGCCGATTATCCTGTTGCGGACTGGCCGAGATGAGGGTCGGCTGGAGGTCCTGCCCATCATCCTGTGGCGAACTACGAGACGCGGTTCGGTCAGGAATATAGTGAAATAGCTAGATAGTATAACCTCAATCGGTCCCTGAGGGTGAGTAGAGTCACTTTACGTTTATTGTACCTGACATTATTAAAATAATATATAAGTTCTTTAACATTTAAATTGGAAATGAGATACTTGTATTTATTTAATACCCTAACACGCTGGAGATCACATACCTATGCCCCCTCCTGAGATGTAGTTTCATGTTTTTATTTCACCACGGGCATAATTCTGCACAAAGCAGTATTTTGGCGCTCGGTAAAACCGTAAAGTTCGTGGTGAAAACATAGACCATACAGTATTATACTCAACGCTTAATTACAGCGTAACACACTATATACTCCCAAATTCGATTCACAGATATATATCTCGTTAGTAAATCCACATTATTGACATAAATTTTGGTAGTATATTTTTTAAGATTACTGTAACTACAAATAACTAGAGACATCAACTTTTGATGGAAGTTGGAACTCTAAGTTTATTTAACTATGTTATTCTTTTACATATTTGATAACCTTGTCTTAAGGAAGGGTTATTTTTAAATCTCCATGTTCATAGAACATGATGTCAACATGTATATTTATACATAACAAAATACCATGTAATATGTGTCGTTTAGTTTTTTCCACGCTTTTTTAAGTGCATGATGTATTTTTCCATCCACTTACAAAAGTGTGATGAGTGTTTTCCATGTTTTTGTAGGTATGTGATGCATCATTCCACAATACCTGGGAAAACATGATGTAGTTTTGCCATACGTTTTCAGTATGAAAATTCACGTATGTGTAGAAGGTACAATGAACTGCCTTCCCCATTTCCTTATTATATTACCATATTTTGATAGGTGTGTGATGACTGTTTACCTTTCCCACACCTGTCAAAACGTGAAGCATATTGTTATCATGTATTTATAGGTAAATTTTGTACTGCTCTTTCCGTACTTATAAATGTATGACGTAGACCACCCATGTACACCTGTTAAAGCATTAAAAAATTTTGTATAATTAATTATTAATTATTTTTATAAAAATGTCAAAACATGAAAAATATTTTCAACCTTTTTTCAAAATGTAAATAGGAAAAATCTTTTCAACTATTATCATAAAATGATATACCATGTTATAACATGAAGTAACTTTCCAAGATTTTTCTTGAGTTGTATTATTTATCCCATGCTAATAAATGCATGATGTATGTAACGTTAGATGAACATAAATAATATGATCTAAAAATGATACAAACTATTGTATTCTTTATTCCATGCTAATAAATGCATGATGTATATAATATTAGATGTATGATTTAAAAATAATACAAGCTATATTGCATTCGTTTTCCCATGCTAATAAAGGCATGATGTAATTTTAGATGCACTTAAATGCATGACCTAATTATAATACCAACTATGGCGTGTAGTATTCCATACTAGTTAATGTATGATGTATGTATGTAATTTTAATTACACATAAATTTTGATCTGCATAGGTTACAACTTTTCATTATGATATCCCACGATTTACGGGACAGATGTCTAAACACATTTCTTAATATGGTTCACCTTATTTTTATATAGGTTTGATATTTTTATATATTTATATACGTTTCCTGATGTTCTATACATAAAAAAAAAATGAACTTTATTAATTTTAAAGTACTCAAGTATATGATACCATTCTACTTATGCAGTGAATATCATACCTCATATAGATATGACGTGGTTGCTCCTTTCCTTATCTCTACGAAGTGTGATACCCATTATGTATTTTCTTTCTTGACTCATAAGTTGTGTGAAGTTTTCACATATTTATTTTTTATCCCTAGTTACATGTTTATAAGGTAGACACTTGTCACTCATCTTAAATAGATTTGAAGTAATATTGACTTGTTGTGTAAAATTTTCACTTATTAATTTTTATCCCTAGTTGTATGATTATAATGAAGACACACGTCACTCATCTTTAATAGATTTGAAGTAATTTAACTTAGCCAACAGGTTACATTTTTGTATTAGCACGATGTGGTTTCCCCTTTCCGTAGCTTATGAAACTTATAAAAATTTATTAATTAATTAATAATTATTATTTAATTACAACACTTACACTCAAACTAGGTTGCTTTAGTCAGCACCGAACACTATATATGTAATTTTTGTTTAATTTTAAGTTTTTTTTTTTACATATGTGCGTTTGTCGCATAAAATGCTGGGGAGGAGGTATGTAGGCACCGCGATTATCATTGTATTTTGAGTAAAATGTAATCTTGACGCTGGCAACACTTGGCTGCGCAACAGGATGCGCAGACAGCGGAACTGAGCTCGCGAGTGGAAGAAATTTCTAGACCATTCCGTCTTGAACGTTCCTCTCGCTAGTAAACTATTTTTAATACGCAAATTATTGTCGCGGATAGAATCTTTGTATTATCTCACCTCTGTTACCAAATAAAATATAACTCTACCAATCAGTGTTATGATTTACAAACTAAATTCCGTGACCATTTATTTAGAGTACCCGGATATCTCTGATGAGGTAAGCGGAGATATTCGGCATATACTAAAGATTTATTTTCTGGGAAGGTTCCTAAAGACTAATAACTAGTGTTCGACCGAACTTTCGGTTTCGGTTTCGGCCGAGTTTCGGCCAAAAATCGAGTTTCGGCTTAGTTTCGGTTTCGGCCGCCATCCGGCTGAAACTATGGCCGAAACCGAAAGTGAATTTGGGAGGTTTCGTTCTGCGATCGGGCATGTTCGGTGCACTGAACTGCGAGCCACGAAGTGTCATTTTGCTCGTAGTCGTGTCAGGACTTGATTCACTTGTTTGTGTTCGCTCCGCGAACTTTGCGGTAGTTTGGTTTATTTGTTGTGAAATTGGAGGTGTTTTATACTTAACATTATTTCGAAAAAGGTAAGTTTTATTTCGTTATTGAAATGATTTAGTTCATGATATGCCCTGAGGAAAATAATTTCCCTGTGGGATGATCTTTGGGGATGCTGTGTGGAGGTTTTTTTTAGGGAAAGTAAGGAGACGAGAGTTCTGGGAGAAAAAGGGGTGGGTAGGAATCTGGGGTTCAGTGTGTCCTGGTCATCCACCTTCAAGACCTAGACAATCCTCATCCCATGAACCCGGGAACCCCTGCTAAATCACCAAACGTAGCGAACCACTTGGGGTGACCTATGGCAGAGGTGTTGGTTATCCAATAAAGTTTCCCGGGGCGGCGGTACCCATTCCCGCCTCCCAAATTATTTTGTCCTTAAGATGAAAGAGTATTTTATTTTCTACTTTTTATTTTGTTATTTGTAAGGGTCGACCGAGACAGGTTTTTCGTTCTCGGCCGAGACCGAGAATAAATCAAAATCTCGGCCGAGGCCGAGAACCGAGACCGAGAATAGATAATTTGGGAAAAAAATGAAAATGCGCTATTTTTGCATTATTAAGAATGTAATAATAATTTGTTTTAAGGCGCCGCATCCGCGCTAAAAAGAAGAAGATGGAGAGATATGTAATTACGAATGTTAGAGGAGCGCGCTAATATTTAAAGCGATAAAATCGATGCGAAAATTGCGAAAATATTTAATAAAACACGACTCGTTTAAAATATCATGGTAGGTATCTTAAGTATCATTTAAAAAAAACATTGTGAATTTTTCCACAACTACATTGTAAAATAACAGAAACAAACGTGTTTAAAATAATTTTCAGAGCATACCTTGCGATTTTTTTCTTCGAGGGAATTGTAAATAATTAGCGTTTCGGCGTAGAATGCGTCTAAACATTATCTTAAAAAATAACATATATTTTTGAAGAGCTTAAAAACTTCAAATGTTTAAGGGAGATATGTGAGAAATCGGTAGAAATTTTAACAACATAATGTTGTAGCACATAAAAAGCAATTTTCCTGCATTTTCACCAATTGTCTGTTTCCAAAAGTAGTGAAATGAACGAACGGCGCGGCGCAGCGGTGGCAGCAGCGGTAAGTAAAACCCGTCTCACCGACTAAACCTCTGCCAGCCGACCAATCACAATCGACAGCTCTCTCAGGCACTGACACCAAGTGACGAATGTGGACGCGCGCGGTAGTTTTGAATCCCACTATCCTATACCGTACTACTTACAATGGTCTCCGTTATGGCCGAGAATCTAGGCGATTTTTTGCCGAGAACCGAGACAAAGTTCTCGGTAGAATTTGTAGCCGAGAATGCCGAGACCGAGATCTCAGTCGACCCTTAGTTATTTGTTAATAATGTTCAAATTGGTAATACTTACTTTTTCTTTTTTTAATATTGTTAACGAAGCGATTTACGATTACGATTTCAAAAAGCAAAAATTATTTATTTTTTAATAAGGAGTGATAATTATGTAATGTTTATTTTTAGTTCAAATATCGGACACTGAATGATTAATATATGTTTAAAAACAAAGGCTGATTGATTAAGATTGACTATTTTTTTCCACGACATCATGACCTTATATGGAAGATTCGGTTTCGGTTTCGGCCGAACCTGAGACCGAAGCCGAAACTCAGTTTCGGTTTCGGTTTCGGCCGTACAACCTAGTTTCGGTCGGACACTACTAATAACATAATAATGTAAGTCATAGTTTAGATCGATCAAAGCGCAAGGGATTGTTTGAAGAATAGATAAGTATTATTATGTAAATAAATAATACGGAAAAACAATAGTTCTGAAATTATGACATTTTATTCCAATGAATGCACTGAATCATAGAATTACGCGTGTGGACGAAACTGCAAACATTTTTCAAATGCGTTTATACCAAAAACAACTCACATTCATATATTGTTTTTTGAGAAACAACTGTCCTGTTTCCCACGTTGTAATTATCGCATCATAACTGGGCACGTAAATTAATACGATTATTTTTGGACAGCGAATTTAATCGCCCGGGTTTATACGGATAGGTATAATTCGATAATTTATTTTTAATTATTTTAATCATCACCTCTAGTTTGGTTAATTGGGAGATTGCGAATGATGCAGATTCGATACCCGCCCTGCGAAAAGTACTTGCACAAGGCAAGGATTTAAAAAATTCTAACCAGCCCCAGTGAAAAGAAAGCTAAAGTTTAAAAAAATAACCAAACAATTTTTAGGTTTTAGGTCATTATACGCAACAAGTTGCAATATTGTAATTATAAACTAGCGCAGAACGCAGAACCGTGAAAAGTCACGGGATAATATAATTGTAAGGTTTGTGAAGCTGAATGTATTGATAAAATATTTGCCTACCACATTGCCTTTCAAAAGCAAATAAACACAAACATATGAACATTTTATTTATTTTGTCAAATTACGAACGAACATCGTAAGTCAACTAGCGATGTCTGACAAACATTTAATCTGAAGAACTATAAATTTATAATATTGAATATCCGAATAAAGTAATTTTGGAACGTACATTATTTAAATTTTAAATTTATTTGACGTGAATAATTTTGTGTAATACGCAAGAATATTTCACATCACTTCACACATTTACCGATGCACCGACAACCGATATTAGTTGGGTACTAAATATCGACAGTGGTAATAATACTAAGGACGGGTTGTTTCACAAAATTCGAACAGTTGTAAGCAAGTCGTATACAAGTTCTGTTACTATCCAAGTAATGTGTCACAACCCGTCCTAGGTCTGTTAAATGATTTTCTTGTGTCGATATGTAATAATGTATGATATTTCAAAAACCTAGATTCTAATATTTTTGTAAATTATTTTATATAATTTAGTTATTTAGACGCCCATTGGACTTTTGCATATGATTAAAATAATATTAAAAACATATTAACAATTGCATAATAAATATCAATACATTATTGATCTTGCATCTATTGGGTTATTGCACATCTGATGTACATGTTCTTAAGGTTAAGTAACAAGAATTAACGTAATTAATTAAGTAAGAGAACAAGAATTGTACCTGCTCAAAATTAGTGCGAGAAGCAACTACATTAAATGGAGCATGGAGTCTGGTGTGGTATTTAGTGGGTACTCATCAGGTTACGGCTATATAAATGTTAGAATGATAAATATTTATAATATTTGTATGATTTAACAGATATACCTCAATAAACAATATATTATTTTCATATATTTTGATTATTGATGAATGATGAATTATATCGTGAGAATTCAAGAGAAATATTTCTTTATGCTCAATTTGGAAGGCGAGAATGGGTACCGCCGCTCCGGGAACCTTCATTGGGTAACCAACACCTCTGCCATAGGTCACCCCAAGTGGTTCGCTACGTTTGGTGATTTAGCAGGGGTGCCCGGGTTCATGGGGTGTGGTTTGTCTAGGTCTTGAAGGCGGATGACCAGGACACACTGAACTCCAGATTCCTACCCACGCCTTAAACCCTTTTCCTTCCTAGAACTCTCCTCTCTTTCCTTTCTTTAAAAATAACCCTCCACACAGCATCCCCAAAGATGACATAGGCCCTGAGGGAAATTATTTTCCTCAGGGCCTCCTGCGTGGAGCTCATGTAAAAAAAAAAAATCTGTAATTTTGTATTTTTCCAAAATGTTGTACTATTAGCATTTTTTTCATGAAGCGCGACGCTTGTACCGTCGCATTTCTTGTAATTACATATTAATAATCTGATCCTGGCACTATCCATATACCCTACAATATATAAAAATATCAGGTTTTCATGACGGTGTAGGGAGGATTGCAGATCTGTTAGGTTATTCGAGAACCAGGAATGTTTGTTATTATTATATGTTTATCTGATTGAATGATACATATATTCAGTATGTTTATCTGATTGAATGATACATATATTCAGTATGTTTATCTGATTGAATGATACATATATTCAGTATGTTTATCTGATTGAATGAAACATATATTCAGTATGTTTATCTGATTGAATGATACGTATATTCAGTATGTTTATCTGATTGAATGATACGTATATTCAGTATGTTTATCTGATTGAATGATACATATATTTAGTATGTTTATCTGATTGAATGATACGTATATTCAGTATGTTTATCTGATTGAATGATACATATATTCAGTATGTTTATCTGATTGAATGATACATATATTCAGTATGTTTATCTGATTGAATGATACATATATTCAGTATGTTTATCTGATTGAATGATACATACATTCAGTATGTTTATCTGATTGAATGATACATATATTCAGTATGTTTATCTGATTGAATGATACATATATTCAGTATGTTTATCTGATTGAATGATACGTATATTCAGTATATTTATCTGATTGAATGATACATATATTCAGTATGTGTATCTGATTGAATGATACATATATTCAGTATGTTTATCTGATTGAATGATACATATATTCAGTATGTTTATCTGATTGAATGATACAAAGCGAATAATGTAAAGCGATTTTAAATTATGACTTCGGCACTCCTTATCGTCGCACTGCTCTACGCGATCTACACTATCTACCCTACTGGTATCTAAATGTTCTACGCGGGAACTTGTTAACGGACCTGGACACTCGATTCCCTCATTATAACAACAGTATTAAGCTCGTAAATCCGCGGTTGAGCCAGTACTGTACTGCGGTTATACAGTGTCACCCTGTGCAGTGTGCACCCGATACCTGTGTGTATTAGTACTGATGTACTGCAGTGGCGGAACCCGGTGCTGCACGATCCCTCACCGGAGGGGGGCAATTTAAAAATAAATGTCAACATCATAATTTTTATGCCGCCTTCGGGCATCACTTTAGCACAGAGTTAATCCATTGCAGGTCCATTCACTCCTCGTACCGTCTCTGCAGATGCATTCCTTAGTTTAGGATGGTAAATTGGAAGTCTTTCCTGTGAACAAAATGTTATATAGTATGCTTGTTAAAACTTGTGTAGAGAGTAACTGAGTTTTCAAATCAGATATTACACACATCTAATGTGAAAACTTTGCTGGCTTTTAATTCGGTATCTGGTTTATTATGTTTTAAGGTAGGTAACTAATTGCTTAGATATCGTATTTTGAATCTTCCCTTCTTCCAAAACCCAGGCATGTATATGTAAAATTAAGAGGCACCATGATCATAGTACTTTAGCAATAATAATTTTTCAATGTCTCTAAGGCATTTTTAATTTATTTGCAAATATTTTACAATGTTTTCGTTGATTTGATGCGTGGATTGCATATTTTTACATTTACTTACATTATTTTGACTAAGAGTCACCTTTACCATGAATAATTATTTGCAAGTATCGATAAATATCTAACATTGTTTTGCGATAGTTAAGTCTAGCGCAACATAAACACGCGTCGACAGATATTCGGAATGTCAAGTGTTCTTAAAACTTGTATAAAAAAAGTTCATTAAATTTTGATAATGTGTCTCCTCCTCTATGTCTCCTCTTTCGCGATATTGACGGTTTGAACTTCTACGTGAATCCAGTGTACAATTGACGTTTGGCGAAATTAAGTATAGGACTTAAGTGATACAGTTCATTACATAGGGCAAAGTCATTAAAATAATGATTTGATCATGATATTAAGCAAACCTCCTTTGTAAAAACTTAATAAAATCGTAGGTGCCTAATTTTTTTTTCAAGAGTGCCAAAAAATTAAAAGTTCCGCCTCTGAGTTATAAAGAACAATAATTCAAGGCGGCAGTGCCTATAAATCTTCCGCAATCGTAAAGTCTATAAAAAAATCTTTGTGATCAAATTCCTTCATGCGCAGTTTATTCATTCGTGAGTGAAATGGTGTGTGTTCGCCGGCATATATCAAGGGATTTATTTGATTAAAAAGACGGAGGCGGCGAGAGAAGCTACCGACGCCACCTATTGAAGGTGGGAGACACGGGGTCCCGGATCCCGGTACCATAAGCACTGGAATAAATCTTTCCAACTTATTTCCTATGAACTTTTAGCGATTGGGGAGTATTGTCTACGGTCCTGCCCCTGAGTGGTCCGTTGTACAGCTTTGCAAGTTGACTTTGCAAGAGACCGAAATATGAACTATGTAATAATAATATGGATCTAATTTGAAGATAATTAAAATTATATATATTTTATTGGTATGAATAACGCCCAAGAAACCCAACTGGGTGGACCCGAGACAGTTTTTTTGAAGCGAAACTTCCTTAGCCCCGTTAGAGTGATTTTAAATTCGGATGAAACGGAAATGATGCACTACGGCACCTGCAAGGCATCAAACTGAGCTCAAGGCTTATTGGTTGAGATATAAAACGGCAACGATGATAGGTCTGCGCTCATTGGCCACTTTGTTTTTTTACGGGTCATCAGAATAGAATGCGTTAATTCGCGCCTCGCCGAACGCGTCCATAGCGCAGCGGTATAGTGCGTCACAAATCTCAGCGACCAGAGACATCCAGCGGACGGAGGTTCGAATCCTACGAAATCCAAAAAATATACTTTTTTTTTGGATATCAATATCCAATCTTCAAACCACTATAAAATAAACACGCAAAAGAAAGCGACTTCTAGCGACTTTCTAGTTTCACTTCTATCGCGTGTGAATTACACTCAAATTTATTTTTTTCAAATTAACTCCACACAGGAGGTCCTGATGAAAATAACTCCCCTCAGGGCCTATGTCATCTTTAGGGATGCTGTATGGAGGGCCTTTTTAGGGAAAGGAAGGAAAGGAAGTCGTGGGAAGGAAAAGGGTATGAGGGGTGGGTAGGAATCTGGGGGTCAGTGTGTCCAGGAGTGACGGACGTATGAATCAATCCAATCATAAGGCGATGTTCCGAGAATCCTGCTGGAGAGGTCTACAAGTCTTTCTCAACGAGTATCTCCCGATCCGGCCTGCCACGCAGTTGATGGGCAGACGCATGAACCCAGGCACCCCTGCTAAGTCACCAAACGTAGCGAATCGATTGGGGTGACCTATGGCAGAGGTGTTGGTAATCAAATAAACGGTTCGCGGGGCGGCGGTACCCATACCAGCCTCTCAAATTGAAGTTGAGCGTGACACGAGGCTCAATGAGTTGGGAAGAGTAGGGGATAGGGGAGGATGAGGAGGAATGGTAAACATTATCTGACTATTCAGTTCTGTTGATCGAACACGACTAAAGTCATTTCATACAACGTTTCAATTCCGAATGGCTTTCTTTCTTTTGGCTGATCTTCCACCAGAGCGATACTGAGAGTGTCTACCATTCTGTTACGTATTTGTGATTATTCTAGCACAGATCCATGGAAAATCGTGGGATATTATTACAATTTAATATTTACAATTTGGGAGGCGGGAATGGGTACCACCGCCCCGGGAACCTTTATTGGATAACCAACGCCTCTGCCATAGGTCACCCCAAGTGGTTCGCTACGTTTGGTGATTTAGGAGGGGTGCCCGGGTTCATGGGGTGAGGTTTGTCTAGGTCTTGGAGGCGGATGACCAGGACATACTGAACCCCAGATTACTTACTACCCACCCCTTAAACCCTTTTCATTCTCCTCTCCTTCCTTTCCACAAAAAAAACCCTCCATACAGCATCCCCAAAGATGACATAGGCCCTGAGGGAAATTATTTTCCTCAGGGCCTCCTGTGTGGAGCTCATGTAAAAAAAAAAAAAAGTAGTATTTGTGCATTTATAAAAAATATATTTGTCTCAGGATCATTGCCTTGCAAAAGGAAAAAAAATTGCCCTTTGATCGTTAAGAGGAAGTTGTGGGAAGGAAAAAGGTATCAGCTGAGGGTAGAAATCTTTGGGTCAGGCTGTCCAGGAGTGACGGACTCATGAATCCATCGACGGCCGGCGTAGTACAGCGGTAAGGCTCTTGACTCGCATTCCGAAGGTCGCGGGATCGAATCCCGGCGTGGCAAATAAATTATATTTGATTAATTTGTGTTATTTCACAATTTATTCATTTAAAATAATATATAGTATATTTGCGGCAAGTTCCAGAATGGAAGATGCTCTCTGTATCGCCCTGGTGTAAAACCAGCATTCAGAAACGAAACGTTGCTTGAAATGGCATTAGCCGTGTTTGGTGACCAGATCTGAATAGCCAGGTACTTCCCCACCTTCCTCTACACTATCTCCTTCCCCTCCCCACTACCTTCAGCCTCACAACATACCCCAATTAGGGATGCCATAGTCTCACCGGCTCCAGACGGGAGCAGCTAAGACTCTTGTGAGGTATTACTATAAAAATAAAATAAAAATCCCTCCCACTGCGGTGCTAGCCATGAGATTCCTAAGTCACGCGTCAACAAGTCACGATTCCGAAGTCACCAAACGTAGCGAACCATTTGGGGTGACCTATGGTAGAGGTGTAAGTTATCCACTAAATGGTTTCCGTGGCGACGGTACCCTACCCGCCTCACGAATTGCACGATTTAAGCATTATCTCCATCAATTCCATTTTTTTTTTTTTTTTTTTACATGAGCTCCACACAGGAGACGCTGAGGAAAATAATTTTCCTCAGGGCCTATGTCATCTTTGGGGATGCTGTGTGGAGTGTTTTTTTTAGGAAAAGGAAGGAGAGGAGAGTTCTGGGAAGGAAAAGGGTTTAAGGGGTGGGTAGGAATCTGGGGTTCAGTGTGTCTTGGTCATCCGCCTCCAAGACCTAGACAAACCTCACCCCATGAACCCGGGCACCCCTGCTAAATCACCAAACGTAGCGAACCACTCGGGGTGACCTATGGCAGAGGTGTTGGTTATCCAATAAAGGTTCCCGGGGCGGCGGTACCCATTCCCGCCTCCCAAATTGAAATTAAGCATCCATCAAAGATTTTAACGTAAGAAGTAAAAATTTGAAATTAACAATTATAAATAAATTAATTAAATAATTTAGATAGGTACCTATTTTGACGCTTGTATGAATTATTTTACATGAATTATACTTTTGACCAAATCTTAATATATAGGGTTAGTTACCCCATTTATAACTCGAGAACGGCTGGACCGATTTTTATAATCTTCGATTTGTTGTAATTGTCTCCCCCCGAATAGCAGAATAGCTGTTAAAACACCGGAAAAATTAACGAAAAAACAAATTGTGAAGAAAATTCTTTTCCTCATACATTTTGTATGGAACGAATTCTCATATTTTGAAAGAGCTGCAGGAATATTGTGATAAGTATAATATTGAATAGTGAGTGAATTCCAAAAATTACGTCGAATGTCAATGCGCTGATTGTTTTGTTTTTGTTCTTAAATATATAATGCTGCCCCTCTTTCTAAACTAAACACTAACAGCCTTACTAAAAAACCCAGTGAAAATTTTATTCAATTGACAAACGGCCGCGGATGTGAAAACATTACTAATTAAAAATTTGTTCTTTGAAAGAAATACACATGGTTTCCACGGCCTGAGAGGGTAGTTTATCTCTGTTTTAACCATTGATGTCCGAACGATATTTGTAATTTTTCCATAGTATTTTGAATGTTCTATATATTTCTTATTTTTGAAGGTGTCGTAAAAACAAATACCATTTATGAAAACAAGATAAAATTATCTTTTAGATTTGAGTATTTGAAATACACTTTAGCTTTCAAAAACTGCCATATTTTATGATTCAAACTCGGAAAAACATGGAAAAAAATTTCCTCCCACAACATTTTTGACCAAAATGTAGAGAAATTTAAATAAAATCAAAATTTAAAAAACACAGTCCTTTTATGTAATAAATTTGAAAGGAAACTATCACCTCACTTTTTTATCGTGTATACAATAAAAAAATAATAAAAAATTTCAAAGTTTTTTTTATTGCCAAAAAAATAACTTAGAAATAATACCGAAATTTAAAACAGATTTCTTGCATCTCTAAAGACGTTAATTTTTTTGATACGTTTACGAACACATGTATTAGATTTTAATATTATAAAAAATTATCACTTTTAAGAAATTCTCTTAAAATAAAGATCTTAAAATAAAAATTTTATCTTAGTAACCTATAAAAAACAATATTCTGACAGTTCAACTTTGAAAGTACGGCGTTTGTACAATAACTTGATTAAACTGATGTAAACCACACAAATAATATGGTAAATATATCAATTATGTGAACAGAAGAGTAAATTCGTCACTACAATAGAAATTATTTAGTAAAATCACAACATTTAGGCACTAACAAAATTTTCCATATCCCGCCATAAACACACCGAACTGTTTTGTCATCGCGGGCCGATATGCACCGCCGCACCAATAATGCCCCTAGCGGAGAAGAATTAAAACAACATTGTTTCCTAGGAAATTAAAACCATTTACAATGTTGTCAGATCTTAATGCATTTTAACAGCGTGATCACGCAAGAAACGTTATTGGTAATAAAACGTGATTTAGTGTATACGGGGTCTAATTATGTTATTGCAATAACACAGTTAATTGGTCGCGCTGTGGTTTTTTTTTAGTAAGGCTGTAAATGTCAACGGTCGAAAATGGGACAAACGTTGAACGTATGTCTGCACCCCTCCAAAGTAAAAATACAATAATTATAATAAATCTCCCTCACACGCATAAAGAAAATGAAACGTAATTTCCGTAAGTAAATGGAAAATTAAGAAAATCACAAAAAACTATAAATCCGTACACGCCATCTCTGATACTGACAAAAACAAAACACGGACAGTTGCGCACCGATAATCGCTTCACTGTGTAATTTTTAACTTGATAAAAAACTTAATTTAATTCAGCTAATAAGAAGCGGTACGAAGTTCGCCGCTTCAGCTAGTTAAAAATAAAAAAATCCATTGAACTCGAATAATTTTACGCATCACGCAGGAACACAATTTCAAATCATGCACCTATGCACCTACAACCAAAATAAGTTGTTTAATTTATTAATAATTCTGGAATAAACTTATATTATTATTATTACAGCGATACAAATTCACCGTTGCTTAAGGTTTCGATAATCATTGAATTGAAAAGTAAACTAGGTAAATAACTTCAAGTTTTTTATAATTTTTTATTATAGTAAATATTTTTTTAGGTAGGTACTCAAATTTTTCTCACAAAATTCGGATGTGAATAAATAATGGTCCACAATTAACATCAAGTTCAAGGATTTGTATTGCTCCATTATCCACCAACATCGACCGCAATGTTACGTTTGTCAAGCTAAAAAAAATATTGTGTGCAACATGTGTTCGTTATGGGAATGAGGAAGAGGTTACAGTGGAGCTATGAAGAGTATGACTGTAATTTAGATAAAATTAGAATTTCCGATTTCTTATTGTGTTCATAGACACAAGCAGGGGTAGAAGGTTTCAAGTGGAGGGTTGCTGAAAGGTGCCAGGTTTTATTATTTCTCGCCCTTTTTCATTGCCATAATTTATGGTTGGAAGCCTTGTTTTGCCCGCTTATGTTATATTCTTTACAGAGCAATCATTTTAGGGCCACGTGGTCGAGGGGTTAAAAACAAAAATTTCATTTAATCAATTTGTGTTATATAGTAATTCGTTCCTAATTTTAAAATAATATAAATATATTCTGTTTGCAGCACTTTCGAGGGCAGAAGATACTCTCAAAATCGCCATTGTGGAAGATCACTATTCAGAATCGGGACGTTGATTGAAGTGGCTTTAGCCGTGTTTAGTGATCAGGTCTGAATGATCAGGTACTTACCCATCTTCACTTTGCTCATCTCCTACCATCCACTTCCTTGAGCCACACAACATACGCCAATTGAGGATGCCACAGTTTCACTAGCTCTGAGTAGTTGTGACTCTTGCACGGTATTTACAATAAAAAACCGAAAGTTTTCCTTTATATTTCCCATCATTTTCGAAAGAGACAAATATTTAAATTTTTGACAGATATTGTGTATAGACGTCCAGTTGGCCGCCCCATACACAGTTGGGCGAGACAACTCCAGAAACTGTGTGAGGAGAAGATGGGACTGCCATGGACGGAGGCTGAACAATCAGCGCAAGACAGGGACGAATAGAAGCGCCTTGTCGATGCAGTGAGTCCCTGACCTGAATTAGAAAAGGGAAGAAGAAGATGATGACGATGATATTTGTGTGAAGAAGTCAATAAAAAAGTCTTCTGTGCATACCTACTAGGTACCCTAATTAAGAATATCAAACTCAACACCATTATGCTGTTGGTGGTGGATTAGATAATTTTCCAAATTGAAAAGTTACCAAATGTGAATATTCGATTACTCCCCAACCTTCTCCTTCATCCCAATCTCTCTGCTCTCCCCAATAAATCAGCCTAAAAACATTCCCCATTTGGTCATGCCATAGTCCCACTGGCTCAAGGCAGTTGGGAGCAGTAGAGTTTCTTGTGCGGCATTCGTACGAAAAAATCATACATTTTTCTTATCTTTGTAAGGAGAATTTTAGAAGGAGATGGAATTTTTCATTTCTTAGAAAAAATATAAGTGTGAAGAAGAACGTAAAAAGTTTAAAGTAGACACTTCTAGGTACCCTAATGAAGAAAATCTAATCCAAACTTCAGAGTCACAAATGACGAAGTGTTGTTTCATCCCTCGAGAAGTGCGCGAGGGGAGGTAAAAGATAAAATGCACAATGACGCTCAATTTCAAGTCCGCCCGGCCGCCGTTTATTTATTCGGACATTTTCCGCGAACTTTTGTCA
This sequence comes from Limnephilus rhombicus, assembly GCA_929108145.2. Taxonomy (NCBI): domain Eukaryota; kingdom Metazoa; phylum Arthropoda; class Insecta; order Trichoptera; family Limnephilidae; genus Limnephilus; species Limnephilus rhombicus. The sequence continues at coordinate 43,625,533 of OV815271.1, forward strand.
GCTAGAAAGATGTGGCCAATTAGGGCAGTTGATGGTGGTCTCGGAGCGGGCCATTACTTTACAGACACTAACCAAATTACCCGCGGGGCAGACACACAGTGAGAAGCGGGGACGTGGGCGGTAGGGGGATACGGGCAGAGCCGTATTACACGCAGCTTTAAATGTAGCCAGTCCCGTACAAGTCTTAGGAAGACTGAAGGAGGCCGATGTCAAGTGGTTTGTTTGTCTAGAATTATTTGTAACCATTGGGGTACCTACGTTATGGAGCTGATGGTAGTGGGAAGAGAAAGGAGATGGGGAAGCGGGAGCTAGAAAAATAAATGGTTATTCAAATCTGGTCACCAAACACATCGGAAGCCATTTCAAGTAACAACTTGTCAATTTTGAATGGAAGCACAGTACTGGAACGTTGCTCAGTTGTTTCAAGAAACAACGTTTTGATTTTGAATGGGGGCATTGTACTGGAGCGTTGCTCAGTTGTGTTAAGCACAACTTTTCGATTTTGAATGGGGGTAATGTACTGGAGCATTGATCAGTTGTTTCAAGCAACAACTTTTGAATGGGGGCATTGTAGTGGAGCGTTGCTCATTTGGTTCAAGCAACAAATTTTCGATTAGAATGGGGCCATTATTCTGGTACGTAACTCAGTTGTTTCAAGCAACAACTTTTCGATTTTTAATGGGGGACATTGTGCTAGAGCATTGCTAAAAGTATATACCTAGCACTCTTAAGTATATACCTACCACGCACAAGCAAAAATACACTCCACAACAATATAAACGTAAACATCTGACAGTCTGAAGCAATAAATTCACGATCGGTGATTAAATTTGCAAATCTCTGTTCAAGCACACGATGTCTTTACCATCATGAGATATATGTAGAGCAGGGGTTCCCAACGTTTTTGTACTCTAGAGCACATTCTAAAATATCGGTAGGGTGGTGGGCGCCACCTCTTTTTAACCGACAAACTTCTTCCATAACTGATATTATTAACGTTTCGGACAGCGTTACAGTGTCCATCATCAGGGCAGATGTCTAAAAAAAATGCTCATCGGTGAGTCGAGATCTATATTTTGATTTTATGAAGTTCATGTTTGAAAACAATGATTCTCCACGAAAACCCGAAGTAAGCCGATGATCGCCGAAGCAATCGGGACGGTACGAGCACTACGAGCACTCGCCCGCCTCGGAGTTCAAAAACTCTGTCTCTGTCGAACAGTGGCGGGCGCATGCGAATCGCTCCGCGGGCGCCATGGCGCCCGCGGGCACAGGGTTGGGAACCCATGATGTAGAGTATTGAAAGGTTATTTTAAGTATTTCACATATAGCAAACATTTTGTGGGACAATCGGAACCTTCATCAGGGTTGTATAAAACCATATAAAATTAAATACAAGGTAAAAGTGTTTCTATTTATTTGGTGCAAATTCTGAAAGGCACCTCAAGCTTTCAAAATGCTGGGCAATCAATTACAAAAATTAAGCAATTCTGGCATCTAAGCTTGTAGACGCCAGAATTGCTTATTTTTTTACATCGTCCCTAGAATTGATCAAAAGTTTTCACAGGGTATTTTTAGCATGGAAAGCAGCTTTAATTTCTGTTCGAATTTTCTAAACGCTTGATGAGAAATTATTAATTAATAAAATTCTATGCCAACCGCGGTTTTATTGACTCTTAAAATGGGTATATTATTATAAAGGAATTTAGCGGCACAAATGAATAATAGTTTTTTGGTATTGGCGTATCCGTTACTTGTTAACCGTTTCAATAATTATATTGGGTTCTTTTTTTTTTTTTTTTACATGAGCTCCACACAGGAGGCGCTGAGGAAAATAATTTTCCTCAGGGCCTATGTCATCTTTGGGGATGCTGTGTGGAGGGTTTTTTTAGGAAAAGGAAGAAGAGGAGAGTTCTGGGAAGGAAAAAGGTTTAAGGGGTGGGTAGGAATCTGGGGTTCAGTGTGTCTTGGTCATCCGCCTCCAAGACCTAGACAAACCTCACCCCATGAACCCGGTTCTTCAGTAATGTTAAGGTTAGATAGAGGAATTGTGAGAAATTTGTGGGCCCTAGAAGTTTATGAGAGACGGTATTGTTTGAAGTACCACGAATTACTTTATCAATAAATGTAGGTTTCATTAAAAATTGAAAACGAAATTATTATTAATGCTCTGGCCATCTGATATTCAATAGTCGTCTTAACCAAAATAATTTTAATTGTAACGATGTTATGATCTTAACGATGGTCATATTGCTTGTCAATTTTCGACAGGCAGTATTATCTTTTTATTGTATTTAGGTACTATGCAGATGTGTTTCAGTGGCGGTCCGCGAGTTTTGAGTGAGCTAGAGTGCTAAAATTGAAATAACGATATTATGAAGCTGAAAATGTATTTAATTTTTCTTCAAAATTTCAATATTTAGTGTGAAGATTTTCAGGATTGGGGATACGCCACATTTCCATACTTAAAGACCTTCACATAAAAAGTTGAACTTTGAAAAAAAAAAACCATTCTCAGCTACAACAACATCAATAAAGTCGTATTTTGAAAAGTCACGAACCGCCACTGATGTGTTTGTATCATCATACTCAATAATTATCTATTACTAGCTGACCCGGCAACGCGTTGCTGTGGCTAATAAACATCCACTGGAAGGTTATCCAACCTTTATATCCCCCGCCGTATTTGAGTTTATCGCAAAGAGACAGAAAGATGCCGCGGAGGACTTTAATTTATAATACGTAGAGATGGTGTGAAAGATTAAAATAATGTGCATAAAATGCTTGGGGTAACTAAAGTATTTAAGTTAATAAGGATAAATACTGTATCCGTCTAAATAACTTTTCAATTACTGCAATGTACGTGACCATTTTTTTAGAAGATAGAATGGGTATAGTAAGCTATCCGTGAAAGATAGATATATGCCTTCGCGGACTTTTTTGTAGATCTATAAAAGAGGAATATCCCACCATGCATTGTTTTGTTTTATCCCAAAAGGATTAGTCAGCGTTTTCGATGAAAGCTACAAGAGACTTCTAGCAATTATCATTATGTTTCAACCAATTTACACAAATCCTTGACGAATTACATATCTAATTTCACTTAAACCTTCCTCACGAAATAATCTATCTATTGGTGAAAACCGCATGAAAATCCTTTCAGTAGTTTTCGAGTTTATCGCGAACAGACAGACAGACAGACGATGCGGGGGACTTTAATTTATAATATATATATATATATATATATACATATATATATTTTTTTACATGAGCTCCACACAGGAGGCCCTGAGGAAAATAATTTCCCTCATGGCCTATGTCATCTTTAGGGATGCTGTGTGGAGGTTTTTTTTAAGGAAAGGAAGGAGAGGAGAGTTCTGGGAAGGAAAAGGGTTTAAGGGGTGGGTAGGAATCTGGGGTTCAGTATGTCCTGGTCATTCGCCTCCAAGATCTAGACAAACCTCACCCCATGAACCCGTGTTGAGAAACATGAATATGTAGAGAAAATGAAATAAAACCTCGAAAATGTTTTATTTCAGTTCCCAAAAGAAAAAAAAGAAATGCTAAAGAAAGTTCCTCGTTATTTCAAATAAAAAATGCACGAATACATAATATTATAGTTTTGCTTCCTCTGGCATGAAGAATATTAAAGAAATCTCATAAATTGTCGGTGTGTACAAAGTTGAATATTAACACCACTCTACACACGTGTACCCTGTACTGTACATTGTACGTGTACATATGTGTAGAGTGAAGCTTCAACGAATTATTTGTCCATAGTTTGTACTTAACCAGATCCACCTCTGTCCTTTGTGAGGGAAAGTAGGGATACAGCTCTCCGAAGAAAGGACTATTGTATGGAGGGCCCAACACCAGCGAAGGGTGGATTATTAGAAATATATTGCGCGCAGTCCGCCCGACAGCTCGTGGCACTGCGGGATTAGTGCAGGGGCAGGCTTTACTAAACCCGAAGGAAACAGGAAAAACTGCCTCTTTCTTGTCGGTTGTCGCGCGATAGACCAAAGAGCGGCAAAGTCCTCTCATATAGTCTTACCCCCTCTTCAAAGGCAGTATCCTAGCTGGAAAAAGAATGCAACGCATTTTAGTAGATTTAAAAGCTTATAAATCTTTTCAGGCAAATTGAACTAAGAATACTTTTGTATGGGTTGGAGAATAACTTTTTGTGGCAATAATATTGCGTGATTAGTAAAATTCAAAGAGTATAAATGTACCTACCCACGCATTTTTTTAAAAGTTCCGAATCTAAATTAAATAATTAAAAAAAATGTTGGTGTTTTGTGAATAGTAGATCTCGCACCAAAAAAATAATGTTTCTAATTTTCTCTTATTTAATAAATCATAAAATCCTCCAAAATCATAAAATTTGTAATGAGGCACTTAAATACCTACCTATTTTATTATAAACCATATAGGTACCTACCTATTTAACGTAAAAAAATTAAATTAAAAATAATTATACAATTTGCTTAAAAGCAACGTCACTATCGCAATGAAAATTCTTTTTAGAAACTTTCTTCAGTTTGAAGTGTGCCAACTAATTTACAGACATATATAATGCCAAACGGTCCAGTAAAAACCAGACTTCGCTACGCTCTTAAGATATTTGTTATGAAAACCAATCACATTCGAAAATTACACAACGAAAAAGTTTGACAAAACTGGATTTTGAACACCGGGACTTTCTCTAACTGGGTAATTGATGTAACCACTGAGCTACCGCAGCAAACTTCAGACCTGTGGTGCTTTTCCAATACGTTATATTATGATGTTTGCATATGTGACATTCCGTTTAAGTTTTTATTTTATATAATTATTTGTGTTTACATTTTTTATTTTATTTTTTTATTCCAGAAAAAAAGAAAATTACATTTTCACTTAGAAGATAATTAAATAGTTAAAGAAATAATTAAACATACATTCTGCGGATAAAAAGATTTTACCATTTAAAATTAATTGCTAAATATAAATTCGGAACAGTTGTGGACCTAGTATGGATCCCTGCGGAACTCCATATTTTATTGGAACGTAGTTGCTATTTTGATTGTTAATGCTAACGAATTGCATAGATATTATATTTCATGTCACGGTTATTGAACAGTGAAAATTAAAATTAAAATCTACCACGGAACGTAAAAACGAAGAAATAACTCTTGAATTTTAGGTAAAGCGAATCATAAACAGAAGGTGCATTTAAAAAAGCTTGTCAATTCATTATTCTCGTACATCTATTTCATTAGCTTTAACAAAGAAAATTTAAATACATATTTTTCACCCTAATGATGCTAAATTAATGAACCATTAAGATAGTAATATAAATAGAACAAGACACAAACTCTTTGTTAGAGTTTCCCAGGAAAATGTTCTTTCCAACAAGTAGAATAATTCCCCGAAGACGGGGGAGGAAATTAACTCACAACCGGCATACATTCTTATTTAACAAGGGGAAATTTAAAAAAATAAATACAAACAAATATAGCTGTATATTTCCATAAACGCTGCAAGATAAAATTGTTGTGTAAACGAGCGCAAAGTATTTTTTACCTCCTGTTATAATAACCCATACGTTATGTCCCTAAAGCAGAATTTTCCGGGCGATAAAGTTTCAACCGCTTAAAATTAAATGTACCATACAAGTTTATACTGAACACATTTATTAAGAGGAGTCGTGAAATGAGAAGAATACAAGTGAAAACACAGTAAGAAGTTTCTCGGAAATGCGGCTCTCGAAGTGGGGATAAAATCCGTTAGGAAAATATGTTTTATTCCGCAAGTCATCCGCATCTTCATAATACTTTCATTGCAACTTTTATAAATGATTTGCGGATTTTTGATAAATGGATAGCAACTTATGAATTGTGATTAACAAATCTGCCCAAGTATTGCCCAATTCCATTTTATTTTATTTACCATACCCACATTATGATATACATACGTCTTGCGGTATGAATTATAAGTTTAAATTTCAAACGAGTTAAAGCTGTCATTTTGTTTATCTCACGGAAAAATGGCAATCACGTAAACTCGTTTTTTTTCAAATATTTGCAACATTCTTCTATGTACATCGTTACATTGATTTATGTCTTGCCATACTTCGTAGTTACTTTATTTTTGTGAGAGAAATTAGTTAATACGAGACTTGTATTTATTAGTCTTATTCAGGCATGCCCAACCTGCGGCCCACGGACCGCAAGCGGCCCAATTAAAGATTATTTTCGGACCGAAATGAAGATTTAAGCTTTCTATGTTTTGATTTTGGTGTTCATACAAAAAAAGTCTTCTGTAAATTAATCACATTTATGTTATATTTTGTGAAATTGGAACTAACTTGTTATAAGACCTCGGACTCTCGATGAGGGTTTTGATTTATTGCTTTATTTTAGCAATAAAATTCAACCAGTATAATTTTTTCGCACGTTTCTCGGAAGATTGAATGAAACCTACCTGATTTTTATAAGTGAAGCTAGTGGCCGTCTAGCAGTGAAGGTCGCTATTTCACAATAATCGCAATTTTGGACACCGAATTAACGGTACTATCATGGAACTATGATTCTATACTCTTAGGGTACTATCTACCGTTTACCCCCCCCCCCCCCCACCCATCACGGAGTGGCTCGCCTAAGCTCAGAAATTTTTTTTTTTGGTAAACCGAACGATTTGGGTTGGGCATCCCTGGGTTGAATTTAAAGTCTATTTGGTAAACGAAAGTTTGGATTTTTATGGTCGTACATAAATATACATGCAAAATATGTTTTGTATGAAATATGTATATTTTTTTAAAGCTAGTTATTATGCAAAAATGTTTAATTTGATTTATTTGTTATGATTGGTTGATAATACAGCAAAATTCTCACTTCCCACATATCTCACTCCCAGAACACTAGAGTTAAATTTAACAATCATTTACAAGTGTCAAAAATCAAATCTACTCTTGCTAAAAAACATGAATCTTACCTCGCACCTTACATATTTAACATTTTCTTAATAGAAACACAACATATAACTCAAACCTACAGAAAACGTACATATAAAAACTTGTTAATATACGTGGTTAATGAACAAATAAAGGACTTGATTTAACAAGTCACTTGCAAACCGACCGTGTTAATTTTTTATACGTTGTATATTGTTATTTAATATATATTATTATTTAAAAAAAAATAACTTTCACACTAAAAAATGTTCAATTATTTTATATATGTTTGTAATATTTAGATTATTTTATGTAGGGAATCTTTTATATTTTTATTTAAGTCTTTCTTTTATTATTATAAGCAATAATTATCAGCCTGAAACACTCATTCACATTGAAGAAATCTTCCGAGAAAAAATACATGACGCCAACGGGACTTTCTTTTATACTTTGTATTTTTATTTAAGTTTTTCTTTTGTACTTTGTATTTTTATTTATTATCTTTTGGATTTTTCTTTACTTTAATCTTTATTGATATATGTAATGATGGATACTGCTACCCGTCTCAGAACAGATATTGTCTAGTGAGTCGGGTAGCGCACATATCTGTAAATAACTATTGGGTTACCGGCAACTTAAAAAAAAAAAAATCAGAAAGGAGATGATTGCCATTTTTTTATGGCTTGGTAAATATAATGAAATTGCATTTGGGTTGTTATAAAATTAGTAATTAATACACTTTTTTAAATTCGGGCAGTGGTTTCTTCAATACAGGACATACTTTACTCCATTTCCCCGCAGGGGGTGAAGGTTTTTGAGTCTCTACTTACACAACTAATTATTTATTTACTTTATATTGATAAAAGACATGCAAATAATATCGTTGTATTTCCCAAGAATATAATCTACTTGTACTTTTATTTTTTACTACGCAATACTGAGACATTCCGTTAACCCCCTCCCCCCCATATACGCCCTTGATACAAATACAACTCTTTAATGCTACACTATCCTTGCTTCTTTAAATTTCCTACATCGTCTTATAAGTCTTTTGTTATTACTACCGACTCTTGACATGTCCCGACTCTAATGTTTGATGTATTTGTTCAAACCACGCCTCCCTATGGCATACCTGACATTGTCTTGCTTTCACTTCTGTATCATATATTTTCAAGAAATATCTCTCACCCGTCTGTCATGCTGAATCCAATTGAAGGTCACTGTATTACATCACCCATTACGGAAACATTAGAATTATATTTTTCATGGATCTTTACACATATAATACGATCTTAAATGGTTTAACCTTACATAGGATTAAGTATCTGATTTCTGAACCTCACGACCGACATGACAAATGGGGATTTGCACATGATACTGTGCTAACCCCCACCACTGCTTCAAGTCATACCCCATAATAATTTGAAAATTATAAACTAAGAATTATTATATTATTAAGGTATTTAAATAGATGTTGAATATTGATTAAAAATGTGGAATTCCGCACTACGTTAAAAAAGCAAAAACGGGAATTTAAAAGTATGTGATCGGGAGGACATGAGTACAAGAGTATGAAGTTTGGTCTGCACGAGTTGTCAGAAAATTAGTTGACGGCGCTAGGTTAAGGTTGTGAGAGATGGGGGTGGATGGGGGTTGATGGGACTCCCACAGAAGAGACATCTAGCCTTTAGATACAGTATACAGAGCAGTTATTAACGCAACAACTTCACTAGATGCTCATATTAACGAAGGCAGTGTGGGGTGGCCGGGATTTCAATGGAAGTTTGGCCGTTATTAAAATATTAAATGAAAAGCGGTCGGGCTGCAGCGCGTAAAATTAGATAGTAACCTATTTTATGTTTTATCTGTTCGCGGAGGAATTCCAATGATATATTATATTTAAGAACTTTTTACTTTCATCCACTTATTTTTCTTCTTTCGTAAGCTATAAATATTAATGTCGTCACAATACATTTGACAAGAAAACCTGTCACAACCACAAAATCACCCATACTCGCGGTTTCGCTTGAATGGTAAAAGAGATAAATTACTGTACAAAGATTTTTCCCACGAAAATGAAATTTTTCCGAGATAAAAAGTAGCCAATATCACTTCTCAGTTCTCCAACTATCTCTATGTAAAAATCCACGACGATCAGTTACTCCATTGCGACGTGAATGATAGACAAACAAACAAACAAACACTTCTTCACAATTATAATATTGTTGCATTAAAATTCAAATATTCATAAGAAACTAGCGAGTACCGGCATCGTTGCAATGTCACTTAAAGAAAAAAATTGTTTCTCCCTGTGTATCCTTTCTCATGCTTCTTCTCACCTTCCCCCAACCTGCATCCTCCCGTCCTACGAACCCCCTCCTTCGTTCCCCTCCCCCTCCAGAATTCACCTCCCCCTCCCTACCCTTAAACTACAGAAATGCAATAATTTTTTCAAACAACTCGCGCCCACCTATTGCAAAATTTTTATACAAATTTCATAACCGAAGAGCTCATCAGCATATATAGAAACCTTCGCAGGCGGGCGCACAACAATTCAGAAAAGTTTCATCGTAATCGGATGAATAGTATAAGAAATAATTTCATAACGCCAGAGCTCACTTTTGTGCATAGATATCATAGCTGGCATGCGCATATCGAATCACCGAAGTTTCATCGCTATCGGATGAATGCTTTAGGAACGCATAAGGGTCAAACAAAGAGACATTCATTTTTATATTTTAAGAATTTTACGAATTTATTCAATATTTTTATTTTTATGTGCATAAATGAATCAAATGTATAAAACTGTAATAGTCTATTGGTAAATAAATGTTTTTATTATTATTATATAGTTTATACAACCAATGCTATGTAGGTACTTAGTAGAAAATGATATATATATATATAAATTTTTTTACATAAGCTCCACACAGGAGACCCTGAGAAAAATAATTTCCCTCAGGGCCTATCTCATCTTAGAGGATGTTGTGTGGAGGTTATTTTTAAGGAAGGGAAGGATAGGAAGTTCTGGGAAGGAAAAATATATAAGGGGTGGGAAGGAATCTGGGGGTCAGTGCGCCTAGAAGTGACGGATGAATCCATCCCTCCAACTGCGGTTCAAAGCGATGGGTCGACCTGTCTCTCAATCCGGCCCGCCACGCAGCAGATCCAAGACCTGGACAAACCTCACCCCCATGAATCCCCTGCTAAGTCACCAAACGTCGCGAACCACTTGGGGTCACTTATGCGGCGGTGCCCATACTTGACTCACAAATTGAAAAGAATCAATACAATTTGACATCTTCAGTCATCGAACCAATTCTTTTTTACACATCCAGAGTAAAACAGATTCACTAAATGAATCATCTATACAAACGTTATCTCACTTATGATAAATAAACAAAATAATTAAAATACTTAGTAGAAACCGCACCCAAGACGAAATGCCTGTTCCCGTCAGCAAACACTGCCGGAGAGGCAGTTTAATGGATCAATGTAGTTTGGCTGATTGATTATTAATTTCATTAATAATCACCGCATTTCGGGAACGTAAGTAACGCATAGCTAAAGGCATTGATCTGATTAGCGGAATTAACTAATGACATGACTTGTACCTACCAACACGTATACAGCGGTGACTTAAATAGCGTTGGTTAACTTATTAAAACTGATTTAGATGGTTAAGACCCTTAACGACGTGTTCATGATTTGAAAGGATTAACTCAGTATAAAGTGATTTTACAACTAAGATATATTTACTTTCCGGTTTAGCCCGAGTTTTAATATTTTACTTCGATTTTTCAATTTTATTACATGTAAAATTGTAAAAGTTGGGTCAATAAGAATTACTTCCTTTCTTATTTTTACCGCTGACTTAATTTTGGATGCATGGACCAAGCGTAACGTAATCAGAAGCAAACTTAAAAAAGCTGTGAAAAATTCATGGACACAGAAGGAGACTGTTTTCTTGATGGTTGCAAATTCTAATTTTAGCCGTTTGATCAGGTTGTACTACATATTTGTTGAAGGCACATTCTGGAATACCATAGGTACCTACTCAATATCTTCTCGTACAGGTTTTGCTATATTTTCTCCAGCTTTTTTTGAGCACCATTCGGAAGTTATTTTAGAAGTGTCAATTCGAAGAATTCTGTACTAACTAAGTCTTTATACTGGTTTTCAAAAAATGCGCCCAAGCCATTTAGGTTTTTGTTATAATCCGTAGCATTAGTTTATTCCAGGGAACTTATTGAGCATGTATCACGGAATTAAACAGAGAGATTTGATAAATATTGTTAAAGTAAGCGTCAGGAATGAGATTAAGAAAAGATCGCTTAAATATATTGCGAAAATACTACCAGGCAAATGAATGGAACTTAAAAACTTCCGATGAAAAAAATGAAAAAAAAAACTTCCGATGAAAGCTTGACACCAGGTAACTGTTTATTTACTTGAGCTGAGTAATGTAAGGTTTACGGAAAATAATTGTATAGAAGTTTGGAAAATATATATCAATGCGGATAAAGCATGAAACAGTATTGTGTCCTATCGATATTCTACCGTTTGTTTGTATTTTTATAGAATAGTTCGGCTTTTAATACCACTTCGTCACTCGCGTAACTTGTAATAGCTCGACTTTTCATCTTCGCATTGCATACTTGTACATACACACACGCACATACATATACACTTATGCACGTACTATAGCTCTAAGTGAGGAGATCGTCTGGGTTATGTAAGAAGGTTCCTACTGAAGGTAGTAATTGCATTTGAAAATACATCCAAGACTTCATGTTCGCAGTATTTATTGTATAATCGAGTCATTCTTGATGTTGGTTGGTTTGAAAAAACATGCATTAAAACGGTAAGAATCGATCCAAAAGGTTTCAAGGTTTATCGTGAATTTCGATTTCGTTTAGTGTGAAGATTAGTTTGATTAATTAAAAATGAATCACACATGTTGTTTATGATTTAAAACTGAAATTATATCTGAAATATGTTTTCTTTGGCGAGTGAGAGTTTTCTAAAGTGAGTAAGTCTTTTAGCATAGTTATCCAGATTCCGATCCTACTCCAGATTTGTAAGCTAGTATTTTTTAACAGACTCCATTTAATTGCTATGAATTGCATGGTACGGGGACCAAATCACGGAGCCGTACTCTAAGATACTTCTGACATATGAGTAGGACAAGATTCTGAAGCCACTGATGTTCTTATCAGATGTAATATAGGAAAGACAGAACAATCAATCCGTTAATCTGTCAATCAGAATTTCTTTACCTAATTAATTGGAAATAAAGGCTCGGAAGTCGAATAGAACAAAAACGTTTGGGAGCACTCAATTTTACTTACAATTATCATAATCATTTTTATTATTTATTATTAATTAAGTTAGCTTATCTAACATTATAAGTTTCTTATTTTTAATCCAATTTAGCTCTTCTGTCTTTTGATTAATTTCCAATTATTTGCCTCTTCTTAATATAAATAGGTACAACTCTTAGCTCTGTTTTTTTCTCTTCTGTTTGTTGCTTTTTATCAAATACTGTTTTAAAACATGGAAAGTTTTTGGGTCAAATAAAAAAAAAATTGTTTAGGTTTCCTTCGTTGGCCAAATATCATATCCTAGAACAGTTATATAATGTTTCGGACAGTGTTACTGTGTCCGTCATCAGGGCAGATGTGATCACATATAAAACACCCCAAAAATAAATAACAAAAACAATTGATTGATTATTTTCCTTTTCCATTTTTTTATGAATGCACATCATTATAGAATAATAATCGCTCGGATTGGACAAAAAAAGGGTCATTGCTAATTATTTTGCCTAAAAATCCCTCTAATCGGAAAAAGCATTTGATATAATAGTATTATATTAATTAGAATGCATGATTTGTTAAGGCAATGTTATTAACGACTTTCCACCAGCCAACGAAGTGAACTCAAATAAAAATGTACTTATATAATGAACACAAATAACTTAGTATGCACCACTATATTATTAACATTATCTATGTGTTTCTAAAGCAATGTTTTCTTGGTCAGGATAAGAAGTTAATAAAAAAATAACATAGATAAATAATAATAATAACTATTCAAAATTTGCCAATCATATTTCAGAAACATGTCATTCTTTTGATATTAATAAGGGTCTAAAAATTTTACACACTAACACAACCGTTAAACAATTAGATAATTTACAAATTTTAGAAATTAGGAAAAGTGTTAATAGTCAATTAAATATTATAAAATAGCAGACCCGGCAAAGCGTTGCTGTTGCTAACGAAACACAACGCCATTACCCAATCTTTATAAAATCCACACCACTCGCTTGCCAGCTGCCCGCTGCCTGAATTGAATATTTGAATTTATTGGCTTTTCTCTACTATAATAAGCATGTATTATATATATAAACTAATTAACTCTCCACTAATTATACAATGCTTGCAATGCAACACTGGATATTTGAAAAGGGAAATCAAATACCTGCTTACTTATTCTAGGACATCTATTTTCCAATTTCTTCCGTAGAACGAATTTCAAAAGTGACTATAGTACGGCCCGCCAGCCGTTTTAAATCGCACATAAATATGTTTTCTTTAAATTTCTCGGCTTTTCTCTAATATAATTTACATGTATTATACATATAAACATTCCTCTTCAATCACTCTATCTATTCGTGAAAACCGTATGAAAATCCGTTGCGTAGTTTAAAAGATTAACGCGCACATACATTTTGAGCGACTACATTTTATACTATGTAATGAAATGAAAATCAAACATTTAAAAAAATAGCCATCTCTTAAATCTATTTTCTAATTGATACTTACAATTATAATTATTTATCTTGTTATTTAGACTTCCTGTTTTTATCGTTTGATTTAAAAGTTTTTTTTATGTAAATGTAATTTTTACACATCCTAAAATATTTTTTTTTATTGGTGCCCTTTTTTACTCATTTAAAGTACGCTCTAGCGTGTTTAAATCGCACTTCATGGAACGCGCGTTTTTTAAAGTTACCATGGCAACATCAACAAATCAACAAATTTTGAAGTCTAAATGTCAACTTTTAACTATAAATCTGACAGGAATATTTTAAACGTCAAATAAAACATTACAAATGTTTCAAAAATTTTATTCAAAGTTTACATTCTTTTTTACATCGTTTACATTCTAATTATTTAAATGGACGTGAAAAGAGCAGTTCGTATTATTTGAAATATTAATACCTCCGTTTTTTAAATCGGAGGAAATGCTGTTCAAATTAATAGTATTCTCGGAAGTCAATGAGGCTGCACTTCCATTAATGGCAGTTCCAATAATGTTTGAAACATTCTTCTTATTGCTAATGCTCTCTTCCACGTAACCAGTCGCCACAGCTGCCGATTTCCATCCTACTTGTCGTTGGAATTGATCAATTGTCATGCCACTATTTGCCATATGATGTACAAAATTATGATATCAACTATTAATCTTATGTGACAGATTGCAAATTAATGTTTGTGTTTTTCATTTCCATGACAACAAGATATTGTGATGTCACATCACGAATTCATTAATAGTTCTTAATTCCAAATTTTTAATAATAATATCAATATTTATGTTTTCAAAGTGTACCAATAAAAAAGAATAGCGTAAAGTATTCGTGGATAACTGGTCTTTAAAACACTTGCTTTATTTCGAGCACTCGGCTACGCCGTCGTGCTCGAAAAATCGCGCGTGTTTTAAAGACCTGTTTATCCACTTATATTTTAATATACTAATTCATTTAATTTTATATAATTGTTTTTTATGATGTTTTTAAGTAATTAATCATCTTTCTTTTTTTGAAATTTGGTATATGTTCTTATTTGTCCATACTTGTTTGTCATTTGTTATTTTTATATTGACATCTTATCCTGACGAAGAAAACATAGTTTTGAAACATGTAGATAATGATAATAATTTATTGGTGCATACTAAGTTATTTGTTTTCATTATATCAATAATGACGCCTCAAGGTATGTTTGCAAGTTTGAAGAAGTAAAAATATACTTGTTGGTCTAAATAAATAACATGTGAAAATCCCGTTAATAGTTAAGAATTTTATTAAAGTAAAACCTTTTTACTTTATTTTTCATAATTTGCTTAGTTATGATTATAACAACTAACATTAACCGCCCGTAGAAACCGCAAGAGTCACGTAAATAATGTAATTTCACGTAATTTTTGCCGTATATTTTAATTAACAAATTTTGCTCTTTAGTTTAGAAAGCCCTTTTTCGGACAAGTTTAGGAAAATCTGAACAAAAATTTCAAATTATTATAAAAGTTTTTTATTTACTGCACCATCGGGGGCCTTTGCGTCGGACCATTCATGGCTTCACAGCGTCATTGCTTCACGACTTCATCGCTTCACGGCCTCGTTGCTGGACCTGAAGTGTACCGGGCCTCCCGGCGGCGGTCGTCGCAGGAAGCTTTCATATGAATAATAAAATAATAAGAACGTAACAAATATTAAGCAGAATATTAGAAAGACTCCAACTTTTTCATTCACCTTTGAATATACTTCATTTAGGAATTGTTCGAGCAGTTAAAAAACTTTGCTAATTAATAAAAATAAGAGAGTTACATGAGTTTGTTCAAGCAAAACTCATGGATATGAAAAATAAACGAAAGCAAAAAGTAGAAATAGGTACTTACCTACCTAGGTAGACAAAGTTTTTTTAATAAATGAAAGTTTTAAAAAATTTAAATAAATTAATTTATCTCTTTTTATTTTAGAATAAAACACAGTTCTAGTCTTCAGTTGTAGGATAATTCACCAACGTTCTAACTGTTTCTCCCCCAAAGCAGAAATGATCCAAAAATTATTATTGGGTTACTCTATTCTCACAGTTTAATGTTTGTCACGACTTGTATCAGGGATATCTATGTACTGAGCTTCTCTGGCATAAGGTCTAAATTTACTTTTTTCATTATAATAATTCAACCCTCTACTAAAATATCCAAATTATCTAACTGAATGTTTTGAATCCTGAACTAAGGACCTACCTACAACTTTATTCTCGTCAAAGAAACATTACGTTCGTCGAATATGTTGCTAGTTTCAAGCACAAACTGGTATGTCGATAAATTAGACAAGCCTGGAAGTTTGACGTTGTTCCGACCCTTTTCACCTTTTTAAAATTAACACAACAAGTTTCCGAGATTGTGTTTACTGTGGTCTGGAACTAAATGTACCTTTGTTTGTCCTAATCAATTAAATACTATATTCTATCAATCTCTGCTTGACATTTTATTTTCTCATTTAACGATAATCTAACGTTTTACTTATTGATTTCTTAATCTCAACCAAGAGGGAAAAAAATCCCTCTGGGCCTATGTCATCTTTGGGATGCTGTGAGGAGGGTCTTTTTAGGAAATGAAAGAGAGGAAGTTCTGGGATGGAAAAGGTGTGAGGGATGGGTAGGAATCTGGGGGTCAGTACGTTCAGGAGTGACGGACAACTATCCCTCTCACTGCGGTTAGGCAATATTCCGACAGAGTAGGTACTGCTGGAGAAATAAAAAGATCACCCGATCCGGCCTAGCACGCAGTTGGTGGGCAGACGCATCAACCGCCAAGATCTGGACAAACCTCACCCCATGAACCCAGGCACTCCTGCTAAGTCACCAAACGTAGCGAACCACTTGGGGTGACCTATGGCAGAGGTGTTGGTTGACTGTATGGACAACACGGCCGCCCGGCTTCTTCTTAAAAGTGATTTTCAGTCGTGACACATGTTGGTCATTCGGTAGAATCAGAAATAAATTACAGTGTGTTTCTGAAAAAATATTCATAATAATGCTTGCGGTGCCATTGACTTTGAGCCTGTATATTAACTAATTTTCTAAATCAGAACACTTTATTAGATTTGAAAAAAATATATAATTTAAAACACAACAAAATTAAAGCCCTCCCTCCCCCCTCCCCACTCCTCCCACCCACCTCCCCCACCACCATTCCCCCTCCTCCCACCCCTACCCCCCTCCCACGTCCCCCCTCCCCCCTTCCACCATTCCCCTCCACCCCCCCGCCCCCTTTCCCCTCCCTCCCTCCCCCATCTCTCCCTCCCTCCTGCTTTCCATACATTCAGTTTTCAAACCTCGCGTGCCACCAATAGCAATTTTTTTATACAAATTTCAAAATGCCAGAGCTCACTGAAAGTTAGAACAAACGAAAAAAGAATTATCCGATTTGGCGCAGTCGTTCGAAAGTTATGCGCTTAGCAACGCATTCAGCGATTCATTTTTATATTATAGATATTATTCAGTTTCATTGGGTATTTCGGCCTCAAATAAAAATTTATGGTTTTATGTGAAAAAGGTCACGCAGGCATGACTCTCAAGTAGGTATGTGAAAATATAATGTAATTACTCTTTATAATTCTCCCAAAATAACAAAGCGCATTGATTGAACGTTCACGTAACGCATTGATATAATCTGCGGTATTTCCAGTCGCTTATTGTTTTTGCAGATTATATTAACAATTCTATCTAATAATTAAATCTTATCAGCAGAATGTAATATAATAAAATATTATATTTTTATTTTACTACACAGAAATCGATACTGTTAATTGGACTCTTAAAAATATTAACGAATTGGTTTCTTTTATAAATTGATCGAATTTCAGTTCCATTGATAAATTTCAGAAAATTCCGTTAATAAAAAGAGAAACTATTAATTTAGATGGATTTTCAAGTACGTAGTCCTTCTAGTATTACATCAATCATTTTAAGAATAGAAATTGAAATTTACGTTTTCGCCATCGATTGTCCTAAAATTAACTTTTAGGGGGCGAAAATAAAATATACAATAAAAAAGAGTTTGCTTCAAATCTAGCTAACGGATAAAACGACCTAAATGTACCATTAAATAATTTCAAAACAACAATTATTATCATAAATATTATATAGGTTTATTGGGCCCACTACAATAAATTAATAGACTTAAATGACTTTATTCACAGGTGAGTTCATGATATTAACAATCATTCATTACAACATTATTTATTTACAATTTATTAAATTCATAAATTTTAAGTTCACATAACCTCTAAAAGTCGTACGATGAGACTCCGTGACTGTCAAACATGGAACAGCCCCTCCTCTGCCTTCCCTGTTTTACCTGAGCAGAGAATATTTTTCATCTGCCATGGAAAGCACAAACATCGGGCCTGCTAACAAAACTATGGAAGACCACGCCCATTTTTAATTTTTTTTATATATATATTTTTTTTATATGAATACCGCACAGGAGAAAATGCTCCCGTCTGAAGCCAGTGAGACTATGGCATCCCCAATTGCTCTGCTCTCTAAACTCTCGCCTGAGACCAATTGAGTAATTTCACATCGACGACGAGGTTTCACGGCAAAAAGATCTACTCTGACAAACTTTATGATCTTTCAGAAATATTTATTTAATACCATGCAAAAGCATCTTCGAACAGACGTAGAGGTACATTGGCTTTAAAAAGGCCTTCGACAAAATCTCATATAAAATTGTAATACATTAATTAAGAACCCTTGGAATAACAGGGAATATTTTGAGGTGGTTTGAAAGTTATTACCATAAAATAAAAATATCAGTTAAACTCGATTCGCACTTTTCACACCAGTTTCAATTCTTTTCCGGAATTCTACAGGGGTCACATTTGGGACCAGTATTGCTTTTCTTATTCATGGACAACATAACTAAAATTTTTGATGGACTTTTATTTTTGAAAGTAAATTAACCTTTATTCCTCACATGGTCATGAAATGATTGGGATTTATTTTGAGGACTGTGAAACATTTTTTATCAATTACTCCTCCGTGGATTAGTGAGGAGTAATCTAGAGTATAATTTAAAAATCAAACAAAACAATATTGTTAATGATTATTTTTATAATAATAATAACCAAGTTACTTTAACTACTTATGTGCATATTACCTACTTACTTGATTATACTCTCGTTATTACACTTTTACTAGCTGGTACCCGACATGCGTAGCAATGCCATTTAAAGAAATAAATTCCAATGCGTCCCCGTTCCCCTCCCGCGTCCCTTCCCTTCCTGCGTTCCCATTCCACCTTCCCCGCCTTCCCCCCTCTCGTCACCCTTCCCGCAATCACACCTCCTTCGTTACCTTTTCCCGCTTGACCAGCCGCTTAAATAGAAATACACACATTTTCAAACCACTCGTGCACCACTTGAAGTATTTTTTTACCATTATTTATTACTTTCCGAGATTTGCGGACACGAATATTCCAATTTTTATACATATATATATTTTCTGAATAGGGACACCCTAACCCCCTAGCGCAGGGGTGCTCAAACAAAATAATAGTTACATACGATGCAGCAATTGACATGCAACTCAAATGCATTCACTCGGTACACGAAGAATTGGCAACTTGTAGATTTAATTTATCGCTATTTTGTGAACAAAAAACTGGTTTTATTTAAATCTGTATGAGGTGAATTAAAACTACACTCAGAACATGAAAATGGTTTTTCTTTGATTCTGCCAGTACATGAATAGTCTGCAACTTGAATTTTATAACTGCCTTTCGAATAAGAGAATGATTTTCTTTCGAAATGTGTCAGCAGATAAATCCACAACAGGAATTTTACATTCTGAACACAAAACTGGTTTAAATTATATCTGTATGCGACGAATTAAAACTACTCGCAGATGAAATTGGTTTTTCTTTATTCTGGCAACATATAAATAGACTGCAAAATAGAATTTTATAACTACGTCGAATAAGAGAATGTTTTTCTTCAAAATGTGTCAGCAGATGAATCCGCAACTGAAATTTTACATTCTGATCACAAAACTGGTTTTAAATTAAGATTGAATCTTTGTTGCTCCCCAGCTTTAATTACTATTACTGTCACAACATGCGTATGGTTTTCCAACGAATTACTGATTTTGAAGAATGGTTTGAAATAAAATTTAATTTTAAATATTATAACGATTTTCATCGAAATGCGTCAGCAGATTAATCCAATACTGGAATTTTGACATATCATTCGGAACATGAAACTGGTTTTAACGTAAGACTTAATCTGCTACACCCAATTAAATTGATATTTATTGATATTTAATTGATACTCCACTAAAAACACGAAAATGGTTTTCTTGCTATTTTTGTACTTGGAACTCATGGACGGTTTAACACATGGAAATTTCCAAATAAAGTTTTACCCGCTTCAATAAATGCTTCCTTCACAACCATTCCATCTTCAAATAGTTTCTCGTGTTTCGCCAATATATGAGATATTTTAAATGACGCGATCGTTGCATGGTTTTATAACGCCTCTCTAAGTTTCCATACTTAGGTATTGCAACTGACGCACGGCAAATGAGACAAATGCACTTATCCTTCACCATACGAAATAAGAATTCTTCCCAACAATCGTTATTAAAATGACATGGGCTAAAGTTCGGTGTTTAGGCTAAAATCCTAAAAAATAAAACTAGTTATTTTTATACTAATTTGGGGTCGGGGAATCCGAATCTGAAAGAATTAGGCGGCGGCAAGCAATATTAACTGAATTAAACGACTTTAAAAAATTTTATACACATACAGGAAAATAGCCATTTTGGAAGCATTTTGATTCCTAGAAAATCAAACTAGTTATTTTTATACTAACTATGGGCCGGAGAATCCGAATCTGAAAGAATTAGGCGGCGGCAAGCAATATTAACTTAATTACACGACTTAAAAATTTTCTATACACACACACATGAAAATAATCATTCCGGAAGTATTTTGACACATGTAGTACAAAGATCATAGAAAAACACGATAACATAGATGTTTTTACCACACAAAATTAAGTGTTGCCATTAAGCAGTAATATTTATAACGTAAAATAACATGTTTATATTTTAACCCGTCTAATCACAGGAGACCCAAGTTGTCCCAAAACATCATATGCCGTTATAATAACAGGAGACCCAGATTGTCCCAGAGCGAACGTGCATTATTAAAAGTTAGATATCTCTCTTTCTGTCATGCGAATATTTGTGATTTCTTTTATGGTAGAAACGGAATGAAATAATGCTTCTCATTGTCTTAGAATTATATGAGCTAGGTTGTTCAGATATTTTACAAACCCAATCAAAAGTGACGGTTTAATTTTGCGCCAATTTGTGACGTATCACACATTTAATTTTAAAATAAAATTGTATGAAAGTGATAAAAAGTGAGGTGACAGTTTTATTACAAATTTTGTTTAGAAAAGGAATCTGTATTTAAAATTTTTGATTTATTCTATTTTAATTACTTTAATTCAAATATTCGCAGGTGTGCATTTTTTAGCCAATTTACATTTCCAATATTAAAATTTTAATATTTAGAAACAAAAATGTTGATTTCTAATAAACACATCGGAAAGATTATTTTATCTACATTTTAGAACAATTTTTGTTTTTGCAAAAGCGTTTAAAAAAAAACAATAAATAGGAACATTTAAAATGCGTGGGATAAACCAGGAATTTTGCGCGCAAACCTTGACAGGCAAAAGTTGACAGAAAATTATTTTCTTATTATTCGAAGGGTTAAGTACTTATTTTTTATAATTGATTCTCAAATATTTTAGGAAGGTACACCAACTAGTATTGTGGAGTTTTTATGCCTTGACGCGAGTAGGCGTTATAAAGGGGCACGTTCTTTTGTATCACAAACCATGTTACATAAACCCGGCGTAGCTGCTAAACTACTTGAAAACAGGGATGTTTTTTTGCCGTGACGCGAGCAGGCGGTATAAAGGGGCACAAACCATGTTACACAAACCTAGCGTAGCCGCTAACAGGGATGTTTTTTTGCCGTGACGCGAGCAGGCGGTATAAAGGGGCACAAACCATGTTACACAAAACTAGCGTAGCCGCTAAACTACTTGAAAACAGGGATGTTATTTGCCGTGACGCGAGCAGGCGGTATAAAGGGGCACAAACCATGTTACACAAACCTAGCGTTAGGTTAGGTTAGGTTAGGTTAGGTTAGGTTAGGTTAGGTTAGGTTAGGGACGCGAGCAGGCGGTATAAAGGGGCACAAACCATGTTACACAAACCTAACGTTAGGTTAGGTTAGGTTACGCATTTTTAAGACTACGAATTTTCATACTTTTGGTTTAAGAATACGCCGTTGAGATAGTCGTAATTCATCAGGTTAATGTGTTATGTGAAGAATTATCGTGTCGGAAATTATTGATATAGGGATAAATATTTTTGAGAGTTGGTAACACTGTCAGTACATGTTTTTGTATATTTCTTGTTTTTCTATGATCTTTGTACTACGCGTGTCAAAATACTTCCGAAATGATTATTTTCGTGTGTGTGTGTATAGAAAATTTTAAAGTCGTCTAATTCAGTTAATATTGCTTGCCACCGCCTAATTCTTTCAGATTCGGATTCCCCGGCCCATAGTTAGTATAAAAATAACTAGTTTGATTTTCTAGGAATCAAAATGCTTCCAAAATGGCTATTTTCCTGTAGTTGTATAAAATTTTTTAAAGTCGTTTAATTCAGTTAATATTGCTTGCCGCCGCCTGCAGATTCGGATTCCCCGACCCCAAATTAGTATAAAAATAACTAGTGTTATTTTTTAGGAATTTAGCCCAAACACCGAATTTATTCCATGACATGTTTACTGATACATTTATTGATAAACTTCGTATCGCTTTCAAGTTACAATTCGGACTGACTGACTCATAAATAAACCGAACCACATACTAGAAACTAGATCGATAACTTCGGCCTTTTGAAGGGGGCAATTTGTACAATATTTCATCATGAATATGCAACAATTAGACGATTTTTTTTCTATGTGGGCTTGTGACATCGTGTACCATAGATGAAGATAGAGTAAACAAATGATAAAAAGCGCAACCATTGACAATACAAGCTACAAATAAATAATATTAAAAAAGGCATGAAAATGGGAGGTCTTATTGAGGCCTAATTGAGGATCAACTAAAACAAAAACTGTGAACAGATCTACTTACATTGGCAAATTTTTCTCGATATCGACTCAAAAAGCTCTCGCGATCGACCGGTCAATCGCGATAGACCGTTTGAACACCACTGGGTCTCTATTCCCGAGCAACGATCAATCGTTACTCGTTATGCGCCTCGCAGCGACCAAAAATTACTCGTCGTCGCGACCAACTTTGTCGAATCCTTCAATTTTACGTATTCTTGAACGTCGAACGATCGAAGAGATGATTATATTGGCAGCCCTGTGAATATTGTCTATGTTCTTGATGTTTTTGAGATTTCTATGTTTTGAATGTCAAACCATATGTCAAACAGTTGATATTAGTCGGGATTAGTTTAATTATTATTTATGAGTTGATATGCTGATAATATTTGAAATGGCTGCAGGATACAAATGATTGGTTTATTTATGCATTACAAATAGCCAAAAGCAATTTCTAATAATCGAATTAGTAAGTTCGGAAAGTTTTTGTCGTCACCCACCTTCGGCAAATCTCGACAGAATTCAAACACTGGAGAAAGGTTAGTATTTATTCATGTCCTTAATTTGTGTGTAAAGTACATTTAAAATGTCTACTTGTTATCCTAACGCTTCGTTCGGATGAAGCTCCGCCTTTGACGAATTTCTATTCAACAAAACTAACAAGATGCTCACTCAGAATGAAGTCAACTACATCTCTTTGAAATCATTAAAAGCTATGAAACAAATCATTTTGAAATAGCCCTTAACCTATTTTTTTGTATCATCACTTATGACTTCATCGCTCACATGGTGTTCATTCTAAGTCTTAATTTGTATGTTACAGGTTTGCAGGATACAAATAATTGGTTTATTTATGCATTACAAACAGTCAAAAGCAACTGCTAATAATCGAATTAGTAAGTTCGGATATGGATTTAATGAGAGGAAAGTTTTTGTCTTCACTCACCTTCGGCGAATCTCGACGGAATTCAAACACTGGAGAAAGGTCAGTATTTATTCATGTCCATTAATTTGTGTAAAGTACATTTAAAATGTCTACTTGTTATCCTAACGCTTCGTTCAGATGAAGCACACCCTATGACGAATTTCTATTCAACAAAACGAACAAAATGCTCACTCAGAATGAAGTCAACTACATCTCTTTAAGAAGTCATTAAAAGCTATGAAACAAATTATTTTGAAATAGCCCTTAACCTATTTTTTATATTTTTGTATCATCACTTATGACTTCATCGCTCACATGATGTTCGTTTTAAGTCTTATTTGTATGTTAAATATCACAATATTGAAAAGAATTATAATGGAGCTACGTTACTTCAAAGCCAATTGTTTCAAAATTCAAGTAAAATTGTGTGATCTTGACGTTGTCATTCTTTTTGAATACTCTAAGATATAAGAAAGTCTCTTTCCACTAATATTTAGTGTAAATAATTAATATAATACAAAAATATTTTCAGGCACGGCAAGATTTACGCTGAAAGACCAAAATAAAGAATGACTTCTTGAGGCGGCTTGCGGCCGAGACTAGAGGCGGACCACCGCCACCGGCGCGCGGTGCCAGCAGCAGATGTGATGGGCTGATACTACAGGCAGTCAACCCAGTGTGATTACAGTGTGGGCTGTACGGAGATCAACTTGGACTTTTCCTTTCTCGGAAGACCCCAGCCTGTTGCTGGCTGCAGCAGCTGACAGTCTGCCGAGGTGCCCTGGAGGTGCTCTTGAAGGCCACACCTCCTCTTGTGGAACCCCCTACCATTGAGCCTCCACCCGTACAGGCTCCGAGGTGTACTTAATCTCTCCAATACCCTCATTTAAAATTTAATTAAAACCAAAATCATACTTTATTGTCAGTACATGTATTCTTCTTTAGCTTATAATACAAAATATGTTGAAATAATTTCAATTGTAATTAAAATTGTTAGTTTTAGTTTTATCGTGGATAAATATAATATTTTTCTTTAAATTTAACATTGAAGATAATATTTAATAGGCAATATCAGACTTGTTTCTTGTTCTTTAGCTTATAATACAAAATATGTTGAAATAATTACGATTGTAATTGAACAACTGAAACTGTTATGTTTTCTGTGTTATATGATGAAAAATGGGATACTATCTAGAAACAGATACGTTTTTAGATTTTCACGGCCAAAAGTATTTTCGTTATTAGTTTTTGGGGTGTTATGCTTTGCGCTACCTCCTTTTTTAGCCAACGTTTCGGACAGCGTTGCAGTGTCCATCATCAGGGCAGAGCCGGCAGATTAGACATATCTGACCTGATAATGCAACGCTGTCCGAAACGTTGGCTAAAGAAGGAGGTAGCGCAACACGGCATAACACCCCAAAACTAATAACTAAAATATTTAGAAGATTTTTAGTTTGATCGTGGATAAATATAATGTTTTAATTTAAATTTAACAACGAAGATATTTAATAGACAATATCAGACTTGTTTATCATTCTTAAGCTTATAACACAAAATATGTTGAAATAATTACAATTGTAATTGAACAACTGAAACTGTAATGTTTTCTGCTCCGTGTGATAAAAATTGTAATGCTATTTATTAGTATTAGTATTTTAATTTGGGAGGCGGTAATGGGTACCGCCGCCCCGGGAACCTTTATTGGATAACCAACACCTCTGCCATAGGCCACCCCAAGTGGTTCGCTACATTTGGTGATTTAGCAGGGTTGCCCGGGTTCATGGGGTGAGGTTTGTCTAGGTCTTGGAGTCGGCTGACCAGGACACACTGAACCCCAGATTCCTACCCACCCCAACCCTTTTCCTTCCCAGAACTCTCCTCTCTTTCCTTTCCTAAAAAAAACTCTCCACACAGCATCCCCAAAGATGGCATAGGCCCTGAGGGAAATTATTTTCCTCAGGGCCTCCTGTGTGGAGCTCATGTAAAAAAAAAGTAGCATTTTAGTTTTATCGTGGATAAATATAATGTTTTCATTATCATCGTATCAGCGTAATGAATGAGAGTGTTTTATTTCTATCATGGATAAATATAATGTTTTAATAATTAACACCACAGTTGTTTTTTAATTTTTTAAATTTACTAGAAAATATCATACTTGATTATCATCAGTGTACTAATTCTTTAATTTTAGCTTGTATTACAAAATATATTGACATTGTACATTGAAAAGTTTGTTGTTTCTATATTACTTGATAATAATTATGATATACTTATTATTAAATACATTTTTTTATGATCATACCATTGTTTTCTTACATTTTACATCACTATATTATCACAAAATATATAAAACCTTGTTGAAATTCACTTTTGAAATTACACAAATATACTGCACATGGGGCGAGACCCACCCACAAGAGTCTGGCGTCTACCGTTGGTGATGGGGCTGATTATTTTGTACAGCAACAACATAGATGGTATTTTGTTGGCCTTAAATAAATCAGTTGGCTTGCAACCAAAATAAAGTGATGCTTTCAAAATTACTTATTATAATAAAAAACTAGGCGTACTGTACAGAGCCCGCAGATACTTTAATAGTTCACAACTGCTAACCCTGCACAAATCGCAAGTGCGCCCCACGGTTGAATTTGGCAGCCACCTCTGGTCTGGAGCTCCAAAATACCGTCGACTCTGTGCAAAAACGGGCGGTCCGCTTAATAGGTTCTCCCATCTTAACAGACAGATTGCAACCTTTAGAGCACAGGCGTCGGGTGGGAATGCTATCCTTGTTCTACCGGTATTACAATGGAAGATGCTCCGAGGATGATGATCCCTTCGGCAACGGTTCATAGTCAGGAAATATGCCAAACGCGATCCCAACATAATGTACACGGTTGACACTTGTCACATGAGAACGGGTCGCTTCTTCGACTCGTTCTTGTGTTTAGTAGCTCGGCTGTGGAACGATTTGCCCGCCTCTGTGTTTCCTCCTTCCTACAACATGGGTCTCTTCAAGACCAATGCTCATTCCTTCCTCTCCTCAAAAAACCCTCCACACAGCATCCCAGAGGACATACGCCCTGAGGGAAATTATTTTCCTCAGGGCCTCCTGTGTGGAGTTAATGTAAAAAAATAAATAAATCATGGGTATTGAAGTGTTTGTTATAACGCAGCTTCATGTAGCCTCACCCCTCACCTCACCAGTCATTATTTGTGTGCGGCTAATATCATTAATAATCATATGATCTAGACACTTAAGACAAATAATGTACAGTGAACAGAACAACAAAAGGATAAAAATACTAGGTACTTAGTATAAACACAGAAATAATTTTGAACTATCCTATTTCGAACAGCTCTACCAGCCACTAAATCTGGGTTCATTCTATTAACAGCCTCAGGCTCAAGTGGAGCTATTCCTCCAGCAATCAGCCCTAAATCTAGATTATGATCCGTCAGGTATTCTGGAAGATCAAATTTATCTTTTACACACATTTTGTGGAGCACCAAACATGCATTGATAAATAATCGAATTGATCTGACGAAACATTCTTGTCAGTCTCGAAACAGTTGTTTCTTGACAGTCGACATGGCTAATCACAGACAACATCGCCGGTAAATCAGCCATTGTAAAATTGCAAAATGATTTTACAAAAATAGACGATGCCTTTGCGGGTGCGAAAGTTCGCGCGGGAAAACAATAATGCCAGATTTTGACAGCTAATTGCGTAGATACGCTAACAAACTGCCTACCACTCGCTGCTCGTTTCGACTGGTATACCCCACTCGTTGTTGTGTGGAATGACTTTTGACGTTTGGCGTCTAAGAATGTTTCTTCGACCAAGCTCAAGAATAACCAAGTCGACCAACGGACTTACTTTCGACGGCGATTACGAGCGACGACGCTTGGAGAATAGAGACCCTGCCCTAGCGGTATGAAATATTCTTTACGACCTATTATCATACCTACCACCTACCAAATATACATAAAAAATTCATAAAAATCGGTCGAGCCGTTTCGGAGGAGTACGACCACAAACACCGTGGTGCGAGATTTTTTTAAATATATATATAGAAATTATAAACTTATAGAAACTCAATTGCACAACTTTCTACGATAATATAACTATAAACACGCATTGTACCTACTTAAAATATGTCATTATTTTTTTCACGTTTACATTTTACGGCTGTATTAATTAAGCTATGTTCTGTAAAACATCCAATTGGGTATAATAAAGGTTTGTCAATTACAAGCATGCTTTACAATAAACTATTTACGCTCATGTTTATAATAAAATCAACAAAGTAACAACACTTTGCTCCGTATCTTCTTTCACAGTACGTTAAGTACATCTTTTTACTCTTCTTATACTTACACTTATTGACTCCTTTGTCGAATTTTACATGCCAAATTTTATTGTAACTTTACTGTATCATTCGTACAAAATACGAAACTTACCTAATAAAATATATATACGTAAAAGCCTCCAAGGCATGATTAAATGAATAAATAAAAATACATATTTTCACACTTATTTCAATTTATTTATATCAGTTTTAATAATTTATCAAATATCGATTAGGTAATTTAATCTTTTTTTAAATTTGTTAAGAAATACTTTTTAATGTAGCTATAACTTTTGTTAAGAAATCTCTACTTTATTTTGCCCCACATATATTTTTTTAAACATAGTTTTATTTCACGAACCGAACCTTATTTACATACTACAACGCAACCTCAAATTCAGAAACTTAGCCCAGTTATTTCATTGATCCAATCAATATAGTGGTCTGGTCTGATGTACGCAGAGGGGGAGTCAGTATCGCAGCCCCTAGAGTCGCCAAAACTGACTAGACCCAACAGGACGGGTTCTCCGCTCTCATTCCATCCTGTCAGTGGTCCGCCTTGGTCTCCCTAAAAGGAAATTAAAAAAAAATTATTCTAGTTATTTTATCTCTTTATATTTTTTAACAAATTCCCTCTCCTATTAGAGATTACTTAATAATCATGGTAATCTTCACACACCGACATTTCTGCCGTCATAAGCAAAAAGGCAGCTTGGAATTAGAAATAGACACATTCTGATACATGCATCCTTTCACCTCTTGTAATTAAAGTACATCAGACCATGTCATTTGCAAATTCTCAGCAGCCTTTTTACTTAATTTTGTTTTGCTAAAATATCTCTGCTATTTTAAGGTTGAGGAGAAAAAAACAACCTTATAATTATTTTGTTTTCGAAACGAATAAAATTTCTTAAACGACTTATTTCTATCATTGTTTATACCTGAATCGGTCAATAGATGATGTTGTTCCAAGGAGATCAACATAATACAACATAGTACTCGTATGTGTCATGTAGTGTGTGACCAACATAGTACTTGTATGTGTCATGTAGTGTGTGATCAACATAGTACTCGTATGTGTCATGAGCACTTTTAAGTAACTACTATGCTTTATGCTACTAATCTTCAGGCTCTATTCTACGAAATCTCGCATGGCATGGTTTGAATAACGAATCATTTTATCTTATTGGTCCTTACCATACGTAATAAAAACAAGGGAGATGGACCATGGACATGAAATTATTAATACGAAAACGTGTGCACATAACTGCCGCCAACATCTTTCACCCTTTCCACTGCAAATTACGTCTACGGACAGCGCACCCCGCCTCTGTTTCTGCCTAAATACCAAACTACACTCACAAACTCACAATTCAATCTTAAAAATATGTATTTATTACAAAGAAATATGCTACACAGAAAAAGTGACCACACCCATAAATAGGATCACCATCGCAAATAAAACATTTAGTGCAACTGAAAACTCAGAAACAATTACAAATCATTTCAACCAATTCTTCTCCACAATCGGATCAGACCTAGCTAATAATATCCTAAAAAAATAGAACATCTGAAGATAACCTTGCTAATAATATCTCTCTCGATAATCTCAGTTATAACCTTTTTAACCTCACTCCAACAACAGAACAAGAAATCACTGAAATCATCTCTTCACTCAAAAACACACACTCCACGGGAATTGACAATATATCCACTAAACTAATTAAACACCTCAAGCCAATTATCAGTAAACCGCTCCAATATATCACAAATCTAAGTTTTCGAACTGGCCTCTTCCCAAGCACCCTAAAACATTCAACCATTATTCCTATCTTTAAATCAGGGGACAGATCATCTGTGAATAACTATAGACCAATATCCTTACTGAGTCCGATTTCAAAAATAATTGAAAAAACAGTTAAACGAAGACTCTACAAGTTTCTTGAAGATAATAAAATCCTGTCAAATAATCAATACGGCTTCCGCAAAGGTCGTAGTGCCTCAGATGCAATTGCAAACTTCACTAAATTGATTTCTGACAAACTCGATAAAAGTCACAAACCCCTCGCTGTATTCTTGGATCTAGCTAAAGCCTTTGATACTGTATCTCACCGCATACTTCTGAAAAAACTCCTACAGATAGGAATAAAAGGCATTCCCCTTAAATGGTTTGAGAGTTATCTAACAAACAGGTCCCAGTCAACTATTATCAACTCGGCTAAAGAGCATAGAAGTAAAAGTTTACCATGCACATATGGCGTGCCCCAAGGCAGTGTTTTAGGCCCACTTCTCTTTCTAATATACATTAACACGTTATGCAATCTGAATACTGGTGGCACTATTATATCTTTCGCCGATGACACAGTTATCGTATTTGATGACGAAAATTTAAATTCAACCTTTGAAAAAGCAAATTATGGCATGAACTTAGTTAAAAAATGGTTAGATTCCAACCTCCTAACTCTTAATATAGATAAAACAAAGTATCTACTTTTTTCCATACGTAAACCAAATCTCCTCCATAACTGCCAAAAACTTACCATATATTCATGTTCACAGAACCTTAACACACCTACATCACCTCACAAAAACTGCTCATGCGATAACCTAAAATTATCAAACGAAATTAAGTACTTGGGAGTTATCATAGATGATCAATTACGATGGGAGACAGACATAAATTCTGTAACAAAAAGACTTCGCAAATTATGTTACATTTTCTACTCTCTTAGATCTATCCTTAACCTACAAACACTAAGATGTGTTTACTTTGCACTTTTTCAATCAATTGCTACATATGGTATTATAGGATGGGGAGGTTGTGCATCATCAATTCTTCATCCCATGGTCCTAATACAAAAACTATTGTTAAGGATAATATTCAAATGTAACCCATCACACCCATCAGAACCACTTTTTAAAAAACTCACAGTATTAGACATCCGACGATTATACATAAACACAATTCTCATATACATATGGAAAAAGGATTTGATGAAAAAAACACAACAAAAAATTCGCACCCGGTACTCATCCCAACTAAAATGCATAAATCCTCCAACAAAAACAGCCTTCGCACAGCGCCAGTACTCTTACATTGCGCCCAAAATGTTCAATTCGCTGAGTATTGATACCAGGAAATCGAAAACTGGCGATAGTTATATCACAAGTGTTCAGAACTGGTTGATTGTACAGGGAAGGAACTATTTTAAAGAATGCCTCACATCATTAATTTAGGATAACTTGAATTAACTTAAATTAACTTGATTACCTAAACTACCTTAATAAACTTAACTTAACTTAACATTTTCTGCTAAAACAGGGATAGATGTCTAATTTTATTATGAAGGTCAACATTTGCCTAAACTGCTTTTATTACTGTTATCTGTATAATATAATATACCATATTACTTAATTTATTTGGAGGAATACATCATTTTATTTTATTATCATTTTATATATTATCATTTTATTTTATTTTCATTGTGAAAATATAATAAAGCTCAAAACTTTTTTTTATCAAAATGGGAGAAGAGAAAATCATTTCTTAGTATAATATAATATACCATATTACTTCATTTATTTGGAGGAATACATCATTTTATTTTATTATCATTTTATATATTATCATTTTATTTTATTTTCATTGTGAAAATATAATAAAGCTCAAAACTTTTTTTTATCAAAATGGGAGAAGAGAAAATCATTTCTTAGCCCTTTCCACTCCAAGCCTTTTTTAATTATTTATTTATTTTTTATTTTTTGTTCTTTGTTTCTTGGTTTTATTTCACCAGCTCCACGACGAAATTGTGTATTCAAGTTTTAGTTACTTTTTATACATAAAATTGATAATAGATTATATACCACCAATAAAAAAAAATTTGTCTGTAAAGAACTATATGTAATAAGCTGAAATTTTAAATAATCTTAAACTATTTACTTAAAACTGTTTGGCACCACTGTGTATCGAATGCGAGGAAGTCCCATGTGTACTTCCCAGCACTAAACCATGGTAATATTTAATAATCAATAATTATTATTTAGTATTCGTCGGATTGAAACATGAACAACTATACTATATACTACATACTACTGTACAGCTGTACAATGTAATTCGCTCGACTTGAAGAATAAAGCCCAACATTTAATTGTACTAAAATTGGTGTTAAATAATGTGGATAATGTAGATTTTCAACATAAAAATCCTTTCTCATGTGCTTACCATATAGTACTCACTTTGATAATATACTCGTAACTCTTTTAAATTAAATTATTTTATACTATTTTGTATTCTATAATATTATATTATTTTATGCATATGTATATTTTCTTAATACTCTCACACATTCTTTATATTGCAAATGATAATTTACTGTATAAAAAATCGACCACCACAACACGGGCATGTGCCTAGCATGGTGGTCGAAAAATCCCCAATTTTTGTTAAAAAAGATTTTTTCAATGAATAAAGAAATTTTTAATTTATTACCTTCTATGTATCACCTTCCTTATCTACGAGTACATTTCTATCATATCCATAGTACCTTCAGCCTCACAATATACCCCAATTAATTTGATTTAACGCAATGGTCTTTCTGGCTCCTAATCCAGATGGTTGGCAGCAGTTAGGACTCTTGTGGGGTACTAGCATAAAAACGCATGACTTTCATCGACTTCAACGTAGCTCGGCAACATCGTCTGCCTTTGTTTCTAATTTATACTGTCCTAACTAATAATTGTTTTTGTACTTGACTAACTTAATAGATACTGATCGTAAAATTCGTAAGATCGTGAAATTTGTACATATTTTTGATGGTAATTACCATGCACATGTTATGTTCTCCGGTACTTGACCCTTTAGTGCAAATTGTTGCACTCGTAACAGCCTTGCTTCCATAGTACTCAGTGCACTCTTCATTGGATATGACAGTCACATTTCCAAAATACAAGAATAACTGACTGTAACCTGTGGAATAAAATAATAATTAATTAAGCACATTTGATTTTTAAAACTTTATGAATTACCGGAAACCTTATAAATTATGTACATTTTTTTTATTCTATCTGCAGTTATATGGCATTCTGAAAACCTCGTAAATTACGAGTATATACAATTTGATTACTAAAACTGGAGTTTTATGGCATACCGGAACCCTTGTAAATTATATAAATTTTGATTATTAAAACTGGAGTTTTGTGGCAAACCAGAAACCTTGTAAATTATACACATTTTGATTATTAAAACTGGAGTTTTGTGGCAAACCAGAAACCTTGTAAATTATACACATTTTGATTATTAAAACTGGAGTTTTATGGCATACCGGAACCTTTGTAAATTACATACATTTTGATATTAAAACTGGAGTTTTGTAGCGTACCGGAAACCTTGCAAATTATGCACATTTTGATTATTAAAATTGCAGTTTTGTGGCATACCGGAAAACTTAA
Organism: Limnephilus rhombicus; assembly: GCA_929108145.2. Classification (NCBI taxonomy): domain Eukaryota; kingdom Metazoa; phylum Arthropoda; class Insecta; order Trichoptera; family Limnephilidae; genus Limnephilus; species Limnephilus rhombicus. Next base: position 43,659,183 of record OV815271.1, read on the forward strand.
AAATTATGCACATTTCGATTATTAAAACTATAGTTTATTAATCGAATTAAAAAAAAAAAACATTTCTCGGAAAAAAACATTTTGGTTTTTATTTTTTAAAACAATGAATGCATAATATTTAGTAGACATTTAAAATTTAATATTTGCGACTCTCAAACGACAATTTGAAACAGAAAGATCAGAAAAAGATTCGGTTGCATCTAGGAATTGAACCCATGTTCTAGGTTTCTGTTTCAACTTTTTGTTTGGGAGTCGCTAATATTTTTTCGATGATTAAATATTTAGGTTTTACCGATTAAATTATCATGTATTTTCAATCAATATAAAGTAATATTAATTGAAAATATACGATAACTTAATGGGTTAAGTCTACTTATATGTTTAATATTGAAGCGTATGTTTGACTTTTAAATCCTTCAAGAGCTTGTATTCTTTATATACTTTCTGTATGATCTGATGCCACATTTATTTGTTACTTTAAATTTTTTTTTTACAATTTATATTTAACTATGACACGCAATGGAATATTTTTACCGCTGATGTAAAATAAAACAAAATCAAATATATATAATTTCTTTTGCTTCTCGAAAAATTACATCGGAATGGTCCAAGCGATGACCATAAAATATCCATCAAATTGGCCACCAAGACCAACTGGGCATTAACAATATATAAGGTTAGTATTTGTAATGCACATAGTGTATGAGAAAAATGGCCTCCGCCAGAATTCTACACTGGTGCAATTAGTTATGAAAAAATACATTTTGTCAACTATGCACACAGGCAATTAATTACCTGACTGATGACCTATAATATCACATGACAATGCGATATGTCATTCACCTGAATTAAATAAACGCCTATTTACGTAAGGGTTCCTTCTTTACAAAAACGTCGATCTGCCGAACTTATATTTGCTGTGAACCCATGAATTCAACAGGTAAGCTAACAGTGTCAGTTGTGATGAATGCTAACCTTCAACCTACGAGAAGCCCACAAGGAAAAATTTTTTTTCTCCTCAATACTATGTAGAAAATTCGGTACATTCGGCGACATCTGTCCGAGCAGTTCGGAACTATTACAGAGATCTGTATAAAGACTGAAGCGAGGGAAGCCTCGTATCATAATTGTCTCGAGAACAAAGAAAGTTTAAATCTTACCAATATCCCTTTGTGTACAGCGATTAATAATAATCTGAACCAATCAGAGAAAATAGAGGCGTGTATAGGGTTAGTGGACTTTGATCAGATTGAGTGGTCTTGAATAAATTCTCACAGGAACGTAGGGTGAACGAACTGTATAATAAACAAACCTTTAGACAAAGAGTTGAAGGATTATTAACCCCGGATCGTGTTTACATAAGGCGAGATCGAAAACTGGAGGTTTTGGGCGCCAAAAGTTTCAAATGTAAACAAAAAAATCTTAGACGGGAATGTTGAAAATAAATATCACCGATAAGGGCACGGAAAACGTAACATGAATGGTCCCAGGGGACGATTTAATTAAAACCGACCTGGAATGATCGCAAAAAACGGGTGGAATCTCGGAAAATTTCAAAACTGAAGATAATAGCCTGGGAAAGAGGGAAAACCCTATTTATATGGTGATGGAACGGTGAAACGAAGTAATTAGAACCAAATATCTCAAGAGAAAACTAATTGGAACTACTTGAATAGGTACCGATATAAGGATTACTCTGTTCTGACAACACCATTCACAAAAACAGGAGATTGAGAAAATTATATCTAAGACCGCAGTACATTTTGGTCACTCTACAATTAAAGCAAATCGCAGGAAAAGATGCTTAACGTAGTCTGACGAAAGGAAAAATGAAAAATATACATAAAACAGTGGAAAATTATTGTTATCAATTTCAGATAAAGCGGAGATATTAGAAAGACGACTTTTGGAAGAAAACTTATTAAAAAATGGTGGTTTCGTTGGGGGCATAGAGTGTGCTAGTTGCAATCTCAAAGGAATACAATTAGTATTGTTAAGTGTCTGGGGTCAAGTAACAATACCGGACAAATTACGGATGATTTTATTCAACAGAAATGGTCGTTTTATGTCATTTGTGCCGTTGAAAGGATCACATAATTGAGCTTGGTTACTGACAAAGTGGACGCAGGAAATGGTTGTCGACCACACATGTATTTTGTTTTCAAAAACAATGAAGATCCGAACATGCCTTTTATTTACACAAGGCCCATTAGCGATTAAAAAAGGCCATAAAAATTAACATTGCTCTAACGTAATGTTTAGACTAAAGAATTCATATAAAATTTTATTACAAACACATTAACAATGACTTATTACCAAAGTACATAAAAATTTTAAATAAATACATGTCAATGAGAAAATTTATGTGATTTCCTACGTGAGAGAGATGTTAGGCTGGTTTCGGTCTAAAACATGAGATAGGAGATTATCAGAGATTTGACAAAAGGTCGTATACGGAGGAACCGAATTTGGTTTTTTTTCTATGAAGGTCTGGGTGATCAGAAGTCATTTTCCTACGAAAAGAGAGCTTTAAGAAGTCTTTAAAACGCCATGGTTTGATAAAGAACGGGGAGTTCGTTGAGAGTTTTGTTGAGAGTCCGTTGGCAGTTGGGATACAGACCGGGGGCCAGGAACAAACGTATAACTCTTTATTAAAAGTTGAAATTTCTACAAGTGTTTGCAAAGGAGTAAATTCGGTATATAATCTCCCTTTTAAATTGAGGAATAAAAAATCCGAAAAAGTGCTTAAAAATAATACTTCGTGAAAGTTCGAGTGTTTTGTTTTATATTGAAAGTGTTTAAAATCAGTAAATAGGAATTTAATAATATTCGTGTTTCTTTTACAACATAAAGTTATTAACTTTCTAATATTTAACAAAAATACAGTGTCTTAAAATAAATACAGTTTACCGGATAAAAGAAAACACATGACGCGATTATTTTTAAAACTAACTAAAGGTGATATAATAATTAAACTATAATTTTACTTTAAATTACTTAACATCGGTGAAATTAATAATAATAACAAATTGCTCGAATCATGGTTTTACCACAGTGTCTCTATAATAAGATGCTTTAAAATTTCATTGTGATTTAAATAACTAATTACAATAAACAATAGTGATAATAATTCGAACACTTAGAAAACGTGCGTATCTACGGTTATTAATTCTAAAGTGATTTTAAAATATTGAGAATAAATAATAATTTACCAAACTCCGGATTTTAAAATTAAAACATCTGAATTTCAATTTGATAAATCATTTTCGAATCGAATGAAATAAAAACAATAGTTAATACGAGTTTGAGAAACTAAGTGAAATACCGAAGTGAATCTTAAATAGACAGATATTTGAAGAGTTTTTTTCATCATCAGAGTCATTTCTCAAGAAGACCGATAGGAATCCGTTAGCTAGGAAACAAAAAGGGAAGCCTTGATCACAATGTCGTTGTCATAAAATTCCCGACTTGAAAAATTGTAATCGATCGAGGCTGGTAAGATTTAACCAATTATTAATTATTTTCAGAGAAAGAGAAGGAAGGGACAGGCGGCATCACCAATAAATCAATCGGAGCTTTAAAGTTTTGTCACTAACACACTGATAACAATTCTCACTTGCTCGAAAGTAGGTCAAATAGGAAATACCTACTTAAAAATAAGGTCATACAAGTACTTGTTTTAGTTAGGTAGGTCTATTGTTTATTTAAGCGCGCATAAGGATATGGCGACATAAGATATCAGTTTGATTCGTAACCGAAATACCTATATTTCTCAAAACTAGGCCAAGCAAATCATACCTTAGTTGAAACTAGGTCATCCAGATACCTCTTAGGTTAGCAAAGTACCTACTTAAACGACCAATTTTTGGGTAAAAACTAGGACAAATAAAATATAAGAGTGTTAGTTAAACAATGAATCGTGTTTCAAAAGGACAATGACTGTAGAAATAAAACGAAAAGAAACGCATCACTAAATCAATTTTGGTATCCTAGCGTACTTGTAAAACAAATACCTATTAGCTTCCTTTCACCAGCATGATTAGGGTATGTTTATATGACCTTCGATTGTGCATCAAAAATTTCGATTGGAGTTCAATGTCATCCATTGACACAGTCACCTAGATCCCATCAATAGATATACAAAACAAAGCATAAATGCCAAGGGACAAGTTTATCAATTATAGCTTACGACGAAATCTGCATTCAATATGTGACAGCAACATTGACGTTAAATTCATTCAATTCTAAACAACTTGATTATACTAGAGCGATCGCCAATAGGTAGCATTGTTACAGCATGCAAAAATTTCGCCAAGTAAAGTACCGCGACTAGCTTCAAACTCAAAAGAGCTCATCATTATTACTCAGGAGGTCATTGATTCAATGACAACATGATTTATCTCGTTTTATAAATTTCTCTTATAGGAAGTAGGTATCCAGGAATCCATAATCATCCGCAATCCTAAATACCTAACACACGAGGAACTAGTGACCTCATTTAAAAAACACTGGTGTTCAAATACTCATACAGTCCTAAATCCTGAATTTGCACACGTATTTAGACTTCAAGGCTTCTGTATGTGAGTATGGGCTATCCGGAAATGTAAGTGTCAACCTTTCTGGTCGGAGAGCTTTGATCTTGTGGCGGTATTGTCGAGGTGGGCATACGGGGAAGAGGAAGGACGTATGCGGACAGTACGCTGACGCGGCATTAAAGCTGCAGGTTATTTGCATACCGTAAGTCCTTGTCGAACCTGAAAGCAAACATAAGGCTCACGAGGTGCGTTTTATGTCAGCTAGTCAGAGGTGGAGTGTAACGCTGGGTCGGTCACGTGGGAGGATGGATCTGCCCGTCACAAGCTTACGCCACATTCAACGGATAGAGGCATGATAAGGGAAGACATGAAATACCCCTTCTAGACTCAGTAGAGTTAAATTCAATCCGGAGGAGACGGAAGTCGGAGTAAGACAGAAAAACGGCATGAAGACTAGGTATTCCCCTTGCTGGCGTGAAGGGCCCCTTTCATAGCATGAGACGCCCGTTGAAGAGGGTAAAACTCGGATCTAAGGACAAGCCTAGCAAACGTACTGGGGAGAATCCGGTTTGTAATTGTTGTTCATCGGTTTTCACTTGGTTAGCGGAGGAGCCGACTTTTCAGCAAACATATTATCCCCATATCCATCCATGTCCATCCATTCCTACCTTTTCTACAATTTTGCGAGTACTAACCATGAATACTAACCATGAATACAAAACACTATGTTAGGGGAAGTTGCAGACAAGGACTTCGAGTGAGAAAACTGGACCTTCGAATACGACCATCCTACAATGGTAAGGTTTTCTTTCTTGAAATGTTTAATTTATTAACTGTTGGTTTATGTTATCGACGCATCAGCGGTGATAGGAAGAATTAAATAAACAAACAAAATTCCTACGGAAATCAAGTAGACACGAGGTTTAAGGGTGAGGCTAGTTTATCAAACTCGGTTTAATATACTAAAATAATAATAACTAAATAGATCGGAAAATTCTCACACTTTCTCTAAAAGAATCTAGGGGTTACCACACGTAATACATTATCTTCTCTACATATGTGTGCATATTAAGTATGCAAACAGATGTAAATTCTAAAAAAAAAAATACACAACGAAGAATATAGAAATAATGTGAACAAAAATCTTAAATCTTGTTTACTGCGAGAAAATCACAGGGATTTGAGAAAATAGGGTAGGTTCAGCTAGATTATAAAGTATAGGGGTTAGAAAATCACGAGCCTGAGGTAGAAACAAATCGAAAAGGGGGGGGGGGGGGGTTAAGTCAGGCCATCATACCTAGGGGTGTGATCAGTAGGACATAAGGGTAGAATTATGAACGTAGCTACGAGATTTGAACTACGAGGTAGAAGCTTAGAAAAGTAAATCAATTAGGTAGGGTTCATCACAATTGGTGTCAAAGCCAGGGGTGGCGGACCATTACAACTGTTGCCGCGTGACCAGGAGAGTAAAAGTTTACAAGTTGAGAAGATTCTGAGATATTATAAAAATAAAATAGAATTAACAAATAAATAAATAAATAAAATTATAATTAATTGAAAAATAAAAAAATTGTGAATAAACGAAAAGTGAAAAACGTGCCAATAAAACATCTTCGAAAAAAATTTAAAACGTAAAACAAGTGAAAAAAAAAACGTATCATTAAATAATACAGTCGGAAAAAAAATAAAACTCAAAAACCAAATAATTTGAAACAAAAGTGGAAAAACGTGCCCTAAACCAGATAAAACTCATAAATATCATAAATCATAACACATAGGAATGTGACCCACTTTAAGGGAAGGGTAATGTTTAATTGATAAACAAAAAAAAGCTCTTATATAAACAACATTGCATTCCTCCGGTGAACTAAAACACTCGAATTCGAATCAGTCCAATAACACTAATAGTAAGAAACGCGGTTATGTAAACAAACAATTGAATAAACACTGTCGCGAGGAAATGGTGATACGGTCACAAACACGTTCGGTTGTGACAAGATTTTGTGACTGAAATCTTTGTTATTGAACATCTCGAGATATTAGTGTGAAAAAAGAGATACTTAAGATAACGTTAAACAAACAAACGTCGAGTATATTATTGTTTCTTTCGAGTTTGAAGAACGATTTTGAAACAAATACTTCTTTGACATGGTGACATAAAAATAAATAAAATAAACATAACATACGCAGCAAAGGACGGATAAAAATAAAATAAAATACTACACAAAACATAAAATGCGCTTTTCAAATCGTTGCGTTCAAACATTTAACAGGGATGGATTGGACCTTTAGGTACACCATTACATGGATACCGGCTGAATAAAATAGAAGTATAGACTTACCGGGGAATGGCAATATTTCTCGGGTGACCGGATTATTTCCGATTTGCAATATAGAGCAAGTAAGCGGAATGGATTAAAACGCATCCGAATTCTAAAGGGGGTGACTTGTTTCGAATGTCGTTTAGATACATTGTTGCGGTTGAGAAAAATAAAGGAAAACTTAGGGAGGGGTTACGGAAGCAGAATCTTAGGGGGGGAGGTTACGGAAGAAGAGTCTTAGGGGGGAGTTGTGGAAATAAGAATCATGGGGAGGAAGGTATAGGGGTAAAAATCTTAGGGGGGTAGAACAAAGGGTAGGAACAGCAACTGACATGAGTTAGTTAACTCAAATAGGTCGTTGAGAGGACAAGAGTAAGTTGAAGAATGGTTTCAGCATAGAGGAAAACCGAACAAGATTCTACGATATAAAATAGTGAAAGGCAGGGGCGCGCAACAAGTTTGGAAAAAAAATAAGAAAAAACAAAAAAAAGGAAGATTTTAAGGAAAATTGTACAAAATTAGATCACCTATGTTTAGTTCTAATTCCATCAACTAACACTAGGAGGCGTGTTTACCGCTGGAATTATAACTATAGGGGGGCTGTGATGAATGCTAACCTTCAACCTACGAGAAGCCCACAAGGAAAATTTTTTTTTCTCCTCAATACTATGTAGAGAATTCGGTACATTCGGCGACATCTGTCCGAGCAGTTCGGAACTATTACAGAGATCTGTATAAAGACTGAAGCGAGGGAAGCCTCGTATCATAATTGTCTCGAGAACAAAGAAAGTTTAAATCTTACCAATATCCCTTTGTGTACAGCGATTAATAATAATCTGAACCAATCAGAGAAAATAGAGGCGTGTATAGGGTTAGTGGACTTTGATCAGATTGAGTGGTCTTGAATAAATTCTCACAGGAACGTAGGGTGAACGAACTGTATAATAAACAAACCTTTAGACAAAGAGTTGAAGGATTATTAACCCCGGATCGTGTTTACATAAGGCGAGATCGAAAACTGGAGGTTTTGGGCGCCAAAAGTTTCAAATGTAAACAAAAAAATCTTAGACGGGAATGTTGAAAATAAATATCACCGATAAGGGCACGGAAAACGTAACATGAATGGTCCCAGGGGACGATTTAATTAAAACCGACCTGGAATGATCGCAAAAAACGGGTGGAATCTCGGAAAATTTCAAAACTGAAGATAATAGCCTGGGAAAGAGGGAAAACCCTATTTATATGGTGATGGAACGGTGAAACGAAGTAATTAGAACCAAATATCTCAAGAGAAAACTAATTGGAACTACTTGAATAGGTACCGATATAAGGATTACTCTGTTCTGACAACACCATTCACAAAAACAGGAGATTGAGAAAATTATATCTAAGACCGCAGTACATTTTGGTCACTCTACAATTAAAGCAAATCGCAGGAAAAGATGCTTAACGTAGTCTGACGAAAGGAAAAATGAAAAATATACATAAAACAGTGGAAAATTATTGTTATCAATTTCAGATAAAGCGGAGATATTAGAAAGACGACTTTTGGAAGAAAACTTATTAAAAAATGGTGGTTTCGTTGGGGGCATAGAGTGTGCTAGTTGCAATCTCAAAGGAATACAATTAGTATTGTTAAGTGTCTGGGGTCAAGTAACAATACCGGACAAATTACGGATGATTTTATTCAACAGAAATGGTCGTTTTATGTCATTTGTGCCGTTGAAAGGATCACATAATTGAGCTTGGTTACTGACAAAGTGGACGCAGGAAATGGTTGTCGACCACACATGTATTTTGTTTTCAAAAACAATGAAGATCCGAACATGCCTTTTATTTACACAAGGCCCATTAGCGATTAAAAAAGGCCATAAAAATTAACATTGCTCTAACGTAATGTTTAGACTAAAGAATTCATATAAAATTTTATTACAAACACATTAACAATGACTTATTACCAAAGTACATAAAAATTTTAAATAAATACATGTCAATGAGAAAATTTATGTGATTTCCTACGTGAGAGAGATGTTAGGCTGGTTTCGGTCTAAAACATGAGATAGGAGATTATCAGAGATTTGACAAAAGGTCGTATACGGAGGAACCGAATTTGGTTTTTTTTCTATGAAGGTCTGGGTGATCAGAAGTCATTTTCCTACGAAAAGAGAGCTTTAAGAAGTCTTTAAAACGCCATGGTTTGATAAAGAACGGGGAGTTCGTTGAGAGTTTTGTTGAGAGTCCGTTGGCAGTTGGGATACAGACCGGGGGCCAGGAACAAACGTATAACTCTTTATTAAAAGTTGAAATTTCTACAAGTGTTTGCAAAGGAGTAAATTCGGTATATAATCTCCCTTTTAAATTGAGGAATAAAAAATCCGAAAAAGTGCTTAAAAATAATACTTCGTGAAAGTTCGAGTGTTTTGTTTTATATTGAAAGTGTTTAAAATCAGTAAATAGGAATTTAATAATATTCGTGTTTCTTTTACAACATATAGTTATTAACTTTCTATTATTTAACAAAAATACAGTGTCTTAAAATAAATACAGTTTACCGGATAAAAGAAAACACATGACGCAATTATTTTTAAAACTAACTAAAGGTGATATAATAATTAAACTATAATTTTACTTTAAATTACTTAACATTGGTGAAATTAATAATAATAACAAATTGCTCGAATCATGGTTTTACCACAGTGTCTCTATAATAAGATGCTTTAAAATTTCATTGTGATTTAAATAACTAATTACAATAAACAATAGTGATAATAATTCGAACACTTAGAAAACGTGCGTATCTACGGTTATTAATTCTAAAGTGATTTTAAAATATTGAGAATAAATAATAATTTACCAAACTCCGGATTTTAAAATTAAAACATCTGAATTTCAATTTGATAAATCATTTTCGAATCGAATGAAATAAAAACAATAGTTAATACGAGTTTGAGAAACTAAGTGAAATACCGAAGTGAATCTTAAATAGACAGATATTTGAAGAGTTTTTTTCATCATCAGAGTCATTTCTCAAGAAGACCGATAGGAATCCGTTAGCTAGGAAACAAAAAGGGAAGCCTTGATCACAATGTCGTTGTCATAAAATTCCCGACTTGAAAAATTGTAATCGATCGAGGCTGGTAAGATTTAACCAATTATTAATTATTTTCAGAGAAAGAGAAGGAAGGGACAGGCGGCATCACCAATAAATCAATCGGAGCTTTAAAGTTTTGTCACTAACACACTGATAACAATTCTCACTTGCTCGAAAGTAGGTCAAATAGGAAATACCTACTTAAAAATAAGGTCATACAAGTACTTGTTTTAGTTAGGTAGGTCTATTGTTTATTTAAGCGCGCATAAGGATATGGCGACATAAGATATCAGTTTGATTCGTAACCGAAATACCTATATTTCTCAAAACTAGGCCAAGCAAATCATACCTTAGTTGAAACTAGGTCATCCAGATACCTCTTAGGTTAGCAAAGTACCTACTTAAACGACCAATTTTTGGGTAAAAACTAGGACAAATAAAATATAAGAGTGTTAGTTAAACAATGAATCGTGTTTCAAAAGGACAATGACTGTAGAAATAAAACGAAAAGAAACGCATCACTAAATCAATTTTGGTATCCTAGCGTACTTGTAAAAAAAATACCTATTAGCTTCCTTTCACCAGCATGATTAGGGTATGTTTATATGACCTTCGATTGTGCATCAAAAATTTCGATTGGAGTTCAATGTCATCCATTGACACAGTCACCTAGATCCCATCAATAGATATACAAAACAAAGCATAAATGCCAAGGGACAAGTTTATCAATTATAGCTTACGACGAAATCTGCATTCAATATGTGACAGCAACATTGACGTTAAATTCATTCAATTCTAAACAACTTGATTATACTAGAGCGATCGCCAATAGGTAGCATTGTTACAGCATGCAAAAATTTCGCCAAGTAAAGTACCGCGACTAGCTTCAAACTCAAAAGAGCTCATCATTATTACTCAGGAGGTCATTGATTCAATGACAACATGATTTATCTCGTTTTATAAATTTCTCTTATAGGAAGTAGGTATCCAGGAATCCATAATCATCCGCAATCCTAAATACCTAACACACGAGGAACTAGTGACCTCATTTAAAAAACACTGGTGTTCAAATACTCATACAGTCCTAAATCCTGAATTTGCACACGTATTTAGACTTCAAGGCTTCTGTATGTGAGTATGGGCTATCCGGAAATGTAAGTGTCAACCTTTCTGGTCGGAGAGCTTTGATCTTGTGGCGGTATTGTCGAGGTGGGCATACGGGGAAGAGGAAGGACGTATGCGGACAGTACGCTGACGCGGCATTAAAGCTGCAGGTTATTTGCATACCGTAAGTCCTTGTCGAATCTGAAAGCAAACATAAGGCTCACGAGGTGCGTTTTATGTCAGCTAGTCAGAGGTGGAGTGTAACGCTGGGTCGGTCACGTGGGAGGATGGATCTGCCCGTCACAAGCTTACGCCACATTCAACGGATAGAGGCATGATAAGGGAAGACATGAAATACCCCTTCTAGACTCAGTAGAGTTAAATTCAATCCGGAGGAGACGGAAGTCGGAGTAAGACAGAAAAACGGCATGAAGACTAGGTATTCCCCTTGCTGGCGTGAAGGGCCCCTTTCATAGCATGAGACGCCCGTTGAAGAGGGTAAAACTCGGATCTAAGGACAAGCCTAGCAAACGTACTGGGGAGAATCCGGTTTGTAATTGTTGTTCATCGGTTTTCACTTGGTTAGCGGAGGAGCCGACTTTTCAGCAAACATATTATCCCCATATCCATCCATGTCCATCCATTCCTACCTTTTCTACAATTTTGCGAGTACTAACCATGAATACTAACCATGAATACAAAACACTATGTTAGGGGAAGTTGCAGACAAGGACTTCGAGTGAGAAAACTGGACCTTCGAATACGACCATCCTACAATGGTAAGGTTTTCTTTCTTGAAATGTTTAATTTATTAACTGTTGGTTTATGTTATCGACGCATCAGCGGTGATAGGAAGAATTAAATAAACAAACAAAATTCCTACGGAAATCAAGTAGACACGAGGTTTAAGGGTGAGGCTAGTTTATCAAACTCGGTTTAATATACTAAAATAATAATAACTAAATAGATCGGAAAATTCTCACACTTTCTCTAAAAGAATCTAGGGGTTACCACACGTAATACATTATCTTCTCTACATATGTGTGCATATTAAGTATGCAAACAGATGTAAATTCTAAAAAAAAAAAATACACAACGAAGAATATAGAAATAATGTGAACAAAAATCTTAAATCTTGTTTACTGCGAGAAAATCGCAGGGATTTGAGAAAATAGGGTAGGTTCAGCTAGATTATAAAGTATAGGGGTTAGAAAATCACGAGCCTGAGGTAGAAACAAATCGAAAAGGGGGGGGGGGGTTAAGTCAGGCCATCATACCTAGGGGTGTGATCAGTAGGACATAAGGGTAGAATTATGAACGTAGCTACGAGATTTGAACTACGAGGTAGAAGCTTAGAAAAGTAAATCAATTAGGTAGGGTTCATCACAATTGGTGTCAAAGCCAGGGGTGGCGGACCATTACACAGTGAGAAGAAAGTAATTTTTTCGCTCAAATATTCGCGTCTGTAATGATATATTCGTAAAAAGGCAAATATATATAGGCCTTAAATCAAACCTATCTGATGAGAAAATAGTCAGCAGAATTTAAATTTTTTCCAAGCAAAATAATCATGATCATCCGGACCAAGAAGATGAAAAACAGTACCTACAAATCCTCGAATTACATCGTGGAAACCAGCGGTACAATGCGAAAAAGTTAATAAGTTTTAGGAAAATTAAACATCCAGTATCAAATAGTTAACATTGAGGATTGTGATCCATTGACACAATGTTATCACTGCTGTAAATTTATGAACTCCAGATGCCTACATAGAAAGTGTTCGGAATCCCATTCGAGTTGTAAAAGAGACGTTTTATATACCTGGATTTACTTTCATATCAATAACAAGCCGAGTAAACAAAAACAGTGGAATCGCTACGTTTGTACAAAATAATTGTGATATTATGCGCGGAAGAATTTAAAATTAACGGAACAAACTGCCTACGTTCACAAATTAAGTATCACCACATAAAAATTGATGTTATTTCTCTATAAAGAACGCACGTATCTACTGCCTGTTTATTTATATATAAATTAAGACAAGTGTTATTAAAATTAAGGAACGCAAATGCGAAAGTTGTAGGTGACATAAATTTAAATATATCGCAGGACTTTACAACAAGCAATAAAAATAATGATCTAAATATGATGGCTGAAGTGAATTATGTACCGTGTATAAAGTCTCCCACCAGAAATGTCCATCGTGCATTGATCATATTTTCACAAACATCAAGGATATAAATAATATAAGTTCTGGAATTATAAAAACTTCAATTACCGACCTTTACATGACTTTGCTACATTACAGTTCATCTCAGACGACAAATCAACATAACGGACAAACAATTAACAATAATAAAAAAATAACTCATTAATATCGAATCCCTAAAAAATAAATTGTCATCTAAATTATGGTTGGACATTGTAACATATCGTCTTAAACAAATAATATAAATGATTTTAAAAAAAATATTCATAAAGGAAACACAGCAAAATTTTGTAAAATCAAATCGTGGATAACACATGGACTAGTTGTTCATATTAGACATAAATAATGGCTTTACAAAGAAATTAAAAAAAAAAAACCATCCGATAAAAATTTTAATATTCATTTTAGAGAATTGCAAAAATTAATTAGCTTGTCTTATAAAAAACAATACAGAAAATATTATGCAGATATCAAACGTTATCGTAATAAGTACTCTTAATTAGTCTTGTACCGTATTCAATTCAGAAGTTTATTTATTTTTCTAATCTTTTGTTTGGTCAAATTTCTAAAAGAAAAAAATTCTTTTAAAATTTCTTTCACAAATTATTCTAATTTTAACATAACAAGTTCTTATCTTGATTAATGTTTGGGTTATTATGCAGTTTAGATCTTCTTCCTTCTTAAGCCAACGTTTCAGAACCGTTACAGTTTGTAATTATCCGAACCGTTGGCTAAAGAACAAAGAAGATCTGAATGGCATAATTACCTAAAATTAATCACGTTAATACTTTTGACCGTGAAAATTACAATTCATTCTCAAGATAGTTGTATTTCCTCCTAAAACATATGTTATTGTGATACTGTACTACGCTTTATGCAAAAAAATACTTTACCAGAATTACTCAATTTGCCATATCCAGAAATTTGTGCAATATCTCCAACAAAGGTGTCGCTGACCGAATCCTTTCCCAGCAGCCTGATGATATTAACTTTTTCTGAAAAAAAAAACAATAACATGAGATTTATAATAGACTCGCGACTTTTCGACATGTGTTGCAATGCCACTAATAAAGAAATTGTTTCTCCCTGCGTATCTTTTCTCTCCCATATCCCCATTTGTCTCACGCGTCCCCCCTCCAACTTCCCCGCCTTTCCCTCATCCCTCTCCCGCGATTAACCCTCCCACGATCCCCTTCCCTCTCCCTCGTCCAAAATATACAGTCCCGGTACGTTCAAATTTTCAGTCCGTGCAACCTATTGCAATTTTTTATCACAAATTTTAATTTTTCGTTTTTCACAAACATTCATTTTTGTATATTATAGAAAAATCAATCAAATTTGGTAACTTATTTTTTTAAATTTTTTTTTAATTTAATATAATATAATGGTATCAATTACATGTTTATATACAAGAAATAAAGTTTTTCTATTAAAATACATTAAATAATAATACGTATTACACCCTTTTTAAGAGCAGGGCTCGAGTTAAAAAGGCGGATAAACGCAGGTTAACCACAGTTTAGCAAAGGAAAAATATACATATATATTTTTTATATATATATAATATGTTGATAGGTTTAATTCCTTTTTATTAATTTCTAAATAAAACACTTGTGTTGCAAAGTTTTTTTTAACTAAGAAACGACATTTATGTTTATTAATATCACTTTGAATAGTTTTTTCTAACAATCAAATAATAGAATAACAAAACAAATGACAATCGATGATTGCATTCTAATTGACATTATAGGATTCAAATTTAAAGGGAATATATTTCCTTTACATCTCCCCCCCCCCCCGCGGGAAAGAAAATTATTGCAAAAATTTTCATTCATCTTCGATATCCTCTTCATGGTTCATCAATGCAGGTGCTGGAATTAATTTCGAGATGTGGAAAAAATTTGATTCTAATTTTTTTCGACCAGTATTTATCTTGTAAATTGAGTTTGATAATTTTTCTATTATTTTGTAGGGTCCGATTCTCAATTCGTCGAGCTTCTTCCTGTTAAGTTTGTTTCCATTCTCCACAAAAACAGTATCACCAACTTTGAAGTTAATATGTCTCCTGGTTTTATCGTAAATCATCTTGTTGTAATTATGTGACTTTATAGTATTTTCCAGAGCTTTTTTTCTGTCTTGAATCAAATCGATGTCAGTCTTCTTAAGTTTTAACTCATTTGGCAAAATCGTAACATCTGTGCCGTTAAGTAGGTACTGAGGCGCATAACCAGTGACAGTGTGCTCCGTTTCATTATAGTTTTTTACACAATTACGGGCTATAGTTGTCCAAGCCACTTTTAAGTCATTTTCGTTGATTTTGCATCTAATTTTATTGACTAGCGTTTGATTTAATCTTTCATTTAATCCATTTGAGAAAGGCGAGTTTACTGCAGTAAAAATGATTGGAATATTTTTTTCATCCAAAAATTTTTTGAATTCTCTAGAATTAAGACCCGGATATTGGTCTGATAGTATCATACCAATGTCATTAGTTTCTGTGGAGTTTAAGAGTTTGATGAAATCGTTGGTATTTTGAGTTTTTGACGTCAAAATATATGCAAACCTCGTGAAATGATCTGATAGCAGGTGTAAGTATCTCTTTGTTGACCGTGAACCCCCAAAACCACCTATCGTATCAATAGAACATATTTCAAAAGGTTTTGTTGCGGGACCCAAGTAGGACATCAATCCATATTTATTTTGACCTCTTGATTTGTTCTTTAAACATACTGCACAACTTTCGCAAGTTCTCTTTATATTGTTTGTCATGTTTTCTGATGTGTACCATGAGCTTATCATTTTTTGCATTTGATTAATTCCTATGTGACCTAGGTCTGTGTGAACATTTTTGATAAAATCTATGCTGAATTTTTCTGATAGAATTATTTTTTCTTTTTTTTTTACTTTCTTGTAATAAACATTATTCTTCGATATCAATTTATCTTTTCTGCACTGTATCTTCTCATTTTTGACCTGATCTTTTAAGATATCTTCTAATTTTATTAAGTTGACAACTTTTAATTGCTCATCTTGGTTCTCATCTGGTTCTAAGACTGGGTTTCTGCTTAGACAATCAGCTTCAATATTGTACTTTCCTGGAGAATATTTAATTTGAAAATCATATTGGGATAAGTAATATGTTAAGTCACCAAGCTCTTCATCGGTTCTAGATTTGATATTCATATTTTCCAGCGGTTTGTGATCTGAATAAACTGTAAATGGTTTTCCTATCAACCAGTATTGCCAGTATCTCACTGCCTCTTTTATAGCTAAGCATTCTAAGTAAATTGCTTTTTTCTTTTTCTGTGCGCTGTTTAATTTTTTCGAAAAGTAAGCAACAGGTTTTTCTTTTCCATCAGATTGTGTCTGTTTTAAAATAGCTCCAACACCCTCTAGAGAAGCATCTGTATATATATTAATTGGTAAATCTTGATCAAAAATTTCCAAAATCGGTTGTGAGCATATTAGGTTTTTCATCGTTTCAAAAGCATTTTGGCATTTATCAGTCCAAATAAACTTTTGATTTTTCCTTAATAAATTATGCAAAGGATCTAGTATTATTGCACTCTTCGGAATGTACTCATGATAAAAGTTGATTTTTCCTAGAAATTGTCGCACATTCTTTTGTGTTTTTGGAATAGGAAAATTCTTTATTGAAATCAAATTATCCTTTACTGGCTTGACTGAATTATTCTGAATTATATGACCCAGATATTTTACCATATCTGATGCAAATGTGCATTTTGTAAATTTTAATCTAAAACCTTCTGTTTTGATTGCATTCAGCAGCTTTGTCAGATGATCAATGTGTTCAGCAAAAGTTTTTGAAAAAATAAGAATGTCATCTATGTAATTGACAGCAAATTCGTTTAGTTTATATTTTCTCAATATATTGCTTAATATCCTCTGAAAAATTGCCGGAGAAGTCTTCAATCCAAAAGGCAGGCAGGTCCATTGATAATGTCCCTCCTGTGTTACAAATCCTGTTTTTTTTTTGTCTTCAATCCGCAATGGAATAGACCAAAAGGCTGAGTTTATATCCAGCGTTGAAAAAAATTTGCAATTTCTGGTCTTTGTCATTAGGTCTTCAATCAATGGAAATGGTTGAGCTTGAGGTATTACTATTTTATTTAAGTCTCTGAAGTCTATGCATAATCTGGATCTTTTGTTTTCTTCTTTTTTAAATGCTAGAGTGACCGGTGCAGCAAATGGACTGTACGACTCTTCTATCAGTTTATTGTCTAATAATTTTGCTATTTGCTCTTCTATTTCCTTTTTATCTTCTACACTGCATCTGTAAGGCCTCTTACTACAATATTTATCCACTAATAAGTCTATCTTCGCTTCATATCCATTGACAGTGCCAACATCATATTTACTCTTCGCGAACACTGATGTGTATTTGTCTATTAGTTCATTTATTTCTGTTTTTTGATCATTATTTAAATGATTCATTGTTATTTTAAAATCTTCTTCTTTAACATGTTCGTTAAAATTAATTCTGTGTTTTTCTATATGATTAAATTTAGTATTCGTTTTCATATCTGTAGAATATTTTTCTTTTTTATTTGTATTATTTAGGCAGAGTTTCTGTGATATTTGTAAGTCTTCACTTTGGATAAGTTTGAAGTCTTTTATCATGTCTAATCCAATCAAAAAATCATACTTGAAATTGTGTTCATCAATAATGTACACATCAACTTTATTCTCCAATTCAAAAATTTTTATGTTTAACGTTGTCAAACCACTCGTCTTTTTAACACCATTAATCGTTACTAAATTTGCTTCATTCAAATTGTTTCCTTTTCCTTTTAGTTTCAATAATTTAGAATTAATTAGAGAAACATTTGAACCTGAATCATAAATTCCGTATATTTTTAATTTATCATTTAGTAATAGTTTGACTTTTATTAATGGTGTTACTATTAGTTTTTTTGATCATTTTCATTTAATTCAGTTTCTATCACTGAATTGTTTACATGTTTAATGGCATTTCTCTTAAATTTTTCATCCTCTTTTGTTTTGAACCAGCATGTAGCTTCAGGGTGGTAACGAATGCCCTTATTCAATTTTTCACAAATTTTACATGGATTTTTACCCCCATTTTTATTATGTTCTGCATTTCCAAATGTTTTCTTATTCATAAATCTTTTTTTGTTGACCATATGTTCATACTTGTTTACTTCATTAAACAAATCTACAGTATCTTGTAATCCTTCACTATCGATCTTGTTAAGTATGAATTCTGGTAGTCCGGAAGCAACAAGATCTATCAAAGTACCGGTGTCAATTGATCTTCTCACATCCAATAGAAGTTTTTCTTTTCTCATAGCATAATCCAACAGAGAACCATCTTTGTATCTAAATGATAGTGCGTATGTGACAGGGTTCCATCCTTTGTTTGCAAATGATTCACAGAATTTGTTTTTCCATGTTGACCACTCTGAGTTCATTGTTAGTTTTATAATCATGGAACTGTACCAGTCTATACAAGATTTATCCATGAACAATCTGAGTATTTCTATTTTTTTTCCATCCATGGTCACATCAAACCGCAAACATTCTTTTTCAAACACTTCCATCCACTGGCTTGCATTTGTATTTTTAGTGCAGAATTTTTCTATAACAAACTTCTCAGCAATGTTTTTTAAGCTCTGTTGCTTATCTTCCATTAACTTTTCAATTAATTTTCCTAATGCATCTTCTTTTTGATGTACTTGTAAACTTTTTTCGTCCAATTCTTCGAGGTATTGGTCTCCAAACTGTAGGTTTCCATCTTCGTCTACATATGTTTTTTTTAGTTCTTCTGTCATGGTTAACCAGACTCTTCTAACCTGGTATCTTTTTTTCAAACTATTTTTTATTTTTCCAAAAGCACTAGTTTTCATTATCTCCTCGTGATAGCTGGCGGATCGTAGCATTTCTGGTATTGTAAACACTTTTCCATCACTTGTGACTATTTTTGTAATGCTAATAATATTTGATCTGCCATCGCATCCAGGTAATAGCGTAAATTCGAATTGAATTTTCTCCATTTTTGGTTTAAAACGAAATGTCGTTTTATAATATGTTGATAGGTTTAATTCCTTTTTATTAATTTCTAAATAAAACACTTGTGTTGCAAAGTTTTTTTTAACTAAGAAACGACATTTATGTTTATTAATATCACTTTGAATAGTTTTTTCTAACAATCAAATAATAGAATAACAAAACAAATGACAATCGATGATTGCATTCTAATTGACATTATAGGATTCAAATTTAAAGGGAATATATTTCCTTTACATATATATTAAACAAAAAATAGATAATTAACAGTAAATAAGAAAAAAATATATAAATATATATTTTTTAAACTAAATAATAGATAAGAAATACAATTGACTGAAGAGGAGGAGATAAAGAGAAAGGAAAAAAAAATAATGAGAGAAAAAGGATATCTAATATTATAATTGAGTTGTTGTGTTGATAAGTTATATAAAAAGAGTTTTTATTGAATTTTTGTATTTTTTGTAATTTGTTTCCAATCTTAATTTCCAGGGTAATTCGTTAAACCATTTAACTTCAATATATTTGTAGAATTGTTGGGCTGCGGTGGTTTTACAGCGTGGTATCGTTAAAGAACCAAGGATATTTGTTCTATTGCTGTTCGAAAAAAGAGTTAAGCTCACATTATTGAAACAATCTTTGTGTATTTGTAAGAGCGTAATTTTTTTAGAAATATTATGAAGTGAAAGGACTTTAAATTCTTGAAATAATTTGGTGGTAGGGTAATCGTATGGCTTTTTTAGAATTATTTTTATTAATATTCTTTGGATAATTTCTTAAGGCAAAAGAGAAGTTTTGAAAGCACCACCCCAGCCAACAATTCCATATTGTAATACTGATTGAATTAGGGAAAAATATATGGTTCTTAATAATCCAATACTTAATATGTTTCGTTTTCTAATAAAAACGTAAATTAGTTTTCTTAAACGTTCTACTATTGTATTGATTTGTAATTTCCATTTTATGTTACTATCTATAATTACACCGACGTATTTTACATTAGTTTTTAACAGTGAGTATACAGCAGTTAGGTTTATATAGATATGACTTTGGATTACAATTATATGAGTGTATACATATGTTTAGATTCTCAGAGGTAGTATTTTTATTCAAAGTAAATGGTATTAAAAAAGTTTTTTCTGTATTTAGAGATAATACATTTTTATTAAATTTCATTTGTTTAGTCCCTGGGTTAAAATCGCTGTGTCGTCAGCATATGATATTATTTTTGACTTTATGGTGAGTTTAAAAATATCATTCACATAAATGATAAAAAGAATTGGTCCTAGTACTGTCCCTTGCGGGATTCCAAATTTACTGGTTTGTGAATCACTCAGAAAACCATTTAACTTGACAAATTGTTCTCTATGAAATAGATAATTTTTGATCCATGTTAAGGCATTATTGGTTAAACCAATTTTTGTTAGTTTAGAGAAAAGATTAGAATGTTATATACTGTCAAATGCTTTTCTTAAGTCGACAAATATTCCAATGCATTTTTTTTTATTATCTAAATATTTATATATTTCAGTTGTTAAGTCTACGATAGCATCTTGAGTACTCAAATTTTCTCGAAAACCATACTGATATGCACTTAATATATTATTTTCTTTTATAAACTTAAACATCTGTTTTTTAACAATTTTTTCAAATATTTTTGCTATATTTGAGGTAAGAGAAATTGGTCTACAATTATTGCTTAGAGTGGGGTCACCAGATTTGAAAATGGGCGTAATAATAATTTTTTTGTAATTTAAAGGAAAGTTGCCATTTTCGAAGCTTGTATTTATAATGTGTACCAATGGTTTGCAAAGTGAATCAGAATTTTTTTAAAGTATTTCTGCAGTAATATCGTCATAACCAAGGGAAGAATTACCTTTTTATTCATTAAAAGCTTGTTTAATTTCATCAGTGTTAGTTCGTTGGAATTGGGTTAAGGTGTTATAAGGATTGGAAGGTGATGAACATAAATCATTATTTTCGGTGTTTTTTATTTTAAGTGCTAATTTTTCACCAACTGAACCAAAATAATTGTTAAAGATATTTGCACATTTCTTTGGATCCGTGTTTACATTGTAAATTTTGTTATCAATATCTGTGATTTTATTTATATTAGATTTTTTTGGTTTTTTATTGATTTCATTGACAGTTTGCCATATTTTTTTGTTGTTGGTGCCAGCAATATTTATTTTTTCTTTATAGAAATTTTCTTTGGTTCTCCGGATAATGTAGCATAGTTTATTTCTGAATTTTTTTAAAATATTCGTGTAGTTTATAGTTTTCTGGGGACTTTTTAAATTCCTTATAAATCTTTTCTTTATGTCTAATTGAAATAATAATTCCTTGAGTGATCCATGGTTTTAATTTTTTGAATTTAGTTTTTGGGGAGCATGTTATAATGGAAGAGGAAGATTTGATATGTTTATTCAAAAGAAATTCAAAATTCAGTGAACATATATCGGTATCATTTGAGCATAGAACAGTTTCCCAATTTTCAATGTAAAGGTTTTGTTTTAGTTTTTCATAATTAATAATAGTTTTTGGTAAATTATTGTACGAATTATTATTTTCATTTATTTTGCCAGTTTTGAAGGCTACAATGCATGTGTCATGATCAGTAATATTATTTTTCCAAATAATTGATTTTATTTTTTCAGTTTCATTTGTATTACAGCAAATATGGTCAATGCATAATGGCCTTTGCCCAAAACATTCTCTCGTATATTTTTTTAATACATGGTTTGAAATTGAGCTCAGATAATGTGTTAATATATTCAGTTTTTTCCTTATTACTATTGTTTTCAAAATCATCAGATATATCGATATTAACGTCTCCTATAATAAATGCATTTTGAAAGCGATTTGTGTTTATAAAAGATTTCAGATTCTCAGTGAGATTAGTAATGCTCGAGTTATGAGTTTTATATAACGCTATTATATCATAAAAAATGTTTTTTATATTAATTTGTATATGTAGACAATTTAAAATATCGATGGGTATTTCATTAATAGAAATATTTTTATAGAGAGATTTTACAAAAACAACTAATCCACTATTTTGATTTATATTGTAAGTCTTAAAAAAATATTTGTAACCAGGTAAATTGTAAGTGCCTGAGTTTTCGCTAATTCTGGCTTCTGACAACACAATGCAATCCGGTTTATGGGCGAGTTCATTTAGAGCTATTGTGAAATGATCAAAATTTTTCGAAACTCTCCGAATATTTAAATGCAGAATTGTTAATGATTTTAAAGGATCCATTTCTAATAGTGAGTTATTACATTCAGCACTCGATAGACAAATATCTTCTGAAATGTTGAAGAACGAATCTATATCTTCAAATAATGAGTTAGTCATGATAGTATATTGTGAGAATAGATTAATAAATCTTGATTAACAAATTGATCATACATTGATTGATCACATCTTCATCATTACTAGCGTACTCTTTTACAATATTTAAATGCATATCTCTTGTAATAATGTTATATATATTTCTAAAATTTAATAACATATTTTTTAATTCTTCTAAAAATTGTTGTACTATAGATTTATGTGTACGATAAATAGCAAAAATATTATAATAATTATTTACTTCTTTAAATTTCATATTTAAAAACAACATGTCAACCTACCAGAGACCAGATGGGAAAATAATTCACCGACTCCAGATATTTTCATATCAGAGGGTTCGGCTCTGTGGAATTCCTAATTGAACCTATAAATCCTACTGATCCCTCAATATAAATATTTAAAAAATCTTTTGTAATCCTACATGTATTTAAAATTACCGATTTTTGCATTTTTATATATAAATTATAATAAATTATATATAAATTATTTTTAACATCATAATCATTAATTACTTCATTAATATTGTGAGCATTAAACTGGTTGGAAATAGATATTCCAATATTGGAGTTTTTGTTTATTCTTACAATTATTACATGGTACCCTGGAATGGAGTAATTAGTTTCGCCAGTAGAGTAAGTCTTTGTTAACCCAATCAAGCCCCAGAAAAAAATTCTTATAAAGATATTATTAATTTTTCTAATTTTTTTTTCTACGCTTTTAATATTTTTATGAAATTGAGTAAATCCTTTTTCAGTGCAAATAAAATAGAAATTTCTTATAGAGTGATATAAATTTTCTTCTATACATATTATTTTTTTACCTAATGTAGGTATCTATGTAGGTATGTAGGTATCTATTAAAAATAAATATAATAATAATATGATTAGATGCAAAGTATTCTATTTTGGTTAGCACTGAGGGCTTGTCAACAAACTAAACTGCCTTCTTACGGACTTCCGGCATAATTTTGTTTCAAAGGGCACGCAAACTCCAATAGCTTGGAGGGCTTTGAAGCAAAGAATGGACGGTTACCTCGAGAGTGTGTTCTCTTGGGGTAAGAATAAC
The DNA here is from genome assembly GCA_929108145.2 of Limnephilus rhombicus. Classification (NCBI taxonomy): domain Eukaryota; kingdom Metazoa; phylum Arthropoda; class Insecta; order Trichoptera; family Limnephilidae; genus Limnephilus; species Limnephilus rhombicus. The sequence goes on from OV815271.1 coordinate 43,682,911, forward strand.
GAACAGGACCTCCATCGACATGCCTGGTTTAACTAACTTTATATTATTTTATTTTTTATTACATTTGATTTATGTAAGTACATATATATATATAATGTATGTGTTATAATTTTAAAATATTTTTTTTTTATTAAAAATTAAACTTACTTAATTACATTACTAATTTAAAAATTGTTCATAGAAAGAAATACACAATGTTTACACGGCCTGAGAGGGTAGTTTATCTCTGTTTTAGTAATGATGTGTGAATGAAATTTGGAATTTTTTCAAAGTATTTTGAATGTTCTATATATTTATTATTTTTGATAGTGTCGTAAAAACAAATACCATTTATGAAAACTAGATAAAAATACCTTTTAGATTTTTGTATTTGAAATACACTTTAATTTAAAAAAAAACTGCCATATTTTAAGATTCAAACGCGGAGAAAATTGGAAAAAAATTTCTTAGCAAAATATTTTTTATGAAAGTGTAGAGAAATTTATAAAAAAACTAAATTTAAAAAATACAGTCCTTTTGAACAATGAATTTGGAAGAAGACTGTCGCTTCACTTTTTATATCGTTCATACAATTAAACATTATAAAAAAATATAACAATTGTTCCGAGAGAGTAATAGAAAAATTCTGACACTTTGAATTCACTTCCAAACAATATAAACGTTGATAACTCGAATTTGGTATTTATTAACACACCCACAAGCCTTTTATTTAATTAAATATTATTACTTTTCTGGAAGTTTTATTAAACTTAAGTGGATAAAAAATAATTTTTTCGAAATAACCAATATGTTTATTTTAACCAAATTAAAGTAACAACAGAGACATTATAAAAACACAGAAACTGACAAAAATGTCGCAAATAATAGAAATTATATTACTTTATGATAATAATATTACAGTGAATCTATCATAAACAGAAATCATGTTTAAAAACGTTAAATAACTACGCATGATATTTTACACGTCACGAATGTAAAAAAGCCGCGAATTTATAGAAAAAAAATGGGCGCTAATGATGGCTGCGCATGCGCAGATCAAGCAAAAACAATGCAACTAACCTAATAATGTGATCATCTTATTAGTAAACATGTAAAAACGCAGTGCACCGCGCAAGTAACAAATATGCAGGTTAACCATCGTTAAGGCGTTTTCTTATTAGTAAGGCTGTTGTATTTACGTAGGTTTTAAATAAAATCGCATGCTGTATATTTTGAACCTCGTTGTAGAGTGGAATACACCATAATTATTTATTTTTCATTTTTTTTATTGGCAATGCTGATTAAATTACATATAAAGTTACATCAGTTACATAGTTACATAATGTTTTAACAAAGAAATAAAAAAATGCCTTTCCTCACCATAAAGAGACAATGCTCTTGTATTTGGTGAGGGAGTTCTAGCTCAATTAGTAAATTGAAAGATCGTGTAAGTTAGTAATAACGGCTATTGTAATAAGAAGTAGGTTAAGAAATCATGTATAAATTTAAAAATAAAAATCAAGAAGAGTTTAAAAAATCATAATATAAATGAAAAAAATCATTATATTTGAAAGAATCATGTAGATATGATTTTAGATTTTCACGGCCAAAAGTATTATTACGTTGGCTAAAGGAGGAGGTAGCGCTACACGGCATAACACCCCAAAAACAAATAACAAAAAAAGAATCATGTAAGTTAGTAACAAAAAATTATTGTAATCAGCAAGTAAAGGATATGTAAGAAAGAACGCAAGATTTATACAACAGTAGACTTAGAGATATAGAAACTAAGAAATTAAAGAAAAAGAAGGAATGAACGATTTATAAAATAGCAGACTTTAAGATATAAAGTAAACATATTTGGGACTTTTATAGCAGTTTAAGGTATTTTTTTTTTAATTTGGGCTTAAATTCCTGCATATTTTTGATGGTTTTTAATGTTAATGGGAGGTTGTTGTAATAGATTATGCCTAGATAAAGATAGGAATTTTGAATGTGCTTAGTATTAAATTTAGGGATTTTAATAGTTTTCTGGTATCTCGCTGATGTATTGAATTGGAAGTTACGAGTATTTATTTATTTATTTATTTACAATATTATTTACATTTTTTACATAATTCAATGATGTTGGCCTCACTGGGTGGTTTACCCGTGCTGAGGCCTCCATTTCATATACAAAATTATACACAATACATATAAATATATATATACATAAAATTGGTGAAAAAAAGGAAAAAAGTAAATAAAAAACTGTTACATAAAAATAATGTAACAAGTGAACTATCTGTGTATGGGTACTTTTGGTGTGAAGTTTGTTAACATTCAACATCATTATATTGGTAGCATTGAAATGCTTACCTTTGCTCAGTTGGTGACACTGAGGATCTGCAGAGAGAGGTTCACTAGGCAGGAATGGCCTTGAGCTCCTGATTCTTTGAGCAGCCACAGGTGACCATGGCCACCGTCCCTGTGGCGGGTCGACGTAATCAAATATTAATAGTTCGCCATTATTTTAACATGTGAAGATTGATAAATCCGCGCCCACCAGCGGCATCCATTATTGAAGACCATCAGGACAATCATTAAAATCCTGGATCAGCAGCGGAGTACCATGGGAGCACATTATTTCTGCTGGATTAAAACCATATCCAGCATCTGCAGGCGCAGTCATCACAAGACCTTCCGACTATACCTGGAGCCAGAGGTGCTCGCAGGGATGCGGCCGAAGATCGCCCACCTTGGCCGTCATCAACATAGTCGGCTGGCTGGCAACCGCCCTTGGACGGGACGTCGCTGGGAAACCGCGGGACTGGAGGCCTGTTCGTCGCTCCAGCCTGCCGTTCAGCACATGTCAGCAGCGGAGGGAGCTATCCGCCCATCTCCGAAGGCAGCAAGCAGCAGCATGGATCGCTTACAAATGGCATCCACCCATTCATCAACTCCTCAAGATTAAACGGTACTAACGCTCCATAATAGCCCATTCAGAATTTAGTCTAGCCCTGATTATTATTTGTAAAAATTAATAAATTAATTTAACTGTGTCAAAGCACAATACTATTTCATTTAAATAACCTATCCTCATACAAAGTATTACACAGCCGCCTGCTTAAGGTCCACGCCTGAGAAATTCTAGTAATAATTACACTTGTCTCATGCTCTCAATGTATTATATTCCTAACATTTTAGCTTCCAATGTGAAAGTTAAATATCTTCATAACATTTTGGCGTCCTACGCAAATATTTTCATAACATTTTGACGTCCTACGCAAATATCTTCATAACATTTTGGCGCTCCAACGTTTGTTGGGCTCGATTGGCTAATACTTTGTGTGAGAGGGTTATTTTTTAATAATCTCTGAAAAAATAACTTCGATAGATATGTAAATCATTGTAAAAATATCATATATTATCTTCACAGTTAATCTCAGTTTATTGTAACATTTTTTGTTGGCAAATCTACAATGCTAATTTCTGTTCAATCTACCTACCTTGCCATCTAATTAAAGTTCAAATTCTAATAGAGTAATATTCAAATTCAACTTCTTACAAATAATAATGTTACATATTTGCTACCTGCTATTCTTAATTATTTTGCAATTTATTTTTCTGCTAATTATCAATTCTGTCGTATTTTCAATAATAATGCATCATGTATTTTACGCAGTCAATATTAAGAATTATTTTCGACAATAATTTTTTTCGTTGTAGGTACTCAATAACATTATGGCGCTCAACTTAATTTGATATATTCTATTGGGATAATATAGTCATAAATATTTTTTTACTTGATGGTAAATTTATTGTTCGACACTATGTCACATTTCAATTGTACCTAAAGATTCCCGCATGGTTTCTTTTGTAAAGATGGATTTTCAATTCATATGTAACAATCATATTGTTGTTTGCGATTATGGCGATTTTATTTCATACATACTATTGGTAAATTTTACGGTTGTGTTAATGCTTTTTTTTGTTTTCGTGTGCGTCGCTTTATTATCAATTGTCGATTCGCGTATGTTATTTTTAATCCCAAAGAAGTTGATATCAAAGTCATTGTGTGCATTATAAAATGTCTTAATTTTACACAGGTATTTCAAATTGATTTAATGTCATTACTATCGCGACGTACATTGCTTATCAAAAGGTCTTACATTATATTATAATTATTGAGGTTATATTTTGCAGTAAATTTACAAAGGTGAATACCAACTTAAATATATTTAAAAAAATTTTGCAATACAATTTTTTCATCGGGTTAATAAAATGTGAAACTTGCCAATATCGTGCAAAAGTTTTTAAAAACTATTCTATTATATTCAAATATCTTTTATGGTATTATTATTACGATTCTATATTATTATTCGCTTTAAATATTTTCGGTTTGATTTCAAAGCAACAGCTGTTACCTGTCAAAATAATACACTGTTGACATTTTAAAATTTCAATCTGACATTTCATAGATAATGTTGTTTACAATCTCAAAATGACAGTTCTGTTATAATATGGTTTGTGAATTATTTTGTTTACTTTTCACTTTCATTCTAAATAATTATTATTTGCTAAATAGAAAACGGTCTTACATTCTATTTCATTAGCTACGAAATATTATGTGACAATTGTTACTATATCTCATCACAGCAACAAATTTACAAACATTTATTTTAAATTGTCAACGCAAAGAGGGTACATTCATTTATAAATAACGTAAGAATGCAGGAATTTTTAAACCGTCATAACATTATTCAAATAATTTTAAATCCAGGTTTGGCACAAATTAATACATTTTCTTCAATATCATTTAACATCAACAATAACAAAGCTGTGTTATTTCTACATTAAGAGTATTATAACAACAACTCGGAAAATTGTTTTGGATGAAATTAATATCTGGTTTCTGTCAATCATGACATTTTCATAAATTTGATAATTATTTCAATTTTTTCAATTACGGGCATAATGTTTTAGTACATTTGTGGACTTAGAGAATTAAAAAAAAAAAAAAAAAAATTATGGACGTCGATGTTGTTTAACCAGGGTTTTTGTTTTCCTGCCGTGCTTGAAGTACCGCGAGAAACATGTTTACACTCAGTAAACACATCATTATAAAATTATGGGAGTACAATTCCGGAGATTGATACTTTTCCATGTTTTGTTTACAAGTTCCGAAGAGATGAGAGTAGTGTATGCCGCTACCTACTCGTAACGTTTCGAATTCTTCGATCGTTCATCTTCATTCCAGGAGACGGAGTAACTATGGACAGATTGATATGAGAGTCTGTGCCATAGCAGGGCCGTTGCCTGACGTTTCGGAACCGATCAGAGTGAAGACGGAGGATCTATTGTCTGCGGATGTTTTCCCTGCAGAAGGTAGAAGGGCCGTTGTCACGCTGATCATTAATGGACGTACCAAAGTAACAGCGTGTAATGTCTAGAGTTTGTTCGGTTTTTTCGATTTAAAGTATTGTCAATCCTAACAACTCGCTCTTATCATATTACTCTATTGAAAAATCGAGTTATGTATGCATACCACGTTACTACTAAAAGTGATAAATAAATCACTTCACAATTCTCACATCAAGTCACAATATACAAAATCAATCCTTTTACATTATCTTATATTGAGCTCTTGGAAAGAGACAGATAATGTTTTTGAGCCCCATACATTCAGCAAACACGCTTTTACCAAGTACTTAATAATAAATAATAAAATAAAAAACAATAATAGTCATAAACTCAACATTTATTGTCTAACTAATCAACCGTAACCAAATTTCATAATATTCTAGTTTCAAAACTTTGTTTGTTCGCATTAATTTACACTTGCTTCTCATCCGTAAGATTTTACAATAGTGTGTCTAGTATAGTATATCTAGTACAGTATGTCTCGTATAGTATGTCTAGAATATTTTACAATAGTATATATTTCACAACAATATATTTACAAGTATATTTAGTATGTTTACAATAATATTTTTACAAGAGAATGTTTATTTTATGATTAATTCATACTTTTATTTTTGTGTTCTCAAATTTAGAATACATTTATGATTATGTAAAAATACAATCTTGCCTTTTGGATTACTTGATTCTGTTTTGAATTTGTTTTTTAAATTTTTCTTTTGCAAATACCTACAGAATTGTTTTGGTGTTTTTCAGGGGTCGCTGTGACAGAGTTGGGTGCTTCAATTCCATTGAAGACGTTCGCCTCTAGCTTCGCGAAAACCTCGAGAGTTCGTCCAGATGGCATTGGATCGTCCATTTCTTCACATGCGGGCACCCATCTACTATGGTTTATAATCATCTGTTATTGTATAGTTTTTACATATGCTTATTTTTGCTTTGAGTTTAGCTTAGATTTACAGTGGGCTTGTGTTTTTTTAGGGAGTGTTTTAAAAAAAAAAAATTATGGATAATTTTTTTTTGTGTGGGAAGGGCGGAAATGTTACATAAAAATAATGTAACAAGTGAACTATCTGTGTATGGGTACTTTTGGTGTGAAGTTTGTTAACATTCAACATCATTATATTGGTAGCATTGAAATGCTTACCTTTGCTCAGTTGGTGACACTGAGGATCTGCAGAGAGAGGTTCACTAGGCAGGAATGGCCTTGAGCTCCTGATTCTTTGAGCAGCCACAGGTGACCATGGCCACCGTCCCTGTGGCGGGTCGACGTAATCAAATATTAATAGTTCGCCATTATTTTAACATGTGAAGATTGATAAATCCGCGCCCACCAGCGGCATCCATTATTGAAGACCATCAGGACAATCATTAAAATCCTGGATCAGCAGCGGAGTACCATGGGAGCACATTATTTCTGCTGGATTAAAACCATATCCAGCATCTGCAGGCGCAGTCATCACAAGACCTTCCGACTATACCTGGAGCCAGAGGTGCTCGCAGGGATGCGGCCGAAGATCGCCCACCTTGGCCGTCATCAACATAGTCGGCTGGCTGGCAACCGCCCTTGGACGGGACGTCGCTGGGAAACCGCGGGACTGGAGGCCTGTTCGTCGCTCCAGCCTGCCGTTCAGCACATGTCAGCAGCGGAGGGAGCTATCCGCCCATCTCCGAAGGCAGCAAGCAGCAGCATGGATCGCTTACAAATGGCATCCACCCATTCATCAACTCCTCAAGATTAAACGGTACTAACGCTCCATAATAGCCCATTCAGAATTTAGTCTAGCCCTGATTATTATTTGTAAAAATTAATAAATTAATTTAACTGTGTCAAAGCACAATACTATTTCATTTAAATAACCTATCCTCATACAAAGTATTACACAGCCGCCTGCTTAAGGTCCACGCCTGAGAAATTCTAGTAATAATTACACTTGTCTCATGCTCTCAATGTATTATATTCCTAACATTTTAGCTTCCAATGTGAAAGTTAAATATCTTCATAACATTTTGGCGTCCTACGCAAATATTTTCATAACAAAACATACGATTAAGATAAATTAAACTTAAAAATTAGAGATTTAGAATTAACGTAAAATTAAGAATAAATAATATTATATAAGGTTAAAAACGATATTTTTAATACGTGTTGTGTGTTTGTGGGTGATTGTGTTTTATATTGGTTTTGTGAGTTACTTATATGTTTTGTTATTTTATGATATGATATTTTGGTAGTATTGTCTATTTTGGTCTTTAATCCATTTTGTAATTTTGTGTCGGAATTTATTTTTGTTTTCCTCAATTTTATTTTCAAGTGTTAGACTGTTGAATGCTTTTATAGCGTGATATTGGTAATGTCTTTGTCCAAAGCTTGTATTTACCGTCGGAGTTTTTAAGTTTTCTTTGTATGCTTGTCTAACTGGTCTGTTTGTGATATTTTGTGTTTGTTGAAGGTTGTTTTTTTGGTCAAAAATGTAATTTAGTAGCGATTTAACATATAATTGTCGTATATCTAGTACGTCACAACGGTTGAATATTTGGTCTGTATCAGTAAGTCTATGTTTTTTAAGTATTACCTTTAAGATCGTTTTCTGCGCAATTTCCAGGTGTTCGATAGCTGAGTTTGTTGCTCCTCCCCAAGCAATTATTCCATATTCTATTATAGACTGACATAGAGCAAAATATATTGTTTTCATTTGTTGTATTTTGTATATGTTTCTTATGTTTAGGAAAATGTGTATCGTTTTGAGGAGTTTATTTGTGACTTGTTGGATGTGATGTGTCCATCTAAGGTTATGGTCAATTATGATTCCTAGATACTTTATTTGTTCTTTTTTTTCTAGAGGAGGGCAAACGCAAATGTTGGTGTTTAAACATTCGTGTATTTTTATGGTGTTTGTGTTATTTTTTGGCTGTCCTGTGCTATTTATACTGTACGTTGTGAATTTTGTTTTCGATATGTTCAGTGTAAGTATGTTTGAGTCTAGCCATGATTTCACTCGTGTGATTCCTAAATTCGCTATGTTGTATGCATTTTTCCAATCCTTAGATTTAAAGAGTAAAACTGTGTCGTCTGCATAACTAACTATTTCACCGTCTATTTTCATGCTGCAAAGTTCATTAATGTAAATAGTGAAAAGAACGGGCCCTAGTATGCTTCCTTGTTGAACTCCATATGTAATTGGCAGTGGCTTGCTAATATGGTTGTTAATTTTTACTTGCTGTGTTCTGTTACTCATATAACTTTTTAATAGTTGGAGTTTCTTGCCTTTGATGCCTATGTTTTCTAATTTTTTAAAAAGCGTTTGGTGGCAGATTGAATCGAAAGCTTTAGCTAAATCAAGGTATATCGCTATGCATTTATACCCTTGATCTAAATTGCTATGTATATAGTCTATTGTACACGCCAAAGCTTCTTTTGTGCCTATTTTTTCTCTAAATCCATATTGTTTTTCCGAGATTAATTTATTTTCTTCCAGGTATATTATAATTTGGTTTTTTATTACTCTTTCGAAAATTTTTGAAAGCGAGTTTAAGAAAGTGATAGGTCTATAGTTAGTTATTTGCATTTTGTCTCCGGAGTTGTAAATAGGGATCACCAGTCCTTTTTTAAGAGTACTAGGGAAGCAGGATTGTGTTATACTTAGATTGATTAAGTGTGTTATGGGTTTTAAAATTTCTGTTTTTATTATCTTAATGCAATCCGTCGTTATCTCATCTAATCCAGGAGCAATACGGTTTTTTAATGTGTTTATTATTTTGTCAATTTCCTCTTCCGAAGTTGTTTTTATTGCAAATCTGTGTTGTGTCGGTTGTGTATTGATGTTTGAACTGTTTGTTTGTGTTGTCGTGTTTGTGTTGAGAATTTTACGGTTTGCTAAGACTTTTCCTATACTTGCGAAGAAGTTATTTACATGATTTGCTATAGTTTCCTTATTTGTATTGGCGTCTACTTTTTTTGAGTTAATGTTTAGATGTTCGATTGTATTTTCTTGTTTGAATTTTTGTGTGTATGTAACTTCTTTTAATATTTTCCATATTTCCTTTGGGTTATTGTTTTCTTCCTTTTAAAGTTTTTCTCTAAAATACAACTCCTTAGCTACTCTAATAATTTTCGTGCAGATGTTTCTATATCTTTTGTAGTAATTGAGTTGTTGTATGTCATATGGCGTATGTTTAATTTGTTTGTGAATTCTGTCTCGTTTACGAATACAGTTTAATATTCCCTGCGTTATCCATAGTTTAATTTTTTTTGCTTTGTGCGTAAGTTTTACTTGTTTTAGAGTAGTGTTATTATTTATTTCTTGCGCTAAAATTGTTGTAAATTTGTCCCAGGCCTCTTCGACCTTCTCTATTTGGTATATTGTACTCCAGTCTATTTTTTTGAGTTTTTCTTTTAAGTTTGTGTAGTCAATTATTTTTTTTTGTGAATATTTTATGTTGGTTAGGTTTTGTGTATTCGGTATCTATTGCTATCATATTCATGTAGTGATCTATTCAAGTACTATGGTTTTGGTTTTTAGTTTTTTTTTGATCATTATATGATCTATACAACTTTTTGTGTTGTGTGTGACTCGTGTTGGAACATTTATCGTTGGCTCCAGTCCATGCTGTGCTAATATTGTTAGGTATTCTAAGTTTTGTGGGTGTCCGTTTTGTAGAGTGTTTATGTTTAGGTCTCCAATGACGATGATATTTTTGTATTTGTTGAGATCATTTAATGTATTATTAAATGCAGTTAGGAAATTTGTAATATTGTTTTTGGATGGAGATCTGTACATTGCAAGAATACACGTTTCTTTTTCATATGTTATTTGTATGCAGTTGGAGTCTACGATATGTATTTCTTGGATGAATGTGTTTATTTTATCATTAGTGTATACGACTATGCCATCATTTTGATTTTTGTGTTTTTTTGTGTGGTGTGTGTTGTAGTGTTCAATTGTTTTTGGAATATATTTTTCATTCAACCAGCATTCTGTCAGCACAATTATATCGAAGTTATTATCTAGTTGTTCTAGGTACATAGTGAATTCATCAAAATTTTTATTAATCGATCTGATGTTTTGGTGCAATATTTTGATTTTATTTTTTTCTTTTGTGATATTGGTCCATAGATTAATGTCGTTTGTACTTATACAGTAGTGTTGGTTGTCCGAGTCTATATGTTCCATGTTTTCAGCCATGTTGGTGAGTATTTGTGTAAGTGTGTAATATAAGCATTAAATTAATTAAAATTAAATTGAGTCAATGAACAAAGATAAATTTAGGGAATGTAAATGATAGATTATATGTTTTATAAAAGGAAAAATAATTTCATTAGATATAGGAATAAATAGAAATGTAGAAATGGAAAATTTTAAAAGGATTGCATACTTAGAGTGATTGGAAGGCTTATAATAAGACATTAAAAATTTATGGATGAAGTTGGTTGAAATAAGTGAAGGTACTGAAACGATTAGGAGAATAAATACTAAGATGACAAATAAAATTGAAATATTACGATTTTTAAAATATAAGAAACGATTATAATAGTTTGGAGTAAAAAAACAAATTGAGCAATAAAATTTGTTGTTAAAATAAATAAAATAATTTAGGTAATAAAAACAATTTGAACAATAAGATTTGTTGGTAAAGTAGTTAAAATAATTTGGGTAGTAAAAACATTTAGAACAATAAAATTTGATGTTAAAATAATTAAAATAATTTGGGTAATAAATACATGTAGTATAATAACATTTGAATGTAAAATACTTGGTATAAAAAGGTAATTTAGATAAATAGGTGTAAATAAGATCATGAAATTTAATTTGAGAAATGAGAATTTTAGGGGAATCACATAATTGCAAAATTTTAAGAATTAAAATAAGTAAAATTAAGTGTAGTAAGTTAATATAGATAAGTATAGAAAATATAATTAAATGATCAATATGATTTACAATTTTAGTTAAATATTGTATGTAGATTGAATAAGCTTTTCTAATTGAACAAAGTAAATTATTTTTATCGAGTAAAATTGTATAATATAAGTTTATAATAAAAGTGTAATAGAGGTGTATAATATAATATATGATAAAAGTGTATAATATAAGTATTAAAAGAATTAAAATTAAATTGAGTAAATGAAAATAGATAGATTTAGGAAATATAGATAATAGATCAGTTCGATTAATGATTTGGATAAATGTTATCGGTACTAAATTATTTAAAATAACTACAATAATTAAGAGAATTAAGAATAGTGCTATTTGAAGAGAGAATAGGTTATTTTGTACATTTTTTTTATAGAATTTAGAATTTGAGGTTCTATAGTTAGTTTTAGCATCCATTTTTACATATCAAGTTTAAGAACAGTTTGACACCCGTAACCATCGGTTGAAACTATTTTTAGATAATTGGTAGTATCATAGTACTTATTGACTTTTTAGATAACTGACAACCGGTGGTGCGAGTGCCATGTACCGTCTAGATAAGTTTATTTAGATCGTCTGAATGCTTAACATAGATTATTTTTTCATTTGGTGATTTACGGACCAGTATTTTGTTTTCCCTAAACCAGACATACATATACTTAGTTTCTTTTGCTTTCTGTTTAGTTTTCCAGAGTAGTTCTTTAAAGTATGGACAAATGATTTCTCCTATGTAGATTTTTTCGCTGCCCAGGGTTGTCACGGTTTTAGCGTCGATATTCTTCCGCATTTTTAATATTTGGTCTCGTTTGTTGTTATCGTGGAATTTAACTTGGATTATCGGGTAGGCTCCTGGTCGTCTGTCCTGGATACGTTTCACCTCCTTCAGGTCGTGTAGCTGAATCACCATCCCAGCTGCCGCAGCCACCTGTTGTACTAGTGAGACTGGCTGCTCCTCATTTGATTGTGGGATTCCACATATTTCTATGCAATCTTCTTTCGAGGCTTGTTCTAGTTCCGCGATTCTAACTTCAAAGCTTTTTATAATCTTGTTTTTATCATTTACTTCTCTCCGAAGCATCTCAACTTCAGATACCAGCTTGGTAATATTTTCTATTTTAATATTTATATCATCATATTGGTTACTAATGAAATTACGTGAGTTTCGAGATTCAGCATTTTCTTCGTCCATTTTCTTGAAGAATTCTTTTTTCATTTCTTCAAATTTATTGTTGACAGCTGTTAAGACAATGTCAAGAATCTCTTTATGTTCTGGGAGTAAAGATTTCAGCTTCAGATCACTCTGGTTTGTATTTTTGCTTCTTGTTTGTTTATCCATTATTAGAGAAAGATTATTAAATTGAGTGGATAAATAACAGTTATTTAATTTGAATTTGATTTGTACTTATAAACAATATCACTTTTTCTTTGGCTTGGTTAGTTTTGATTTTGTTTTGTATAATGGGAGTAAAACCTTATGGTTTTGACTGTACATAAGACACTTAAAACACAGAACTAAAATACTAGCAGCAGTTAGTGCACTTATTCAATGATTTCTGTCACTTTTTATGTATTTTTTTATTAATTTTGCGGGAGTAAACAAAACAGACAGTTGTCACTTTGAAGTATTATTGTTGTCTATTAACTGTATTTCTTTGTAAATTTGAAGTATTGAATATTTTTTATACATTTTGTCTATAATTGTAGGCAGATTGAATATTGAAAAAAAAATTTCAGTAGGAAATTTAGACGGTTTTCTCAAGATTACCTTAATTATCAACCTTTGAACTATTATTGAAGTAAAACTTCTTAACGCACGCTTGACTTGGGCAGTAAGCTGGTGAATGCGTGACGAGAGCGTTACGAAAAGTGTCATCGGGCGAGGCGAACGGTCGGGCCTTCACGCACGCTTGACTTGGGGAGTGAGCTGGTGAGTATGTGTCGAGAGCGTTATGAAAAGTGTGATCGGGCCAGGCGAACGGAAGTTGAGAGGGAAATAAAAGTTTGTGAAGTTTGACTTCAGTCGTGTGGTCTAAAGTCTAAAGCACACGTTTTTTTTTACGACCGGTCAGTGGCTGAGTTGGCATCACGTTTGGGTCCCACCCGGGCGTCGCGTGTTCGATTCCTCGGTTGGCTAAGTCCTCCATTACGACACAAGCAACATTTTCCGCTTACTGTGGTGTTAGTAGGATATTTTCAAATATTGTCAGGTTATTCGTAACCCGGGAATATTTTTAAAAGTCTTAAAGAGTTTTGTATGTCACTAAGCAAGTGAAGAAACATTACAATTGTTATTATATTATGACTTCAATGGGGGGTCTTGAAAAGGATTGAGATCTTGAGATCTTCTCGGGTCTTCTTTGAGCGACAACGTCCTCAAATATATATCCACCTTGGAGATTGTAAACTGGAGAGAGCTGGCACAAAACCGTGATGAGTGGAGAAAGACTTTTGAGGAGGCCAAGAGCCACCAAGGGTTGTAGAGCTAAGTGTGATGATGATGATGATGGGGGGTCTTGACTTGACACTCTTATTTGTTTATTTCTGGCTTTTGTCTTTACTTAATCCATACACCATCGTTTATTTATCATTTACATTTTTCTTCTAATTTCATGTTATTCATTTTGTAAATTTGACGTAAGTCCGTTAGCTATTAAATTAAATAATTATCGACTTAGAAACTATAGAAACAGATAGAAAACACAATCCAAAAATCAGCACATTACTTGAAATGTACTTAGATGTGAACATCAAGGTAACACCACTTATTGAAAATCTCAAAATTGCTTGGGCAGTGTTGAGGGACTATCTTATCTTCTGCAACCGTATTTAAAACCCTTATTTTTTTACTTCACTTTCTTCAGGTTCACAATATTCCTTAAATCTAAGAGTTTTACTGTCCCCAGGAGTCGATAAAAAAATATTTACCGGATAAGTTGAGTTCTTGCTCCAAATCTACGAGTCCAATATCATTGTTAAGGTAACTGGTAGAGTAATTTTCATGGGAGATGAAGACACGGGCGTCTGTTGCTTGAATGTCAGTATCATTGTTATACGAGGAACCAAACAGTACGCGAGAGGCAATGTTCCTAAAAAAGAAACACAATAAATGTAAAACTAAAATTGATTAAAAAAATGCTGTAAAAATCAGAGTGTGGAAAAGAATGGTAGCATGGCAATGTGAGGTTTAAAAGGACAGATTTGCTCCACGTCAAATAACTAACCCACATTTTTTTTTAAAAATTCTTATGGTAACTTGACAACTGAAACAAATATTTGAACAGTGGTAGTAGAAAATAGTGAGGTTGTTTGATAGGAATATTATTACGTGTATTGATGTTGTATTATTCATAATTATATACACAATTCCATATGATTCCACTCAGAAAACACTTGCAAACCATCAAATATCTTGGAATCCTCATGTTCCCTTGACGGGGTGGTTTACCTACCCCTTAATACACTGAGCGGCCGTGAGCAGCCACCGGGGGCTAATCAGCACCCCTGAACACTGCACTCTGTCGGACATAGATCTGGTGGAGATTAGATAGGTCTGGTATGGAAACTGATGTTTTGCGGCTGGTAGCCCATTGATTACTCGGCTTTCTGAAAAAAAAAACGATATATTAGAGATAGATTGAAGATAAATTAATTTTTGCTCATTTGAAAATGGATTAGAACAAGGTTGATATTCATGACAAGTATAAAATTATATTTTCGATATTTGTTTTTGGGGTGTTATGCCGTATTGAGCTACCTCCGTCTTTAGCCAACGTTTCGGACAGCGTACTGTAGGACACTTAAATGACAGTGGATTTGAGGAACAGTTTTTTGGAACCAGTTCTTATTGTAGGACGCCTGATTACGGAGGCAATTGAAATCTAGAACCATTTTGAATACTAGCTTGTATTGTAATGTAGCTGGCAACAAGGTATCGCTTCCAAGTAAATAAGCACACATTTCACCATTAACAATTACACATCTGCCGGATCTGCCCTGATTATGGACACTGCAACACTGTCCGAAACGTTGGCTAAAGAAGGAGGTAGCGCAACACGGCATAACACCCATAAACAAATAACGAAAAGAAAAAGGTAATCTTCATGATAATTTTTTTTAAAACATTGTTTCCGTTTGTAAAATTCATGTTTTTACTAAAATTGGGCCATCTCTGGTAATTTTATCAGAACGATAAATTATATAATAAATAAAAATATAAAAATTATAAGAATAAATAAAGATACGGTGCATTTATGGAGAGTCGTAAGAATTAAAAAAATATATTTCAACATTCTTTATTGACATAAATTTGAATTCTGTTATATTTTCCGTCTCTGTGACAGAAAATAGACAGTGTCTGTGACAGAGAGCCATGGACAGAAGTTTGACAGGAATAAGGAAAAATGACAGAGTGAGATGTAGCATAATCAGGGAGAAAACTAAAGTTGCCGATATAACAAAAGTGGAGATGGACAGGTCACATGATCCGCGATCCACAAGAAAAATGGTGCAAAAATGTTTCTGAATGGTATCCCAGAGATGGCAAGAGAAGTAGAGGACGTCAACAAATAAGATGGGAAGGCGGCCTAAAACTCACGGCTGGACATCATTGGAGGACAGTAGCGGTTCCAGTGGAAAATGTTAGAGGAGGCCTATGCCAAGAGGCAAACTGAGCTTCGGGATATATTATAACAAACAAGAATATGTCTAGTATTCATACCGAACAGAAGTCCAGAATAAAAAGGCTTATTATTATTATTATATATTCTGTCATCTACTCGTATAATCTAAGAAACTAATGATCATTGAAGCAGAAAGCAAGAGATGTTTTCATTTTCATTCCGAAGTTGCGACGGTTAAATGTATAAAAACTTACCAATTCCACTTTTAAATTCTTTAATAGCACCATCGTATGTCGATCCCTAGAAAAAAAAGGCGTTGTACAGTTGTATTTTTTTTAATGATATGAAAACTGAAACATTACAATCAATCAAAGATTATGGATATCAGATAATGAAATGAGCTATCACAATTATTTTATCACTATCTTGTCCGGAAATGCCGTGTTCATGTCACACTATTAATAATGCACCTCAGTAGATTTTGCCTGACAAACAACAAATTGAAATTATAATTTAATTGTCAAATAAAATAAGAGTATCGCTGACAGTTCAATATCTCGTAGTCTAGCAGTTCAATGAGTTGAAACCTTTTTGTCTAATATCTTTACCACAACACGGGTAATAGCCTAGTGTGGTAGTTAAAAAATTCCAACAATGTATCTTTTGTTATTTAGAAATATAGAATGTATTACATTGCACCACTCTGCGTACATTCTGGGATAAACCATTATTATTATTATAATTGATACGAGCATGAAGAGTAACCCAAAACCCCGTCACTAAAAAATAAACGCAAAAGGGAATCAGTCACGGATCGAATCGAGCTACCCAGTGTAGTCTAGGTACTTTGGTACGGTGGTTACATAAATCCTTTGTTTTTAAACGCACGAGAATTCGAATTGAATTGTTTTGTTTCATTTTTCTTTTTTTGACAGATAGGAGTTTTTTTTTTCAGAAGCGTCATGTGAGACTGTAAAAAAAACATTAACTGATATTCTGTGAACTTGTAAAATAAACTATCGTACCGAGATACTTGTATTTTGTTTCTGAGCCCACTAAATTGATACTCGACCCTATCAATTGGCGCCCAACGTGTTTGTCAGATCAATGAGTTTTAACGAATAAATTCAAAGACAAGAGAGGCAACAAACCAAACAAAAGTGGGCTTAAAACACTGAAAATGCCACAAACACGTAGCACAACAGCGGGCAACGCTACCACAGTGAAGAATGAGGATATCAGTCCTCTAGCTCAATCCTCAGCGGATGTACCAAATGGAGAAACCTTCACGACAGACACCCAGACGACAAGAATCCTTAAAATGTTAGCAACAAAACTCGCTAACATAGCCGTGTGTCAAAGGAAGCCTCGCCTGGAGGCAATATTTTCTGGGAGACTGGAAGAATTTCCACGACTTTTCCTGGAACGGTGCGAAGAGTATTTCCAAATAGCTAACACCTACGAGGAAAACAAAACGCGGGTGGCAACGGCCCAGCTCCGGGACAAAGCGAAGGACTGGGCGAATACTTATAAACACCCAGAATGGTCGATTTTTAAAAGATTTTTCCTTCGGGAATACGAGGGACCAGAAGTGGAACTCCGACTTCAAAACCAGATCTACCATAAAACACAAGTGAACACGGAATCCTTGGCAGAGTTCATTGCTAATAAACAAAGAATGTTTGCACGACTCCACCCGGCAAAACAATTATCGGAGTTAGATGTATTCGTGCTTGCGTTTTGTAATAGCCAAATGTTACCCCAGTACAAACACATATATGCCTCCACCATGAAAGAGTGGATGAACCAGGCCATGAGGTTTGAAAATTCTAAAGGCAGATATAAGATCCTAGGCCAACGCCAAACAAGAAGCAATTTATCTCCTCGCCGGTCAGCTCAACAATATTCTCCGCGTCACCGTTCACCTCAGCGTAGTTCACCTCAGCGTCAATCACCGCCACGCCGTTTACCGAATCGCCAATCGCCATACCGCCATCCCCCGGCCCAGCGATCCCCAGCTCAACAAAATAGAAGAGATAGAAACTCGGGAAACCGGTACCGCCCGGGAGCTCGTTACTAAAACGGCAACCCGGGCAAAGAAGGAAGAAACCGAAACAAACCGCAGAGTGCCACACGGAAATAGTAGGTTCCTTCCTTCCAAGGGTGAGAGTCATCATAGAGGGGCAAACCTATCAGGCATTGGTAGACTCTGCATCTTCACACTCTATAATAAGAATGGGCATCGCCCAAAGTACCAAATTACAACAATCCTCGATTCCATGCCTCAAGTTGGCGAACAAAAGAAACGTGATGCGAATAAAGGGTATGATATCGATAAAATTCGACATACAGAATACAACACGGGAATGGAACTTCCTCGTGGGAGAGAACCTAAGGGAGGAAATCATCTTAGGACGCGATTGGCTGTCCAAAGAGGAAGCTTCAATAGACTTCATGCGGAACTGTTTAAATTTCGGAAGCTCAATCAGGACATCCACCCACTTTGTGCCCGTTCACCAGGGACAAAATAGTAACGATGTCCACGGGCCAGTATTAGATTGAGTCCCAGAATAGGAGAAAAAAGGATTCATGGATCTATTATAAGAATATAGTGAAGTATTTTCCCCCTTGACAGGCACAGCGAAAGTACCACCGCACAGAATCCACCTGAACACCGACAGACCAATCTACGTTCCACCACATCGCCTTTCGGACGAGAAGAAAAAGGATTTATACAAACAACTGGAAGGGATGCTAGCGGATGGAGTAGTAGAATCCAGCAGATCCCCATACAGTTTCCCAGTAGTAATGGTGGCCAAAAAGGGAAAAGAAGGGCGACGATTCTGCATAGACTACAGAAGGTTGAATCAAGCAACAATAACTGAACCCTCCCCACTGCCAATCATCCACGAAACACTTAAAGACCTGAGCACAGCCAAGGTATTCACAGTACTGGACCTTAAAAGCGGGTACTGGCAAGTGCCGATGGCACCAGAAGACAGAGAAAAGACTGCCTTTACCACACCAGACGGGGGCAGTTACCAGTTCCGAGTAATGCCGTTCGGGTTAAAAGGTGCACCCAAGACATTTCAAAGAACCATGAGCCAGCAAGTATTAGCCGGGTTCCTTAAAAAATTTGCCATGGCCTATCTGGATGATATCGTCGTATATTCCGAAAACTTCAAAGACCACTTACGACACCTCCGCCTCATCCTAGAACGATTGGCAGAGTTTGGGTTAAAATGCTCTCCAGAAAAATGTATCATCGCCACAGATGAAATCACATACTTGGGACACACAGTCAGTGCCACGGGCAACACTCCCCAGAGGCCACACGAAGAAGCTATTAAAAATACACCATCACCTCAAACAAGAAAAGAACTTCGCAGTTTTCTAGGAGTGTGCAACTGGTTGAGGGAATACATACCAAACTTTGCCGAAATGTCAGCACCCTTAACAAATCTTACCAGAAATAAGATAAAATTCCAATGGACCGGAGAAGCCGAAGAAGCCATGCAGCAAATAAAAAATGCAATGGCGGGGCCGCTGGAACTCAAGAGACCTGATTTTAGTAGGGAATTCGTGCTACAAACGGACGCAAGTAAATTAGGAGCCGCAGCAGTACTCTTCCATAAAAATGAAGATGGTTCACGAGATGTGATAACATACTCGAGCACCCGGTTCTCACCAGCTGAAAAAAGGTACCATAGCAATGAACAGGAAGCATTGGCAGCAATATGGGCTATTAAGAAATACCGGCCTTACCTAGAAGGGAGGCACTTTAAGCTCATCACAGACAACCGAGCTCTAACATGGCTAAACGAGGCAAAGAACGAAAGAGCCAAACTCACAAGATGGGCCCTACTCCTACAAGACTACGACTTTACTGTAGAGCACTGTCCGGGGAAAGCTAATAAGCTCGCCGACGCGCTGTCTAGAAACCCAGGACCAACGCAAATGATACTCGAAACGGTTACCGGAAACACCTGAGAAAGCTATCCGGAAGTCGGCGGAGATAACGGCATAAACCAAATAGACTCAGAAGAGGAGGAATAGCAACAAACCCTAGCAAGTGCGGTAAAATCAGGACAACCGACAGATCGGGAAACATGGAAAAGAATAGATCGATGGAACACTAACGACAGAGAAATCCTAAACAATGCCATCGATATAAATCACTACACAAGGTATAACGTCCACCAAGGAATACTTTGGAAAAGAGACAAAGGAAAGATGGACCGGCTGTTCGTACCTCGAAGCACAATTCCAAGAGTTCTGGAAGAATACCACAACTCGGACACCGCAAACCATCCGTGAGCAGCAGACACAACGAGAGCAATATCAGCACATTACTTCTGGCCAGAAATGAACGAAGAGATCCGCAGACTGGTACGCCAGTGCATGACATGTGCCACATCAAAACGTGGCCCAAATAGACCCGCGGCTTCTCAAGGAGGCACAAAACCAAATAGACCATTTGAAGTGGTCGCCGCCGACGTCATGGGACCGTACCCAAGAATCCTGCATGGAAACAAATTTATTCTTGTAGTAACAGACTTATTCACAAGATGTGATTTCCGATTAAGTCTAGTATAGCAAAGACCATAATCCACCAGTTAGAAACTGAAGTATTTCCAAGGTACGGCTACCCGAAACGCATTCTCACGGATAACGGGCGACAGTTCATCCACCGCCAACGGTTATCCGCAATAGAAAGATGGCAATGTAATCATTGGATAACAGCTATATACCACCCACGCCCAAACCCCACGGAAAGGAGAAACCAGGAAATCAAAAAAGGCTTGAGAATTCTCCTCAGAGATTCACCTCACAACAAATGGAATGAGAAACTGCCGGGAGTAATAATGACGACCCGCAACAGAAAGAACGAAGCGACAGGCGTATCACCCAGTCAAGCACTACTGAGATACGATATACCACGACCAGGAGAGTGGCAAGCTTTCCATGAAAACGCGAACGAGGCAATCGTTTTACCCCATCAGCGAGAACCAGCAGATGAGGAAATAAGAAGGAATCAAGCAGCGTACCAAGAGAGGTACGCCCCAGTGGTGGAAGCCTTACTTAGATACCAACAAGGAGAAGAGGTGTTAGTAAAGGAATACCAATTATCTGGGTCTCCAGAAGGAAATTTCGCAGGGTTTGCACCTAAATGGAGTGGACCTCACAAAATCCTCATGAAAAGTGGAAGAGGTAATATATACTGGGTAGACAAAAGAGGTAAACCCACTAAAATCCACGCAGATGAGTTAAAAAGGGTACTAACAATCCAAGAAGTCCGGGTGGAGAATCAAGATAACGAGGTTTTGACTCAAGAAGACCGGGTGGATTGATACGAGCATGAAGAGTGACCCAAAACCCTGTCACTAAAAAATAAACGCAAAAGGGAATCAGTCACGGCTCGAATCGAGCTACGCAGTGTAGTCTAGGTACTTTCGTACGGTGGTTACACAAATCCATTTTTTTTAAACGCACCAGAATTCGAATTGAATTGTTTTGTTTCATTTTTCTTTTTTTGACAGGTAGGAGTTTTTTTTCAGAAGCGTCACGTGAGACTGTAAAAAAAACATTAACTGATATTCTGTGAACTTTTAAAATAAACTATCGTACCGAGATACTTGTATTTTGTTTCTGAGCCCACTAAATTGATACTCGACCCTATCAATATTAATAATAAAAAAACTAAAGGCGAAAAAAACTCAATATATAAAGAAAAATAATATCAAATTCTACGGGTATTCAGACAGTTCTGCAATATTTAAAAAAAGACAGTAGGCTTTATTGTAATATATGTTCTTATAATTAAAAATGAAAGCACGTTTTTTTTCCAAAATATTTGATAATTACGTATTTTTGGCAATTAATTATAATATTTTTGGATCATTTCTAAAGCACCCTTTTCACGAGAAAATCACGTCATATATAATATATTTTCTTATTTACAAGGATTTAATTAGATACTGTAAGGATAAAGACACTGGAAATACGCATAACATAAATTTTAAACTTTCTGAATCAGAGACTGTTTTATTTTCTACATGATACACTCACGACCTTTTTACTCAAAATTTCGCCATTAAGTCTTCATTTAAAATGAAATATTATGTTAAGAACTAGATTACGTTATTGATTTTTTTTATATTACGCACTAGAGGCCAAAAGTTTACCCTCACGAGATACATAAATTTTTAATTTACTTTGAGTGAATCTGAATTTAGAAGAGTCTCTTAGATTGTAAAGTGGGAGGAAATAAAAATTAGGCAGGTCGTCACCGAGGTCGATCGAATCGTAAAAACACCTCGTTCCAATGCAGCAAATTTAATTTCAATCCATGTAACAAAATGTATCTTATTTTATAATATATGTATAAAAAAAAGTCGGGTTAGTTACACCATTTATAACTCGAGAACGGCTGGACCGATTTTTATGATCTTTAATTTGTTGGATTTGTCTCCCCCCGAATAGCAGAATAGTTATTAAAATATCGCAAAAATTCACGAAAAGAATTATTATGAAGATAATTAATTTTGTATGGAACAAATTCTCATATTTTGAAAGAGCTGCAGGAATATTGCGATAAGTATAATATTGAGTAGTGAGTGAATTTCAAAAATTCAAAAACGTCAAATGTCAATGCGCTAATTATTTTGGTTTTATTCTTAAATATATAATGCTTCCCCTCTTTCTTACACACTAAATGTCAACAGTCGAAAATGGGACAAACGGTGAACGTATGTCTGCACCCCTCCAAAGGAAAAATACAATATTACTAATATTATAAACGCGGAGGTTTGTATGGATCTATATGTGTTTATTACTCTTTTACGCAAAAACTACTGAATGGATTTTAATGAAACTTTACCATAATGCTCATACACCAGAATAACATAAAAGCTACATATAATGGTAAATTTTGGCGTTATAAAATTTATATAAATGAAAATGTGTGTATTTCATATATTTTAGCTGCAGGGAGGAAAGGCAGAGGGAAGCGGAATGATGGAAGGCGAGGGAGGTGGAGGTGGAAGGAACGCACGCGAAAGGACATGCAGGGAGAATCAATTTATTTCTTTAAATGGCAGTGCAACGCATGCCGGGGCCAGCTAATTAAAAATAAAACTCACCATTACTAAAACCAAGAACAAGGAAAACACAATAAGAAACTTCATTTTGACTGTTATTTAACGAAATCTGGAATACTAATGATAATAAATCAAAAACAAGTGATGCAGATAATATATATATCTTTTCTTTATCTAATCTGTTTTTCTCATTATGATTATGTAATTAATCTTTAATTTTTTATGCCCATGATTCATGTTTAATACGGTAAATGATCACATATATTTTAATCATCTCATCAAATGAAAATACATAATCTTAAAAAAAAAATTTGGAGATAGTGTTTGCACCTTTAAAGTAAAATAACTGTTATCTTGTTGCGGATCAAGGCCGTTGTAAGCGACGTTTCCCGCCACTCACATAGACTGTAAAATAGGGGCGCCGGGTAGTCCTGGGTAGCCGCCAAGATGCTCGTCAATAATGCCCCGGTAATGGCCCACAAGAGGAAGAGGCAGCGTCCAAAAAGGGGGGGCAGAAATGAAATCCAAGTTTTCAAGTCAAGTCCGGGGAGAGGTCCTTAGGTCAGGCAGAAGAGGCGGAGAAGTGCTTGAGACGGTACCAGATCGAGTTTGTCAAGTGCGTGTGTGCGTTGGAGACGCTTCTTGTCGAATGCTCTAAGTTCCCGGGGTACCGCTGTATTTATAGCCGGCCCCTTGCCCTTGCCGCCGGCGCGGGTGGGCTCGAACCTTTTGCCCATTTTTCTGGCGGTTCGAGCTTTGGCGGGCTATAACCTCTGCTGCGGGCTATACAGCAGAGTTCTCTGTTGTCTCAGCTCTTCCCCTTATCCTTCTCTTATGTCTGACCCCCACGACCTCTCCCCTAGTAATTTATTTAATTTTATTATGGCATGTTAAATAACTTTCATTGGGGTCCCTGCACCCACATTTTGTCAGGGAAACTTAAATATCTAAATCATTATTAATTATACATTCATCAGAGATATTCATTAACATAAAGGAGAGTCCGGTCTATCTGTCCATATCATTTATTCGGTGACAGATTAGACCGAACTCTCATAATTTGCCAAAACATTCGGAGCCTTTTGTGTATTTCCGATTCAAAAATACCTACTCCCCCAGACGGAGCGTTCCTATTGGTCCGCCCGGTGGGTAGGTGAGGGGAAGGGTAGGAAGCAGTGCCCGCCTGCCCGCGCGGGGGGATTTCGCCCAAGGCGACGAGCACCGACAGGAGCCACAGGAGCCCGTTCTCGGGCCAAGGAATACCTACTCCCCCGGACGGAGCGTTCCTCTCGGTCCGCCCGGGGGGTAGGTGGTAGGGGAAGGGTAGGAAGCCGTGCCCGCCCGTCTACGCGGGGGGATTTCGCCCAAGGCGACGAGCGCCAACAGCCAAGGCGACGAGCACCGACAGGAGCCACAGGAGCCCGTTCTTTGGGCCAAGGGAACTGGTCTTTATTCAAACGGGGTACATTTTAATTGTGAACATAATTATTAGCATATTATTTGCCTCAAAACCCTTAATCCTACGTTATTTAAAGAGACGAGGACGGCCTGTGAGGGAACTCATCCTCGTCTTCGTCTACAAATATATTTAATTTTTCTTAAAAAATAAAGGAAGAAGATGTCCGGAAGGGAATCTTCTTTCCCTCGTCGACACGTCCGGTACAGCCGTGAATTCGAAATTCGTCGTTGTGAGCTTTGTTCGGCCTAACGGAAATTCTAATAACTTTTATTTGTATTCCACGTACTCACATACAGTTCGTAAAATAATAATACACATTAACAACAATATTAGATCTTAATTACTATTTTAGTCCTAATCCCACCGAACCACAGGCATGAGACACCACTGACATGCCGAAAACGATAAGGGGAACAAAACGACTTGCGAGGAGCGGGAAAGTAACGCAGCGACTGCATTTCAACGACTGGACAATAAATGAAACCGACAGTTTAAAGGCAACTCGCATTTTACTATCACTATTAAGACGTCGAAAATAAATTCTGCTTACGAATAACTAGTCCTTTTATAAAAGCATGAGAATTACTAGTAGCAGTGATTAATATTATAGTAAATTCCAAATCGCTCGAAAAAGTTCCTCTCCTCCAAAATCGAATACTTTTTTACAATATTTAGACTGTATTTTTACATTATCTCTCAATTTGGGAGGCTATGGTATGGGTATGGAAGGGTACAGGAATCGCCGCCGCAAGGACTATTTATTGGATAACCAACACATCTGCCATAGCTCCCCCCAAGAGGTTCGTTACGTTTGGTGACTTAGCAGGGGTTCATGGAGTGAGGTTTGTCCGGGTCTTGGCGGTGGATGCATCTGCCCACCAGCTGCATGGCAGACCGGATCGGGAGAGAATGGTTGAAGGAAATTCTCCGGCCGTACTCTCACAGAACATCACCTTACACCGCAGTGGGAGGGATGGATTCGTACATCCGTCAGTCCTGGCCACACTGACCCCCAGATTCTTACCCACCCCTGGTATCCTTTTCCTTCCCAGAATTTCCTTTCCTTTATTTCCTTAAAAGACCCCCCACACAGCATCCCCAAAGATAACATAGGCCCTCAGGGGAATTATTTTCCCCACGGCCTTCTGTTTGGAGCTAATGTAAAAAAACACACTTTAACACATGAGCTATAATTTACTTACCGCAATGTCAAAAACGTGCAGTATATATTAATATAATATATTCGGTTAGAAACCCACACTCAGTCCTACGATGGATTGCGCTGCAATTCATTACCTTACTTTAGCGAACTTTACTTTTTGTGCAAGGTCTCGTTATTTCAATATTCGCTAGTCGGCAGTCAATGTTCGAATGATGTCGTATTCAAGACATGTTGGAACTCTCCTGGTACCAAAATGACTGTCATTTGGTTTGCTACCAGCTCGTCAAATTGATACCCAGAAGTGCGATTTTATATCTTTTGTGGATATGGAATCGATTTCGTACGTAATATCCTGTCAGATTTGAGCCATTGTATATGGCTTGCAATTACCTTTTTTATGGACTGATATGTCAGCTGTCGTATTTCATACACTCTAATCTCACCCCCCCCCCCTCACCGTAAGTGGCCTGAGCCACACTACTAAAATCCCCGCTCCTCCCAGGGGGATCAACGGGCTCCTACAAACCCGGGCCCTAGCCAACAATACAGGCTGGAGGTTCAGCCCGAACCCGCCAAAGCGTACCAAGGCGCCTCCGACCCGAACTTCCCTTCGAGCCCCTTGGATCCTGTCCATATCCTATCCATCAAGCGCTTATCGAGCAAAATTGTCGCTTCAATTTTCCATCCAACACGCCACCAAAGAGCTGGCTAAACTTTTAAGATCTCATAATTTTTAGACAAAATGTTAAACTAAATAACCCACAGACGGTCTATTGGAACGCAAATGGCTCTGTTCTATTTCACAAAGAAGAAATAATTTAATTCTTTCACACTACAGCATTGAAGTATTCCTCATTTCCAATCTTATCGTAGTCGATGCCCAACGATCCATCACTTCAAAGATATTCCGGATGTGATGGAACTCGTTTTACTTAAAAATACTAATGTATTACACTCCCTCCGAGTACTCAATAAACTTACATCAGACTACGATCCAGTTCTTCTAACTCTAACAGGAAGCTCAAAAAGACAATAGAGCAGCTTACCGAAAGCTATCTAAAGTACTCAGACGCCCAAAAACTAAAATCTCTCCGATTAAAGGCCTCAACGGAAAAGTATACTCCGCTATAGACAAGGCTGAAGTCTTCGAAGATAGCCTTGAAAGTCAATTCACGCCAAACACTGACCACGAAAGTTTTATTCAAGAGTAAAGTTTTATTCAAAAGTAGAAGCAATCTTAAAACTACACCCTGAACATCCCTCAAGCAGGTGCGCAACTTCTGGAGAAATAATTAACATAATAAAAAAAAATAAAGAAGTAGAAAGCGGCCGGGCCTGACGGCATTTAAACAAAAATTATAAATATCTTCCAACCAAAGGCATCTGCGCTATAGCAGCCATCTGCAACATAGGTTACGTTGCTTTCATAAGGATTTTAAAAAAGCTGACGTAATCTTAATTCCCAAAACAGTCAACAATCCATTATTAACGGAGAATCATGTAAAAAATTATATTAGCACGATTAAATTCCTTCACTTAGAACAGCAAATTCTTGCCAGACTTCTAAGATGGCTTTATAGCAGGTCACTCCACATCTCACCAACTCCTGCGTATTGTAGAACACATCACGAAGGGCTTCAAGACCAATAAAAAAACATTAATTATTTCATTCGACGTAAGTAAGGCTTTCTATAAAGTCTGGCATAACGGCCTCTTATATACAATTAACATTCTATGATAATTATTCATTAATACTTACGCCACTACCAGCTACCCAAGAGATAGATCATTTGAAGTTAAAATAGATAACGTATTCTCCACAACCCACCTCCTGTCAGCAGGGGTCCCACAAGGCAGCCAACTCTCTTCATCCTTATACAACATCTATTGTAGCGTTATTCCTAAACCCATAGATCAATGTTAAAATCACTCAATTTGCGGATGATACTAACATCATGTCTAGTTCAAACGTCAAGAGCATCGCCACAAATCGTATTCAGAGACAAACCACTCTAATTGAAGAGTGGTGTAAATATTGGAAAATATCAATAAATCCAACTAAAAGCGCCGCGCCCATTTTCTCAATGACATGGCTAAAACGGCTCCCATCCATTAGACTGTTTGGGGTAAATGTTCCATGGAAAAAGTCAATTAAATACCTAATAATAATCAGTTTAAATTCTTCCCGGCGCTCCACAGGGTTCACATTTGGGACCAGTATTGTTTTCCTTGTTTATCAACTTATAACTAACATTTTTGTTGGAGTTGTGATACTCTTATGTGTTGAAATCTTAAAATTTTAAAAAACTTTGACTAATATCGATTTCTGTTACATATTACAACTAAATTCTGTGAGGTTACATCCGTAATGAACAGTTTCTCAATTTAAAAAAAAAAATAAAAAAAACGATAGCTTTGGACCGAAACAAAAATTCCATTATACATCAACAGCATTTTTATAAAAAAAGTTGAGCAAATTAAGGACCTTGTAATAATTTTGGAAGGTAAATTAACTTTTGTTGCTTATATAAATTAAATAAATAACACGGCCATGAAATGCTTGCAGTTTATTTTGAGGAAGGTGGAAGATTTTACATTAATAAACTTCTTCAAATTATCTTTCAGTGGGAAGTGCCAAGAAATCTAGAGTGTAATTTGACAATCAAACAAAACGATACTGTAACTGATTATTTTTATAATATTAAGGGAATGTACCCATATTACGTGACCTGATTTCTGCAATTTTTAACCCCCCCCCCCCTTCCCCAGTGACCAAAAACCTTAGCCCCCCGCCACCCATTTTGACCAAGCGTGGTATTTTGAAGACCCCCCCCTGAACAGGTCATGTAGTATGGGAACGTTCCCTAATAACCAACCTACTTTGAGGGAGCGGGCCGGATCGGCAGAGACGGGAGATAAATGAAAAGGCGTCGGTCGATGTATTAGTCAGTCTTTATTTGTAGCTACGTAGCGAGGGTCGGTGAGCGGTAACATGATGTATGCGGAGTGCCGTAGATGAGATGCTGCAGGCGCACGGAGGTGATGGTGTGGTGAAGGTCGTTGCGATGCGGCGGAGCAGAGTTAGAGTCTGCAGGTCGCTGGTGCGTTGCTCGATACCGTGGCGGTGGAGATAACCTATCTTCCAGGCCGTTGCTCGACGCTTTGAGTCGCGGAGATGAACGGTGAGTGGCTCTGGTGAACGGTGAGCCACCAGCAGGTAGTCCTGGCGAGGCGGAGCGTGTTTCCATAGCAGCGAAGCACGGTGGGCTTCGGGGTGCCATGAAACGGTGAGCTGATCTCTTAGCTGAAGGTGGCGTCGAACCTTGTAAGTCGCGGGATGTAGCTGATCTGCGTAGCTGAAGACACGATGGGCCTTATAGCTGAGACGTGATGAAATCCTCAAGGAAGCTGCACTGGATGTGTGGAGATGCCATGCTGGTGCACTTGTGCGGAGATCTGTTACATGTTGAGATGTTGACCGACTGTTGGTCTGGGACTGACTGGAGCGGGCGAGCGAATCTGCTGCTTATATAGCCGCGGCGAGCGGTAGAGTAATTACTCTAACGGTAGGTAATACGTGCCACTCGGCAGTTGACGAGAAGGTTCGGCGCTGTACAGATATTGTACGGTGCTATCTCGAGACTTTTCTAGGCGGTGACGATATTTTTATTCATCGAGACAGCACGGCAGGCGACAGCAGTAGTAGGTAGGTAGGTATGTACTCAGGTAAGTAGCTTGCATATTAGACGTTTCTCGTGTCTTCTTTTGATGGCGAAAAGATGCGCCGCCACAACTACTTGTGTGTGCATATTACTCACTCATTATGTTTTGTACCCTCGTTATTTTACTATCATATTATTAACTTATCGAACTCATTTGTACAACTTTCTATGATAATATAACCAGAAACTTGGGTTTTACCTACTTATATCTCTCATTTTTTTTTCACGTGCACCTTTTATCGCTGTTGAAATTTAGCTTTTTCTCTAAAGCATCCAATCGGGCGAAATAAAGGTCTGTTAATTACAAGCTTGCTTTACAACAAATTATTTAAGTTCATGTTTATAATAAAATCAAGTTACAACACTTTGCTCTATATCTTGTTTCACAGTAGGTACCTTAAGTACTTATTTTTTACTCTTCTTATACCTACACTTATTGACTCCTTTAACTTTTTATGAAACTACATGCATATTGTATTGTACCTGATTGTATCTTTCGTATTCAGTATATTATGTTGTATAATATACTCCTGAAAAACTTACCTCATAAAATATATATTTATTTCTTTATTTACGCCCTAGTGGGCTTTTATAAAAATAGATAATAATAGATAGGCAAGTACGTAGTAAACAATATACAATGATTAAATTAATAGTAAAAAATACAATTAATTAAAATTAAAATTATACATTTCATTAAAGTAATTATAAAGACTGCGTTTTATAGCAAATACGGAATCTGCAAACATGTTTACAATATTCCCAAAATGATGTAATCTATTTATAGGTGTATGAGCCTCATAGTTTGTTTTAAAATTGTCACAGAAGAAGGTAGCACTTTGCCTCGTATTTCTAATCGGTACGTAAAATTTTATTTTGGCGAGAATTTCAGGATTGTCAATGCAATTATTAATGATTTTATTTAATAATACAAAGTCAGGGATGATCCGCCTATCTGACAGCGTTATTACGTTGAGTTGTTTCATCAAAAGGACATAGTTTATATTTTTAATTGGAATATTCAGCTTAAAGTTAATAAATCTTAGAAATTTGTGATGTACCCTTTCTATATTGTCGGAATGTATTTTATGCAATGGGGAACAAATGGGCAAATTAAACCCTACCTAAAGAAGTATATAATATTTTCAAACACTCTGGTGACTTAAAATCACTTGCTGTTCTGCATATAAAACCAAGCATTTTTATAGATCTATTTTTTTCATTTACGTGCAGAGTAAATAATAACTTTTCACCAAATATTAACACCCAAGTCCCTGATCTGAGTGACTGGTATCAATATTACATTATTTAAAGAGTATTCATAATTTACATATACGTAAAAGCCTTCAAGGCATGATTAAATGAATGAATAAAAATAAATATTTTCACAATTATGTTAATTTACCATTTATTTATATCAATTTTAATAATTTATCAAATACCAATTATGTAATTTAATCTTTTTTTTAATTTGTCAAAAATCTCTACTTTCTTTTGCCCACATAATTTTTTTAAACATGATTTTCCTTCATAAACCAAATCTTATTTACACATTATAATGCAACTTCAAATTCAGAAACTTAGCCCAGTTATTTCATTAATCCAATCAATATAGTGGTCTGGTCTGATGTACGCAGAGGGGAAGTCAGTATCGCAGCCCCTAGAGTCGCCAAAACTGACTAGACCCAACAGGACGGGTTCTCCGCTCTCATTCCATCCTGTCAGTGGTCCGCCTTGGTCTCCCTAAAATGAAATTTAAAAAAAATCTGTCAAGTTTTTAAAACTTTTCATATTTTTAATAAATTCTCTCTCCTATCAGAGGTTAGAAATAATAATGGTAATGTTCACATGTCACACGTAAAAAGTCAGTTGGGAATTAGAAATAGAAACATTCTGATATACGTGACCTTTCACCTCTTATAATTAAAGTACATCAGACCATGACATTTGCAAATTCCCAGAAGGCCTTTTTGCTTCTTTTTTTTTGCTAAAATAACTCTTTTTTAAAATTGAGTAAAAAATATAACAACCTTTTCATTTATTTTTTTTCGAAACAAATAATCTTTTAAAATCACTCTTTTCTATCTTTATTTGTACTTAAATAAGTCAATAGATAATGTTCTCTCAAAAAGATCAACATAATACGATTGTGAGATCAACATTACGAAGGAGATCAACACGATACGATTGTCGTATGTGGCATGAACACTTTTAAGTAACTACTTTGCTTTATGAAATCTTCAGGATATCTTCTATGAAATCTCGCGTTTGAATTTACCTTATTGGTCCTTACCATACATAATAGAAACAAGGGAAATGTGCAATAAACCAATATTAGTTCGAAACTTTGCGCACATAAATAACTGCCGCCAACGTCTTTTACCCTTACCACTGCAAATGAATTGCTGCACTGCATTGTTTCTACATAAATACCAAACTGCACCGACATTTCTAATTCAATCATTAAAAATATAATATAACTATTTCACAGTTCAATCATTAAAAATAATATGTAGTTCTATATATCACCTTCCTCATCTTTTTATTTTTATTTTATTTTATTTTATTATTATTATACACCAGAATAATTCCAATTACAGTTCAATTTAGTTACCCTATCAGCATTTAGGCAAGTGACTCTTCAATAATCTTTTTAAGGCATATAAAGAACAGTCACTCACATCCAAATGGTTTGCAATTTCATTTAACAGCACCACTCCCCTCGTCATGCTATGCTTTGCCAAGCGTCTGTTCTGCCGTTCGGTACTTTAAATAAGTCATGATGTCAACTTCGGCTGTAGTAGTCTGGTACATATAAATCATAGCATCCCAAGAGAAATGGGCTATTGATGAAATTGTTCCAAATTTTGAAAGACAGAATAGCAAGACTTGCTTTCCTTCTAGTTTCTAGGCTCACAGAATCAGTTTCCTCAAGTAAGTCAATATGGTGCATGAACCTTGGATAGGTTCCATGCTTCCGCATATAAACATACCTGAGGAATTTCTTCTAGATTTGCTCTAACATATCAATGTACTTCTGGTGGTACGGTGCCCAAATATCGCTCGCGTACTCCAGCTTGCTTCTCAGTATGCCATCGAATAACGCTAGCATAGCTTCTTGGTTATCAAATTGCTTACAAGTCCTGATGATGAATCCAAGAAGTTTGTAGCAAGACTGATTGAGCTGCTATATATGGCAAAAGAATGTCAGTTCGGGATCAAAGACGACACCGAGATCCTTCACGGATTTTACACGTGATAACGTTTCGCCTTTTATTTTATAACCGTAAATTATAATGTTAAATTATAGTGTTATATTATTAAATTATAATCTTCATCTCCCATCATATCCCATCATAGCCTCACAATATACCCCAATTGATTTGATTAACGTTGTGATCTTTCTGGTTCCTAATCCAGATGGTTGGGAGCAGTCGGGACTCTTATGCGTAAAAACGCATTACTTTCATTGAATCCATCGTAGCTCGGCAATAGCCATTTGTTTTTAATTTATATGGTCCTAAATTTAAGTTGATAACTTAATACTAATTTAGTGAAATGTATATATAATTACCCTGCACATGTTAAATTCGCCGGTACTTGGCCCTTTAGTGCAAATTGTTGAACTCGTAATAGCCTTGCTTCCATAGTACTCAGTGCACTCTTCATTGGATATGACAGTCACATTCCCAAAATAAAGGGATGGCTGTGTTGATAAATCTGTGGAATAAAATAATAATTAATTAAACACATTCGATTTTTAAAACTTTATGGAACACCGGAAACTTTATAAATTATAAACTGGAATTTTGTGGCATACCGGAAACCTTATAAATTATATAAATTTTGATTATTAAAATTGGAGTTTTGTGGCATACCGGAAACCTTGTAAATTATATGCATTTTGATTATTAAAAGTGGAGTTTTGTGGCATACTGGAAACCTTGTAAATTATATGCATTTTGATTATTAAAAGTGGAGTTTTGTGGCATACCGGAAACTTTATAAATTATATACATTTAGATTATTAAAACTGGAGTTCTGTGGCGTACCTGAAACCTTGTAAATTATATGCATTTTTATTATTAAAAGTGGAGTTTTGTGGCATACCGGAAACCTTATAAATTATATACATTTAGATTATTAAAACTGGAGATCTGTGGCGTACCTGAAACCTTGTAAATTGTATACATTTTGATTATTTAAACTGGAGTTTTGTGGCATACCGGGAACATTGTAAATTATAAATATACATTTTGATTATTATAACTGGAGTTTTGTGGCATCCGGAAACCTTATAAATTATGCACATTTTCATTTTGAAAACTACAGTTTTATGGCAATCCGGAAACAATTCATCATTACTCGTTGACAATAAAATGAATATTTTGGTTTTAACAATTTGTCAATCAACAGAACCATAATCTACAAATGCATACTATTTAGTAGACATTTAAATTTAATATTAGCGACTCTTAAACAAAAATTTGAAACAGAAAATTCAGAAAAAGATTCGGTTGAATCTAGGAATTGAACCTAGGTCCCAGGTTTCTGTTTCAACTTTTCGTTTAAGAGTGGCTAATATTATGTTCAATGATTAAATATTACAGTTTAAGGTTTTACCCTTTAAATTATCTATCTTTTCAATCGACATTAATTTTACCTAAGTCTACTCATATGTTTTATATGTACGCGTATCTTTTAATATTTTAAATCCTCCAAGAACTTGTGTTCTTTATATACTTTCCGATGTCACTGTACGACACATTTATTTGTTACTTTTGAAAAATATTTTTACATTTCTCTTACGCTTATATTTAACTGTGACACGCAATAATTGTTCATGGAATATTCATACTGTTGATATTAAATAAAAATAAAAATGTATCATTCAGGTGGCGCGTGCCGGCACTTTGGATATTTGCTTCTCGAAAATTACATCGGAATGGTCCAAGCGATGACCATAAAATATCCATCAAATTGACCACCAATAATAATATTAATAATATTTGGCTAATTTATATAGCGTCGTTTTCGCGAAAAATCGAAAGAGTACTGGGCATTATTACCAAATAAGGTTAGTATTTGTAATGCATATGGTATATGAGAAAATTGGCTTCCGCCAAAATTCTACTCTGGTGGATTCCTGGAAAGGGACCACTTCCGACATCATTTTTGAACCTAACCTAACCTAAAAAAACAAAGCAAGAGTTTACGGCTCATTTGTCATGAAAATATCTTTATGTCAACTTTGCACACAGGTAAGTACCTGGCAGATGACCTAAAGATCACCTGACAATGCGATATGTCATTCGCCACCTGAATTAAATAAATGCCAATTTAGGGAAGGGTTTCCATTTCCACCGATTTATTACATATTTTCCTAAGAACTTTAAATTTTAAAGCTCTTCAAAAAGTATATGTTTTTTCTTGAAGATAATATCTATTCCTTCCCCACGCCGAAACTCAAATTATATGAAAGTCCATCGATAGAAAAAAATCGCAAAGTATGCTCCGCAAATCATAAACACGTTTTTTTCAGTTATTTTACAAGTTATGTATGAAAAAATTCACAGTGGTTCTTTAAATGCTATTTTAGACATTCTCCCTAGATTTTTGCTGTATTTTAAACCAGCCATGTTTTATTAAAGATTTTCACAATTTTCGATTAAATATTATCGTTTTTAATATTAGCGCGCTCTCTCTTACATTGGTATTTACATATCTCTCTATCTTATTCATTTTGAGCGGGTATACAGCGCTTCTACCATCAACTTTTGCGGTTAATTTTAGTTAGGTAACACATTTGTTGTTTTTTTTATTTGTCATTTCAAAAATGATACCGGAAGCGGTCCATTTTCAGGATTTCTCCTGAGCAGAAATCTGGCAAAAAGTTGTTTTCTACCATTCTTATTTGCTGGTAATGTCCAGTACTCATTCAGTTGAATTAAATTATTCGTTAGGTTATTCTACGGACTGAGTAAGTAAGTCACTGAGTTCTTCAAAATGTAAGAAAAATCTTTCGAAAAATCAAAAACAAAGCTGAAATTAATAAAACATGGTAATTTAATTAAATACCGGATGGAAGTAATACGGGAAAATCACTTTCAACAATATTTTATGTAAAACATTATCATAGTAAGTGATAAGTCTTGTATCGTACCCGATTCAGAATTATTATGTATACCTATAATTTATTTTTCTTATCTTTTGTGCAGTCAAATTTCAAAATTAAAAAATCTTCTAAAATTTCTTTCAAAAATTTATAAATTTTTTCGCACTTAACACGTTCTTATCGTGATGAATGTTTGGGTTATTATGCCATTTAGATCAACCACCTTCCTTAGCCAACGTCACAGTTGGTAACTATCCGAAATGTCGCCTTCCTCCACGTTCCTGACCTTAACGGCATAACGGCAAGAGAGTTGCTTTTCCTCTTAAAACATGTTATTATGATACTTGTACAATTTACTACGCTTTTTGCAAAAAAAATACTTTACCTGAATTACTCAATTTGCCGTACCCAGAAATTTGTGCTGTATCTCCAACAAAGGTGTTGCTGAGCGAATCTTTCCCCAGCAGTCTGATGATATTAACTTTTTCTGGGAAAAAAAACCAATAACATGAGACTTATAATACATATGAATAAGTAGGTAACTGTGTATGCTTCCACACAGTCAATTAAGATATCAGAGTTAAAGACCGATTAACAATCATTGTGAGATTCCCACCGGGCTATACGAGCTACAAAATTGTGCCAGAACACGCGAAACGTAAAGGTGCGAATTATTATGGTTGAGGGAAAAAGTGCAAATGTTTTATATCATGTACAACAATTTCTTTTAAGTCGTCTTAATTTAGAGATGTAATATCCGTGTAATATAGCCCTATCACTGTGTTAGGTTTTTGGTATCATGCAAAATGTCTAATATTAGTTTAATTTCTTCACTAAATTCTTCAATACTTTTTCCTCTGAAGTTTTGTGCGTAGAAAGTATGTGTTAGTTACTGATCTGCGCATATTTTAAAACGGCAGAGCTCTCTTATATAGAATTGTTGGTGCTCTTGGCAATGGCGATTTAATTTTTACTTTTGCGGATTTCACACACGTTTTTGAAAGATTTTAATAAAAACGCTTTTCTTTGTTGTTATTAGTTTTGTGTGGGGAAGTAATGTATAATTTAAATTTTCGCCACCTAATGTTTAATATTTAAGCTAAATATTAGGCCATTTTAAAAATAAAAATAAACATCTGAAAACTCGAAGGACAGTCAAATGAATTCACTTTTCAAAGTTATTTTTAAAGAGAAAGAAGAACATTCCGGGGATACAATTAACCTTACAATATTTTCAAATCTCCTACTACCCCCACAGTAAGCGGTATATGTTGCTTGTGTTGTAATGCATGCCAGCCGAGCGAACACGCGACACCTGATTGGGACCCACACTCGATGCCAACTCAGCCATTGAATAGAGAATCACTAAGGTATTTTGTTTAGTCATTGAACGCAACGGACACAGTCACAAGAAAATTATGCAAATATTTATACTACTGACGCGGGAGTGGCATCTCATAGGCGGGCTCTATTATTTTCATGTTTCTGCGGGTTTTATACACAGGATACATTACCGGGATCTTAATCACTTTATGGATCGTTAACGAAATATTTGATACTTGTGATGGTAGTCGAAAAGGGAGTTAGAATGCTTTGTCTAAAGCACTATTTAAACATTTGTAAAAATGTCGAAAAATAGATCGATAATATCGAATGTACGAGGGTCAGTCAATAAGTAATGCCTCCTATTTTTTTCTAATTAAATAAAGTTAGTTTTAAGAGAAAATTTTGATTTTGGTACTATTCCTCAAACCTTCTACAATCTGATGCAGTAGTAACTTTTTGCGTCAACAGGTGGCAGCACTGCAGTCGTTTGCAAAATGGCCGACATCGCGTTCTGGATTGATTCTTGACTGTAGAAGGTGAAACGCAAACATTCACATTCATGAAACACTGAAAAATGTGTACCATGATGCAATAGTGGACGTCAGCACTGCTAGAAGATGGGTTCGTTCTGTAATCAAGCTGAAGGACAAAGACCGCTAGCTGAGGAAAAGCGAAGCGGCGCAGGCCGTGGATGCATCGACTGCAATCATTAGTTGTGACCCCAAATAACTACAGACATCGCATTCTCTCCCTCAGTAAAGGCAGTGTGATGAAGATTAATCGACAACTTATTTTTCAACAAAAATTTTGCAAGGTGGGTACCAGAAAACTTAACCGGCCAGAAAAAAAGAAACAAGAAAAATAATGGCCTCACAATACGTGCAACTCTTAGTATCTGGAAAAAATAGTGACCGGAGACGAAAAATGGGTTCATTTTTTTAACCTGAATCAAAGAGGCAGTCAATAGAATGGCATCAGACAAACTCACCAAGGACAAAAAAAATTTTTAACTGTGTGATCGGCGGGGAAAGTTATGGCGATGGTGTTCTGGATATGAACTTACTTTTTACAACACTGTGATACATGCCCTTGTTAAAAGATGGACCAAAGCTGTGGAAATGGACGGAGATAATAATGAAAACTATTTTAACCCCTGTAATTTCATTTTTTATTAATTGACAATTAAAGGAGAACAAAAATAGGAGGCATTACTTATTGACTGGCCCTAGTATCTTAAATTACACAACGAAGGGTCCCATGGCAGACGACCGACCTTAGTTCTGGAATCAAGGATTGCGAGCTCGAGATCCGGCATAGGTTTTGATTGATATATAATATGTATATACGTAGGTTTTAAATAAAATCGCATGTTGTATATTTTTAACCTTGTTCTTGGGTGGAATATACTATTATTTACGACCGGTCAGTAGCTGAGTCAGCATCGCGTTTGTGTCCCACCCGGACATTGCGTATTCGATTCCTTGGCTGGCAAGACCTCCATTACGACACAAGAAACATTTTCCGGTTACTGAGGTGGTGGTAGGAGATTTTTAAATACTGTCAGGTTGTTCGTAACCCTAGAATGTTTGTCTTTCTTAAAACAAAAACAAAAATCTTAATGAGTTTTTTCTGTCACTAAGCAAGTGAAAAAACATTATAATTGTTATTTATTTATGACTTTTGTCGAGCTCTTGACTTGACACTGTCATATCCATTTACTTAGAAGTTTATTTCTGGTTTTTGTCTTTGCTTAATCCATATACCATAATTTATTTACAATTTACATTTTTTCTTCTGATTTATTTATTTATTTCAAAACATACGGCACAACATGTGCCATTGACATAATTATATGTATATATATATTATAATACAATAACATAAGAAGGTGACATATCAATGTAAAGTTAAATATAAAAACAAAAGGTAAGAGAAAGGAGTTAAGGTAATGAGTAGTAAATAGAATTATGATGTATAAAATTAAAGTATAAAGTAAAAGTGTATAAACTATAAAATATAAAGTATAATGTAAAAGTAAAAAGTTAAGATAAAAAGTTGAAAGGCAGGAAATAATATAAACTATAAGTTACCTTTGTAAATAATATAAAGTACAAAAGTTATAAATATAAAAAAAGTATGACACGTAAACAGTAAGAAATGGCTCTTAGGAGCCAAATATTGAAGATAACCAAAAATTAAAAAAATATATATATAATTAATAAAAGGAAGGTATTACGGAGTATACAAAGCGATATAAAAAGTAGGAACCGATGATATGTTTCTAAGCCATTAGCTCCTGTTACTTATTTTGTAAATTGGACGTAAGTCCGTTAACGAACAAAATAAATAATAAAATTATCGACTTGCTGAGAAAACTCAATCCAAAAATAAACGCATTGCTTGGAATGTTCTGAGATATGAATATCATGATAGCTTTTAAAGTTTTATAAACTCTCTAATTGACTTTTTATTGTTGTTTGTTCTACTTAACCTGTCTTTTATTTTTCATCTTTATTTTAGGTGAAAGTTATGTTTTCAATATTTAAATTCCTATGAAAAATTGTAACCATTTCCTCCCATCCTCCAGTTCTAAAATGAGTTCTGTAACTCATCGGGATTGCCCTAGCAAGAAATAAAAAGAAAATAAAAATAATAAAAAAGAAGCTTTGGCTGTGATGAGCGACCGCATTATCTTCTGTCGCGTTATTTAAAATCCTTATTTTTTTGGACTCAAAGAGTCAATAAAAAAAAGTTGGTGAAATGGTGATTTCATAAAATATTTACCGGATAAGTTGAGTTCTTGCTCCAGATCTATAAGTCCAATATCATTGTTAAGGTAACTGGTAGAGTAATTCTCATGGGAGATAAGGATGCGGCTCTCTATTCTAATGTCAGCATCATTATTAGTCGAGGAGCCAAGCGCTACGGCGTCGTAAATGTACCTAAAAAAGAAACACTATAAATATAAGGTTATTTGTTTTTGGGGTGTTATTCAGGGCAGATGTGATGATGGACACTGTAACGCTGTCCGAAACGTTGGCTAAAGAAGGAGGTAGCGCAACACGGCATAACACCCCAAAAACAAATAACCATAATACTTTTGGCCGTGAAAATCTAAAATCATATCCACCATAAATATAAAACTAAAACTGATTAAAAAATGCTGTTTTAAAAAAATCAGTATGGGAGAAATAATGGCAGGACGGGAAATCAACGCTTTCTTCTGTTTTATTTTTTATTTTATTTTTTTTTATTTTAAGTAAGTTTAAGTTTTAAGTTTTTTTTTTTTTTTGGAGTAAAACTTGAGTTTATTTTTTATTTCTCGATTGGTTTTGTTATATGATGGTATTTTCATTGTCGTGAAAGGTTTCCTATAGTCTACAAGAACTAACCAATGGGAGGTATAAAAGAGGACAGATTTGCTCCAAACCAAAAAATTAACCTAAAAGGCACACCAAACACCATTTTTTAATCTTGTGGTAACTTGACAAGCCAAACAAACCGAGGCAAATATTCGAACCCTTTCAAGTTGAAATTAGATAGGGTTGTTTAATAGGAATATTATCACGACAATTGGTCCCCCGGTGTACATATATACAATGTGCAGTCGGTTTAGAGAAAATATGGGTCACTTAATTACATAAATATCTAGGTGACCCCAAAGGGATGTGCAGTGGATGTACCGCCGAATAACAAAAGCATAAAACATATTTTCATTCAAATTCATCAAGGAAAGATCTGCTTTTCTTTATACGGTGTGCACATATGTAAGTACAAAAAAATTGACACTGTGTATAAATTAGTTTGATATCCATACCAACTTATTTATCCATATAACTTCACTATTAAGGGTATTTTTTAAGTTGATTTTACCTTTGAAATTGGTAAATAATGCACATAAAATTGTAATTTTATAGTCTATCGATGTTGTATTATTCATAAATGTACCAGTAATTAAGGTAGCTCTTTTATTGAGCAACTGAGACCAGATTGTATTGCGTTATTTTTGACGATTGATATTTAGATTGATATTTACGTGTAAAATCTTAAACAGTTATTTCAATATTAAGATTGGTTTGGGTAGGACGGAGTCTAAAAAAACAATTAAATAATATCACTTGAAATTTTACACGGGTACCTATTAATGCGCATTTAGCAAAATTTAGCTACTTTTCATTAAAAAAAAAAATTACAGAATAAATGTTTGGCATTTTCACGAGCATTTGGTTCCTTAAAAAAGCAAGGAAGGGCAGGAACCAAAATCGACCTACAAGACATAATAACACTTGTACACGATTTTATGTATTTTCAATTATCATGCAATATTATAACTATGTTATTTTTGCTATATATTTGCTATATGCATCTAAGGTAATGTAACAAATACAATAACTGATTAAATGAACACAATATCTTTTCTGATTTTTCTGTCTCCAGATTTCGATTGAGTTTCGCTAATATTGTGTTCATTTAATAAAATATTATAATTTGAGATTTTAGTCATAAAGTTTATAAAATTAAAAATAAATACAATAATTGAATTAAACTGATACATTTACAGTTTTGGAGTAAAACTAATTTCGCTTGAAGTACTCAATCTTAAAAGTAGAAGTCATGTTATGATTATTTAAAATTGATGAAGAACGTTTGCAAACGTAATGAACTTGATATTTTGCACAACGATTTCGGTAAATGCCACGATATTCTATATGACATAAGGGGAAACGCAGGAGGCTTTTTGTTCAAACAAATGAACTCTCCAATTTCTTCTCTGAATTTTAAAATTATTGTAAATGTGTTTAATTATTTATGTATTTACGGATTATATCCAAATAAAACACATTACTTATTACACGAAGTTAATACAAGTTGAAATGATACAATAAAGGACAAAAATATAAAGATACGACAAAAACGGGTTCTAAAATTAATAAAGACATTGTCAAGTCAAAACGGGGAGAAGGTTTTGATGGAGTTCACGACTTCTGCCACGTCAAATCAAAATATTGCTTGCGTATAACTGATAAAAATCATTAAGACTTACACCAAAAAATTAAAGACTCATTTGAGTTGACAAGTCTGGCCTTTCTGGACATTGGTGAAAGCTATCCATAATTTGTGTAGTGTTGATTGAGGAAAAGCTTGCAACTCATCTCTTCCATTGAGGATAATGGAAGAGATGAGAGAGAGAAATAGGTGAGTCAAGCATAATATGGCATATCCCTTTGTTTTCATTTTTTCAGTTACTTCTTTAAAATCCTGTTAAATTCTAGCAACAGTGGTAGCCATAATTTTATAATATACCTTTTTATCAAATTTATCTTCGTCCGCGTTTTCTCTTTTTACCAATCTTCCATAATATGCAATAACTTATAAATAATAATACAACAAATAAAAAAGAAAATCGATCACGCCCATAGTCAGAGTGTTTATCCTCGTAGATATACGATTTCGTATGATTCCACTTCGAACACTTGCAAACCATCTTGGGATTCTCGTGTTTCCGTAACGGGGTGGTTTACCTACCCCTTAGTGCACTGAGCGGTTGTGAGCACCCACCGGGGGCTAATCAGCACCCCCGAACACTCCACTATTTCGGACATGGATCTGACGCAGAACAGGAAGGCCTGGTATGGGAACTGATGTGTTGCGGCTGGTAGGCCATTGATTACTCGGCTTTCTAAAATAATAAAAAAACGCAAGTGGATAGATATCAGATAAATTAATATTTGTCCATTTGAAAATGGACTAAAATGTATGTAAACAAGTACATAATTATATTGTAAGGATGAAAGAAATTTTATCATTCTAGTTTTAGATCTATAAAGTAAGCAAGGCCAGTCGTCTATACTTCATACAAACTAAGTGGTAATTACATTTAAATTGAACGAAATGAAGAAAAAACCGAGAGAAGAAAATTTAATTTTCATGATAATGTGTTTAAAAACGCTGTTACCGTATTGTAAAATGCATGCATTTATTACAATTGGGCCGTCTCTGGTAATTTTATCAAAAAGATAAATTTTTTTAATAATATTTTATTTATTTTTTATTTAAATAAATAATATTGGTAGGGGGCATACATTAATTATGTGAGCAGTTTTTCTTCCAATATAGACCCCCCCCTTGTTGAGATAAATTTGGGTCATTTAATGTAATGCCATGTAATTAATGTATGCTTCCTAAAATGATACCTATATAAAGGTACGATGCTCTTTTTATGGAGAGTCGTAAGAAAAGTCGTGACATTTAAAAAAATATATTTCAACATTCTTAAATTTGAATTCTTTTCTATTTTCCGCAATACATATTTAATCTAATTAACTAAATTAATGATCTTAGATTGAAGCAAAAAGCAAGAGAATTTTTTATTATCATTCCAAAGTTGCGATAGTAAAATTAATAAAAACGTACCCATTCCATTTTTGAATTCTTTAATAGCATCATCGTATGTTGACCCCTAGAAAACAATAAATACTTCAGACAGTTATAATTTTTTTATCGTTATGAATACTGAAAGATGACAATCAATCGAAGATTGTGGATATCAGATAATGAGATGAGCTATCACAATTATTTTATCACTATTTTGTCCGGAAATCCCATGTTCATGTCACCCTATTAATAATGAAACTCAGAATATTTTGCCTGAAAAACAACAAATTGAAATTACAATTTAATTATCAAATAATATAAGAGTATCGCTGACAAACAGTTCAATGTCTCGCAGTCTAGCAGTTCAATGGGAGTATATTGTAATTTAAACTTTTTGTCTAATTTCTTTTGTTATCGAAATATGGAATGTATTGCATTGCACTACCACTGCATACATTCTGAAAAAAACTTTTATTATTATTAAGAGGGAATAACCAAATAAAACCGGAAATATGTAATTTTTAAATCAAATTTAGACGTATTGACTCTTTTCCACAAAAAACATAAATTGATGTCGAAAGATCGTTCTATAGCTATATTTTAAATTTTGGGAAAATATGTTTATTTTCAGTACAATAAAGTTTTACCGTAGGTCGTTGGCAGATTTAATTTTCATTTAGATTAAATTTATTTGGATTAAATTTTCAAACAAAATTTTCTATTATACAATATTTTCAAATCATATAAGTAATCATGCTGTAAAATATATCAACAAATTATTTGGGAAAGCTACTTTTCAGAATTTAAATTTGAGTTCAAATAAAATCATAAAAAAAAGATCCTCTTGTTTTGTGACGAAAATACTTCATAATATTTCTGTTTTTGAGACTGACAAGTCAAGGTGGAATTCCATTATAATATATTATAATAAAACGAATATTAAACTTTTTTCACTTAATTTTATTTGACCGTAACCGGTTTCAGCCTGTCAAGGCCATCTTCAGACTGGTACAAATTGTTCATAATTTTGACTGTTGATTATCTAATTGTTTTATTTATGAGTATGTCTACAAGCCCGAGTAATATTCGTTTTATTATAATATATGAAAATACTTCAACTTGTCTAATATATTAAAAAAATTACATTTTTATTTTGCTAAGACATTATTGAAAAATTATAAATATCTATGATCAAACAATAATTACAAAAAGTTCATAATTTTAACAGTTTTATCATCACGAGTTTGAGCATTTTTAACGAAGATATTTACCAAATTTTTAATGAAAT
This sequence comes from Limnephilus rhombicus, assembly GCA_929108145.2. Taxonomy (NCBI): domain Eukaryota; kingdom Metazoa; phylum Arthropoda; class Insecta; order Trichoptera; family Limnephilidae; genus Limnephilus; species Limnephilus rhombicus. Next base: position 43,727,368 of record OV815271.1, read on the forward strand.
AAAATCGATATTGAGTTATTTTGTTAAAATTTTTATATGGACAATAATTAATCTTTCACATCGGAACCGCCCTGTACAGTCGTACGGCTTTTCTCTACTATAATAAGCATGTATTATACATATAAACCAATTAACTCGCCACTAATTATACAATGCTTGCAATGCAACACTGGATATTTGAAAAGGGAAAATCAAATACCTACTTACTCTAGGACTTCTATTTTTCAATTTCTTCCGTAGAACGAATTTCAAAAGCGTACGGCCCGCCAGCCGTTTTAAATCGCACAAAAATATGTTTTCTTTGAATTTCTCGGCTTTTCTCTAATATAATTTACATGTATTATACATATAAACATTCCTCTTCAATCACTATATATATTTGTGAAAACCGTATGAAAATCCGTTGCGTAGTTTAAAAGATTAACGCGCACATACATTTTGAGCGACTTCATTTTATACTATGTAATGATGATAACAATATGGAAAAGACTATAAAATAGTATTTTGTATATTATCAACAAAAATGAAAACGCGGCAATTTCTCTCGCCATTTTTAGTATATCGACACATTACACAAAATAAAATAAAATTCAGACACTTTTGAAATATGATGTCACGTAGTTTTTTAATGTAATTTAGTTAGGTTTATTTAAAAAAAGACGGTAGGTTTTATTGTTATATATTATTGATTCTAACAATTAAAAAAGAAAGTATGTTTTTTTTCCAAAATATTTGATAATGACATGTTTTTGGCAATTAATAATAATATTTAATTAAATGAAGACAGTATTAACGAAACTCAATCGAAAATCAGGAAACAAAAAAATCAGAAAAAGATATTTGCACCCGTGGGACTCGAACCCAGGACCTTTCACTTTCTGGGCAAATGCGCTAACTAGTTTCGCTAATATTGTCTTCATTCGCTAATTGAGTTTCGCTAATTGTGTCTTCATTCAAGACAATTTCAGTGAAACTCAATCGAAAATCTGGAAACAGAAAAATCAGAAAAGGATTTTTCTAATTCAAGATTTTCGATTGAGTTTCGCTAATTTTGTCTTCATTTAATTCAATATTACAATTTGAGGTTTTACTAATAAAGTTAAAAGAAAAAAAAAAGTATATACATTTATAAAATTTTTTGGATCATTTCCATAGCATCGTTTTCGCGACAAAATCAAGTCATATATAGTATTTTTTTTATTTAAAAGGTTTTGATTACATACTGAAATATATAGATAAACCCTGTCTTCTTTCTACATGATATGCTCACGAACATTTTAACCAAAATTTCGCCATTTATTATGTTGGAAAACTAGATTATCTTATTGAATTTTTTGATACTACGCGCTGGAGGCCAAAAGTTTACCCTCACGAAATATACAAATATGTATTTTAATTTGAGTGAATCTGGATCTTGAAGAGTCTTACATTGTAAATTGGGAAGAAATTCAAATTAGGCAGGTCGTCAGGGGGGTCGATCGAGTCGTAAAAACACCTCGTTCTAATGCTGAAAATTTCATTTCAATCCATGTAACAAGGTTTATTAAAAATAAAACTCACCGTTACCAAAACCAAAAACACAGAAAACACAATAAGAAACTTCATTTTGACTCTTAATTAACGAAATCTGGAATTCTAATGACAATAAATCAAAAATGTGTGATGCAGATGTATCTTTTCTATATCTAATCTGTTTTTTTTATCATGATTATGTAATTAATCTTTTTTTATGCTCGTTATTCATGTTGATACGACAAATGATCACATGTATTATAATCATCTCACCAAATAAAAATATTTAATCTTTAAACAATGTTTTGGAGATAGTGTTTGCACATTTATGTTGTTGCGGACCAAGGCCGTGAATTTGGAATTCGTCGTGGTTGACTTTCATCGGCCTAACGGAAATTTAAATAACTTTTATTCGTATTCCACGTACTCATCTACACGTACACATCAACAAGAATATTTAATCTATATCTTTATTACTATTTAGCACCCAATGCCACCGAACCATACGCTTGAGAAACCATTGACATACCTATAAGGATGAGGGGAACAGAATGAGTTGCGAGGAGCGGGAAAGTGGCGCAGATGTCACCATTTCAACGAATTGACAATACATGAAACCGACAGTTTACAGGCAACTCACATTCTACTATCTCTTTTTTGACTTTGAAAATAAAATGTGCTTACGAATAATTAAGGCGGAATTATATTTGTCTGTCGTGACGTGACGTGACGCGTCATAACGGTATCGGTTTCATACATTTAGTATGGTGACGATTATATTAGTCTGTCGTGTTGTGTCATGATGCATTCTGTCGTGACACGACAGAAGCTATCTCGATTTTCGACACAGCGGAGAAGGTGAGGGGCGCAGGGACGGCCGCGTCTTGCATAGTGTGTAAGTACCACGTGCTGTGTAGTGACGCGTATATATAAATATCGTCATTAGGCGTCAGAACATGACTTACAGATGTGAACGCTAGCCATCACGACAGAGCACATCACGACACAACACGCCTGACAAATATAATCCCACCATTAGTAACTAACTAACTATCTAACTAACTAACTAACTACCCATCACGCCGTTTCCCCGCAGGGGTAGGCAAAGAGGACGGACCGCCAAACAACTCGATATTGGCACACACTTCTTGCCTCGTTCACATTCATACATCGTCTCATACACGCTCTTCTATTATTCCGACTCTTCACATGGCCCGACTCAAGTATTTGTTTCACTTGGTCGTGCCATGTCTTCCTCGGGCGTCCCCGACTTCTTCTTACATTCACATTTACGTCATATATTCTCCTTACACTCCTTTCCTCGTTCATTCGCTCTACATGCCCAAACCATCTGAGCATCCCTTTCTAGTCCTTTTACAATAGCACAAGAATTACCAGCAACAGTGATAATTGTTATTGTAAATTCAATATCCCTTGAAAAAGTTCCACTTCTCCTAAATCGAATACTTTTTACAATAGTTACAATAGTGCAAACCGTTGCCTTACTTTAGCGAACCTTAATTTTTTTGTACAGGTTGTTTAAGGTCTCGTTATTTCAATGTTCACTCGTCGGCAGTCAATGTACAAATGATGTCGTCGTGTATTCACGACATTATTTTTATTTTTTTAAAGAAAGATAAACATTCCCGGGTTACGAATAACCCGACAATATTTGAAAACTTCCTACCACCACAATAAGCCGAAAATGTTGTTTGAGTAGTGATGGAGGAGTAAGCCAGCGAAGGAATCGAACACGAGACTCCTTGGATTGGACCCAAACGCGATACAAACACTGACCGGTCGTCAATGGGTGAGTTGGTATGCAGGAACTCTACTGGTGCCAAAATAACTGTCACGTGGTTTGCCTTCAGCTCGTCAAAATGATACTCATAAGTTGTGTTATGGCGTGTCTACCGTTTCTTATGTCTGCACCGAACAGATAAATCGCAGAAGTGTGATCTATACAGACTTAAAAGAAAACTGATGTGGCAAATTTACACAAAACTGTCGAACTTCTAGGACCATGTCATGCCAACCAAAATGATATTCAGATGTTGAATATATATAATATAGTTTGATATTTTAACACTCGTTCAGTAACTTCATTCAACAGTATCTACTTGCCGGTGGCGTAGGCACAATCGTGCCTTCATTTATTTTAAAAAGTATTGTCTGTCGATACAAGTGACAGCATGTTTTTCTGGTGAAAATTAAATAAAATCCTTTGTTTCCTTTCAGCGTCAATAAAATATTTTGTACTCGTTTTTTATTAAAAAAAATATAGGTATCATTAAAAAATGTATGTAATTACATATTTTTTCAAGAATCATTTCAATTGTATCTATGCTATCTATTATATGTGTAAAAACAATTCAACACCTAGAATCAGAAAAAACAATGATTTTGACTTATATTTGGTTTACATGATTTAAACAAAAGATGGCACATAATTGCAAATGACTACGACATCCACAAAAAAAGTTACCACAATTTAATATCGCAAAAGTTACATTTGTGCCTGTTCCGTCAGACAAGTAAAGAAAGATTTTATTAGGTCAAAGCTCACCTTTTTAAGATTTTTGCTGTTTAAGACTACCAAAAATTTTCTGCCTTGGGGTTTTGGTTCCATCTATCATGCTTAACTTTTCCTGAAGGTAAACAATACTTCTTCAGTGAAAGTCTAAGGAATCTGGTGTGTTACTTGAGGATCAAGGTGTACAAAGTGAATAGCAGTTAGAGTGAACCTAAAATACACGCAATCCACGTTAAGCGTGCAAGGAAGGTAAGCGCAAAATACGACGAAAATTTTAAAGCGCTTGCAGGCATAATGTTATGTACTGGAAGTAACTGAATTCACTGCCAGAAAGCGAATTAATAACATCAAGAGAGTGGCATAATATAATTCCGAGAACTTATAAGATTAAAAAAGTTTTGATACACAAGCCAACTGAAAGTTTAGTTAAAGTTTAGAAAAAAATGTGTTATGAGAAGGGTCATAAGTAATATAACTAACTATAATATGAATTGTTTATTATAATATGAATTTATAGTCGGGGAATACGCCAAACGCGCGACCAAGATATGTATATGGTTAAAATTTGTCACAAGAGAATGAGTTGCTTCTTCAACTCTTTCTTGAGTTCAGAAGCTCGGCTGTGGAACAATTGGCCGGACTCCGTATTTCCGCCTTCCTACAACATGGATTTCTTCAAGACCAATGTTCGTTCCTTCCCCTTCTCAAAAAAGAATCATATCCACACATCATAATATCAGATGACTTAGGTCCTGAGGGCCTATTGTAAAAGTACTACCCGGCTTCGTCCGTTAAAGGAATTCGGAATATGTTACTTTCTCGTCCCCTAGTTTTTCACTTCCTAATGGACATTTTAAATTCATGTAGTGCAATATAGTGAAGACGACATCGGGAATTGAATATAGTTGCGTCGTTCCAGGAATTTCAGAAAAAAAGCAATGTTATTGACGCCAGAGTTCACCGGTGTCGATTTTTTGCAGATCCATGCAATATATTTATATTGGCAATTATAATAAATTTAAATTAAAAAACACACTTTGTAAAGCACCACTTTTTATAATAAAAAGTGGTGCTTTACAAAGTGTGTTTTTTAATTTAATATATAATGTCACACCACAAAGTATTTGCTTCCTTCGATAATATAATAAATTTGTTGCATAACCAATGATAAACAAATAATATCAAAGAAATGTGTAGTTTTCTTTTACAAAGCCACAACAAAACACAAGTTATAGCTGATATTTATTATCCAATAAGAAAATTGTTAAAAGCGCCAAGGGACTTATATTATTTATTAGTTAATGTTAAGGCGTTATTCCGAAGAAAAACTGACACAATTTTCATCGTAAACGAAATTGATAACATGAAATGTTTCATAAGACCATGAATTTCCTCGGACAAATATTTCAGGTAGCAAATTAAAACTTTCATCGGAACTGGATTTTCATACGGAGATAAATAAATTTTGATTTTCATTTCTTCTGACTTTATCGTAATTTCCATATTCCCCCCTTAAAACTTTGCACATATCGTATCAACTGTTGAACACGCTTATTGAAGAAACTTTCCGAGGGGAATGATTAAATTGTTTCAAACTCTCATGAATGGAAGAGTTTACGGATGTGGAAGTAGCTGCTCTTAATCGATGCTTTAAGGTTATGGATCAAAACAAAACTTTCTGTTCTGTTGGTGGAAAACGCATAAATAGCTTCATTTATAGGTTTATTGAATTGAACTCTTATTTGATGAAAACATAAAGTTCTCTTCAAGTAAATATCGTACTGAAATAAGTACATTTCACACTTATTAGAAATTTCGTTTCAAAGATTACTGAAGAAATTGTTGGAAACGTTTTTTTTTTTTTTAATATCGATACAAACCTGATCTAATAAATACACAACCACATACTGGTACAAAAATACTTGTAGTTTTCCCCTATGTCAAAGTCACTTCGATATCGTCTAGGTTGGTGGACTTTTTATTGTAAAACACTTTTTTTTACTGAAGAGTCGTTTTATTTAAAAACACTTTTGAGTAACAATGAAATCAACACTTTTTAAAGCTAATTTTGGCACGGACCTCGCCTGGGCAACACGGGGTCTATACTCTAAGTATCGGTTAATGCGAGAGAAGGAAATATTTGAGTAGCACCCCTTTTATACTGCTAAAAACTGTAAAAATACCGTCTTTTAGACTGTTAAAAAGACAAGAATAATAAATAATGGCACTAAACAAATACTGGGTCACGTGCTCTAATTTAGTTAGTCGGTAACACTAGCTTCTATAAAATTCCTACAGAGGTCTCTAATATGCATACTCTTTTAATAAACTAAGAATAATTAAACCAATGGTATTAACTACAGTATTTATCTCATAGATGTCACTATTCTTAACACCCTACTTCAACACGTTTTTTTGGAAAAAATTGTAAATATTAATTTTTTTAATTTTATTAACAATTTTTTTTTAATGTTTTTATTTCAGCAAGACTGGAAGGATAGTGCAATTCCAGTTTGCCATATTACATGTACAATTATTACTCAGAAAAAAATGAAAATCATTAATAAAAGAAATAAAATCAGAAAACACAGTGGGTACCTAATAATAATCTTTTATTACATAGCGTAAAATGAAGTCGCTCCCGATGTCTGTGCGCTTAGATCTTTTAAATTACGTAACGGATTTTCATGCGGTTTTCACAAACAGATAGAGTGATTCATGAGAAAGGTTTTTAGGTATATAATTAGTCAAGGTTTTGTGTAAATTGGTTGAAGTATATAAATAAAGGGAGCGGGCTGGCAAGCAGGCAGCGGGCAAAGGGCAGCGGGCTGGCATGCGGGCGGTTTGGATTTGATTTAACAGATGGCGTTGGTTTTAAAAAGGTTGGTTAATGGCGTGGCGTTGTGTTTCGTTAGCTACATCAACGTGCAGCAGGGTCTGCTAGTATTAAATAAAAATAAAATCACCATGTAGATAAGTAAATTTAAAAAAATATGTGTGAAAGAGTAATTTTTCAAATAGTTGCCACAGAGGTAGAACCACCTGTAGTTTAATTGCTCTTTTTCGTTTTTCCATATCTTCTACCCACCCTGGTCTGGAGCCCAAAAATACCTAAAAAAACCCTCGACTCTGTGCAGAAACGGGCGGTCCGTTTGATAGATTCGCCTATCCTAACAAACGGATTACAATCCTTAATGCACAGACTTTGGGTGGGAATGCTGTCCTTGTTCTATTGATATTTCAATGGAAGATGCTCCGAGGATTTAGCGTCATTGATCTCATCGGCACCATATGTCACATGAGATCGTTTCTACGACCCGTTCTTGAGTTCAACAGCTCATCTGTGTAATGTTTAGACGGCCTCCGTGTTTTCTGTCACTCCGTGTTCACTCCTTCCCCTCCTTTGAAAGACCCTCCACACAGCATCCACACAGACGACATAGGCCACACAGAAGGCCCTGGGGAGAAATTATTTTCCTCAGGGTCTTCTGTGTGGAGTTAATGTAAAAAAATAAAATATCCTTCAAATCTTCGGTTAAGATATCTCTATATTATTATACATATATTGAAGGAATACCTAGTGGCTTCTTGTTATGTTTGAAAACGACGATGACTAATTTTTTAAATTGTTCAGCAAGTTGTGTGAGTGCGTACCTGCTGTTCGCATATTTGCACAGGTCTTTTCATCGCTTTAATCGTTCCAGCAGCGCCATGTTATCCGCGTATTTAATATTGTTATGATATGATGCCGGATTCGTTAATTGTTCAACCTTTGAAGGAGGTCGATAAGGCCCCGTGGTAAGCGTTAAAAATAACAAGAAAGCGAGATATGTAAATACGAATGATGTAGAGAATTTCATATAATTACCGTTTCGGCTCTGAAAATGAACAAATATTATTTTCAAAATTGAATTTATTTGTTTTGGAACTTAAAAACTGAAAGTGTTCAATAGAGACACGCGGCGATAAAAAACTTCTTTATTTAAGTTGCATTGCAACGCAAGCCGGGAACTTGCTAGTATACAATATGACATCATATTTGGCTTGATGATGTCTTATAATACTAAAATATGACATCATCAAGCGTCATACCTTTAAACAGCAGCCAATAAAAAAAAACAAACGACAAAATTGTATTTTATAATGTGTGATAATCGTAAACAATAAAAAAAGGTTTTCTCATATACACGGGGTCCAGGTTGGGCTTCTCCTACAATAAATAATTTAGGGACTTCCGCAAAATTTCTTAGACCCACAATAAATTTATTTATAAATTATTGCTGGATGTTATATGGGAGAAAAATATTGTCAGCAATATTTGAAAATATCTTAGTAAAACGGATTTTTTTTGTTTTGCATTAGCTCCACAAAGGAGATCCTGAGGAAAATAATTTAGGGCTCTTGTAATTTTTAGGGATGCTGTTTGGGAGATATTTTGGGGTAATGAAGGAGAGGAAGTTCTAGGAAGTGTCTCCAGGACAGAACGATGTAAGAATTCATCCCTTCAGCTGCGGTGCAAGGCGATGTTCCGAGAGAATCTTGCTGAACAGATCAAAAGGTTTCCCTCAACCAGTCTCTCCCGATCCCAACGCAGCTAGCGGGCAAGACCCGGATAAACCTCACCCGTGACCCGGGCACCCCTGCTAAGTCACCAAATGTAGCGAACGACTTGTGGTGACCGATGGCAGAGGTGTTGGTTTTCCCATTAATGGTTCCTGAGGCGGCGGTACCCTTACCTGCCTCCCGAAATGGAATAAAATAAGTGCCACAAAATAAATAGTGCATGCATAGTAATTAAAAAGTTATACGGAATCACGTTTTCTAAAAAGATATTTATATTTTCCAGAAGAAATCATATCATGATAAGCAGATGTAATTTTGCATAGTGTAATGGATTTCAATGTATGTGGGGGATACAGTAAAACATTTTTAAAGAAATTGATATTATTATCAACTCTTAAACGTAAAATATCTGTTAATATCTTTTTGACAGCTTTGAACAAATTTACAAGACATATTTTATTTCTCATCGTAGTAAAATCATTGCAAGCAAAAGAGTGGTGCTCTCAATCTCAATTGATTCAATTATTTATCGTCCAACCCTTCTTAATCAATAATTAACATAAAAATTATAATTAGGTAAAACTTGTTTTCTTAACACCAGAATAACAAAAAGCATTATTTACGGTTTTGACCAATACTGCTGTCTAACGATAAAATACATCTCTCTAATGATAAAATCCCGATTGTATCGTTAAGAAGATGCATATAAATATGCTGAATAACATACCATTTTTCTTACATCATAAACAAAAATACATGGAGTGAGGTTTGTCAAGGTCTCGGCGGCCGATGTGTCTGTCCACCAGCTGCGTAGTGGGGCCGGATCGAGAGAGACTGATTGAGGAGGTCTTTTGACCTCTCCAGCCAGAATCCCGCGACACATCGCCTTGCACTGCAATTGAAGGTATGGATTCATACATACGTCACTCATGGACACACTGACCCCCAGATTCCTACCCACACCTCATACTTATTTCCTTTCCAGAACTTCCTCTTCTTCCATTCCTTAAAGAAACTCTCCACATAGCATTAATAAAAAAATATAATTTCAAAATACTCCACATATAAAGTGTCAGTTGTTTTATAGAATTTTTGGCAATTAATCAAATTTCAAAGATAATTTTTAAGTTTATAATATTTGGCTAATTTATATAGCGCCGTTTTCGCGAAAAATCACCTCAAGGGCGCTGTTATGTTAAATATGTCAATATCACCTAAGTACTGATTTCCCATAGTGTGAAATCGTTGTATCGGAGAGTGGGCAATGTAGTTCCGCTTATGAATGCTACAGTAGAATAGTGTATTTTGTCGTGTAGTTACTGTCGGTATTCGTCAGTTTATGAGTTGCAGTAGTTCGCAACAGTCAAATTTAGAGTTAAGTATTTTGAATAAAAATGTCAAGTCGTTTATTTTACGTCTGTCTTCTAGTGTGTGTATTTTTAAAACATTTAATAATAAATTATATTTCAAGTCTTCTAGTGGGATATTTAATTTAAAATTTATAAAACGCAGAAATTTTTTTTGTATTCGCTCAATGTTATTAATGTGAATTTTGTAAGATGGAGACCAAACTACTGAGTTATATTCAATTAGGCTTCTAACTAGAGATACATATAATAATTTAATGACTTGTATGGAATTAAAGTTTTTGGTTGTTCTTAATACGAAGCCTAGTGTTTTCATACCTTTGTTTACAATTTGGTGGATATGATTGGCGAAACTTAGTTTTTCATCCAAAATAATTCATAATAGTAAAATAATAGTTCTAATGAATTTCTGTTATCATTCAGTCATGTGATAGAACTAGCCAATAGTTATTTTATTTACTATCTGACCCGGCCACGCGTTGCTGTGGCTAACGAAACACAACGCCATCTACTTGATGGTTACCCAACCTTTTGACTCACACCGCCATCTATTAATTTGCATACAAATCAAATCGATCGGTCGCTCCATTTATATTATTATAGCGAGTTCCCGGTATGCGTTGCTAAGCCACTTATTAAAGAAATTGTTTCTCCCTGCCTTTAAGTTTAAGAACAAAAGCAAAACAATTAGCGCAATGATATTAGACGTTTTTGAATTTTTGGAATTCACTCACAATAACTGTTTTAGCACAATATTCCTTCAGTTCTTTCAAAAGATGAGAATTCGTTCCATACAAAATGTACGAGGAAAATAAATTTGTTTATAATTTTTTTTTCGTGCTGTTTTCCAATGTTTTAATATCTATTCTGCTATTCGGGGCGGAGACAAATCCAACAAATCAAAGATCTAAAAATCGGTCCATTCGTGCGCGAGTTATAAATGGTGTAACTAACCCGACTTTGTTTTGTATATTAAGATTTATACTGCTTCTTCAGAATTTGGAATTTGGGTTCGCCTGTATTGGGGATAATAATTTCACAATTTATTAAAAGTAACACACATAAATATCGGTCATTACCGAATCGTTAAGTACAAGCAAAATTATTAAATTTAAAAAACAATTAAAAATGACATCGACAAAAGGAGGTAATTTGACGAAAAAATACTATATGAATTAACAACCATTTTCAACAATAGACAAAATAAAAAAATATACTCGCTTGTCCTTATGGTTTATAAAAATATAAGTGAACAAATAAAATAATGAAAAAACAAAGTTTTATAAACTGTATTACGTGTTAAAAAAACAATATTTAAGCAATTATCAAATAATTTTGTAATAAATATGAAAGAAACATTTTTGATCAGAATTGAGGGAGTACAGCATTAGTCAGCATAAGTACAACATAATATAGTTTTCATTCCATTATATATAATAACAAGACAAACTGTAAGCAGAATTCTCGTCTGAACAGACTATGCAATAGTTACAATAGAGAATAGAGTATTATCCAAGGTGGACATTTTCAATTCCGAACTAACCAAATATAAGGGGTACATAAAAGAGTATTTCTCTGATGTTTCATGAATATGCTATGTGTCTATGTTTCTTATGTTTCAATCGTTTATACTTATAATTCTGTTATGATTTGATTTATTTGTACAACCTGGCTTCTTACGGTTACCAATGTATTGATATTGTATTAAATAATTAATCTTTTGTTTTATAAAATTTTTGGTCTCATACCTTTATTATAAATTTTATTATTTATAATTTTTTTTATTATGCTGTTTAATCAGAGGTAAAGTCACAAGGAGGAAATCCATAATTGGTTTTATTTTGGCTACACAAACATGTACAAATTTGACTCCCTTAACACGGAAAACTACCGCAAGCAGGAATAATTTTTTAAAGATCCAAGTGAAATTCAAACAGATTTAAATGTTTATAAAATGTGGAAAACTTTATAAAAAATGTGGAACCAATTTGGATATTTAAACAGTGTTCGGTCAGTGACTGAGTAAGCATCGCCTTAGGGTCCCACCCGGGGGTCGCGTGTACCTCCATCACGACACAAGCAACATTTTCCGCTTATTTTGGTGGTAGTAGGAGATTTTAAAATATTGTTGGACTATTCGTAACCCATGTTTGTCTTTCTTTAAAAAAAATAGATATGGATTACGTTTGGAGTTTTTTTTTTCTGTCATCTGAACTAATTTTTAAAAATAAAGTGAGAACATTGTCATATACAAAATATAGAGTTTGTTAAAAGGTTTGTTATAATTTCAATTTGGAAGGCGGGTATGGGTACCGCCGCCCCGGATCTATTTATTGGACAACCAACACCCATGCTACAGGTCTCCACAAGTGGTTCGCTACGTTTGGTGACTTAGCAGGGGTGCCCGGGTTCATGGGATGAGGTTTGTCTAGGTCTTGGTGGCGGGTACGTTTGCCCAACCACTGCGTGGCGGGCTAGATCGGAGGAGACTGATTGAGGGAGGCCTTTCACCTTTTCAGCCGGATTCTCCCGACCCTTCGCCTTGCACGGCAGTGTGAGGAATAGATTCCAGGCTACACTGACCCCCAGATTCCTACCCACCCCTCATCCCTTTTTCCTTCACATATATTCTACTCCTTCCTTTTCCTTAAAAAACCCTCCACACATCATCCTCAAAGATGACATAGGCCCCTAGGGAAATTGTTTTCCTCGGTGCCTCCTGTGTGGAGCTAATGTAAAAAAAAATCGAAATTTAGGTGTTTTATTGACTAATGCTTTCATTAATTAGTATTACGTCATAATGTCATTTAACAAAATTTTGATTAGAGCAGTTTTAAAAATAATTACCATCTGATATTTAAGTCAGGCGTAAAAAATGCCCTGAGAGAGCTGAAATAAGGGTAGGTAACTAATTAGTATTTCAAAAAGTACGAAAGTTAAATGATGACACCTTTTATTGTTGTTGTCACTAGTGCTAGCAGAAGCACTTATAAAATAAATACTAATGCTACTCGAGGCAGTGTTTCAGTTTATTTTGTACAAAAGAATCGAAATTGCGTACACTTTTACACGGAATATTATGGCCGTGATTAAAAGAACAAGGTTTCGCACTTAGTCCGAAATGAAGTCCATTTTTGGCTTTGGGTTGTCGGAGCCGGGCTTTGTGTCACAATATGTGGGGCGTGTGCAGTTCCACCCTTTCAAAATGCCAAAGATGGAATTAATAAAACCATTTTACTAAAATGAAATCACATAAAATAAAATAAATCTCATTGGGGTTAATTTTAATACGTTGACAAGTAATCCAAACACCAGTAAAATTCTCAATTATCTTGGCCTATGTCATCATTGTGGATGCTGTGTGAGGGGCCTTCTAGAGGAGAGGAAGGAGTTAGTGATTAAGGATTAAGTGATTTTTCAATTTTATCCCTTCAATACCCATAAAGGAGGGAGAATACACATATATATATAACTGTTTCATAACGCTGATGGATTTCATTCGTTTTGTGTTCCGATTATCATACGGGATCGGAGGAACCCAGATTTTGGACTTCCGCACAATAAGGGTGCCTACCTACACGGAAAACAAGTGTCAAGCGCTTTATCGTCAGTCCGTTGCTAACCACCGATCGTATCGTGACATTTCGCACCAGGCCGAAGTGTTATTCGTCATATCGTCACATAAAGTGTAAATCCTACCGTATCTTTCGTATACTTTGTGTGAACTCGTGACTCAAACTTTACCGAAGTTCTAACAATCAAATAGAACAATCTCGAACGCTTATGGACATCTATGACTGTCACCAAGCCAGAAGACAACAGACGTGAGTACCACTTAATTGTGATATACCTTTCTTGTTTGGTGGTTGGGCATAACTTATCGAAATCCATAAGCGTCTTAGCAAGAGTAGCCGCAAGGTTACGCTCATCACCATGCCCCGTGCATGATCAATAACATAAGGTTTTTTTTTATTTTTTAGGTTTTGTCAAATTTTTTGTATTTTTTTTTATGATAGATTTAACTGCTGACGTGATTTTTTTTACGTATTCTCCGACGTGGGGCCTGGGCGGCCCGTTACTTTAAATGTTTATATATTAGAAGTCCATGAAAATTTTGGTGTCCAAATTATTATTTATTTAACAATTTAAAAATATTTTAATAAAATACTTTTTTATTGTTAAGTAGGTAACTTATATTTGGCAATTTGGATATTATGTAATAATTTTAGGGCAAAAATCACTTGAGATTCGAAATCAGTCTGTATTATCTATTAAACTAAATAAAAAAATGAATTCACTTTTTTATAATATTTGAATAGTGTCTCAAATAAACTTTAGTGTAAAGTTGTTTATGTTTATTTTTATATCGTAAAAATCAACTTAAAAAAGTCACGTAAGTACTGACGAAGGGTCAGAGAGGCCCGCAAAAAAAAGAAATGAATTCACTTACAGAAATTTAACTTTAAAAAATTAAAATTTAAAACACACGGCTCCGGCGTCTCTAAATTCTAACCTACTTGAAGTGGCGTATGCGTCACGCGCGGGAGAGGGGAGTATTTCGATATTATTATTATTGCTGCACCTGAGCGGCCCCACGTCAGCAGTTAAAGGTTAAGTATAAGGCGACACATGTGGGAAAATCTATGGAAAATTATATATTTTGTCAATATTTGGACGTAATGGAAATTTAAAAACTCGGTAAGTCCATTATTAGGACGATTTGCCGCCAATTGTAGAGGTGCTATACTAAAAATATTGAGACCCATGAGAAGAGTTTTTTGTTCATTATTTTTGATTGATTATTGTATTTTATTTCACTTTTATGTTTTTTGTGAAGTGACGAACCAATTATCAATTTAATTTATTGTGCGCTTGTATCTACCGTATCTATAGGGGTAACACCACCGACTGCAGAGTTAAATGTGTCGATCCCGAGCGCTTTAAAGTAGGTACCTACTTAGTGCTGTGTATTACCTACCCTGTGCTGTGTGGGGCGGGAACAGCGGGCCAGGGCCGGTCCCGAGAATGTCAAGGGAGAACTGAAAAAAGTTTGGACACAAAGTGATTTTAAACTTTTATAAGTGTTGTTGTTTATCGCGCGCTCTCATCTAGCGATGCGACGGCGGTATCCCCCCTTCCCCTACCCCTTCTCCTTCCCACACCCCTCACAGATCCGCCCCCTGCCCTTTGCTGCCCAGCGCCCTCCCTTATGAAATGTTATGACACAGCACATTTTATTAAAACAAAGTTTCGGGATCATTTCTGTGATAACAAATAAGTTGGAATTGTGTTTTGCTCGACTTTCGGAGATTTTTACCAGATTTTACGGCTTTTTAGGAAAGTCACAATCATTCAGTGAATTTAGGAAGACGATATAAGATTATTAACTCCTTTAAATTATGAACACCCATTTTCAAGAAAGTAATTAAGTAAATATTAAAAAAAAATAATTACACTAATATTAATAAGATCATACGTGTATTAGAAAAATGACCTCCCGATATCTGAACGACTGGTCTAACATCTCAGATCCCTGATCAACCTTTCAATTCGTTTTTCCAATAAATTTTGTTTTAACATTTTTTTGCTAGCGGTAACAACCTCAATATTTTTCGAACAAAACGAGCTCTAGTTTTACCTGAAAGCTCACCTTTTGCTTCTCGAGCATTCTTCTTCCCACTAATCTATTGCGATAAATATTCCATGCCGAGACCCGGGAAGCAAATAAAGGTGTTAAGCGATGAATAACAAAGTTCCGGTTGGGATCTTGATGCTACCGTGATCCGCACAAAGCAAGAAGATGCAGCGAACAACAATCAAATGGAATAAATACAAAGAGCATGAGTGTGCCATTTACTCACACCGCTCTTCTTGCCTTTATTGTATATCTGATTTACTACGATAAAGGTGAAAAACTTCCTCCGTATAAAGAATATAAATTACAAAGGAGAAAACTTTTATAGCCCTGTTGTTGGATTTCTTTATTTCATTCGGGAAACATGGCGAGCACAAAGCTTCAGATGGGAACCGGTACGAAAAAAAACAACGAAGACGAAAAAGAACACTCTATCATCGAAAAAAGCAGTTCATATATCTTTTGGGCACCAAAACACCGAGCCTCGGTCTTTCCGGGGATAACGCGAGGAAGTCAATTTACTTAGAAATTTTCACTCTTCCAAAATTCCTGGCTCTTTTTGCATATTTCTCAAACGAAGCAGGAAGCGTTGCCGATTTCGGTGATATAAAAAACAGCGCTCTTATTTCTTTCAGGCTTATTCTTCTTTATTCCGTACATTGGGTCCAAAAGATTGTCAAAATATATGTGGAATAATAATTCCCTTGAATATGCAAAGCAGAGGATACCTGTAAGTCGGAGCTCCTCCAGCCTCCCACCGTGTTTTAAATAATACTAGTATATTATTGTCGGTAGAACACTGAATTTCTTCTCAAGATGTCGATTGTTGATTTAGTGATTTTATTGTCTTTTGGAATACCAATAGCTGAGTTCCTAAAAAAAATCAGAGGGGAGAAGTGAAACCTTCAGAAAACTAAAGTAGACAAGAGTGGGGAGACTACGAACTACGAAGCACTTTTTCTCAAAGGAAAGGATAATTTTTTCCATATTTTTGTCGTCAAACTTACCTTTTACTATACATTTGGTCATCTTATTACAATTTGTGGTTTTTTCTTCAGAGTCGCTAGATGCCTGTGTATTTAGGAGTGGTTTGAAAATTGGATATTGATTTTACAAAAATTAAAATATATATTTTTTTGGATTTAGTAGGATTCGACCCCTGGTCGGCAGAATGTCTGCAAAGACTCGTCATGCGCTTTATACCACTACACTAAAGGGGACTTGCGCGGGATCATGGATTTATCGTATTTTGTTGGAACCGAGAACCCGTGAATAAAATAAATATTTTATTGCCATCTCATTCTCTCGCTGGCTAAATCCTATAGATGTATCTGTTTGTCCCTTTTTAGTGTCGCTCGCTTCCGTTTCATCGAGTTTCAAATCACAACGCTGTTAAAAAAGTTTTTACTTCAAAAAAGGTAAAGGTACCGCACATAACTGCCTGGAATTACTTTATCTAATTATAATATTTCCAATTGAGGAATGGTGTCCGGATGGATGAAGTGGGGGAGGGAAAGGATAAAAGGGTGGTTGGGAAATGCTACTACTAATATCTGGTTGCCAAATATAGCTAATACCATTTAAACCTAGGTTTCTTTTCCTAATGTAGTTCTCTAGAGCAGTGGTTCCCAACCGGTGGTCCGCGATGTGGTCCACGAAACATTTATTCATTTACCAAGGTATCTAAAATCTGACCCTTTTGGTTTTAATGATGAAGAGGTACATAGATGAGAGAGGTAAACGATAATAGATTAACAGTTTATTATTATTGTACCTTGTGGTCTCTGTGAGAACAAATAAATGTGATAGTGATCCCTGGTCAAAAAAGGTCGGGAATCACTGCTCTAGAGTGATACTCAATACTTAAGACTTGTTAAACGACTTCAAAAAGGAGGAGGCTCTCAATTCGAAGGTATTTTTTAATTTTTTTTTTATGTTTGTTACCTCAGAACTTTCGACTGGGTGAATCGATTTGATAATTCTTTTTTATTTGAGAGCTGGTGCTTTCCGTATGGTCCCATTTCAATTTAATCCAGTTCTAACAACGGCATGCATGAGAAAACCATATAAGTCTTAAATTTAGATTAAGTACATGCGCGACAATGGACGAATAACTCAATATCACGCCAACCGATTTCGATGATTCCTTTTTAATTGGAAAAGATGTACTTCGAGGGTAGTTTGGTTGGTTCTGATTATGGAATCCATGACAAAGTAATGGAACTCTTCAATTCTTAGGGGTAAATTAACGATACCCGGCCGAATCTTTTGTAGGCTATCGGGATCTTTTTGAGTCTCCTAACGTAACGTCGTTATGGTCAAGTAACGTCTGTCTCATATGAGCAGCACGTTTAGTAGGTCTACTCATATTCAGACAAATTAGTTAGTGTACTTCAGATTCTCTAAAAATAAAAAAATAAACAAAAATTTTAACAAAACAAAAAAACGACTTAAAAAAATGCACTAAAAAGTAAAAAAATAATTTCGTATTCTTCTACAACTTAATAATCAACTACTTTTTCTACTCATCAATATGTAGGTACGATTGTTATTTTTGAAGTCGGTGTCAGCCAAGGTACCCGACCCGGCGAGTTCACTTGACAGCTCCCCTCCCGCCGCGGCCCCGCTCTCTCCTCTCGCCTCATCAAGTCGCGCGTGCGACACAAGCACATCTCACTTATATGTAGTTACAAACCTACCTTGGCTGACACCGACTCCAAAAATAACAATCGTACCTACATATTGATGAGCAGAAAAAGTAAGTTGATTATTAAGTTTTAGAAGAACACGAATTTTTTTTTTAATTTTGAGTGCATTTTTTGTGGTCGTTTTTTTGTTTTGTTAAAAATTTTGTTTATTGTTTCACAGAATTCGAAAATTCATAAAATTACAATGTTAATAATATTAATGCTTTCTGAAAGTTCTATTTATGTCCTGTTATTATTCAAATACTGTGACACAACGGGCCCATGATGAAATAATAACAGATTTAAAATATATTTTACATTTCCAAGAACTAGATTTTTAACGTTGAAATTTGATGAATTGTTAAAAATCGACGAAACAACCTGCCCTTAGAGTATTTACCACTCTGAAACATTGTGAAAAAATACTACACATTGTTTTATTTAATGTCTACTAAAATCCCTTCCTAAAATTTTTGTCCACGCCGGGTTAACCCTTAATTCACTTGGTGAACTAAACTTACGTGAGTAACGTCATGGGTCCCAGAGACCCATGTTTTTCTAAACTACTTATATTTTTTATATTATATTTTTCAAAAGTACAGTAAAAGTAATATGTTATATGCACTTCTTTTTTTTAAAGTGAAAACTTCTTTAGCACCGTAGTGATTTGAAACTCGATGAAATGGAAAAGCGACAAACAAATACATCTATCGGATTTAAACTGGGAGAGAATGAGATAGAATAATCGGTCTCCTCTTTTTGCTGTGCTTCGTTGTCTCCCCACTCTTGCCTACTTTAGTCATCTGATGGTTTCACTTCTACCGCCTGTGAGCTGCATTTTTTTAAAATTTAATTTAAATAAAATCATATAAAAACATTAGTACCTACTCGTATTTTCTCGGTTGAAGTTGAGACGCTGAAAATCATTTACGAAAACATTTCCGTAAACAATAATTAAAATTACAAAAATAAGACATCTTTATTACTAAAAATAACATTTCCTCTGAACAGGAAAAATAATGGCAAGTTACAAGATATTTGTTAAGTTAGAAGATATTTGCAAGACATCTTGCATGGTCTGGTATTAAATCCTCAATTTATACCTCATTTTACATTTCTTCCTTTAATAGCCAAAGCTCGATAGAAGTGTCTATATTTAAAGAAGGTACTTGATCGGGGGTTTGACTCTCCATCTTGACAATTTAATAGGAAAAATAAAATTAAGAAAAAAATTTACTATTACATCGTGGGTCCCAGGGACCCATGTGACTCTCGTTAATAGACTTGGTACTTATGCGAGGAAGCTGTCTATCCGTCTGCGCTATCTTAGTCAAAGTGGAGGAAGGTACTGAAAGTGGTGAAGAGAGGCAGAGGTAGAGAGTTTCGATGTGGGTCATTTAAGAGAAACGTTTGCGCGGCCCGTTTCGGCCCATTTCATACAAATTTTAATTTTGGATTTGATATCAAAATACCCAACCAAGCTGAAAAAATAGTGTTGTAATCAAAAGGTACATGAAATACCTAGTTCGAATATCTACAATACTTTACATTTTTATCTTTAAATTATAAAATACAGACCATTAAAGACATAAATATTTTGAGACTTATAAAACTCTTTTATTTAAAATTTAAAGTTAAAAAAATAATTAAATAATTGTGTATATCATAAAAATATGGTGAAATATAAAAATATATATTTTTTAAAAGAAATCATTCCGGGGAGATAATTTAAATTAGATTACCTATTTACGTCGGAACAAAAATTTGTGGATTATATAAATATCTCAATAAAAAACGCATTGTACATTGTTTTAATTTATTTTTCATTATATTAACACAGAATATAAGGCAAGATATATTTTTAAAATTTTAAAATAAGTCACAAAAAAAATCCAAAGTTGCTTCCAAAATGAAGCACAACTGAGTTCGTATATTTATATGGACATTTAAAACAAGAATAAATTAAGTAGTAGGTGCATATCTGTCCTAGATATTTAATATAACTTTTGATTAAAGAAATAATTTTTCGTTTTGTTTGGGAATTTTTTCTCAAATCCAAAATTCAGATTTGTTTGAAACAACCTGAAACCGGCCGCGCAAACGTTGATCTAAGAAACCAACACCCTTCCGTGAAATATGTCATTACCTTTTGATATATGAAAAGTACGGTTGTTGGAAAATTTTCAGAACATTGAAATTAAATTAATGTACTTTGATATAAAACCCAAAATATATTTTATATATCTCCAGTTACTAAGTATCATTTAAACAACGATTCACCTTCACAATGTCGTGGTTTCACTAAATAATCTTTATATATAAAAAATAATGTTTCTTTGTTTGTTTGGTATGCGTTCCTACACCATTCATCCAATTGTCATGAAACGTTGGTGATTTTTTGTGAGCACGCCCGCAAAGGTTTCTACATATAAAGGAAAGGATATGCAGCGGAGGAGTGGTAAACGAGGGTGGGATTGCAAAGGATACACAGTAACGGTAGGGAATAGCAGAGGATAAATGTAGAAAATCCATGCTTCGTATACGGGCAGTTGCTGGGAGTCGGAAAACTTTGCGGTTTGACGACCTGACGGAAAAACAATAAATATTGTGCGCGGTTAATAAAATGAAAGTAGAAATAAGTTTTATATTTTTTTTCTTATAATATATCCAAAAGCATTTGAATAAAATAACCGAACAAAAAACCTTTTTTTAGTGGCATTGCAACGCCTGCCGGGTACTCGCTAGTATAATATAAAAACAAATTGATTTTGTTCGAATAAAAAACCAGTGTTTAGATGCCATCCATTTTCTCATCCCACGAACTAATCATACGAAACCAAAACATACATTTCTGTTATTCAATTATTTAAGAAGTCTTCAAATCAAGGAAATTCAATTTCAGATTTCCAGCTTTTCTGTATGAATGAACGAAATTCCAAATAAGTAATAATTTTCGAGAGAGGGCCAAAGTATGTACAAATGTACTAATTATTTTACACGGTGAAAACATTGCATTGGTGTTATAATATTTTTGTACCCGTGGTAGTGACATTTTTTAAATTTTATGTAAAAGAAAAATTAATTTAATAATGGTGTACTTAAAAATGTTTTCAAATAGAATATTATTTTCTTTTATGCGACCTTTTTATGCAATATTACGCATATTTATATTGTAGGCACCGCGATTATTATTATATTTTGAGAAAAATGTCACCTTGACTCTAGCAACACTTGCCTGCGCAACAAAATGCGCAGACAGCAGAACTGAGCTCGCGAGTGGAAAAAACTTCGAGATCATTCCGTTCTGAACGTTCCTCTCGCCAGTAAGCTATTTTTAATTACGCAAATTATTGTCGCGGATAGAATCCTTGTAATATCTCACTTCTGGTGTCAAATAAAATATAACTCTACCAAACAATCAGTGTTATGATTTATAAACTAAATTCCGTGACCATTTATTTAGACAACCCGGATATCTCTGATGAGGTAAGCAGAGATGTCCAGCATATACTAAAATATATACTTATATCTTTTTTTACATCAATTCCGATTTGTAGAGAATTATGTTTGCACTGCTGTAATAATGCACTCTGAATATTCTATTTGTACATTTGCAGGAATGTTCAATTTTATGTCAATTTTTACACTATTTTATGAAACCACTTGAAGATATACTTTTAATTATTTTATTATTTATCGAAATAGGCTGCTTAACGTCCATAAAGCTTAAAGAAAAACTTGTAAATAAAAATCGTAAAAAAACATTTCCCCTTGCATCCAATGCCTTGCACTGCAGTAAGAGGGATGGATTCAAACGTCTATCACTCCTAGACAAATTAAGGCGAGACACACAACCTCGTTTATCGAAGTTTTGCCCGAGGCTCACATTTTAATTTATTTCGGCGAAATTGTAATTGAATTAAAAAAAATTCTCATGCTGCACAAGGAATGCGTGTTTTTTTATATTTTAGATTAATAAAAACTGTATATCACCATCAGTTTTTTTAACGTACAACGCCTTTAAAAAATTGTAATACGTTGTACAACTACAACATTTGCGTTAAGATCAATTTTATTTTTCTATGCGATAAATTCATGTCATTCCTAGTGTTTAATCTCAATACATCTTAGATTTTATTAATATGTTCATCAGAATTAATTAAAATCTACCACTTGGAAAAATCAAATTTAGGGCCCGATAAGAAATACGCAACCGTAGTTACTTCAAAATGCCGCAGTGCCCGCCATTATGTTTCTATGCAGGAAGGAGACGTCTACTAATATCTACAGGAATTCCAAAAACTGAACAAATCGGACTAATATCTATGAGAACCAAAGTGCGTACGAATATCTACAGCTCAAACTGCTGACTAATATCTATGAGAACCAAAGTGTGGACGAAAATCTACAACATTGGCAGAGGTTGGATTTGCAATTATGTATAGCATATTGGAATAACGTAATATTGCGTATGCAGTTTAAAAAACTTAATTTATGTATGTATGTATGTAAAAATCCCTAATATCGGACTATTGGTCACATTTAGCTGATTATTAAGGATTTGGGCTTTTGTTTTAATAGTTTTCTTTATTTCGAGTGCTTCTAAATTATTTAGTATGTTACCATGACCATTTCTATGTCAGTTAGGTTAGGTTAGGTTAGGTTAGGTTGTGGTGCCGTGTATTTCGAAATAAATAAATATCTTTGTATTATGGCCTGCGTGTTTGTTCAATAAATTATTGTCCTCGTAAACAGCAAAATACGTAATATTAGCAAAAACTTCATGTACGTACTTTAAACGTTTAAGCCTTTACGTAATTATTAATTACGTAATTGAAGTAATTTATGCTTTTCCGTACAACCTCTTGCTCAACTGCCCTCTGTAGATATTAGTCCAACCTACGCTCCATAGATATTAGTCACCACTGGGACCGTCATAGATATTCGTCCGACCTTAGCTCTGTAGATATTAGTCCACACTCTTAAGTTCGTAGATATTAGTCCAACATATGAGCTGTAGATATTCGTCCGACATACAGGCTGTAGATATTGGCATTTGAAGTCTGCAGGAAGAGAAGAACTTAAGCCATTGTTATTCAGTTTAGAACATTTATAATCATTATTTTATTATTTGTATGGCAGAACTTTTCAAATAAATTTTTTTTTTTTATCTATTAAGAATACTCATGTTTTTATATTTTTTTGGTTCCTACTGGATTAAAAAATTTTTTTTTCTTCCACATAGGAGGCCCTTCCTCAGAGAGCATCTTCCACTCTTCCACAATATGGCATCATAATTCTGAATATTTTGTGAGGCAACTCATTTCTAACTACACGTCGTACATTTCGGAAATGTAATGTATTTTGTCGAAATTTAACTCGGTTTGTAGGTGAAAATAACATAAAGGCGGCACTCCCTTCGATTTCACAACTTATCTTAAACCATCTCATAATGAAGGTACATGATATCAGGAAACTAATGAATCTCCATCATATTTCATGTCGATTTTGTGGTATAATTTTTTTGATTTGGCGTTACGTTTTCTTCGATTTTTTTAATGCAATAATCCTTTTGCACAACTCACTTAAAATAACAGCTGATGGTAACGTAACCCCGTCGCGATCGATTTTTTCAAATTTGACCTATAAACATTCTTAATTCGAAATTGATTAACTAGAAAACAAAAGTTCGTATCAAAAAAGTTATCCTAAAATTCACTCGAAATGTGATGTAGATTCACCAGAATCCTATTTATACCATGAATTTACATATAAATAATAAGTTATTTATTTATAGCGGTGCGCCGCTTCCGAACCCAAACCTTGGGGTATGAACAATTACTTGAGGCGATTCTTCGTTAGGTTTTACGGAGGAACAGTAGGTACTAGTTGGAGGAGTTTTTACTAATAGTAGATTTACCGACATAACATTCAGTATCTCTAAAATGGCAGGAAAGTTCTATTGATTGCATATTTTTTTAATTAAAGAAACCCCCAAATTCATACACACCCTCCATACCTTTTTCCTTCCCAGAATTTACTCTCCTTCCTTCCTTCTCCTAAAAATATCCTCCACACAGAATCCCCAAAGATGAAATAGGCCTTGAAGAATTATTTTTCTTAGGGCCTCCTTAGTGGAGCTAATGCAAAAAAATATATAATGATAATTGCTTGTTGAATTAATTTTTACACCAAACACAAGCAATAATCTCTTTAAAATGGTTCACCTGTACCTACCAGTTTAAAAGTGACCGTAACCTGATCGGTCTATAAACTAAAGTGGAACGAAGTTAAAAATCGTTGTATTTTATTCCATCACGAAAAACCAGTTTGAAAAACCAATTTGGAAGGCGGGAATAGATACCGCCACCCCGTGAACCATTATTGGATAACCAACACCTCTGCCATAGGTCACCTCAAGTGGTTTGCTACATTTGGTGATTTAACAGGGGTGCCCGAGTTCATGGGGTGAGGTTTGTCTAGGTCTTGGGGGCGGATGACTAGGACACACTGAACCCCAGATTCCAACCCACCCCTTAAATCCTTTTCCTTCCCAGAACTCTCGTCTCCTTCCTTTCTTAAAAAAACCATCCACACAGCATCCCCAAAGATGACATAGGCCCTGAGGGAAATTATTTTCCTCATGGCCTCCTGTGTGGAGCTCATGTAAAAAAAAAGTAACCGAATATTGCCGTAAATAAAAAATAAATAATTAATTAGTTGTGAAAACATTTTTTTTCTTGGGGTTTTATTAGACATTATCTGAAATGTATACCAAACAAATATAAATAAACCCAGAAAAATTTAAAAATTTGTTACGATCTCTTAAGTGCTGCAGATGCAGGTACCACGATTTCTGAATAACGTGTAAAGTACAGTTTATTACTATTACTAAAAATAATTATTATTATCACAAGCGTAGTAAAATATATCATTCTTAAATTTATGTAAGTTTGTCCAAATTAAATAAAGACATGGTGCACTATGCAGTATATAAACCGGGGCGCTAAAACAAGGCCTGGCCCGAGAAATAATGCAGCCCATAACTCCACCCATTCCCTCTTCGGAAACGCCCGAAACCGATATTTTTTTAGGCTCCTGTTGCAATTTAACACCCAGATTCCTATTCCTCGTACCTTTTACTTTCACAAAACTTCATTTACTTAGAAGGACTCTTCACATAGCATTCTAAATAAAAGAAGACATTGGTTCTGAGGCAAATTATTTTCCTCAGAACCTCCTGTGTGGAGCTATCGTAAAAACATCTTTTTAGCGAGTGTGGGCTAACGTAATTGACACGCGTTACCTCCTCTGCACGTAAATAGTTAATCTTTGTAGTCTTTTGAAGAATAACACTCTTTTAAATGATGAAAAATCACTCCTTCTATGCTTTAAGCGTGTATATATTATAAATATGTAAAAATTATCATGAGCGTGTGTGTATGTATTTGCGTATTATACTAATAATATAAAAAATGGTTCCATGCCAACTCAGAATGAAACCAACTCAGAACCACCTCAGAAAGGTCATAAAAAACTATGAAAAAATAATTTAAAAATAGCCGGTAATACTAACCTAACTTAACCTATTTAACCATTTTTAAAATATTTTTTTATCATCACTCTTAAATGACCTTTCTGAGGTGGTTCTGAGTTGGTTTCATTCCGAGTTGGCCGGTCACAATAAAAAATATTAGCAATACCCTGTATTATGTAAGAACATTATTTTAAAACTTACCTTTTTAATATCATTCCCCATTTTAAAATAATAAAGTTTAGTTGAGTAGCAAAATTCTCGCAGAGTGCACTTGTGTTACATCAACAATGCATGTCCAGTAGCAAGTAGCAAGCCAGCGATAAAGAAAGTGGAAATATATCCGATTCATGGAGATAAAGCTCGGCCGTGATCAGGTGTTTGGAGGGTGGATACCAGTATGTGTGTGGCAAGGTAAGGGTGTTTTCGGTATATACAGGGTGGGTAAAGGCTGTACAGGGTGGGTCACGGCACCTTCCCAATTGCTACCCCATCACAGGACGAAATTTGTTTTCCACGAAAGATCCCTTCTGTCATATATTTTCTACGTGCGCAAACCACGATCACAGATTTCACGTTGGCTGCTTCCATTCCATTGATTTATTTGACGGTTTTGGATGCGTATCTCTTTGCATATTTACATGGAAAACGCTTTGTTCAAAAATTAATTTAGGAAAATCGTTAAAAAAATATATTACGGATGAGTAAATTCGTATCACGTTTTTGTACATTGCGTTGGGTTGTGTTAAAAACCTATTTCTTTCCTTCCAAGTGTCCTGACGGTTATTTTTTCATATTGGATTTGTAAATAAAACGTCAAATGTTAATATAAATTACAATTAAAAAAGTACGTAAAATAAACAATTTAAATATTCAGGGAGTGTTTTTAAATATTGAAAGTATTCACCTTTCTCGTGAGGTGTGTTTTTCTGAGGCTCATTCGAGTTCGGCAGACGTGGCTTAGATGTATATTGTTTCGAGAGCATTTTTGTGGTGGCATTGATGAAAACACAGTAATATGTAAAGTTTGTTAGGTTAGGTAAACGAAGTTTACCTGGTGCTGTACGGCTGTATGGCTGTACCCACATAATATCTTACGACGAAACGTGCCCACTTCCCCAAGCGGAGCACGTATGAATCGTTAAACATGTATTTTCGTATGTTTTGTGTAAAATGATATATTATGTACGTGTTAGATTGAATACATTTACGAAGAAGCAACACATGTGTCCTCTTTTCTATCTAGAGGAAATTCATATTATAATATTTTCTTTGCGCAGCGTCAAAAAAGCAAAAAAAGTTACGTGCTAATAATAAATAATGAAACCTGACGGCGGGGAAGGCTCGCGGAAATACTTAGCAAGAAAATGAGTCAGGTGTGACTGGAGTGATGAAATTTATTTCTTTCAGGTACGCTTAAAAAGTTTTCAGCTCCTTTGTTTTGTATCGACGCGGGGCATAACGTTTAATGATGTCTCGGCAAAAGCTCATAGCCGCGTCGCGCCATTCCATTTTAATACCGCTGCCGAACCCGTTTACTAAGCTCTCTTAGTTTTTTTTTTTCTGTGGGTGCCTGCATAATATTTTCAAAGAGTTTTCATTTACATTTTACTATTTCATTTAGTATAACAACGTATGTTTACTACCCGGTTTGATGATGATTGATACACATGATGTTTAAAGCTCAATATTTTTAGAATAAAATGATATTGTATTTTGAAGATATTCCTATTGTAATTTCATGACGCTAGGATTCCAATTTATACATTTTGAAGATATTGCTGTAGTAAACTCATGACCCAAGGGCTCCAAGTTAGGCATTTTGAAGATATTGCTGTTGTAATTTCATGACGCCAGCGTTCCAAGTAATATATTTTGGAGATATTGCTGTAGTAAATTCATAACCAAAGGGCTCACAGTCAGACATTGAAGGTTATCTACCACTTACCCGCCCTGGTATAAGTAACAGATGGTTACACTGTCAAGGCTCTCGCAAGGAGCCTAATTTTTTTTAAAGAACGAATCTACATTTAATTTTGAACGAATCTAGACCTCCAGTGTCCCTGCATACGGTGTTAGGAAGCAGTATGCAAGTGCTTACATAAAATACAAAATGCGAATAATATAAAGCAAGTCAGGGATAAACTGATTACAAAAGATAACAGAAAAACAAAAAAAAGGCGGCTGCTCGCAGGGTAATGGCATCTTGCGTATGCTGCAAGCATCTGCAAGAAAAGATAATGAAAACAAGTATTGCGATATTAAGAACGCTTGTGTCGGGTGGGATATCTCGTCATCTCACAGTCAGACATTTTGAAGATATTGCTGTGGTACATTCATGACCCAAGGGCTCCAAGTTTGGCTCCAAGTTTGGGCTCCAATTTTGAAGATATTGCTGTAGT
The DNA here is from genome assembly GCA_929108145.2 of Limnephilus rhombicus. Lineage (NCBI taxonomy): Eukaryota > Metazoa > Arthropoda > Insecta > Trichoptera > Limnephilidae > Limnephilus > Limnephilus rhombicus. The sequence goes on from OV815271.1 coordinate 43,755,601, forward strand.
AAATCCATGAAGCCAGGGCTCCAAGTTAAACATTAACAGCCTTACTAAAACCCAGTGAAAATTTTATTCAATTGACAAACGGCCGCAGATGTGAAAACATTACTAATTAAAAAAATTGTTCATGGAAAAAATACACGTGGTTTACACGGCCCGAGGGGGTAGTTTATCTCTGTTTTATTAATGATGTCGGAACGGAATTTTTCCAAAGTATTTTGAATGTTCTATACATTTCTTATTTTTGAAGGTGTCGTAAAAACAAATACCATTTATGAAAACTAGATAAAATTACATTTTAGATTTTTGTATTTGAAATAAACTTTAGTTTTCAAAAACTGCCATATTTTAAGATTCAAACTCGGAAAAAAATGGAAAAAAATTTCCTCCCACAACATTTTTGACCAAAATTACAGAAATTTAAAAAAAATCTAAATTAAAAAAACACAGTCCCTTTATGTAATAAATTTGAAAGGAAACTGTCACCTCACTTTTTCGCCGTGCAAACAATAAAAAAATAATTAAAAATTTCAAAATTTTCTTATTGCCAAAATAATAACTTAGAAATAATACCGAAATTTTAAACAGATTTCTTGCATCTCTAAAGACGTTAATATTTTTGATACGTTTACGAACACATGTATTAGATATTAATATTATAAAAAATTATCACTTTTAAGAAATTTTCTTAAAATAAAGATAACCTATAAAACAATATTCTGAGAGTTCAACTTTGAAAGTACGGCGTTTGTACGATAACTTGATTAAACTGATGTAAACCACACAAATAACATGGTAAATATATCAATTATGTGAACAGAAGAGTAAATTCGTTACTACAATAGAAATTATTAAGTAAAATCACAACATTTAGGTACTAACAAAATTTTCGATATCCCGCCATAAAACACACCGACCTGTTTTGTCATCGCGGGCTGTCGCGGGCCGTTAAGAACTAATGCATAGGCGCGCCAATAATGCCCCTTGCGGATAAAAATTAAAACAACATTCTTCTTCCTTGCGCTGTCCCAACTCATTGCCTAGGTAGGCTGTTGGGGTCGGCTCTTCTCGTTCTCAGGTTGTAATATCTTCTGTTCTGGGTATCGCCTTCATCCAGGCCGTTTTTCTGAAGAATTTTGGAACATTGAGTCATCCAGCAGTTCTTCGGTCTTCCTCTGGATGACTCTCGGTGAATCTCCATAGACATTGCCTGCCTCACTGTGTGGTATGATGGTCTCCGTTTTATGTGTCCATACCATCTCAACTGTCGTTCTTCCAGCTTACTATTTATATCTGTGACACCCAGGCTACCACGAATGCGTGAACTTTTGATCTTATCTTTTAGGGTTACTCCTGCCGACCATCTAAGCATTCGCATTTCTGCTGTTTCAAGTTGCCTAGTGTAGGAGTTGTACATAGTCCAGCATTCGGAGCCATACATTATTGCGGGTCTTACAATAGTCTGGTATATCTTTCCTTTCAGTTTTATAGGCATTTTGGAGTCACACAATATTCCTGTTACGGATCTAAATTTAATTCATCCCATACCTATTCTATGGATGACATCCGCTGCACATCCTCCGTCTCTGTGGATTAGTGAGCCCAGATAGAGCCCAGAAAATTAAAACAACATTGTTTCCTAGTAAATTAAAACCGTATATAACGTTGTCAGATCTTCAAAGTATTTTAACAGCGTGATCACGTAAGAAAGGTTATTGGTAATAAAACGTGTTTTAGTGTACATGGGGTTTATTTATGTTATTGCAATAACACAGATTATCTGCCGTGAAAATTTTTTTTTAGTAAGGCTGTTAGAAGATATTCCTGTTGTAATTTCATGACGCCAGGGTTCCAAGTAATACATTTTGAAGATATTGCTGTTGTAAATTCATGACCGAAGGGCTCCAAGTTAGACACGTTGCAGATATTTGTGTTGTAATTTCCTGACGCCGGGGCTCCATGTTGGACATTTTTTTGGGTCACAGAAAGATTTACACTCTTTCAGTTGAGTCTTGCTTTGCTAACTGGCGTTGCTCTTATTTTATGTTATAGATTAATTAAGAATATGCAAAATAAAACCTTCATTTTTAACTGTAGAACGCATGACGTTGGAAGCTGAAAATGGTGAAAAGACGAATAATTTTAGTGATGTCAGAGATTAGTAATAATCTGACTAGTGATTAGTGATAAAGACTTCACTGCTTCATGCAAATAAACATTATTACTTTAGCTACATAAAAAAGTTTAACATTATTTCTTTTAATCAGTGAAGACAACTATAGGGAAGACAACTTCACTCATTGAATCTTTTTATGATTTTCCAGTTTCAATTTTTTCTTGGATAGTCGCTAATATTGTTTTCAGAGATTAAATATTACAATTCGAGGTTTTAATCATAAATTGATTAAAAAAACTAGTATTCCACTTCTCTTTAGGTAGTTTATATATTATGTTTGACGGAATAAAATTCAAGAATCTAAATAAAAAAGTAAGGATATAATTAGTTTCTGTTACTCCATTCTTGAAGTCAACTAATTCGGGGTGCCTTTCTAAAACGTCTAAAATGCCTTAACGGAATAATGCCTAGATTAATTTGTAAAGGTTTATTGTCTGGCCAAAGTTTAAACCGCAGCTCGGAAGCTTTGATGATAAACCTTCTTTGGGTTGTTTTGTTTTAAGCATTTTACATGCGCTTAGTATTGTATTATGTGGATTTTAGTAAATAGATTTTCAAATGTTTTTCCGGGGTTTGCTTGAAATAAATACGCGTATACGATATTTTAAGAAACCATCTGCAGTTATTTTGAAATCATTGTTTTAAACTGTTACAAAGACTATTATAAGTCAAAACTATAATTATTTAGTGATAAAAATATTAATTCATTCGTAAAACGAACCCCTTCGTAGAGCATTTAACTGGTTGTCTCTGTTTTCATAAATTGGGGGCTTGAAATGTGATGTGGAAAGATATTTTTATTTCATTTTATGTTCTTAATTGGAATGGGAAATATCCTACAACGCAAGTTTATTTTTTCAAATAATTTGTGTTATTTTACGTTTTATTCATTTTAAAACAATAATAATATCTTGTCGATATTCTGAGTATCGCCCTTGTGAAAAACCACCATCCAGAATCAAAAAAATTAGTGGACATGGTTTTTTATCCGTATTTTCGGTCAGATTTGAATACCAGATACTTTCCCACCTTCCCTTCCCACCTTTCTCTTCCCCATCACCTACCTTCTTCACTACCATCAGTCTCACAACATATCCAAATTGGGGGTGCCAAAATCTCACTGTTTTTAGATAATTGGGAGCAATTGAGACTCATGGCCGGTACTCATCTAAAAAAGACTACTTTCAGTATTACTCTAGACGTGACCAAAAGTCGAAAAACAAATCATTGGTGAATTGTTTTTTTTTGTTTTCTAACGATTTGAGCGTTATATGTAGAAATACGTTTTTCAATCATTTTCTTCGGCTTTCGTACCATATTCCAAATATTTTAGCTCGAATATTCTACAACCGAAGATGGTATATTTCCATTGGCTCTGGGCGGGGCACTCTTCTGTGAAACATAAAAACAAAACAAATGTTATATTTTTTCAAAGTTTTTAAATATTATTATTATTTAACTTTATCATGGAAAGACACATTTCCAGGCTACCAAAAACCAATATAAATCAAATTTAATAATCTTATTTTTAATTAATTCCGCAATTATTTTAATTTTTTTTGTATTATTGCGAAAGCTGTGTCAGCTTAAAAGTTTCAAACATATTGAAAATAGCTTTGTAAGCCGAAACAGCTGTCACAATAAAAATCTAAAATAATTGCAAATAATAAAACATCATAACATTTGAAAAACATGAAGTTCTACGAATTAAATACAAAAACAGTTAATACCAAAAATCAAATAATATTTCATTTCCTTTTACCACCAAAGCAATTGAATATCTGCGGATTAAACCTGCTACACGCCGCACAGTGCATTGTTTCTTGGACAAAATTACAAAAATCTGCCTTCGAGTTAATGAACTTTGATTTTGCTGTTGTAAAGATGGCCGTCATTATTACTAAGATGATTGTCATTGGCTAATTATGCGCCCTGAACTTAGAGATTACCAACAGAAATGCGCTAATCACTTTACCATCTTACCATCAAACCACAATGAAATCTACTGGCAGAGATATTTCAATATATATTGAAATTATGTCATTACTTTCTCTGTTTGGTCCATATTATGTCTCCCAAATATTCAAATAAATTTCACGCTTGATTAATATGTTACTCAACTTTGATTTTATGTTTTAATGTTGGTCTATTGATAACATTTTATTTCTTAAAACTTCGATTGCATCTGTCGGCGACTAACGATTTTATGATTTTTTTTTCAGACGAATCATAACGATTTTATTTTCTATAAAAAAATTCGAATTCACAAGAGTGTGCTTCGATAGCAAGAAATACCATCAAAATCTGGTTGTTTTTGAGGAAATACGATTGCTCTTGAATTTTTTTGACGTCAACGATCAACAGCGGGATCAGCTTATGTCTTAAAGCAGACTATTTATTTAAAATTTAATAAAAAAAAAACTGGGCGCAGTTAATCTGAATTGCCATAGATTTTGTATAGGCATTGAGACTTGGCTTAACCGAGAAATGTGCTCTTTTAAATGAAATCAATCAGCCTGGACAAAGTCATACCCACGGAAGACCCCTAAAGCCATCAGAGGAAGCATAGCCCAACGATCCCAGCTCACAGATTACAGGCGTGGAAAAGGAGTAAAATGAAAGTAAGAGTGCTCATAAGGGACAGCAGTATCGATATATTTAAATTAAAAATGCTGTTAAGTTTTTATAAATTTATTGATTACTTTACAAGAGTCTCAGTTGCTCCCGTCTGGAGCCAGTGAGCCTATGGCATCCCCAATTGATATGTTGTGAGGCTGAAGGTAGTGGGAAGTGAAACGGGATGAGGAAGAGGAAGGTGGGGAATTACCTAGCTATTCAGATCTGGTCACCAAACATGGCTGAAGCCATTTCAAGTAACGTTTCAAATCTGAATGGTGGTCATTACTCCAGGGCGATACTGAGAGTATATTCCACTTTGGAACGTGCCGCAAATATACTATATATTATTTTAAATCAATTAATTATGAAATAACACAAATTAATCAAATACAATTTATTTGCGCACGCCGGGATTCAATCCCGTGACCTTTCAATTGTGAGTAAGAACCTTTCCCCTTGAGATGAAACAAATGTACATAATTCTCTATGCGTAGTATTATATGCCTGGCAGTATTTCCGCAAGGTGCGTTCACAGGTGTGAATTTTTTTTCCAATCGCATATTTATTTAAAGACGCACTAGAAGTGAGATACGAAGCAGTTGAAATTGTAAAAAAAACACACCAGGAAAAAATATTTTTAAAAAATTTGACTCTAAAATTAAAATTTAACTCATCGCAAATGCTCGAGAGTAAGCTCTAAAAGACCTCATAAGAATGTTACTGTTGACTTATGAACCTCTCTTATCATCCGAAAAGAAAATGACTATAAGTAAAGACGTGAAAATGGGTGGAGAGGTTCAGAAATACATCAAACAAGCAGAGGAATCTTCCGATTCATCCAGACTAAACCTAGAACTAGACTTATAATTGAGTACGATATATAAGATTAAAATGATAAGAGGACAAATATTGTTTTTTATTTGCAATGACTTTCACATGTGTATCGAACGTGTTATGCAGCCAAGGCGAGCAAGCCCTGCCCCAGCAGCGCCACTGTCAGAATAGTGGTGCTCCTCATCACCGCAGCCAAGGAAAGCAAGCCCTGCACCAGCAGCGCCACTGTCAGAATAGTGGTGCTCCTCATCATCACAGCCAAGGCGAGCAAGCCCTGCCCCAGCAGTGTCACTATCAGAATAGTGGTGCTCCTCACCACCGTAGCCAAGGCGAGCAAGCCCTGCCCTAGCAGTGTCACTGCCAGAATAGTGGTGCCCCTCATTACCGCAGCCAAGCCGAACAACGAAACAACGGTGAACAACGGTGCTCCTCATCGGAGCAGCCAAGGCAAGCAAGTTCTTCCAGAACAGCGGTACTCTCCAATGTCTCCTCAGACGGGGGAGCCCGTTGCCCCATCAAAAGGGACAAAATTTCACGGAGCTGGCTCCGAGAAGAAAAACTCTCTAGTGGCACTAAAGTCAAGATACAGACGCGCAATTCTCTAGCAATGCCATGCATCAATTGGCGTTGCTAACCACCAATCATACCTCACACGGGGGAGTCTGGGAAAGGTTAATACGACCCACGAAGAGGCAACTTCTGTCAATCAACCATTCAAAAGGAAAGCCAAGCCATGATAACTCAAACCCATTTCTGGACAGATTCAACAACCGTATTGTGTTGGCTACGCACCGACCTATCACCCGAGGGAACGTGGTTCTCCAGCCCGGCCTTCCTCGCCATGCCTGAGACTTCGTGGCCAAAAGAACGAGTTCAAACACCCGACGAACGAACACTGGAAGTGAGGCCCTACTACGTCGGTCTTTTGTAAATCCCAGAAGGACGCCTTTAGAACCGATATGAATGCCCTCAGACAAAGGTATATATTACCATCCGGCAGTCGCCTAGTTTCATTGAATCCCTTTTTCGGACAAGACGGCAGGTTGCTGATGGGTACGCGACTAAAAGCCCTACACAAAACCAAGGATGTAGCGCAGACTCCCGTCATCCTGGACGGCAACAATACTTACATTCTGCTCTTAATCTACTACTACCACGAAAAGGCAGACCATCCCAGCATAAAGAGAACAGTGGCAGAGGTACGGAGCAACTTTTGCACCACATGCAGAAAGATCACGCGTACCTGCCCCATATGCTACATACGTAGAAGCAAGCCCACACCACCCCTAATGGGAGCATTGCCGCTACATCGAATGATACACCACACTGCGGGCTAAACTACTTCGGACCCATAACTATCACAGTTAGCAAATATCGAAAGAAACGCTACGCCGCTATCTTCACTTTCTTCTCGATGCGCGCCGTCCATCTAATATAATATATATAATATATAATATAATATATAATATATATATATAATATCATAGAACTTGTTGCTTCTCTAACCGCCAACTCTGCTATTATGAACATACAACGAATGACAGCACGAAGGCCGTAATCATGTACTCAGAAAACGGGACTAATTTCCATGGAGCCGAAGCCAAGATGAGAAACGCCTTGAAGTTACTAAGTCAAGACGTTAAAATGCTTGACGCCATGACCACCCAGGGCATCGAATGGAGATTTATACCACCAATGACGCCGCACGTAGAAGAAGTATGGGAAAGACTGGTTCGATCCATGAAACGACCCTTTGACATCACACTCAATGAAACGGTAACCAGGGAATATATAATAAACCATATCAATAACTTGACAGTCTATAACGTGATGACTGTCCCCTGACGCCAATTTACTTCCTGCAGGCCAGTCCAGAGTTCATACGACTGGCGGTCATACTCGCAGTTATTCTGCCCTCCCCGGCAACCACATCTGAAACTCAAGTCACCCCGACCTCACTCACTGCCAGCTCTAGACGCGGGATCATTGCTCGAAGACTTATATGCTCGAAAAATAGCTGAGTGCAGCTACGACTGCACTGGGAGGAGAATGTATCGAATGTGTAATGTGTTAGTTTCCCGGGACTTGGGATGGAACCATTACAGTTTAGTTGACCGCGAGGTTAAAGTGGCCTTGCAACGCATGCCGGCTACCCACTGTATATAATTTATTTATTTATTTACGGACAAATAGTCCATTAACAATATAACAATAACACGAATAACAAGCGTGCGTAAAGGCCCGACCGTTCGCCTCGCCATCGATCACCGTTCACATCAATTACCGTTCGCATCACACTTTTCCTAACAATCACCACTTTTTGTAACAATCACCACTTTTTGTAACTGGTTACGCCCATATACATACCTACACATACACATACATACTGTCTCTGCTTGGGATTGGTATTAATAATGTTGCGAATTCCTTTCCTACCTATCCCTAATTCCTACCCGTCAATGTAATAAACGCCCGCCGCAACATATAGCCATTGTGCTTCCGCTATCAAATAAACGAAACTCACGCCTATTGCTGTTTGTGCCTGTTGGATGAGAGAGAAAGCAGACGAGTGCATTTGCCAGCCTACAAGTTCTTTTATCCTTTTCGGTGAGTCCTTTCCTTTCTATGTAACATGTGTTTTTATCGTTTCAAGCAGTGATAGTAACACAAAATCAAGGTCCTTCGCCAGTCATTCTTTACACAAACATATCAATCCACTCTACACAATCATAATCTCATTCAGTAACAATCACCATTTTTTATAACGCATTGACCAGCTTACCCCCCAAGTCGAGCGTGCGTAAAGAAGTTTTAAATCAAAATTTTTTTTCAGCAGTTGGCACTCTTGTGCGGTATTCACATAACAATAATTTACAATAAAAAAATTTTCAAAATTATAAAAATTTTAGCACAAAAATATTCAATGTACATGAAATTTTGCGTTCGGGCAACCTTGTAGATTTTTACAAACGTGAAACAAGGAAATCGTATTTGTTTTTAAAGTTTCGTTTTCAATTTATCACTTCAAAATCTGATGATCCAGAGCGTCGCGGAAACGACTTGTCCAGGCCACGGTTGCGGGCCGAATGAGCTCTGAATTTTGTGTTTCTTGCTCTCAGAAAAAATGTTGAAATGCGGAGCTGTAAATTAATCAATAGTAAATACTTACTAAAATTATTTTTCGATCAAAATTATTTATGATTTGTCAATAATGTCTTAGCAAAATAAGTATGTAAAAAAATCTGAGATATATTAGTTTATAAATGCGCAAATAAATACACAAACGGACCAATTTTCGTCAAGAAACACGTGTACGTATTTATTTTTTCATGATTTTATTTAAACTAAAATTAAACTTCTGAATCATGCGATACCTAGATAAAGAATTGATTTATTTTATTGCATGATTATATGATTTGAAATGGGTGTGGTATAATACAAAATGTTTTTTGAAAATTTAACAAATCTGCCAACGATCTGTGGTATAACCTTATTAAACTAAAAGTTAAAAAAAATTATCAAAATTTGAAACATGCGAATGCTAGATAAAAAAACAATCTTTCGAAATCAATTTATAATTTTTTGTGGAAATGAGTCAATACATCAAAAATCTGATTTAAAAATGGCAAATTTCTGGTTTTCTCTGGTTATGTCCTATTAATAGTTTGATCAGTCACGAGTGCGGGATACTATCGAAAGCCTTTAGGTAATCTATATAGCAAGTATGTAATATACGCTTTTGAGTTTCAATCTGTTTTAGAGTTACAGAATCAATAACGAATTGTTCTTTACATCCCATATGTTTTCTAATTGCATAATATTATTATTATTCTATGGATTATTGCATAAATAATGAAGTATTTTCAAATGAGTAAAATAAATAATTAACTAAAGCCCACTGCGTGGATTTTCAAATTTCAATTCGATCTTTGTAAATATTTGATTTAAAATTATACTTACAAGCAATATATTTATTTTAGGTTATAATGTTATAGCAACGTAAACAATAATATAAAATCATTCAATTCATATAAAATCAGAAAGCACTACTTAGAGCCCACGAGGGGGCAAAGAAGTAGAATTGCGTTGTGGGTTGAATTAAGTCCAATTTGTCTTACTTCGGTTGAAATTGATAAACCATTTAAAACAATCGAAATTCTTTCTTGAAGAGATAATAATTTTCTTTGGCATTTTTGTGGCCTAGGAGTCAGAAGGCCTTATGTACGTTCCTGTATATGTTTATTACATTATTTTTCTTTAAAATCAGTTTCGATCATCTTTCTGTGTTTTTATTGTTCAGTGTCTTGAGAAAATAGTTTTATGCATTCAAAACAAACCGCCGACAAATTATTAACTTTGTGTTTTACCTTAATTCCACCATGTCAATTGACATTAACAAATTGAAATCCAGAATTCACATATTTTTTGCAATTTTATTCATTTAACTAACTCGCCTTTCGTTGTATACTGATGGTTGGGAGATAATAAAGGCATTTAATACGTTAGTGTTGGGCGGATAATACAACATTTTTATATAATTGAAGAAGAAGATTACACTAATAATCTAAAAGAAAATATGAAAAGAACAAGATACAAAAAATAACGGTCGCAACTGGGACATGAACCCAAAACCTCTCGACTTGCCCATTTGCGACCGTTATCTTATTATTTTTCTGCGCTTTGTTCTTATCATATTTTCGTTAAGATTATTAGTATTATCGTCTTCTTCAATGAAATATTAAATTGATGGGAATAACCTACAAAAGTAATAAAAATAAAGTTGTTCCAATAAAAATACTATATTTTTATATTATTTTTACAGTTGATAGTTTTTCCACAATTACGAGTTAGATAATCCGTGGTTGTGGGCCACAAATCATTTGGAAACCCACTGGCATTCAGTTTAACACCTGAGTTCATTTTCACCAAATAGTTAAAAATTTATATTTTTGTTTTGTTAAAAAAATTGGCACAAACTAAATCAATGAAGTTTTTTGAAATCGCTTTTATATAAGTAAGCAGAATAATTGCCAACTAAAGAATAACTAACAACAAAAAATGCCTAACGATAGAAAAGGAAGGGTATTGTAAGAAATCCGTAAAAACCTAAAAAACGGAACAATTATGAGAAAAATTAAGCTAAGCGGTAAAGAAACCAATTATTTCTATAATTTTTTTTTATTGTTTTTTTTTTTTCAATTTCAAAAATGTTATTGAATTTTCGAGAATTCGGACTATTTCTGCGCTAGTTATTTGATACTGATCGCACACAGTGACGGTTTTATTTCACCTCACTATAAGTTTAAGACAACCATTAACAAAAAGAGTAGACAATAACCAAATGAAAATAAATAATTCTGTCGCATTATTATTAAATTAAACCAAAGTTGTTATGAATTTTCTCTTTGATACTCCATAAAGATTTTTTCAAGAGTGCGTAGGTTGAAATAACGACATTTACTGTATGTAACTCAATCATGTTTATTGTATTCTGTCCAGAATACTTCAAACCACAATGTGATTAATTTCCAAGTAAAAAATATGGAGTATATTAATACATTACTCTGCAATTTTTTCTTCATGGTAAATAATATAATATAATCATTTTTAATTTGGTAGGCGGGTATGGGTACCACCCGTAAGTGCGGTACCCATACCCGCCGAAACCGGAAGTGGTTCGCTAAGTTTGGTGACTTAGCAAGGGTGCCCGGGTTCTTGGGGTAATATCTGTCCAGGTCTTGATGGCGGGTGCGTCGGCCCACCTTCTGCGTGGCGGGTCGGATTGGGAGATGCTGGTTGAGGGAGTCTGGGTCGCTCGGTAGTACAGGGGCCTGACCCTCAGGCTTACGACTGAGGGTGGGCTGCCCAATCAACGAGTGTAAAAACCCCGCCGCTGCTTTTGTACCGGTTCGTGACCAGAGGGGACCCAGCAGTAGCGTATGGGGCGCATTGGGCGACCTCTCCAGCCGGACTCTCCCTTCCCATCGCCTTGTACCGCAGTAGGTGGGTTGGATACATACGTCCGTCACTCCTGGAAACTCTGATCCCCAGCATCCTACCCACCCTTTGTACCTTTCCCTCCCAGACCTTCCTTCCTCTCATAGCACACTTAGAAAACTCGACAAATAAAATCATGAATTTACAACCATCAATAATTAACGTCATTACAGCGGCAAAAAGTGCGGGTCAAAACTGTTGGTGAATTACACGAACATTCGGGGCTGCACACCAATTTAAACTCTATCCACTACCATCTTTTTTCTCAACGCCCCAACCTTCTTTTCCTGTCTGAAACGCAGATAGCCGAGCCTGTAGACGCCTCCTATCTGGACTGCCCGGGCTTCACCCTTGCAGGCAAGTTTAGACCTAAAGGAGGTGTCTGTCTCTATAGTCAAGCTGACGTCAACTGTGTGCTACTGTTGAATCTGGAAAACTCCAGAACCGACGTAATGTGGGTACGCGTCAATCTTGCCAGTACGGTAAGATTCTACGCGTGTTTATACCGCTCACCGAACCTTAGTGAATCAGATACGTCCGAGCTCTTTAAATATTTAAGCGAAAATATCAGAGTTTATGGTCCTGGGGGACTTCAGAAGTTCTCAGAATCAACAGACTCGGCTGGACGACAAGCGGATTCCTTTTCCCTTTGCTACAGATTGGAGCAAATGGTTCAGAAGCCTACAAGGGTTCCTGATGTCCAGACTCACCGTTCAATCTGTTAGACCTATTTTTAACCACTGTGCTACACGGTTACAAGATTGAAGTCACAGCGCCTTTAGGATCGTCCGATCGACTGCCTGGTGATGACATCAATCCCCGTAAACTTCGGACCTCCAAACGAGAGGCTGAAGAGAAAAGTGTGGCACTATAGGTTAGCAGATTGGTTCGGTTTGCGGGCACATTTTAACGTTTTACCGTGGTAAGTTGTCTGTTTTCGGACTTCGGATCCCTCAAGATGTGCCCAGGAAATTGGTGAAGTCATCACATCCGCGATGGATGGCTTCATCTAATCTACTGTTAAGGAAACTGGTGTAGACTCAAAGCCGTGGTTCAGTCGACAATGCGCTGAAGCAGTGTGACGAAAAAAAGCGACTTACCGAGCCTACAACACATCTAGAACATCCGAAGACAGAACAGCTTACAACAAAATGGCAAGTAAAACCAAAAGAATCATAAATAGGTCAAAACTCGAGCACGACCAGCAGATCAGCAGAAAGCTGTCTGCATGCCCGCATGGCTCAATAGGTTGCTAAATAGCTCCAATTTTGACGAAGCTTTTTAAAATGTCCCTTAAGAATGGCTCTGTGCCCTCTGGTTGGAAAAAAGCGGTTATCCATCCTATTCCGAAGAAGGGTGACCGCTCCAACCCAGCCAACTACCGCCCCATAGCGATCACATCAGTTCTGTCTAAGGTGATGGAACGATAAACTGCTCACGTACCTCAAGAAGAACCAAATTATTATTGACCGTCAATACGGATTCCGGCGGAACCGCTCGTGCAGTGATCTTCTCGCGTATGTGACGCATGTTTGGGGGCGATGCCTGGAACGTGTCGGTGAGACCCAAACGGTTGCACTGGACATTTCCATGGCCTTTGACCGGGTTTGGCACTGAGGACTTGTCAACAAACTGCCTTCTTACAGACTTCCCGCATCCTTATGTACGTGGATTGCTGACTTCTTGAGGGAGAGGTCGATTCAGACGGTAGCCGATGGTTTCACCTCTTCCTCACACTCGATAAATGCTGACGTCCCGCAGGGATCGGCTCTGTCTCCGACTTTGTTTTTGTTGCACATCAACGACCTTTTGTCATGTGCACCAATTCATTGCTACGTGGATGACAGTACAGTTCATGATAGCTTTTTGTTTGATAAGCCCCAAAAGGGCACACAAACTCCAATAGCTCGGAGAACTTTGAAGCAAAGAATGGACGGTTACCTCGAAAGTATTTTCTCTTGGGGTAAGAATAACCTCGTCGAATTTAGTGTTTCAAAGACCCGCTCATGTTTGATAACGTCCGTAAGGGATCAAAACGAAAATCTAGTCTCCTTCAATGGAAGCAATCTTCCGAACAGAACCTTTATCGATATGCTTGGTACACAACTGCTAACCTTGTACAAATCGCAAGTGCGCCCCACGGTTGGATTTGGCAGCCACCTCTGGCCTGGAGCTCCAAAATACGTATAGTATGCTGATATGCTTGGTGTAACCCTAAGTGACCAGCTCAGGTATGGGGGCTCCATCGAAGCCAGAGTAAAGTAAGCCTCCCAAAAACTGGGCGTACTGTACAAGGCCCGCAAATAATTCAATAGTACACAACTGCTAAACCTGTACAAATCACAAGTGCGCCCCACGGTTGAATTTGGCAGCCACCTCTGGTCTGGAGCTCCAAAATACCTGAAAAATACCCCCGACTGTGCAAAAACGGGCGTTCCGCTTAATAGATTCTCCCATCTTAACAGACGGATTGCACTCTTTAGAGCATAGGCGCCGGGTGGGAATGCTATCCTTGTTCTACCGGTATTACAATGTAGGATGCTCCGAGGAACTAGCGTCATTGATCCCTTCGGCACTGGTGCATAGTCGGGAAACACGCCAAACGCGTGCCCAACATTTGTACACGGTTGACATTCGTCATATGAGAACGGGTCGTTTCTTCGACTCGTTCTTGTGCTCAACAGCTCGGCTGTGGAATGATTTTCCGGCCTCTGTGTTTCCTCCTTCCTACAACATGGGTCTCTTCAAGACCAATGTTCATTCCTTCCTCTCCTCAAAAAGACCCTCCACACAGCATCCCAGATGACATAGGCCCTGAAGGAAATTATTTTCCTCAGGGCCTCCTGTGTGGAGTTAATGTAAAAAAAATTAAGAATGTAAAAAGGTTATTTTACCTTAATTAATTTTTTTTTTAACATTTGAACTTTTTTAAAGTTTAGTTCTAACAGCACGGGCACTAATCATAACATGCATTACATGTACATAATAAGTCTCTGGTATTAAGCCATAGTTGTAGGTAATAGTATGAAAGATATAATTAGAAATATGTAAATATAAACTTACAAATAACTTAAATAAAATAACTCATAATATAGCAGTTTTAAGTTCAGAACTGCCTGAGAGGAGATTTAGAGCCATAAAATGGGATGACATTGGACCTCCCGGGGATATTTTAGTCCTAAAACGTTTCCCTGGCTCATGCAAGAGGGCGACAGAGATGTGGATAAACTCACCCTCTTTTGAAATATTTTTGGACTGAGGGAAAGGTATGAAACTTTCGGATTTTTAACCCTCCCGGATCCACGATGCGATTATAGTTTACAACGCTCTTTAAAACATCAATAACTCCTCAAATGCTTCAATCTTAAAAACAACATTTTAGGTATTCCTAAAAAATATATTTTTGCATCCGTAAAAAATATTTAAAAAATTGTGACGATTCTGAATAAAATAATAAAAAATGCTTTCCTAAAAGTCGACACATTTCTATGTCAGATAAGACAACAAATTTTAAATTTCTATGGGAATAACAGAGAAGACGACACATTAATTCATTCCAACCTCATTAACCTAGGTCCAATATTACGATCTCCTTTTAGTTATGTTTGACAAAAAGAGATGTAAAATAAAACGTTAAAACCTTTTGCCTATCTGTAGAGACTATTTTACTTCTCTTAAAGGAGAATCAAGTGTGTTATGTAAGAAAATTTCTTGGATATGAACTAATATACACACATACCACTATCGAATGATTTATAAATGTAAAAAAAAAGAGTTTGAAAAAAATGGTTTTGGAGACGTAATTTTTTATTATTTATATATCTACAAGTAACAGATTTACAAAAAATATTTTTTTCCAATTATTTCTGGATTTCACCCTTCAATGGTTTTCTTACAGAGAAAGGAAACGTAAATTTATATATTAATTTTATTTATTACCTTCATCATTAAAATTACAGAGAAAGGAAACGTAAATTTATATATTAATTTTATTTAAATGTTCAAATTTCATAATTATATGAAAGATTGGAGTCGAGTTCAGACTGAGAAGAGATGATAGAATAGAGAATAGAAGAGATGATAGAATTGAATAGAGGGGAGGCAATTTTGTTGAAGATTGATAGAAGAGTGGATATTTATTCAGAGAGGAATAACCAAAAAATATTTGAAAACCAAAACTAATTATAATAAAGTAATTTCTTGTCAACACACTACCCAACTCAATAGAGAAAACATTTTCATCAAACTCGTTTTGCATTTGGGGAGTGGTGCCAATCTCCTACCTACCGCCATTGAGTAAACAATCAGTGAAATACACTTTACATTAAAATTGCCAAAACAATAAGAATTTCCAAGTAAACACAACAAAAATTATAAAATACTAGCTGACCCGGCCACGCGTCGCTGTGGCCAATAAAACACAACGTTATCTACTGGATAGTTATCCAGCCTTTATAACCACCGCCGTCTTTGAGTTTATTCCAAAGAGACACACAGATGCCGCGGAGGACTTTAATTTATAATACGTAGAGATGGTGTGAAAGATTATAATAATGTGCATGAAATGCTTGTGGTAACTAACGTATTAAAGTTAATAAGGATTTATACTGTATCCGCCTAAATAACTTTTCAATTACCGAAATGTTCGTGACCATTTTTTTAGGAGATAGAATGGGTATAGTAAGCTATCCGTAAAATATAGATATATGCCTTCGCAGACTTTTTTGTAGATCTATAAAAGAGGAATATCCCACCATGCATTGTTTTGTTAAATCCCAAAAGGATTAGGCAGCGTTTTCAATGAAATCTACCAGGCGGCTTGACTTTTTCCGACAATTCAACAATTATCGTTATATTTCAACCAATTAACACAAATCCTTGACAAATTACATACTTCAACCTTCCTCACGAAACACCTATCTATTGGTGAAAACCGCATGAAAATCCGTTCAGTAGTTTTCGAGTTTATCGCGAACAGACAGACAGACAGACGACGCGGGGGACTTTAATTTATAATATGTAGAGAAGAAGTGAAATCATTGGCGTTTGCATTATTTGGTCAATTAGATTTCTGAAATACAGTATATGCTGTCCCTTGCTGTGATTGAAAAATATTACAAAAAAACATTTCTGAAATAATATCAAACGCGTAAGCGCAAAAATCAGTATGTCAATATTATCGCCATTGGTCGAAAGTGTCGTCATTTTTCTTGCTATTGGCTCAAAGTGTTAAGAACAAACATCTTTTTAAATAATTTCAAAATGGATTTAAATGAAAACCCTCTCAACTACATGAACAATGCAAAAGATTCACTCAGTTCACTAATCAAAATTATTAAAGACCCCGGAAAAAACTAACGGAGAAGCCACGGTTAGAACCATCCGGTGTTGATTTGTCAATTGCTAATCCTAGTGAGAGAGAGATTCTGGGTATTATTTATCAATCCCGCTATCATAAATAGTCGCATTCTTGATCTAGTTTTTGCAGGAACCGACTGCTACCATATGTAAATCTTTGGAAGAACTATTTATTACCTGTATAACTTTACCACTCTCCTTTGTTATCAACACTTTCTAAAAAATATCAAGTCATCTTATAAATTCTATAAAGCAAATTTTACAAAAATTTCCGATTACTTAAATACAACAGACTGGTCCTTTCTGGATAACACAGATATTAAAAATAATTTAAATAAATTTTAAGCTATTCTAAATGATGCTATTGCAAATTTTGTGCCCCTTCTTTTCTATTCCTTTTTATTTTCAAGCTCCGATGAATGGATTTTAACAGTTATATTGTTTTCGATATTTTGTTTTGTCTATTCCATACTTTATACTATTTTTTCATGTTATTGGTAAGCAATTGTCATCACTGCAGTCCTTTTTATTTTCACACTTTGATGAATGGATTTTAAAATAGTAAAATGGTTCTCGACTTTTTTTCTTTAAAGAGAATGGGATAAAATAGTCAAACCATATTTTGAGTATGTGTATATTGATATTTGCTTTCCTCATTGTTTCCTCCCATGATTTCTCTTGATTAATAACTATACTGTCGTGTTCATAAGATATGATGTCTTTAACTATGCCAAAAGTAAACATTTGATTTTTTCATATACAGGGTGTCCGGGGGTAAAGTGCATTAACTTCGAGAGGTGATTCTACAAGATGGTAGGAGTAAAAAAGATTAACAACTTTTTCCGAAATTCCAACATTTTTTTTCCATACAAAAAGACGTACCTACTAAAAATCCTTAGTGTGAGGCACGATCTTGCTTGCTGAGAGCCTGCCAGGCACGATTGTGGCAACATTCAACATTGCATGGTTGTGATTAAATAATAATGTAAAAATAATAAAGCTGGCCGCTCACGCCGGACTAATTTTATCTTTTTATCACAAAACTACCCCTAAAAGATGGAATTTCGAAAAAAGTTATTTATCTTTTTTACTTATACTATCATGTAGAATCACCTTCCGAAGTTAATGCGCTTTATCCCCGGACACCCTGTATAATATGAAGTCGTTTAAAAAAGGGTCGGACCGATGACTGTTGTGGCCTGTTGAGCTTGTAGTACGCCAAATGATTTGGTTTTGGGTTGACTTAAGGTATTATTAATTTTGGCATATCGAAATATCTCTACTAGATAACTTTGGAACCATAATAGCACTAGACCAAGACACTTTTCTTCATTCTCTAACTCTTTAATTATTTTTTATGTTAATTAAGCAATCTTATCCTGGGTGCTGAGATTGTTCCTAAATCAACACTGGTTTGGGCACATTATCTTATTTTCTTTTGTCGTTGATTTGTTTTTTAGCATTTTTTTCAATGATTTTGTTGCGAGTATTTTGGTAATCTTTTCATAGTTGTTCGGGAATACATTGTTCTTTAAACTTACATTTATTAAATATGCAATGGGTTTGCTGAATACCTCACGTTCAGCTTTTAATGTTTTTATAGTAATATATACATATATACACAACATTAGAATGATCAAATGTGTTTTAAAATTAGGTTATTGTCTTGGAGATAACTATAATGGTATGGAAGACTGTATTGGGGAAATGACTACATTACCTTATGAAGGGAGGTATTGAAAATAGACTCGATTAAACTTAGATTAATTCATTGAATAAATTTATTAATTCATTATTGATAATAAAGTTGGTCGGGGGCAGCGACTCGAAACAAATGTGATGAGCTTGGATATGCAATCCGATCAAGACGACTAGGTGATACCAGCGCAGGATTATATTATGGAATTACGAACCGCCCACCACTATCGAATGATTTTATTATGAGTTAACTGCATTAGTTTAAAAAAAACAGTAGTTAGTCTACATCTACTTACCCGATAATATGCGCTGTAAATGGATGTAAATGGATTAAATATGAGTCGATGCGCTGCAACCTTTTACAAACTAATGACCGGGAAAATATAAATTGAGCAGATTAAAAAAAACTATTTGCGAAATATTTTAATGCTTTTTAAACATTATAATATACTCGTACATAGATACCTTCCTTATTTTAGTAATGCAAAGTAAAATATTTTATTCCTTTTACATCGGATTAAGTTCCAAACATGATCTCGTAATAACCATTAGTGGTGTGAAACATAAAATCGTAGCTATGCATGCAACATGTTTTATACTAGGACTGCCATATTCATATACCCGCAGGAATTATTGCGGTTTAGAGCGAGTACTTAAATAGACACTGCTCAAAACCTAAATCACAGTAAAGTCTTGAGAACAATTCGCATTATTTACAAGTACTTACCTCATGTGGCCGAAGGGGTAGGGAAATTGGCATAACACCTTGCTAGACATTTGCATAAAAGTTAAAGTAGACCGACCCAAAATCACGTAGAAAAATTAGCTGGAGGAAATCCTCGGTCCAAAATCAATAATTTCATTCGCGTGCCGGGTTCTGCACCGGTACCTACCTCTGCCGTCTAATAAATTATTGCTGCGTTATAAATTTCTTAAGCTGTGTGAAGCGAGTGCAATGTTTCCCATTACCACGTACTTTCGTAAATTTGAGCCGTGTAGTGTTGGAAGTGTAAGCGGGCAGAGATCACGTTTGTTCCATCCAGAGATTTCGTAATAAATTCAAATTTTATGGCGAGGTGCGGAAGACGCTCGCAGATTGTCGGTGGTTTACGGGATCGCGCCAAATCCATTCCCGCCATTTTACGCCCAGGGATGTTATAATGTGACCGCCATCTTACTATTCGGCGTTGACTGGTATTATCGACTTAAGCCGAGATCTAGGACTCTTTCAGCAGTTCGAAAAAGTGACTTAAATTCTTAGTTGCAAAAATGGGCTTCGAAATAACTTTTTTTACTATTTCCAGACATAAAAGTACCTACACTATACACTTAACTCTACAGTGATCAATCTACTGTCAACCAACAAATATTTTACTTATTAACAAAAATACTTCTCTCCCGCTCTGTTCACACCGGAGCAAAAAAAAATCCAAGCGTCTTTTTCTAGCCAGGTATCGGGGCATCAATAGTGACATTAGGCATCAATTTTTATTACTGTTACTGATGAAAAATAGCAGAAAGTTTTGCTACTCAATTAGAACAGTGCACCAAATTAGTGGTAAGAGGATCTTCGGAAAACAACAGTACTAAATAAATTGATATTAAAAAATGTCCCACTGGAAAAAAAATGTTTGTTGACCGTGGAATTAACAGCAATATTGGTTTCGTGAAACATAAATTTTAAAAAAATCACACGGTTTAAAATATTATTATATGGATGAGTCCACATTTCTGTCCGTTATTTTGTGGTTTTATCCCGATTATTCACTCTTGTAAAAATTTGGTAGCAGCTTTTCCGAATAAATTAGAAAAAAAAGATAGAATAAAAATGATTTTTAATTCCCTTAAAAACGGGAAGGTTTTTTATCTAACCGTATTGCTCTCTGCGATTTTAATCCTTTGAGGCCCTCAGATTAAATGCGAAAGCTTGGGTTAGGGATTTTCATCGTGGCGGTTTTCTGTTATGGCCGATAATAAAGATGGAAATATAAAAAAAAAAACAATATAGGCAATTAGACCAGGGAATGTTACATGGGACCTAACATTTTAATTCTGCATACTGCCGGGTAAGTACCCTCCCCGGCCATTCGAAAGTGTAATTTTCAAACCACGCAGCTCTGTGAAATGGCGGTATTTTTAAAGCCATTTAAACATATGTACAAAGGAAATACAGTTGAAATGCCACTACCACTGACACAATAAACTTGTATTTTTATTTGCCACTTAGGCAATATTGCAGCCAAATCAGATATGTTAATAACTTAGTTTTGGTCACTTTTAACTTGATATTTATAAAATGACTATACTGACAAATTTTCTTAATTTTAAACCAACACCTTTTAAAGTTTAAAGCGTAGGTTCTCAACGTGTGCTATAACGCCTCCTTGTGGACGAGACTTTCAGGGGGGCAGTAGAAGATCAAGAAAAAAATATGGAGCGTTGAGATGGCACAGTGAGGGCGTGAGCAAGTAAAAAAAATTGTCTAAAGAAGACAAAAAAACGCTAATCACATACTAATAAAGTAAACTTTAATATTGGTTAGTTTTTGTTATTGTTTGTATTGTAATCATTTTTATCACGTGGTAGTATGGGAAGAGGATGAAAATTAATCTGAAAGATTCCATTACATTCGGATCTACACTAAATTGAATGATATGAATTTTTTTATTTTATTTTATCATTATCATTACGTCTAGGTATTATTTTTAAGAATTGACACTATATCATGAATATAAGAAGGAAGGAGGTAGCAACCCGGTACTTTCTTTCGATATAGTTAATTTATTTCCAAGTATTCCAATAGAAGAGAGTAAAACCATTATTTATAATTTGTTAAATTCTTCAACTTTGCCGAAAGACCTAATTCATGATTTTACTTTATTATTTGATGTTATTTTTAAACAAAATTACTTTCAATTTAATAATACAATATATTTAAACAAAAGGATGGCTTAGCTATGGGAAGTAGTACGAGTTCTTTGATTTCCGATATTTTTGTAAATAATTTAGAAAATAAGATTTTTAATAGCGGTGCGTTATTACTTAAAAATGTGTATTGTTGGAAAAGATATGTTGACGATATATTTTGCATTTGGTTAGGTTCAGAAAGACAATTGATCATGTTCTTAAATTTTTTAAATAAATTACACAAAAACATTAAATTTACATTGGAAATTGGTAAAGATAAGAGCTTAAATTTCTTAGATTTAAATTTAACATTAACAGGTACAAAAATAGATTTCAATATTTTCCGTAAAGATACGTATACTGATATTGTTATACATAATTCTTCTAATCATCCCTTTTCTCAAAAACTAGCGGCTTTCCACTCTATGATTAATAGACTAATTACAATTCCTTTGTCAGCTCTTAACTATAATTTTGAATTAAATCTCATAAAGCAAATAGCAATTAATAATGGCTATTCTACTAATTTGATAGATGAAATACTAAATAAAAAAAAAAATTAAACAGAATTTTTTCAAATTATATATTTACCCTATTTCTAAAGATAACAATAAACATTGGCGTAGAATTTTATTTGTCGACAACGATACGTCAAAAATTATTAGTAAAAATATTCCCGGTACTATTCAACCAGCGTTTTACACAAATAACAAACTGAAGAAATATATACTCAACAATAAAGATAAGGAAATTAAAACAAAAAAATCAGGGGTTTACAAACTCAATTGTAATGATTGTAGTTCGTTTTATATAGGTAGGACTTATAGAAACTTTGAGATTAGGGTTAAAGAGCATCTCAGAGCACTAAATGGCAATAGCGATTCTGAGTTCGCAGACCATCTATTAAAATATGATCATCGCTTTGACATAAATTCAGGTCTTCAAATATTACATACAGGATATAAAACATCGCAAATCAATAATTTAGAAATTTTAGAAATAAGAAAAAATGTTAATTCCAAAGCTGACATAATTAATAAGAAAAAAATTTTTGTTAACCCTGTTTTAAATATCTTCCCACTTAACCGGCCTTTTACTTCTAATAGCTTGGTAATCCCCAATTCTTCGAAATTCCCACCATTGTCAACCCTTCCCCCTCCTTCAATTTCTTCTCTCCATATGTAATCTATAATTATTTTTTTAACTTTAGTATACTTTTATTCCTGAAGAAGTGAACATGGTTCACGAAACATGTTGATATTATAAAGTATAAAAAATAAAGTGATGTAAACTAAGTTATTTTCTTTTAATAAATAAATATTATATATTATAAACTTCATATCAATGAATGAAACACAGACATAATAGGATCTCAAAATAAATAACAATATTTTCCCATGTTTATTCTTTTTAAAATTAAAAATTCATGTTATTATACTATTTTTAATGGTAAGTACTTATAACCAATGTACAATGTGCACCGTACGTGTATATATTTGGTGAAATAAAGTAATGACAGAGCCAAAATAAATGATTATGTAACACGTTTTAATAAAAGTTTTTTTTTTCAAATCAAAGAAAGACAAACATTCCAATGTTACAAATAACCCAACAACATTTGAGAAAGTCCTACTACCATCACAATAAGCGGATTTGGTCGCCAATGCCATGATGCACATTGAACAGATAGCCCAGGAAGAGGAAATAAATCCACGTCGAATGGGTGGTAATGCAAGCCTCTTATTTATTTATTTATTTATTTTCCATGTTCACCATAAAACGGTTATTCACCAATACATTATGGAGAAGATTACAAATTAGACAAAAAGTATAGCAAAACACATATAAAGGCCAGTTTCACTACTTTGTGACATACGTCAAAAGATAATTGTTAAACTGCCTGTAGGTTACGTTAAAAATGTCGATGGTCAATGCAGACTCGTTGAGCAGTTCAGTCGCTCTGTTGACTGGCGCGTTCTGATAGGCAGAAGTCCTCGCTTTTGGAGCATAAAAAAGGGTATGGGACCTTCCACGAGTATACTTGTCTGGGATATATAAGTTAATCTCTTTCAAAATAGGTGGATTATGTATAGTTCCAGAGATTATCTTAAAAAAATGTTTTCCTAAAAATATTTTTTGGCGGGCTTCTAATGTATTAAGATCGAGCATTCCTGCTAAGAATAAGGATGGATACAGGAAAGGGTAGTACATATATTCCCTTATATATAGGTAACGCATGAATCTCTTTTATGCTTTTTCTATTTTGAGAATATGGTTTTGCTCAGAAGGGGCCCAAATAATGGAGCTATATTCCAAGATACTGCGAACAAATGCTTCATACGTTCTTCGGATTGCGATTCCGTTGGTAAATGATCTTGAATTACGAAGAACAAATCCAAGCATTTTGTTGGCACGGGAGACAATAATAGATATATGGGATTTGAAAGAGAGATTTGCTTCAAAAATTACGCCAAGGTCTCGAATCTCATTTTTACGTGTTAATTGATGTTTATTAATGTGGTAGGGGGACAGGAATGTATACTCGGATCTTGTAAATGTAACGACACTGCATTTCTGAATGCTGAAGGGTAAGTTGTTCAGTTCCGACCATTTGACAAGAGAATCAAGATCATTCTGCAGAAGAATGGAATAGATCGAATCAAAGTAACCGTCACCAACGTTGACCAAGTTATTGATCGAAGGTCACTAATAATCAGTCACCAACATTGTTCAATATGACGCATTATTTGTTGAACGAAATCTAATTTAGATAAGTAGTTACCGACTTGTATTTGTGATTTAACGTTTTATTACAAGCTGGTAAGCTCTTAGGTATTATTATTTTCTTAAAGTTACGAATTTTTACTAATGTCAATTTTTTTGACATTAGCTAAAAATTCGTAACTTAGACAAATAGAAAAAAAATCCCCTCAGGACCTATGTCCTCTTTGGAGATTCTGTATGTAGAGTCTTTTTAGGAAAAGAAGGAGTGGAAGTTCTGGGAAGGAAAGAGGTATTAGGGGTGGCTAGGAATCTGTGTGTCCAGGAGAGACGGACGTATGAATCCATCCCTCCCATTGCGGTGCAAGGCGATGTTCCGAGAGAGTACGGATGGAGAAATCAAAGGGATTCCCTCAACCATTCTCTCCCGATTTGGCTTGCCATGCAGTTAGTGGGCAGACGCATCCGTCGCCAAGACCCGGAAAAACTTCACCCAGATGAACCCGGATACCCCTGCTAAGTCAACAAACGTAGCGAACCACTTGTCGTTGACCTATGGCAGAGGAGTTGGTTATCCAATAAATGGTTCTCAGGGTGGCGGTACCCATACCCGCCTCCCAAATGAAAACGAAGGTGGGAAGTTACAGGTAAACTTTTGATGATTCGTGTGATACCTAACTTAATTAACCTGTTGTTTTACATTTTTAAAAACTAAAAAAATATGCGAAGAAAGGTTGATCAGAGTAAACCATTATCCAAAATTTCTATGTGTTTTGAGGACCTTAATTGTTTTACTGCGCCGGATTAAAACAAATATTTAATTTGGAAGAATTTTCCAGCGCTGAATTTCTTTGCCAAGTGGAGTAATGATTTTAATAGGGGACATCCAGTTAGCATATTAATCGTTCCGTACGCTAAGGCCCACAATTCTGGTGGGGTTGCCGGGTTCTAAAAATAAAGGAGAGTTCCGCCGTGATATTTTATATCAGCTTATTATGTAAATTTAGGGGGCAGCTTCCCTGGACCCCCATTCTGCAAGTCTTCGGTGAAATAGTGAATTGCAACTGTCCCCAGTTCGGGATCACCATTACTTCGTACACTCCTGGCCACTAGCCACTGCTACCAATAATAGTTGATCGTCGTTCTGCGGAATGGGGCTATCCAATACTCAAACAGGAATATGAGCTTTGGTGTGGAAAATGTTTTTGCCACGCTAGGAATAACAAATAAGTGTATTTCAGAATATTAATCTTAATTTTGCAGCAGAAAATTTCTCAACCAGATGAAAGATATATCCAATGATTGTTAACTCAAATTTTGGCGTGCCTAAGTAAATTTCATTATTTTGTGTTGTTAATTAATTCATCAAAAACATATTTTGTTTATAATTCTTAAAATACGAAACAAGCAATTTCCAGAATGGAAGATACTGTAAGTACCGCCCTGGTGAAAGATTAACATTCAGAATTGGAACGCTGCTTTTTTTAACATGAGCTCCGCACAGGAGACCCTGAGGAAAATAATTTCCCTCAGGGCCTATGTCATCTTTGGGGATTCTGTGTGGAGGGATGTTTTAAGGAAAGTAAGGAGATGAGAGTTCTGCGAAGGAAAATGTTTTAAGGAGGGGGTAGGAATCTGGCGTTCAGTGTGTCCTGGTCATCTGCCTTTAAGACCTAGACAAATCTCACCCCATGAACACAGGTACCCCTGCTAAATCACTAAACGTAGCGAACCACTTGGAGTGACCTATGGCAGAGGTGTTGGTTGTCCAATTAAGGTTCCCGATTAAGGGCGGCGGTACCCATTCCCGCCTCCCAAATTGAAATGGTTTTAACCACGTTTGGTGACCAGATCTGAAGAGACGATACTATCTCCAACTTCCTCATCTCCAAAGGAGACGGGGAAGAGGAAACCTTTATTACCCACTAGGATTAACCTCACAACATAATCCAATTGGTTGATATAATTTCACTGACTTCAGACGGTTGTCTGTTGGCGAGGTGGAGCAGTTGGAACTCTTGTACGGTATTCGAATTCATTTAAAAAATAGCAAAAACGAACGGTCAGTTATCATTAATTTAGCACATCTAAAACAGAGATACGAGTGCAGCGCATTATTCGTTTTGGATATTTCTGTTCTAACGTGGACCCTTATATCACGAGAGTGAATCTTAACTACATATGGTGTACAATCATTTATTGGATCATTTATTGCACTCCTGGACACACTAACCCCCAGATTCCTATCCACCCTACATTCTACTTCCTCTACTTCCTTTCCTAAAAATATCCTCCACACAACATCCTCAAAGATGACATAGGTGAATTATTTTCTTCAGAGCCTCCTATGTGGAGCTATTGTAAAAAAAAAACCTCCCACATTCCGGAAGAAAACACCACTGCTATTGTTCATTCCAAAGATTTTTTGCTCAATTTCTACTCTAACGACGCTCCCGACTTCATAGACAAATTTGCTGAATTGTAAGTACATTTTTCTATTCAGGTACCTACCTACTTGCGTATTCGTATAATAACGATAGTATCATTACATAAATTTCCTGGGATAAAATACTTGAATACATGTAGAGGCAAAAATAAAGTAATAAAGTTGGGTACCTACTTGGGGAAGTAGCTAAGCAGAGCTAGTTAAGAATTTTTCAAAATTAGAACTACATAGATTTAGATTGTTAAAACAAAAGCTAGTTGTCAATTCATGGTGTTCTGGTTTTCTTGAAAATATAATACGTTATAGTATCTGTCCTGTTGTTTTATTGAATATAATAAAAAATTAAATATTATAATTCTTCATACATTTGAAATTAATCAAAACTACAGCCTACGCCTTCGCTGCTTATGAATATTTATTCAATAGGTAGGTATTGTATTAGTTTACCGATTCACAAATCATTTGATCAATCAAATAATTAAATAGAATATAAATGTTTTCATATTCAAAATCGACTTCACAATGTTTATGATTGCTTTAAAAATACATATATTTGTATTTCATTATTCGTTATTGAATGAATGTATGAAATAGGTGAAATTTTGGAAGTGGAAATTAACCAACTTCCTGATATACGATCGATCTGAAACTCGATAGAGTAGGCGGAAAAAATATTACGTTCGCAGACAATATGGAAGCTACATTTTGGTGACCGGCCAACTCAGAATAAAACCCACTCAGAAGCATCTCAGAAAGGTCATTAAGAGTGATGATAAAAAAAAGGTTAAATAGGTTATGTTAGGTTACAGTTACCAGCTATTTTAAAATTATTTTTTCATAGCTTTTAATGACCTTTCTGAGGTGTTTCTGAGATGGTTTCATTCTGAGTTGGCATGGAACCTACATATTAAGGACATGATTGGTCTTGAACTCATAAAGATGCTAAAAATGAAATCAATACGATAAATCATTGGCTTTACAAAAAAAATATTTAAACTCACTATAGCAAAAACTAAATATATACATAAGATTCAGTTAAACCATAAAAGGACAACCTAGTACATTTTACACAATAAAACACACAAGCCTTATTGTAATTCCGGTAACATTGATTTAACTGCAACTGTGAAGCTTTGGAATGTATAAACAACATCAAATATCGATGTGTTATTATAGACAATCATTTTTAGTGGATATTTCACACCGACAACCTTTTGATAAGGCTAAGAGAGATGATTCACGTATTCTTGCATTACGAAATATTATAAGGTGAAGGCCCAGAAATCCGTAATAAGAGTCATTATGCGTAAACCCTATAGGTTTTCTAGCGATCAGCTCTACAATAAATTTAATGTATTTAAAACTTCATAAACAGGGTTATTATCCACGTACACAAAAATCTTGAAAATTGATCATAAATATATTATAAGAAGTCAAACCAGAAAGGATATCGTAATACCAGGGAGCAATACGGCAAAATATCAAAAGGCATGTACAAATCTGAGACCGCAATTATATAATGAAATCCTCCCAGAATTAATTATTAAAATATGCAAAATGTTCTATATCGGTTCACTAATAACTAAATGGTTGATTTGCTTGGGTACGGTGAAGTCTGAAAAACTTTAAATAATATCACTTAAAATTTTACATAACCTATTAATGTAACACATTTAGTAAATCGTTTATGTTGGTTGGTTAGTATATATTTAGTAAAAATAACATTTTTTTTACAGAATAAATCTTTGGCATTTTTCCAGCATTTGGTCCCCTAAAACGGGCAATCTGCCTAGCTAGGAACTAATATCAACTTAAAAGACATAATAATACTTGTACACATTTTATAATATTTTCAGTTTTTATGCAATATTATTACTATGTTATTTTTGCTATATACATGTATCCAATGTATGTAATAAATAAAAACAAATAAATGCATAAAGTTGCCTAGTGGGATGGACCACAAATCTATGAATAAAATTAAAAACGATTAAACTAACATTACGATAATTGATTTCGGTGAAATCAACACAAAATCAAACTACTGATAATAAAAGTTATTACAGTTACAAGGGCTTTGTCCATAATTTATAATTTATTAATAACAAGAAAGTAGGTACTCTTATTTTACAATAATGGCATCGCCTTTATAAAAAGTGCTAGTTGATTCAGGAAACGCGTGTTATAATACACCTAGTACATAATAATATAAGACAGAGGCGACAGAAAATAAATGTTTTGCATGGAGTAAGAGTTCAAACGAGTTGGTGACGCCATAGAAACTATTTCAGATATGATCATAAAAAGTTTAGACAGAGGAGACAAAACACTGGCAATCTTCATAGACTTACAAAAGGCATTTGATACAATAGATCACAAAATCCTTTTTTGCAAAACTTTAAAAAATTGGTATGTCAAATAGAACTCTAAACTTATTAAAAAGCTATATGACGGAGCGTACACAGAGCGTTCAAATTAACAAGAAAAAAAGCAAACCTCTCCTAATCAACCATGGAGTACCGCAAGGAAGCGTACTAGGACCGATATTATTTCTAATATACATAAATGATATCGGTAGCCTAGGAACGAGAGGAAAAATCATAAGCTTTGCTGACGATACAGTAATTGTATTCAACGAAAAAGATTGGAGAAGTACCTACAAAGAAGCGGAACATGGACTTGGTCTCGTGCAAAACTGGCTTAAGAGAAATTCCCTTACACTTAATGTCAATAAAACAAAATATCTGACATTTTCTATAACAGCCAGAAGACAGCCAGATGATGACTTTAATCTCAAATTACATACATGCCAAGAAAACTATCAAAATCAAGGCTTATCATGCCACTGTCCTACCATAGTACACTCCAAAAGTATCAAATATCTTGGTATTGAAATTGATGATAATTTCCGATGGAACGCACACGTTAAAGTAATCACAAAAAAACTCACCAGGTACATTTACTTCTTTAGAGCTATCCGTAACATCCTCAACATAAACGACATTAAGAAAGTGTACTACGCTTAATGTCAATCACAAATAGAGTACGGGATAACTGGATGGGGATCTGCCTCGAGCGCTCACATGGACCGGCTCAATATAGCCCCAAAAGAGGTACTAAAGACAATTTTGAAATTACCGGTTAGAACTCCGACAGAAGAATTGTTTCAAAGCATTCAAGTCTACAACATACAAAAACTTTATGCAAAAAATATTTTATTTAAAACTAAAAAAAAAACATATCTGAATACTCCACTGTCCAACATAGATACACAACCAGGGCAATAAACCAAAATAATCTAGCTACAGCCAGTTTGAAAACATCTTCTGGACAAAGAAATATGAAATTCAATGCGACAAAACTATACAACGCTCTACCAACTCAAACAAAAAAAATAACAGAAATAAATAAATTTAAAACAAAAGTAAAAATATGGTTGAGAGAACAAAGTGAAAATGAACTATCAAACATACTGAAGACCATGTAAAGACAACTGGATACTAAATACAAATGTGGAAAAACTGTAGGCCGCCTCAGAACAGGAAACCCTAGTGAGGAGGACTGTGAAAAAAAAACCTTAATATAATATAATTTATAAATACATCATGTACAAATTTTGCTATAGATACTAATAAAAAAAAAAAACAACAACAACCTTTGCAGAAAATCTCATCTCAGTACAAGGGAAGCGTTGGGTGTATTAGGCGTATGATGATTTTACGGGATGGTCTGAAACGTAAATTGTGAAACAAGGCTGTGCAAGTGCAATATCCCCGCTATTGACCAATGTGTATGGAAAATTGTATGCACGAACTGAAGGGATTTTTTTAAAATCGAGGCGAGGAAATGAATAATCTAAAATAAAGTTGTCGGTTTCATGTAGATTTTTTTAAATTTATTTTTTTATTCACAAAAAGATACATAAATAACAATAAATTTTATACAATAATTAATTACATTATATATGTATTTGATTTGCCCCCATAAATAAGCAGGGCTTGTGTGTATAAGTATTAAGCTGAGTTTTAAATTTTTTTATGTTACTGTTCATGTTTCTAGTAGTGAATTAAAAAAATTAACTTAATATTAATGATTTAACTATCCTATTGTTTTTTTACATGATGATACAGTTCTTATTACATATAGGGAGAATAATGGAAAATCACGTTCAAAATTTTATTAACAATTTTTTTTTAACGTATAAATCTTAAGAGTTACAACTGCTCCCGTTTCGAGACAGTGAGACTATGGCAACCCCATGGGCATGTTGTGAGGCTGAAGGTAGTGGGGAGGGAAATTAGGGAAGTACCTGACTCTTCAGATCAAGTCACCAAAAAAAGCTAAAGCAATTTCAAGCAACGTTTCATTCTGAATGGTGGTCTTACACCAGAGCGAAACTGAGAGTATCTTCCACTCTGAAATGTGGCACAAATACGCTATATATTTTTTTAAATTAATGAAATTGTGAAATAACGCAAATTAAACAAATAAAAGTGTAGGTACAAAAGATTTGATTTCGCGTCCACCGGAGAACCTTGCCCCTCGACCACGGAGCCCATCGAATGATTTAATAATGAATGTAAAACTATTAACTCCTAATATTCTAATTTTTTAAATGTTTGTTAACTTTAAGCTATAAAAATATAATAATATATGAGACAAACTTTTTCTTTTAGGTTTAAAATGTTATAGAGTGGAAGCTCTTTGTCTTCAAAGCCATAGGAGGCGGATATGGGTACAGCCACCTCTGTGATAGGTCACCATTTGGTGACTTAGAAGGGGTACCCGGGTTCATGGGATGAAGTTTGCCCACCAATTGCGTGGGTCGGGAGACATCTCTCAGCAGAACCCTCCCGAACATTTCCTTGACAGTGGTAAGGATAGATTCATATATCCGTCCCTTTTGGATACACCGACTAGCGATGTGTAGGTTCAGCTGGAGTGGGCTCTCAAACTCGGGTTCTTCGCGCAAGGCGAATCCTACTCCCTTTTCAAATCGACTACTCCCAAAGAACCCGGTCCAGTATTTATACCCGGAACTCGGCGGTCCTAGCCACTCGCACTCGTCAAACCCGTGCGTCTCGGTCCGTGAGTCTGGAGTAGGTGGCGCGTTCGAGTTCTTTTGCGGGCTCCGGCCCCAAGATCCGGCTGGGGTGGAACAAGAGCGTCTCGGTTCGATCCATTCGCCAATCGGGCGCATTCGAGTTCTTTCGCGGGCTCGAGCTCCGAGGTGGAAACCCGTGCGTCTCGGTCCGAACCATTCGAGAGTCGGGAGTGGTTACCGGGACCTGCTCCAAGAACTCAAGTAATTTTAAAAGAAAGCACGTCTCGGAGGCCTCAGGCAAAATGCAGAACTTACCCTTCTCTAACACCGACCCCAGATTCCTACCCACCTCTCACAGCTTTTTCCTTCCCAGAACTTCCTCTCCTTCCTTTTCCTAAAAAGACCCTCCACACAGCATCCTCAAAGATGATATAGAGCCATAATTATTTTCATTAGGGCCTCCTGTGTGGAGCTACATAATGTAAAAAAATAGGTAAAAATTATTATAAGCAATAATTATCAGCATGAAACACTCATCCACATTGAAAAAATCTTCCGAGAAAAAATACACGACGCCAACGGGACTTGAACCCGTGCCCTTCTGATTGCCGGTCAGCTGCTCTCCCAATTGAGCTATGGCGGCTTATCTTATACCCGCCAAATGATTCAATATATACTAGTGTTTCATTCAACAATTACTGCTTATTATATTTTTTCCACCTGAAAACAACCAACTTTATTTTTGCGACAGAGACACTGTAAAGGTGCGATTCCGTGCCACGCGGCAGTCGGCAGACGGCGACAGCAGACGGCGACTGCAGTGCCGCCGACGGCAGACGGCACTACTTAACTCTATGCACTTGTATTGGACCGTTTCCGACACACCACTACAAGTGCCGCGCGGCACTGGCCGTCGATGACTGACGCGTGACGGCAGACGGCGCTCGGGTGCAAACATAGTACTGCCGTACTGCCGTCGACTTCAGACACAATGGACGTGTTGACAGACGGAGAAAGCGAGAGTCTTATTTTATTTTATTTTATTTTTATTTTATTTTTATTTGGAAAACCAACAGTTACATTATTTACTTAGGTGTATTTACATATGTATATGTTATTGAACCAATAATAGGTTTTCACTGGTGTGTATTAATTAGAGAGATTAAAAAGTTATAAAAGTTATAATAGTTATAATAGCTTATTGGGATGGGATGGTGGGCGGGAGGGGAAGGGGGCGGATCTAATCTGGGAGTGAATAAGTTATTTGTATAGGAGTATAATAGTTTGTATATGTTTGGAAGTTATTTATTGTTTATTTTTTTTAGAATTTGGGGTGCTGTGTTGAATAAGTCGAATTCATTGTATGAATTGTTAAAAAAAGTGTGAAACGCGGTTAATGAATGTGTTTTGTTTAGAGTTAGTATTGCATCGAGGTGTGTTAAGTGTATGATTTAGTCTAGTTTGTCTGGTGGGCACTCTTAATTGAATTCTTTCAAGTAATTCCGGGCAATCTATCGCAGATTAATTAATTTGGTGTCTAAAAATCCGTGCTTATTTGATTGCAAGAATGTTCATTATAAAGATCAAAGGATAAGAGAAAACGTTTGGAAAGAAATCGCTCAAGATCTCAATTTTATTTAAACGACAATTACTTCTGAAAATGTCTTCACTCTCATTTAGATGTATTTTTATCAAAGTTTCAAAAGCGCCTTCTTCCAATCTATTTAAGTACATTGGCAGTATAGGCTTTCTACTTGAATAATAGTACAATAATAAATCATCGTCGTCTTCTTCTTGCAATAACACTTGCAGCATTTTATTATTCATAATTTTAAATGGAAGACACAACCGTCGGCAGTACGCGGCGAACGCAACTGCAGTGCCGTCAATGCCGTCAATGCCGTCGACTTTGGAACCTGCGCGTTAGTGCCGCCTGCCGTCGGCGGCACTGCAGTCGCCGTCTGCTGTTGCCGTCTGCCGACTGTCGCGTGGCACGGAATCGCACCTTTAGTGTTAAATCCGTCGCTAGGTGGCGTCGAGACAAATTATGTCTTCATTTATTGGGGAAATACTTAAACTTGTCAAATAATTTATTTTTTTTTAATTGTTAAACTAACGTTTAAGACAAGTCGCAAAAATAAAGTTTGTTGTTTTCAGGTGGAAAAAATATAATAAGCAGTAATTGTTGAATGTAACACTAGTATATATTGAATCATTTGGTGGGTATAAGAGAAGCCGCCATAGCTCAATTGGGAGAGCTGCTGACCGGCAATCAGAAGGGCACGGGTTTAAGTCCCGTTGACGTCATGAATTTTTTCTCGGAAGATTTTTTCAATGTGGATGAGTGTTTCAGGCTGATAATTATTGCTTATAATAATTGTTACCCTTTTTGCTATGCATAAAAATCTTGTCTTAAACGTTAGTTTAACAATTAAAAAAAATAATAATTAATATTTGACAAGTTTAAGTATTTCCCCAATAAATGAAGACATAATTTGTGTCGACGCCACCTAGCGACGGATTTAACACTAACAGTGTCTCTGTCGCAAAAATAAAGTTGGTTGTTTTCAGGTGGAAAACATATAATAAGCAGTAATTGTTGAATGAAACACTAGTATATATTGAATCATTTGGTGGGTATAAGATAAGCCGCCATAGCTCAATTGTGAGAGCAGCTGACCGGCAATCAGAAGGGCACGGGTTCAAGTCCCGTTGGCGTCATGTATTTTTTCTCCGAAGATTTTTTCAATGTGGATGAGTGTTTCAGGCTGATAATTATTGCTTATAATAATTGATACCCTTTGTGCTACGCATAAAAATCTTGTCTTAAACGTTAGTTTAACAATAAAAAAAAAATAATTAAAAAAATAGGGTTTATAATTTTTTCCGACGGGGAGAATTTTATTCTAACAATTTGTTATCATGAGACAAAAAAACAGCCGGAAATTTTCAATGATCACATTATGATATACTCTTTCTTATGACGGCAGTATATACATGATACTGCACGGCGTCATCGCATGTAATGTAAAAAGAATAGCTTAACTATAATAAACTTAAGAATAATAATTTAGTATCCAGTGGTTGTATTCTTAAAATTACTCTGCTCTTTACGATTTCGGTATGCCAAGACATGATCAAACCAGAAACTGGAATTCACTGCAAAGTTACCAAACGTAGCGAACCACTTGGGATGACTATGGCAGAGGTGTTGGTTATTCAAAAAAACGATTCCTGAGGCTACGGTACCCCCACCCGACTTCCATTACACTTCATTTCGTCACTCGATTCTATTTTAAGCCGCCATAGCTCAATTGTGAGAGCAGCTGACCGGCAATCAGAAGGGCACGGGTTCAAGTCCCGTTGGCGTCATGTATTTTTTCTCCGAAGATTTTTTCAATGTGGATGAGTGTTTCAGGCTGATAATTATTGCTTATAATAATTGATACCCTTTATGCTACGCATAAAAATCTTGTCTTAAACGTTAGTTTAACAATTAAAAAAAAATAATTAAAAAAATAGGGTTTGGGTTTGAATTCTTTCACTCAGTTCCGCCCAGATGAGGATCCACCATTCAGAACGTCGCTTGGGATCTCTTTAACTGTGTTTAAATACTAGATTCAAATAGCTTAGGGGTATTTCCACAAACGAAGGATTCTGTTGAAAATGTACGGAATATTTAAAGATCTTTTTTCTGATTTTATTTAATACTAAAAAAGTTTGTTTTTTATGTTTTCATTGAATATTATTGATTTTAAAAATGATCTAAAACTGACAAATTCAAAACGGCCCGTAGTTGGCAAATGGGATTGTGACGTCACAAGCTACGCCCAGCTGAAACAGCATAAATAAACACTGTCGGGGAGCGTCCGCACTCATGACGTCACACGATAGAAACGCCCCAAAATATAGTTTTAGCGGTAATTCAAAAATGGGAAACTTTAACTCGCTGTAGAAAATTTATTCGTCAACATAAAAATAAAATAAAAATGCCGTAATCATCGTAATTTTTTACTTATTTTTAATCAATAAAAAACAGGTGGAAATACCCTTAACCTTCCTCAACCGCTATTCTTTTCCCTTCCCTCTTTCTTTAGCATCCCCGCGAGGATTTTTCGTAGTCCCATTGGATCCGTTCAGTTAAGATTCTTACGCAGTTACATACTAAAACGAAGAGCAAAACCATTATTGAAGTTAAAATTTCTTTAGCACCGTTGTGATTTGGAACTCGATGAAACGAAAAATAGCGACACTAAAAAGAGAGAAACACATACATCTATAGGATTGAGGCTGCGAGAGAATGAGATAGTTTAATCGTTCTCTTCTTTTTGTGGTGCTTCGTTGCCTGTCGGTCTCCTCCATGTGCTGTGCTTTGTAGCCTCCCCACTATGGTCTTTTTTAGTTTTCTGATGGTTTCATTGAATTGATGAGTGCACACACTTATTTTTTTTCAATTTTTGGATTTGAAGACAATCCATCCGATTGCCGATTGCCATCTGAGATTCGTGACCGAATCCGTGGGCAATTAGAAGCCCTAACACGTTCGATCAATAAGGATTATATTGATAACTTTTGCTAACTTGTCATATTATCTCCCTAGCATGACTGCAGATCGCCAACGAATAAATTAAAGTTTAAAATGACTAAGTGTTCTTAACACATCCGACAGCTGTTTATTTATTTATTTTATTCGGGTTCTCCATAAAACAGTTATACACCAAATTAATACAGAGAAGACTACAAAATTTAAAATAAGAAAAAAAAGTCCGTGGAGGCAGTTTCACTATGTTTTATGTCAAAAGATAGTTACTGAACTCTCTACAGAAAACATTGAAGATGTCGATGTTCAATCCAGAATCGTTAAGCAGTTGAATTTAATTTAATGAGCATTCTGAAAGCTTTCGGAGGATAAAAAAATGCGTGGGATCTCCCACGAGTATACGCATTAGGTACATATAGGGTAATCTCCTTTAACTTAGGTGAATTCAGTACCGGAGATCAGATTAAAAACATGTTTCCCCAAAAATATTTTTCGGAGGGCTTCTAAGGTTAGATCGAGCATTCCTGTTAAGAACAACGATGGATACAGGAATGGGTAGTATGTAATTCCCTCATATACAGGTAACGCATAAACCTTTTTTGTACTCTTTCTATTCTAGGACCTGTATTCTAGGATTCTGCGAACAAGTGCTTCATATGTTCTTGCATTAGTAAATGATCTCGCATTACGAAGAACAAATCCGAGCATTTTGTTGGCGCGGAAGACAATGTCAGATATGTGAGATTTGAAAGAGAGATTTGCTTAAAAAATCACGCCAAGGTCACGAATCTCATTTTTGCGTGTTGGTATAATTTTATTAATGTGATATGGGAATAGAAATGTGTCTTTGGATCTTGTAAATGTAACGACACTGCACTTTTGGTTGCAAAAGGGTAAGTTATTCAATAGCTAATGTAACTAATACAATTATTAGAAAACTGGATGAAGGCAAAAAATGCTTAGCTGTTTTCATTGATCTTCAAAAAGCTTTCGATACAATTGATCATGAAATACTGTACTTAAAACTAAAAAAAAATGGAATAACCGAAACAACTCTAAACCTACTTAGAAGTTATTTAACTGGAAGAGAACAAATTGTACAAATTGGTAAAAGAAAGAGCAAATCTCTCCCAATTAAATTCGGGGTCCCCCAGGGAAGCGTATTAGGACCTATACTATTTCTGATATATATAAATGACCTTATGAATCTTCCCATTAATGGAAACATAATGAGCTTTGCAGATGACACTGTTATTATATTCCACGAACAAGATTGGACAAGAACCTACAAGGAGGCGGAACATGGCCTGGCTGTACTTCAAAACTGGCTAAAAGTAAACTCCCTTACATTAAATGTTAGTAAAACTAAATATCTAACTTTCTCCAAAAACAAAAGAGGACAACCAATGAATGTGCATACCCTCAAATTACATGAATGTCAAAATACTTTTCCACAATGTTCCTGCCCGTCTATAACCCAAACCAAAAGTATTAAATATCTTGGGATTGAAATTGATGAAAATCTACAGTGGAATTCACACATTGATCTTACCTCAAAAAAGCTAACAAAACTCATCTACTTCTTCAAAAAATTAAGAAACATCTTGTCAATGAGGGATCTAAAGAGAGTATATTATGCTTTATGCCACTCTCGATTGGAATATGGAGTAATAGGATGGGGCTCAGCAGCATCTAATCACTTAAAACAACTTAAGATAACTCAGAATTGCATTATAAAGACCATTCTAAAGCTCCCCATAAGGACGTCAACGGCAGAAATTTTTAAACAGTTTGATGTTCCAAGCATACAGAAAATCTATGCCAAAAACATTCTAGTACATCACCACAAAAATGATTCAGAGGCAGACACCTCCCACGCTCATAAAACCAGAGCCAAACAAACAGACATACTTAATATACCAAAGTGTAACTCTTCATTTGGTCAAAGAAGTTCTGCATTTTTAGCAGTAAAGTTATATAACAAGCTCCCACTTAGTATCAAACAAATAAAAATAAAAAATAGCTACATTAAGGACATTAAATGTTGGCTGAAGAATCTATCGGAAAATGAACTTACTAGTATACTTAAAACATCATAGAAGTTTCTGGAAAACCTTATCCAATCAATGAAGTTAAACCATAGAAGTCGCTGAAAAACTTATCCAAAGCATAGTCCCCCTCAGCACAGGATCTCCTAGTGAGGAGGACTACGAATATATTTTATATATACATCTAACTAACATGTTTCATATAAAAATGTAAAAAATATTATATAGTTACTAAATAAAAAAAAAAAAAAAAAAAAAAAAAAAATTCCGACCATTTGACAAGAGAATCAAGATCATTCTGCAGAAGAATGGAATCTACACGACTTTTAGTAGCTCTGAAAAGTTTTATATCGTTAGCGAAGAGGAGATATTTTGAGCGGTTAATGGTCTTGCCTATATCATCAATGAATAAAAGAAAGAAGAGGGGTCCTAGATTCGATCTCGGGGAATCCCAGAGTTAGTTTTGTATTCGTGAGAAAACTGGTGTCCGTTACTGACATACTGACGACGATTGTGTAAGTAGCTAGCTACGAAAGCGAGAAAATCCAGAGAGAATCTGATGTCACTCAATTTTTTTAATAAAATTTTCAAACGATTTATTAATATAGGTGATGAGATTCATCAGATTTGTTGAGAGAGTGGGGCGAAATCCATGCTGATTTTCGATAAGTGTGTGTTTTATTTGATTATATATTTGTGAGTAAATTATGGTTTCCAAAAGTTGTGCGGTGCTGATAAGACAGTATCTGTAATTATCGATTGCCGACTTTTTGCCTTTTTGTAAATAGGTGTGACTTTCGTTAGGCTGAAATCACACGGTTCACTCGGATGAAGGTTTACTCGATGAAATGTTCCATTCTCGTTTCACCGCGTGTTCAGACGGTTCCTTCGAAAGAAGTGTTCACTCGATATTCTCGCTACGAAGTCGTCGAGCATAGTTGCGGCGCGCAATGGAATTCGTTTGATTTGTGATAATTTAAAAACGCCGGTGGTGGTGGATGCCCTGATTTTTATGTATGATCTACGAAAAAAAAAAAGATAAACACTTATTTTGTTAGACAAATAAATTAAAAACGTTTCTGTCACCTCACTTTGTTGTCGTTTCATATAAAAATAATTCATAAAAAAATCATAAAGAAGGAAGCATTTCAACATTGTTGGAATGCTTCATTCGGCACTGTCTCTCTTCACTTTCGTGTTCACACGGTTCATTTCGAGGGAAAGAGGCGGAATGAAATGACGAAATGAAAGATAAATGAACCGTGTGACTTAGCTTTTAGTTTCCACATTTCAGGATTGATATTATTACAAAGTGAAAGGTTGAAAATGTGTTTTACAGGTTCAATTAGTTGTTGTTCGTTTGAACGTTAGCGATCTGCAGTTAACCTAAGGTTCGATGAGATGCTACCGAAAGTATCGATACATACCGAAACACAAATTTTGCTTAAATTAAATTCACCCTCCTGCCACAACCACTCAAACTTATCCACGTATTCCCCGATTCCACAGTTCAGCACTCAAAATTATACTGCCGTCTTTTATTTATTTATTTATTGATTAACGCCTTTTTCGGGGCTTTTACATATGAATGGTAAGACATGTACAGTATTTATTGTACATAACTGAACTGCCTCAACAATAGTAAACAATCAGTAACAATATTTTATATTTGTTTAAAGATAAATTGAAGATGTCCACTGAGTAGGTATAATTGTTTCCCTTCATTAGTATTATGGGAAAAGAGGAACATATGGTAGTTAGTCCCAGAATTTCTGCACTGAAATAAATCCTGACTTAAAGTATTACGTAGTGGTATCCAGAAGCTTATCAATTCAAGCAATACCGGACTATAAACTAAATCATTTAGAATTCTATATAGAAATACCAAGTCAGTGAAAATTCTTCTGTCTGACGATTTGAGCATATTCATATTATTTAACAGAGTGTTGTAGTTCAACATAATTGCTGGAA
Organism: Limnephilus rhombicus; assembly: GCA_929108145.2. Lineage (NCBI taxonomy): Eukaryota > Metazoa > Arthropoda > Insecta > Trichoptera > Limnephilidae > Limnephilus > Limnephilus rhombicus. The sequence continues at coordinate 43,795,954 of OV815271.1, forward strand.
TACCCGTTTTAAAATTTAGAAAACGTAATAATTTGTTTTGTGTTCATTCAACAACTTGTACATGTATGTATATTATAATGTGGTTTCCAGATGGAGAAGAGAATTGTACCCACTTAAGTTGACTTTTTACACAGGCAAAATATAACAGTTTAATACACTTTATATTGTTTAAATTTCTAGTTAGCCTAGTTATAAATCCAAGCATTTTTAAGCCCTTTAGAGATTTCTGTTACGTGGTTAACAAATGAAAGATTTTATTTAAAAGTGATGCCTAAGTCTTTAATTTGTGATAATATTTCAAGAGCATTTTTATCGATGTAGTAATTAAAAATCACTGGATTTTTTTAGAGAAAATCTAACTATTTGAAATTTGAAATATTTAAGTTAAGTCTATTTTCATTACACCAAATTAACAATTTGTTGGTATAACTTGAAGAATGTTGCAATAATTCAAAAAATTTTAAGGTCATTAGCAAAAAGTAAGCCTATAAATATATTTTTAAGTAAATTTATTTTACTTTTTATTTATTAACTTTTTTTATATGAATACTGCACAAGAGTCCCAATTTCTAGTGAGATTATGGCATCCAAAATTGGGGTATTTTGTGAGGCTGAAGGTAGTGGGGAGGAGAAAGAGATAGGAAGAGGAACGTGGGGAAGTAAATAAGTAATAAACAAGATAAATAAGATTGGGCCAAGGTGTGAATCCTGTGGAAATCCACTTGTTGCATAATTTTTTCCGACGGGGAGAATTTTATTCTAACAATTTGTTATCATGAGACAAAAAAACAGCCGGAAATTTTCAATGATCAGATTCTGATGTACTCTTTCTTATGACGGCAGTATACACATGATACTGCACGGCGTCATCGCATGTAATGTAAAAAGAATAGCTTAACTATAATAAACTTAAGAATAATAATTTAGTATCCAGTGGTTGTATTCTTAAAATTACTCTGCTCTTTACGATTTCGGTATGCCAAGACATGATCAAACCAGAAACTGGAATTCACTGCAAAGTTACCAAACGTAGCGAACCACTTGGGATGACTATGGCACAGGTGTTGGTTATTCAAAAAAACGATTCCCGGGGCTACGGTACCCCCACCCGACTTCCATTACACTTCATTTCGTCACTCGATTCTATTTTTCAATTTCAGATCCACAAATTCCTGAAAAAAAAATTGTAGTAAATAAGTAATAGAACTTGTATTTAGGTCTGGAGAACTTATAAACATGATAAAACGTCGATCGCTTATGGGAAACGAAAACAAAATTAGAATCCGTTTTGAGGTAGAAATGGGACCTTTAGCGTGTTAAGAGTATAACCCCACTTTACCTAAATTTGTAAAGATTTCTCCAAGGAAGTATTTCCATTATCGGAGTTCCATCATAAGCAAAGTTACGCCAATCCTTGAATCCACAAGTTATGTGAAATGTAAATCAGTTTTCCTCTAAGTTGAAAAGGTGGAAGGTGCCTATTTGAGTGTAAATCGCTGAGCCAGAGGGGAATGGGCGCTCTACAACCAAACTGTTGAAGAAACAGGAAAGACGTGTGTTTTTTTTAAATCTTCTTGAATCGTTCTTTGTTCGTGAAAAAACCGCATTTTTCAACGCATGCCGGGTATTCGCTAGATGTATTGAATATGTCGCTAACACAATTTAAATATGAAATAATGAAATCATTTATCCAATATACAAGTACCCACTAAGGAAATTCTTTGGTAAATTTATTAAACTATTCGTACATTGACAAATTTACTAAACTATCTCTACCTATCTTATTAATGTTATTAAATGTAAAGTCTTAGTAAATTCATTGAAATATTATAAACCATCAAAACTTGTAGTGTTATTTAGATATTTAAAAAAAAATGAACTTGATTACATAAAACATTAAAATCCAAATTAGACAGTTCCAAACTCCTGCAATTTGCAGAGGTACAGGAGGTTCCATCGGTACAGTGGCGGTTTGGCACTTTGTCACTGCCTTTCTTTATGCATGTAAAAGCCCTCTGGGCGTAAATTAAAGTAAATCAACAAATAATACAAAATTATGAACGGTGAAAATTTTTTTTTATCATAAATTTGAGGATCTGAAATTGAAGAATAGAATCGGGTGCGGAATCTATCAGGGGAAGGTATGGGTACTATCGTGTTCACTACTTGTGTACTTATCGGGTCCTTACTTGGGAGGGTATGGGTACCGCCGCCTCGGAAACCCTTTATTGGATAACCAACACCACTCTCATAGTCATCCCAAGTGGTTCGCTATGTTTGGTGGCTTTGCAGGAGTTTTCGGTTTCTGGTTTGTCTATGTCTTGGCGGCGCATGTGTCTGCCAACCATTTGCGTGGCGGACCGGTTCGGTAAAGGACGGTTGAAGGAGATTCTTTGTCCTACCTAGCAGAATTCTCTTGGAAAATCACCTTGCACCGCAGTGGAAGGAGATTCATGCGTCCATCACTGACTCCCAGATTTCTACCATTGACACCCTTTTCTTTCCCTGAACTACCGGTCTTTCCTTTCCTTGAAAAGATCCTTCACACAGCAATCCTCAAATGTTATATAGGCCTCCTGTGAGGAGTTAATTTAATAAAAAAATTCCACATAAATAGCAATGGCGAGGAGATGCCAGCGTTTAAAAATGTGTTTTTCTTTAATTAAAAGCGGTTATGATGTGGTATTGTACAGTGTACAGTGCTCGTCAAAATTGTACAGTGTGGTACAGTGCTCGTCAAAATTTTAACCGTTAAAACTGACCACAAAAAACCGAAATTATTGATTTAAATTAAAAGGACTGGAATTCCTGCATCGGGCCTGCAATTGGAACAATGGGCTATTTCCACAAACAATGGATTCTGTTGAAAATGTACGGAATATTTAAAGATCATTTTTCTGATTTAATCATCCTACTAAAAATGTTTTCTTTTTGTTTTCATTCAATATTATTGATTTTAAAAACGATCTATAACTGACAAAATCAAAACGGCCCGTGGTTGGCAAATCGGATTGTGACATCACAATCGTCGCTCAGCTTGGCCAGCATAAATAAACACTGTCAGTGAGCATCCACGCTCATGCTGTCACACGATAGACCCGCCCCAAAATATCGTTTTAGAGGTATTTCAAAAATGAGAAACTTTGACTTGCTGTAGAAAATTTATTCGTCAACATAAAAATAAAATAAAAATGCTTTAATCATCGTAATTTTTGCTTAATTTTTTTTAAGCAATAAAAAACGTGGAAATACCCCATTCATACATCATGAATAATAAATTATCAAACTCGGTGATAAGGTGATTATAATGATCTGGGTAACAGATCTTCTGTTAAATTTCATCACTTTGTAGGACTGAGTGAGAACGATCTTCGCCCGCCTAAGCGAGTACGCGAATCCCGTTAGGCGGGAAAATTAAGTGCTAATGAAAAATTGCGCAGGTGAAGTGCGGGCCACCGTTTTATTATCGTTAATGAAATTTAAGGTGGTACCATTTTCTACGGGCCCTGGCAACATGAGCAGAATTACCTCTTACTTGCTAAGGAATCAGATTTTAATGGGATTATTAGGCTATTATAGCAGGAATGGTAATTTGTTCTGGTTTTTATGCGGATATTCTCGTTACGGGGGAGTCGAAATTATAACATCACAATTTAGAAATTATCATTCTGAAGAAACTCCCAGCATAATAAGCTTAGAATCGAAATGGAAAATTTCTCGTGGAAAGATACTCTGGTGACTGATGTAATATTTAGATTCTTAAACTTGTCGTCTCTAGTCATTCAACCGACCAAAATTATTAAGTATTATCCAGTTAATAACTGCTAATAATTCACTTACGAAATATCATTTCGTCAAAGTAAAATGAAAAAAAGTTTAAGTTCATAAAATTCTATTTTTAATAATATCTATACCTGTAAAGTAGGTCGTATGCACGCACGATTTTAACATCGGTTGGTTGATTGCATTTAATAAAATCCTTTCACTTAATTTCAACATTTCCAGGTCGATGTACGAAGCCTGGTTCACACGGGTTGATGAATATTTATTATATCGAAAGGCACAACGAAATAAAGTTTTGTGGTTGGAAGACGAATTTTTGGACGAAATTTTGACAGGAATTAGAAGATTCTGAAGGGTAGAGAAATAATTATCGAATTTCTAAGGAATTCTATTAATTAGAAAAACTTTCGTTCAATATTTGACACAAGATTTTTGAAGATGCCCTGTTCGGTAACACGAATGAATTATTTATTATAATGAGTTTTCTAATTACCTATAATGGTAGTTGGTTCGAGGACAACAATTCTATAAAATAGTAGCGTTTAACACTCCAATACACGCGTGTCATCTCACAGATGACCAGTTCTGTTTTTTCGTCATAAGTTTGATGAAGGGAGGGGAGCCTGGTCCCCCGCCCTAGTATTCCCCAAGCTCGCCTAGCTTGACATTCCTGCAAAATTGCAAAAAAACAATTATACTATTCACTTTTGACAAATAAGTGAGCAGTCATCTGACAGATGACACGCGTGTATTTATGTCTCACTAGGGGGCGCGTGTATTGGAGTGTTAAAGCAATAACCTTTTAGTTTTCTTTAACGCATAGCTACGTATTTAATTTTAAAGTTTTTTTTAAATTGCTGGGTTAAAAAAGGAGTCTCAGATGGAAAGATCTCGCATTTCAGTGTATTCTTTTGTTTGTAATATTTGTATTTTAAATTTTAAATAGCTGGTTAACAACGTTTATGTAAAAAAATTACTGATAAAAGATAAATAGACTAATCTGATGTTTAAAAGTCGTAAAGAGTTCATAGAAAGTTACACATTGCTTAGACAACAAAAGAGACTTGTTTAGTTGTGTTTTGGCGTTGACTCTCGAAATATTTTTGTGAACAATGTTTGTTCATGCTTGTTAAAAAATGTTCAAATTTGAAAAAAAAACGAATAACGAGGTATGTACCAACGAATTTCTAATATAATTATTTTTTCTATTTATTTATTTATTATGGTTAAATAATTTACTTTTTATAATACAATTTAATAATATTGGCCACACTGGAAGGCTTATCCTTGCTGAGGCCCCCTTTAAAATACAAAAATTCAATAATGATGCAGTAATAAATGTTAATAAAATATACCTCTCAACAATTCTACAAATACATTGGAGTTAAATGGTTTAACGAATTACCCTTGAAATCAAAATTGAAAAAAAAAACATAAATTCAATAAAAACACTCTCTAAATAATTTATTACAATCATTACATCTAATAATACTATATGATACACCTCAATTGCTGGCAGAATGTACACATTAAATTGAAACACTTAAAATAATTTACATGTCACTGGCAGAATCTATTATAAGATATGGATGAACAATATGGGGAAATACTACTACAACCAATCTGATACCAGTCCAAGTTGTACAAAATGCAATTGTAAAATTATTAGTCGTCCCTAATATTTTCAAACAGAGACATAATACACCGCTGCTGATTCAGAGTGCCAAAATTTTGCCTGTGAAGGCAATACTATGGCCCAAAATTATAATTCAGCATATATTTACCCCGCAGCTTAAAGAGAAATTAGAACATAAATAAAGCACTAGATTCACGCGCAACGACGCGACGGGTTAATAGTTCTGAAATTTAATAATAAGTACGGAGAGAGAACGTTTGAATACAACATACCATAGATATTTAATTTATTACCTGACACTATAAAGCAATGTAATTCTATGAATAAGGTTCAATATATGGTGAAAAATTGGCTAACGGAAAAGAATATTGATATGCATGAAAAAATGTTGAATCTGTAGATATAAGATGTAAATAATAACTTTTAAAATGTATGTAACTAAACTATAAGCACCTGTTGACAAGCCAATTCAATTGGCTTAGCAGGACTTGTTTGTTGATATGTATTAACTATTCTTTCAATAAAAATTGTAAAAAAAAAAAGATATCCCTTTTCGTTATTTTTTTTCTTTTTCTCTCTTCTTCTTTCTAGTATATTACTTAACTATTATTTTTTTTAAATATATTAAAAAATATATCTTGTTTATTTTTAATCTTTGTTCTATAAATAAAAAAGATTTTTTTGTTATACTGTCGATTACATGCGTTTTCTTTGCCTTTCAACTCGAGGTGTGCTCTAAAAAAGGTGTAAAACGATTTAATAATTAATGTATTTTTAATAGAAAAACTTTATTTGGTGTATATGTAATTAATGGTACCATTATATTTAATAAATAAAATTTAAAATATATATATATATATATAGGTATGTATAAAGTCGGTAATGAAAAATAATAAAAATCGTCATATATTATTATTGGTAATTTTTAACGTATTATTCTCTATACTCTTTTCTCCTCGCTTTAGAATTCAAGTTCCATTTATTTAATCAAATATTATCTATATTTTAATCAGCGTACCTGTATCTAAATTTCTCTTATTAATTTGCATAATATACCACTGCTGTTAATCTCCGGTGAGTAATATCATTTAATAATACGAACTTTTAATAATATGTAATACGTAGTATTAAAAATATGTTTTTTTTTAATTTTATTTTTAAATTTTATTTTTTTTATTGGCAATGCTGATTATAAATACATATAAAGTTACATCAGTTACATAGTTACATAAGGTTTTAACAAAAAAATAAAAAAAATAGCCTTACCTCACCATAAAGAGACAATGCTCTTGTGTTTGGTGAGGGAGTTCTAGCTCAATTAGTAAATTAAAAGATCGTGTAAGTTAGTAATAACGGCTATTGTAAATAAAAAGTAGGTTAAAAAAATCATGTATAAATTTAAAAATAAAAATCACGAAGAGTTTAAAAAATCATAATATAAATCAAAAAAATCATTATAAATGAAAGAATCATGTAAGTTAGTAACAAAAATTATTGTAATAAGTTAGTAAAGGATACGTAAGAAAGAACCCAAGATTTGTACAATAGTAGACTCAAGAGATATAGAAACTAAGAAATGAAAGAAAAAGAAGGAATCAATGATTTATAAAATAGCAGACTTTAAGATACAAAGTAAACATATTTGGGACTTTTATAGCAGTTAAGGTAATTTTTTAATTTGGGCTAAAAATTCCTGCATATTTTCGATGGTTTTTAATTTTAATGGGAGGTTGTTATAATAGATTATGCCTAGATAAAGATAGGAATTTTGAATGTGCTTAGTATTAAATTTAGGGATTTTAATAGTTTTCTGGTATCTTGCTTATGTATTGAATTGGAAGTTATGAGTCTGTATTTAGTTAGAACTGTATTCAGTTAGAACTGTATTTCTTTGTAAATTTGAAGTATTGAATATTTTTTTATAGATTTTGACTATTGTAGGCACATTGAATATTAAAAAAAGAATTTCAGTAGGAAATTTAGACGGTTTTCTCAAGATTACCTTAATTATCAACCTTTGAACTATTTTGAGGGGATTTAAAATATTGTCATATGTTCCTCCCCAGCCAATAATACCATATTGCAATATAGATTGAACAGTTACTCTTTTTAGGTTTTCTAAGCTAAGAATATTTCTAAGTCTAATAAATACATTTCCTAATTCTTTTGACGAGTTCACAAATATGTGTTTTCCATTTAAAATGTTGATCTATATATACACCAAGATATTTGATTTTGGGAGTTGGACTAAGTATAGCACAATCTTGATTACAGTTAGTTTTATTACATTTACTTTGGTGTATTATGGGCCGGTTTTATAAACGAAGTACCAAATTTCTGTTAAGTAACGAACCATTTTTCGTTAACGGACCGCTATCCGATCGTTATTTTATTTTACGTACTATAAACAAATTTGCATTACTAGCGGTCATCGGTTACGTTTAGTCCTAAAGTTTTTTTATTGGCAATGTTTTTGGCAAATTATTGTCTCTGATATTGTTTTTATCTATGGGTATTACTTTAGCTGTCAAAGTTCATTGTTATTTATGCAGAAGTCCTGAACTGTGTCACTATTCATGGTTATGTAATTGTTTCTCAAGGAGGCTATTATTTTAGTAACTCTCCATACAACGATGCACGCTGTCGACTTGGAGACTCCCGTGAAGTCGCCAGCAGCTTGCAGCATTGATCCCAAAGCGTAGAATCGTAGTGTCAGTGACAACTGCTGTGCGGGCGTAACTGGCTGGTTTCGATTCGCCGGCACTAATTGAGCTTCAATTATATTTAAAATTTGAGCCACGGTTCTCTTTGACAACCAAAATCTCATTTTAAAATCGATGTCCGCATCATAATTAAAATAATCCGGTCTATGCATAAAAACACGTAGACGTCTCCATCCTCCCGCAGCTTCGTCTTCCCTGCCACTGCTATTAGATGGCGACGATGGCGTGTCATCTTCAAGCATTGCCAAACGCCCATCTCCACTTTCACTGCTCGATGAATAATCCATGTCACAAATGCAAATAATATAATACTGTCTCTTTGAAATAAGCGATCGTCGGGCAACAACAACTACTACTGACAGCTGTCAAATAACATTTGAGCGCCGACAAGCAACAAAACGGATCGTTATCGGTTTAACTGGTCATTTATCAGTCAGTTAAGCATTAACCGAAACTTTCTAACTATTTTTCCGTTTATTTTTTGTATGAATATGTCATTAACATTGATGATAAACAGTAACGGTCCCAGGACTGTACCTTAAGGTATGCCGAAATGACTCATTTTTGGTGAACTAAATACACCATCAATTTTTAAAACTTGGGGACGTTTGAAAAGGTAGCTTTTTATCCATTCTAGAGCTGAACCATTTAATCCAATGTTTCTTAATTTACTTATAAGTTTGTCATGTGAAATACTGTCAAATGCTTTTTTAAAATCTATAAAAATTCCCAAGTATTTAAATAATTTATCTAATGAACTATGTACAAGGTTACTTAATTTTGCAATTGCATCATGTGTGCTTCTACCTTCCATAAAACCAAACTGGTTTTCATTAATTATACCATTGCATTTTATAAATTGGCTCATTCTTTTTTTACTAGTTTTTCAAATTTTTTTGCTATATTTGAGATTACTGATATGGGACGGTATTACGGTACTGTATTGCGCAGGAATGCAATAATCGCGTAAAATTATTCTCATTTATACGTTATTCTTTATTTAATGTTTCTCCGCATTGTTTGCCTGGAGATGAAGGGAGCAATAGAAACATTATCAAGAGAAAACGGCAATCAATAATGTTTAGCTTACACAATTATTAATTAATCATAATGACAAAGACGACTAGAAGGTGTGTTAAATGACAATATATATCTACATTTGAGATGACAGCCTGGAATATGGTAGGAGTAATAACCATCAACTGTTTCGCTTTGGTGTGGCAAAGTTAGCATACTGTCCAAGATGCCTTTCAATATAATTAATATTCCTCAACCTATGTAAAGGCTTCATACGTCGAGCTAGAAATGTTAAAATTAAATGGACGTTCTTTTTACATATCCAGTCAATGGACAAAGAAAAGATTCAATTCAGTAACAAGGTTCGAACAACATGCTTCCAAAGCTCACCTAAAACTTCAAAGCTAAGTATGACACCCCTCTAAGTTGTGCAGGAACCAACTGAGTATGGTATTATTAAGAAGTTTGGCGTTGTATGGGGTTAATTATCGAAGTAACGAGGAGACAGAACGGATCGTTATTCAGATTCTAAGTCCGTCGAATTATTTGAAGTGTTAAGTTGAACACTCTTCAATAATGCGGTAGAATTCGTCTGTAATTTCATATAACAATAAAATTAAATTTACAGGTTATTTACGAATAACACATTTCAGGTTTTGCATATAGGTACATTAAATTAATTTCTAAAGAAGTTTTTTTTTTAACAGGTAGGTACTTTTGTTACATATTACGCATGAACAACAACTTTCGCAATATGATTAGGTATATTCTTTCCGGTGTCTCGACGATTTCCGTTGATCCCCCAACAGTTGGCCCCGAAAATTATAATTAATGTAAAATTATAAATTTTTGTTCAATAATTACCAATTTCAAACCTAAAAACGACTTCAAATCGAAGAGTTTAAGAATAAGTTGGCTTAAGAATAAGTTGGTGGTATCAAAAGAATTTAATTACAGTGTTGATTTATTGTACTTATACGCTGGTGTACACATTATTTAGACAAGCACCTTATTCATTAATTCATTTAAATGAAAATTTATTTTATACTTTCATTATTCGGCGGTATATTATCTTTGCACACCCCTTCAGGGTCACTATGCTTTGTGTAAGTTGGTATACTGTACTTTTCCTAAGCCTTGTGCATATTATTTATAAGTACGCTGGGGGCAACCGTAGGGGATCAACTGCCATGAAATAATTCTTTCCTAATCATTAATTTAAAAAATATATGTATTTAAAAAAAGAAAAAATCATCCAAGGAAGGATAAGAAGTACACAGATTAACAACATTAAAAAGTATTTAAATAATGTGTTTTATAGATATTATGCTTATTTATAGGTATTATAGAATATTTCCAATAAAAATTTTCGCCCATCGGCGCGTCGCTTCATTATCTCATCGGTGTATGAGTTTTAAATAAAAATATTTTACACTTATATTACACATATTCGTAATAAGAAACAATTACCGTCCGCAGAGTTTCATCCATGTTACCTAATATGATAAATAGTGCATCAAAGGTTTTATAATAATTTTCTATGGTTTTGAACTAGTGACAAATTAGATACAAGTATTTGCTGTAGGTAGTATGGTTGTAGTACGTACATAATAATAGTTCTTAAATTTCAATGAATGATAGTTTTTGGTATTAAAGTCTTTATGGTTAAATTCCAGTAATTTTTACTATAAAGCTATTACGGAGAAATTATATGGATGATGTGTATGTATGCACAGGGTATTTGGATTCACGTCGCAAAATGTGTCTAAATTTGATGGTTTAGCCGCAATTTACAATTATTATAAATTTTTAAACCGATTATATTCGGAAGGTTTCTATCGACCAAAAACTCCAAAAGCAGCTTCTATACATGTCCTTTCAATGTCAAGTGCCATTAGTTCTAAATTTATGACCGCTTCAAGTTAAAAGTTAGTCTCTTTGCATGTACCTTTTTATTCATAAACCTTCTATACATATATAATTTGCTTTCTACAAACCGACAGAAGTGTGATCTATACTCGATGCATAAACGAAGAACAAAGAATTACACTAGAAGTGCCTCCCATACAAATGTGAATGGAAACAAATGTTCTATTTAGCCCAACCGCCCTGCGTTCCGTCTCAATTCCGGACATCTTAGATCTCCATCCCATTTGATTAGTCAAATATTTGCTCACGAAGCACATCCACAAGACACTTCTCGAGTTGTTCTTTATTCTTTGAGCATAAATCCCGAATCCTAGGCCCCAGACAGGTCGAGGTAATTTATTGTCTGCTTGAGAAATTAATTTGAATTATTTAAAATTGTATCACAAGAAATAATAAGGAAAAGTTGAGTTTACTTCGGGCACACGGACACGCCTTCGAAATTGATTATCCGCTCAACTTCAATTTCAATTTGGGAGGCGGGAATGGGTACCGCCGCCTCGGGAACCTTTATTGGATAACCAACACCTCTGCCATAGGTCACCCCAAGTGGTTCGCTACGTTTGGTGATTTAGCAGGGGTGCCCGGGTTCATGGGGTGAGGTTTGTCTAGGTCTTGGAGGCGGATGACCAGGACATACTGAACCCCGGATTCCTACCCACCCCTCAAACCCTTTTCCTTCCCAGAACTCTCCTCTCCTTCCTTTCCTTAAAAAAACCCTCCACACAGCATCCCCAAAGATGACATAGGCCCCGAGGGAAATTATTTTCCTCAGGGCCTCCTGTGTGGAGCTCATGTAAAAAAAAAAAACGCCGAAATTCGGTATTTGGAAATGTGGTGTGTCGATTTCACCAGAAATAAAAAAGAGTAGAACTTAATTCAGGGATACAAACACGCTTCTGTCGGTTTTTATCTGCGGTGGACACACGACTTATGTAAAATACAGTAATGTCAGTTTGGGTTGCGCCGTTAATGTCGTACGAAATGTCTCCATTTGTCACACGAAAAAGGTATAAAATATTTAACTCCGAGTATAAATAAGACGAAAATAAACAAAATATCATTCGCCATTATCATAATTGCATGTTATTATTCTTATGTTCTTCCCACACGATTCTGCCGTAATGCGTAATATTTCTACTTTATCGCGCTTCTCGGCCATTTGTTCTGGGAACGGCCGCGTTAAGGATACAACATCTTGTTCCAGCTACGAACTGAAAGTGGACAGGGGAATTATTGTTATTTCAGTCAAACGTAATGTCCCTTTTAAGTGTTTGATGGAACGTCTCATTTTTACGATGTACACACGTTTTATGGGCTGTTTTTATGCCACGTTTACTTTGATGACATTCATTATAGGAGAATTCTTCTTAAATATATATGATTCATTATTGATTCTACGGGGTTTGAGAATGAACGAGAATCTTCAAAACACGCCTGAAAACATCTTAACTATTTAATTAAATGATGATAATATTAGCGAAACCCAATATAAAATCTGGAGACAGAAAAATCAGAAGATTTTTTTTTCCTTATTTTTTTGTCGCTAATACTGTCTTCATTTAATTAAATATTATAATTTGAGATTTTACTCATAAAGTTAAAAAATAAAAATAAAAACATCTTAACAAGTTATGTTTTTTCAATCGTGATATTAAAATATAACCATCATATTTATTATAAAAATGTTTTTTAAACCTTTTTTTCACACGTTTGTCTTAACATCTCGAAAAAAAGTGTGGGTGTCTTGAACTAACACTAATAAAAATAACTAATCATAATTATTGAAAAATTGAAAGAAACGGGCGTTTTAATCCATACATAGTCAAAAGTCATGAATATTAATAGTTTCAGAATGAGAATAAAATCAGTGGATTCTTATTGACTCACTGAAATTGAGAACGGATTAAGATTTTTTTTAGCTCTAATCATTGAGTTGAGCAAACCAATACCGGAATGAAATTTTACCATTTTACGCTTATGGTCAAGTGTGACATAGAGCGTCGCCCTGCCAAGAGCGACGCCAAGCCAGAAGACGCTCATTCTCATCTCCGGCCTCGGTTTTTTCAGAAGCTATTTAATTTTGATTCTCTATTCTAAATTCTGGTTACCTTGATGGCGTCAGAATAATCTGAAAAACAAATAAAAAAATGGATTTAAATTAAATACTTAGAATTATATTTTTGAATGTAGCTATTAATTTGTGGTTATCCATTTTAGAAAAATGAAACAATACAACTTTGTAAAAACCACTTATATAGTGTGCAAATCCGACCGGTTTCGGAACAAACGTTCCTTCGTCAGGGAAAGCTTATACTAATTTGACAGTTTGAAATTTTTGAATAATAAATTTTTAAACAATTTGACAATTTTTCCCAATCATGGATTTGTTCCCCTACCCACCCACTCTACACTAATACCTACCCACCCAATCTACATTATTTACTAACAACGGCTCCACCCCCTACCATAATAAAACATTGTTCGAAACTGTCAAATTAGTATAAGCTTTCCCTGACGAACGAACGTTTGTTCCGAAACCGGTCGGATTTGCACACTATATAAGTGGTTTTTACAAAGTTGTATTGTTTCATTTTTCTACTTAGAATTATTGTTTGAATTCACGGACAAAAAGTACTATCATCATAAAAATAACTATGCTAACTTAATACTGTAGAACTATGTCAGCCCTTATAGTAATTTAAAGACTACTCAAAAGAAAGCCAGCTATTTTCTTTTCGAAATAAAAATGTTTTCTTAATACGTAACATTGTAATACATTAAACAGCCCACAAAATTTCTTCCAAAGATTTCTTAGTAATTATAAAAAGCTTTTTCCTGCTGGCTTACAATCGGGCACAAATTTGTTTCGGAACAAAGTTAGATTTTCTGTAATATGCAAATGAAAATGTTAAATGAATACGTAATTTAATCATTGTGTCGTTAATTTGCGAAGTTAGAGTAAATAAATGCCTGCCGCAGTAATTGTGTCTTGGTTACTTGACAAAAGCACCAAGAGAAACAAGAGGCAACAACAATGGCTCCATGTTCCTCACCGACAATCTCCGCGAGAAACTTGTTCCATTCCTAAGGAGATTTATGGTCTTATTACTAAAGTTAAGGCTCATCTACGGTATAAAATCTAAGTAAACTCGATACAGTTTTCTTCACGCAATGGGTATACGATAGCCCCGCGAGTAATACTTACCTAAGTTATACTGTTACGGGACTATTTCACACGCCTTGACACGTCTAATCGTTAATCTACCACATTATATGATTATACCATATATTTTACTGGCCGCTTGCCCATTGCTATCCGAAGCCAGTGGGACTATGACATCCCCAATTGGAGTAGGTTATATGGCTAATGGAAATAGGGAGGTGAAGGAAGATGATAAAGGGAAAGTAAAGTCACTCTGAGTGACTCTAGTTTTGAATCCTGATCTTATGAAACGTTTTTTGAAATGAAACTTCTTTAGCCCCGTTAGCGATTTGAAATGAAACGAAATTTGGATGAAACAGAAATGCGTAACAAAAATTTATTAGTTGACGGTCCTCGATTCTAATATAATGCGGTAAATTCGCGCGTCGGTGCGGGCCTTCGATATCGCGTAGGTAAGGCACTCGACAAGTCTCAGCGGCCCGAGAGATAGTCATCAAGCAAACGGAGGTTTGAATCCTACGAAATAAAAAAAAAAATAAACATTTTTATTTTTGTGTAACCCATATCCAATCTACAAACCACTTTAAAATAAACATTCACTTCTACTGCGTGTGAATTGCACACTCTGATATTTTCAGTTAAAAGTAGGTGTTCTGCATAACTTTAAAAATGTGATGTCGTAGATACAGTGCCCTTGAGGTGATTTTTCACAAAAACGGCGCTATATAAATCATCCAAATATTATTATTATTATATTGTAAGTGAAGTTAATAATTGATTTTGCCACTTTTAAGAAGCCATTTATTTGCACCAACAATGTGTTAATTTTGCACAGCTAGCGCAGTTTCAATCAACGTTTAGCTCAGGCTTTTTTTTTCTAAAGACCCCTTCTCTTGACAGCCACAAACGGTTCTGCTGCAAGGAAAAAAAAGGCAGTACGTTTGGCACTCAGCTACAAACTATGCACTAGCGGCAAGCAGAAACTGAGAAGTTCTCACAATATGTAGTGCAACAATACGTATGTTCAACCCTTTCAATGAAGTATCAGGTCAGCTGTTAAACCTGCATTACCCCCTGCACAGATACCATAAATTCATCCCCACAGTAAAAAAAAATTAACCTCTGAATCAAAGTCTATCTTACGACTCATAGTTGGGAAAGCTTTTTGATAACATGCCTTGTGGCTAACGGAATTTTTTAAACTTTTCTGGATCAAACCTTATATGCAGTTACATTGAGAGTACTCCATTAGCGGGGAAACGCATTAGCCGAGAGATTAATTCGGAGTCATTATAAATATAATTCGTTTTAAAAATAACAACGTGCTTTTGCAAAATTATGGAAACAAAGAAAAGAGTTTGAGTGATGACCTGCATGTTTCATTAACAATTTTAATTCAAGGAAAACGCAATTTCAACGTTTTTAGAAAATGAGATATATTTTGTGGCAACTTTATCGTAAAAGTAGGATAGTTGTGTACTTTAATGTTTTTGAGATTGTCACTATTTTTTATCATTTAAATTTAAAAATACGGTATATGGTAAACGGCTTGTTTCATTACTTTTTATAGTTACATCGATATAACATTATAGTCTACGTTGGATATGATATTTTAAAGCGAAAATAGTTGCGATTTTCAGAGAGTAAAACACAAATTTCAAGATGTCTGAACTCTCCGTAGGAGAGTTTTCACTGCTTTTGAGAGTTTTCACCACTGCACAGATTTTCTGGTTTATATAGTAGAAATAAGTACCGAGATGTCTATTAAAAAAAAGCTACAATTACTTAAGTAGGTACTTCAGACTCACTCGTACAAATGAACTGAATTGATATTTTATCAAAACAAAGGAAAACTTCGTTTGCTGTCAATACGTTGCCAAGATTACAACTCTCTAAGTTTCTAAGTTGTTCTCCGTGGTTAAGGGGTAAGATTCTCGATTAGTAATCCGAAGGTCGCGGTTTCAAATTTCGGAGTGCGCAAGTAAATGTTATTTGATTGATTTGTGTTTTTAAAATAAAATAAGACATATTTGCTACACGTTCCAGAGTGGAATATTCTCTTAGAATCGTCCATGTATAAGTCCTCCAATCAGCATTAAAACGTTGCTTGAAATGGCTTTAGCCATGTTTGGTGACCAGGTCTGGATAGCCACCTTCTATTTTCCCATATCGATCCCCACCTCGCTACCTTCAGCCTCATAATGTACCCCAATTGGGAATGCCATAATCTCAC
The DNA here is from genome assembly GCA_929108145.2 of Limnephilus rhombicus. Lineage (NCBI taxonomy): Eukaryota > Metazoa > Arthropoda > Insecta > Trichoptera > Limnephilidae > Limnephilus > Limnephilus rhombicus. The sequence goes on from OV815271.1 coordinate 43,812,438, forward strand.
TGGCCCCAGGCGGTTGGAAGCAGTTGGGTGAGTATTTGCGTGGTATTCATTTCACTTGTGCGGTATTCGCATAAAAAGTCGGACAACAGGAAGATAAAAGTAGCAAAATATAAAAAATAAATTAAACAGCGTTAAAACGGTGAATAATTACAGCCTAATGATTTTAAGAGCAACCGTTTTAAATCTGCGAGTAGATCTACAAAAATACAAGTCACGCCTCGAGTCGGACCCCGACATGGCCGCTTTAAATTCACTGAGGTCCGCCGTGGTCAGGTAATGCGCACAGATCCGTAACAATGATTTGTTGGGCAATTACGAAATCGTAGTAATGACGTGATGCGGGCTCGGGATCCCTTTATGCGCCGGCCCCGCTACGGTCACAGTCACATGACACGGGAAAGTGTAAAAGCTCGCGAAAAAGGACAAAATAAAAGGAGAACAGAATAAAAAAAACTTGCATGACTGTAGCGGATTAGGACTTTGGTACCAGAGCGCAGGAGTTAATAAATGGTGGTGCCGCTGAGAGCTTCATTGTAACCGTCTTTCTGTTACGTGCGTCGTTTTTGAGAAAGAGAGAGAGGTTTCAATGGAGCTATTAGTGAAGTCCTCGGATTGTACTCGTTTAATCCTCTCTCAAACGGGTAGATTTAAGAAGAACCGCTCGGCGGGCTACACAAATAATGCACTGGCTGATGAAGTAAAGAGGTACATTTTTAATTTTTATCTGTTTATATCACGAAAAAAAGGCATATTTTTTAGTATTATTTCACCCGCCATGCTAGGGATGTCCCTGTGTTATGGCAGGTGAAGTTAACATATTGGAATTATACATAATATACTTGCCAATAATAGTAATTTGATTATATAGTTACAAATATTTTACATAGTATTTAAATAAGAAAAATAGTTAAGGATTGTGGGAAGATATGAAGGTAGATTAGATGAATGGACTGTAAAGTGTATGGGTATTGTGATTGAAATGTTTTGCAGATATAAGATATAAGGTTCCATTGCGTTATTTCATGTTTTTGAAAGTAAGGAGTCAGGATTCGGTATTTAGGTTGTCAGGGAGAAGGTTGAAGTAATCTATCATTTAAGTAAAAAAATTATGCTTGGATATCGATACTGTGTGATGCACGATTTGCGACAATTTTGTCAGCTCGAAAAATATTAAGGCAGTTAAACAATTAGATGAATTTATTAATTTATATCAATTGTTTTTAACTCGCATCGGATTTTTTTTTAAATTAGCTTCACACAAGAAACCCCGATAAACATAATTTCCATCCGGGCTTGTGTCTCAGCTTAGGGGACGGTGTATGGAACGTATTTTTAAGGAAATGAAGGAGAGGACGTTCTGGGAAGGAATAAGATACGATGGGTGCATACGTGGGTAACTGCAAAAAAATGAGAGTGGACTCTATATCATAAATATGTTCCCTGTATTAAGATGGAACAAAAATAAATAACGTTAATATAGAAAAATGAAACGATACAACTTTGTATAAACCACTTATATAATGTGAAAATAACCATAGTTTGAAAAAAAAATACAGGGATAAATATTCTTCATATTAATCATAAAGGAAAACTTTTAGATAACTTAGAAGCCTTGGAAATTAAAAAATCCCTTAAAAATAATGAATCAATTATCAACAAACCAAAAATATTGTCTTATAGCCCAATCATGGATTTGTTCCCCTACCCACCCACTCTACACTAATACCTACCCACCCACTCTACACTAATACCTACCCACCCAATCTACAAACTAGCAACGGCTCCACCCCAACCATAATAAAACATTGTTCAAAACTGTCAAATTATTATAAGCTTTCCCTGAAGAAGGAACGTTTGTTCCGAAACCGGTCGGATTTACGCATTATATAAGTGGTTTATACAAAGTTGTATTGTTTCATTTTTCTATAATGGATAACCACAAAGTTATAGCTACATTAAAAAATATAACATTAATATAATATATTATAGAAACTTGAGCGAAGCGGAGAAGTATATACTGGTAATACTAATAACTTCTCAGGAGTGTCATCTGTCATCTTAAATGTTGGGTCTTTTTGAGGAGAGGAAGGAATGAGCATTGGTCTTGAAGAGAGCCATATTGCAGGCCATTGTAGGTATATCATTAAAAAGGGGTAGAAAAAAGCGGCCGATAAGTGTCGAGTTCAAGGATTTAAAGATCCGAGCCCCAGGCAGTGGTAAGTGCCGGTTAGGTAATTTGCTATCTCGACCGCGTGCCTCTGTTACGGGCAGCCCGAGCAGGAGAGTCGTTCCGTAGGCCTTATCTGCCGGTTATCTTTCACCTATCGTGCGCTTTTTCCGCAGCTCTACCCGCTTAATGTGCGGCTACACGATACGCCTACCGATGCGTGATTAAAGTATGAAAATTTCATTTGATACCAGATTAGATATTAAATATCCGAATTTTGTCATTTGCGCAAACGTGCCAATTTCAATATGGAAACAGAAGCAATTTAAGAATATTGAGAATGTTTGATAATCCAACGTCGAACGCTTTCATAAAATGTAGGTAATTTTAATATAAACATGTTATTATATTTTTACGTGTTCAATATAGATTGCCAGAGATATTGGTAAATTATACCACGTGCAAATTTTGCATAATTCATAAATTGCGCCCGAGAAATATGTTACGTTTTATACATGTTTATTTTTTTTAGGAGTAATATGATAATACACAATAATAATAACATAATAACGTAAAACTATAACCAAGAAAAAAACCATTAATATCTCCAAACCACATTTTGCAAAAACCATCTTTGGACAAAGGCGTTTTAAATACATAGTTTGCAAACTATACAATACACTACCAGTCACGATAAACAATGACCAAATTCAAGCACGAAATAAAGAATTGGATTGCAAATCTAGGACGTCCCACTATTGCAAACATCTGTATAACAAATCGCACTTAGATATGCATATCAATTTACGTTTACCTAACATAATCCTGTTAAATCTCACTTACGTAATTACTTTTTTAATATCTTTTTAACTTTAACTTATTTGCCAGATTTGATATATTATGCTCTTTATGGAATTAACCAACACATTTCTTTTTGATTTCATTGGAAGATAATTCTATCAACCCCGAAGAAAGAATATTAATGTTATTTATAATCATAATATAAATTGTAACACAACCACATGCTCTACCTGTGAAGAGGTGAAATTAGGATAAGTAATTAAGTACTTAGGTGTAACCATAGATTGTCAACTTAAATGCACCAACCACATAGAAAATACTGTTAACAAACTCAGATACTTAAATTATATTTTTAAAAGAATGTGTAACATAGTAAATATAAAAACCATAAAACTAGTTTATGACGCATTAGTCCATTCATCTCTTTCCTACGGAATAATTGGCTGGGGTGGAACTTACAATAATAATGTAAAACCTTTAGAAATTGCCCATAAATCAATTATTAAGATCATGTACAAGAAAACTAAATCTTATCCGTCTAAACAATTGTTTAAGGAAACCGATATCTTGGACCTTAGACAGACCTATAATTTTCAATGTCTTAAATTTATTTATATGCGTCCAAACAACTTTCAAAAAAATTCAAATCGTACCAGCCAAAGACGTGGCGCCTGTGAATATGCTGTACCCCACTGCAAAACTAGGTTTTCCCAAAGGCATATTAGTTTTATAGCTCCAAAAATGTATAACTTACTATGTACAACCTTTAAAGAGAACACATTTCAAAATCTTCAGTCTTATAAAAAATATACCAAAACTTGGCTAAAAAATACTGAAATAGATATTTTTTTCTTATAAGTTTTAAAAAACCATTAATTATATCTACCATTAGACAGCTTTTAGAATACATATAATGTAATGTTTCCTTTTTTGTCGTTTAATTGCACTTGTAAAACTTTCACAAATGCGATAATAACAGTGCAGACTGTTATTATGTTGTAGTCTTTAATCGCAATTATGCAGTTACTATTTATTATTTTTAATTTATGAATATACTTAAAATCTTCACTTTAACCATAGAAATAAAAACAAAAATCAATATCATACCCACGCATAGGCATTGCCTTTGTGGGATTTTTTGTACATTATTGTATTAAGCTTTTTTAATATACTATACTTTTTTATGTATCTTTTATATGTAGTGTTAGAGTCAGCGGTCGGCATACGGCGCCAGTGTCGGCATACCGCAGGCCTACGGCCTCTAGCCAAACCAACCCTGGAAAGGACATGCAGTAATTAATGGGCCAACACGCTAGCTCACAGTCGGCGCGAGCAAGATTCTCCTAAAACCAGGGCGAGTGTTTGTGGTTCGCTGGGTATTTCTCTTCCTCCTCTCCTCAAAATCTCCGGGGTCTCCCTCCTCAATCAGAACACAGTATTGCACGTAAAGGGTTTATTCAATAGTAGGAGACAGGGTTATTACAATCGCCATTCGGGCACACTTCACATGAACATGGATAGCACTAAAATACCCTAACCTAACAGGGACTGTTTCTCTCAATCTCTCCACACGCGTTATTGGCTTTAAGAGCGGGACATGGCACACAAAGGAGGGTAAGTGTTCATTCTACTCACTGTAGCAGGAAATGCAGTAGCCAGCATCTTCTGGTTGCACAATTCACAATATGAAATACATCGCGAGTTTTTAGGTTCTCGAACGCGCGTTGGAGCGCTCTCTTTGGACACTGCTGTCTTGCCGGCTGGCAGCCGATGAATGGGTGCTCGCGCCGGGCTCCGGGGGAGACCTGCGAGAGTCGACTCCGGCGTAGTGCCGGAATCTACCGAAGCTATTCTTGCGTAAAACGGGGCGACCGTGAATCTAGGGGGTAACCTCGCTACTTTGCAACGTAACAGTAGTGTATCAAAAATTTTCAATAAAAAAAAATTAATCTTAGAATTCATTTAACTATGTTTGTTCGCAATTATGTACCTTCTGCATCTGTCTTGACCAAAGATATTCAAATACAGAAGAGATATGCTATGGTGTCCGCGCAACTGTCGCCGGACTACGCGCTAATTAGCGTAGTTTTCATACAAAAAGAATTTGTTCATTTCGTTGATTTTTTGAAAACGTGCATTAATATTGGTTAACAATATATTTTGAATAAGGAAAGAATTCGTTCATTTAGTTTAACGTTCGTTTGGATTATTCGTCAATTATTTGTTCTTTTAGTTTATTTGTTAATTGGTAAACAATATCGGCGACACCCGGAAGCGCAGACCCACATAGTAAAAACAGCAGATAGCACATCTACTTATATTTCAATATCTTTGGTCGTGACACATGTGTCTCCCAGTGAGACAAGCATCGAAAAAACACCTTTTATCAAAGTTTTTATAAATAAATAGCAAAAAAGTTCTCTTATAATAAAAATCTTCTATTTCTATACTTGAAAATTAAATTATTCTGATTAAGAATGGAGAGGTTAAAATCTTTTTGAAGCAGGAGCAGTCGGATAAAAAATGCAACCGATGTTTTCCTCGTTTTTTTTATAAATATGTAACTAGCTGAAATTCTCGGCGTTGCCCAGAGTTATAACAGTGTTTTACAAAATCAGATGTGAACGATGACCTTAGTTTTTGAAATCAGATATACACGGTGAATTTAATGCTATAACTTTAGGAATGTATTCTCTATATGTATAGGAAGATTTATATGCAAAAAGTCGAATATTTAGATCGGCCGGACACCTAAAGCAAAAAAAAAATTATATAAAAACTTTAGTAGTCTACCAAGTCCCTTGACGGAGATTGTTTCTGTCACAGTCTTGAATTAGAGTTCAAACAAACACTAAGGATTGTAGGTCTACGTAGATTATGAAGAATTATTATTTTACCTAGTATGAGAAGAAATTTTTTGTTGCGAGAACAGGGCATAGACGGCGAAGAGGAGTTAACACTTTGAATGTTAATAAGACAGGTAGGTAGTTGTAGGTTCCCACCCAGAAGATGCCGTGGGATAAATTCATCTGCCAGCTTTTTTACTTTATCTCCACACAGGAGGCCCTGAAAAAAATAATTCCCCTCACCGCCTCTGTCATCTTTGGGGAAGTTGTGTGGAAAGTCTTTTTCGGAAAAGAAGGATAGGAAGTTCTGGGAAGGAAAAAGGTATGAGAGGTGGGTAGGAATCTGGGTGTCATCATGTTAAAGAGTGATATACGTGTAAATCTGATTTCACGACAACTCAACAAGGTGGAGTTTCGACATCCCTTTGTAAAGTCATTAAAAGTTATGAAAAAAAAGAATTGGAAAATAGCCCATAATCTGACTTAACGTAACCTATTTAACCAATTAAAAAAGTCGATTTATATTACTTTTTAAAGGAGGTGTTGAAGTTTCATGATTATGGGTTATCTCCGGTCACCGTAAATCCACCCCTCCCACTGCAGTGCAAGGCTATGTTTCGAGAGAGTCCTTCTAGAGATTTCAAAAGGTCTCCCTTAACCAGTCTCTCCCGATCTAGCTTGCCACGCAGTTAGTAGGCAGGCGCATACGCAGCCAAGAGCCGGGCAAACCTCACCCCGCGAACCCGTGCAATTTAGCGAATCACTTGGGGTGACCTATGACAGATGATGTGTAGATTATACAATAAATGCGTCCCGGGGCGGTGGCACCAAAGCTCGCTTCCCAAATTAAAGAAGCTAAGTCGTTCACCATGACACATCACATTTTCCGATCATAAAGATAGTGGTAGGAGTTTTGTTTTAAATATTTCGGGCTAAGCGTAACCTAAGAATTTTTTTTTAATTCGAAAAAAATATAGGGGCCATGAATCATCAGATTAAAAAACTTCGAGTGCAGTTTACATGCGCTACAAGCGAAATTTTACCAAACAATCTCAACCAATACTTGAAAAGTGAGGTCATAATTAAAGCGATCAATGAGCGGAGACTTCGCGTAATTTCAGTTTCATATCCCAACCAATAGGAGCCTTTAAAAGTGGCATCCTCCAGACAGTAACTAATCTGGTTCACAGATGGGTCCAAAATGGAGGAAGGAACGGGTGCTGGGGTATGTCTACAGGGATCCAAGAGGGAACTCAGTATACCTCTAGGAATACACTGCACTGTGTTTCAAGCTGAGATGAAAGCCATCTTGGCCTGCGCACAGGAGAATATACGGATCGGGTATAGGAATAAGAACATAACTATTTGTTTTGATAGCCAGGCAGCCCTTATGGGACTGGAAAGTAACCGATGCGACTCCAGACTGGTTATGGAATGCAGAACCGTTCTTACAGAACTCGCTACCATCAATAAAATAACCCTGATATGGGTACCAGGACATAAGGGTATTGAGGGCAACGAGCGGGCTGACGAACTAGCAAGGAAAGGGGCGAAAGCACCATTTGCTGGATCTGAGCCGGCCGTAGGAGTAGCAGCTTGCCACACCAAATTACATATCGAGAGTCGGGTCAAATCCCAGCACTGGAAGGAATGGGAGAGGGCACCCGGAACGAGACAATCCAAAGTACTCATAAACGGACCCGACCCCAGACGGACCAGGAGACTACTCGATATGGACAGAAACTCGCTGAGGGAACTGGTAGGCCTACTAACGGGACACTGCCATCTCAGGAGACACATGCAGCTGTTGGGAGTGGAAAGCACTAAAAGATGTAGAAAATGTGAAGAGGATGAAGAGACTCCAATTTACTTATGGTGCCAATGTCCTGCCCTGGTGGGAACTAGGCTCAGATACCTGGGGAGACATGTTGTAGAACCAGAAGACCTATCCACATATCGAATGACAACTCTGGTAAACTTTATTAAAAGGACTGGGTTATTTTTAAAGGATTGAGGAAAAATGGGAGAAAGCACAATGGGCCCATGGCCTAAGTACTCACGGGAACTGATGGTAAACCGTATCCACTTTAATTAAAACAAAAAAAAGTGGCATCATTATCAAAGCGGCCGATGAGTGCAGTTGATGCGAGTTGTGCAGGTGCACTAATCGTCATTTCCGTTTCATCCGAAATCCAAATCACAGCCGTGCTATAGAAATTTCACTAAAAATATATGGATCTAAATTGATTGCCAGTTCGCTCCTGGATTGAGTTGCTCCCTGTTTCGTCCAATTTCCGAAATCATTTGCCAGTAGTCATTAATAGTTATTCCATGAGCCTTTTATTACATTTTTTGCTTGCAAGACTTAAAATTATCGCGGCCGTAAAAGCTCGTTGGAACATTTCTCATAAAGTCAGTCTGACGAATTCCCTAATTAGCTTAAGCAGGCGTCAGCCATTTTTCTGCTGAAAACTGGGCCTAAGTTTTACAGGCAAACTTTGATTGAAAAATTAAATAAGCACATCTTTTCTTTGAAAAGCCCGCAAACTGATAGATTGCACACTTCGGGAAGCCCATAGAACATTACGGATTCTAATCGGTTGAAAGCTTTGCTGTTATTTTAAGCGCGATAAACTGCCTAACGGAAGAATACTTAACTTGCAAGCTTTATAGATACTTAATCACCTCACACTTTAAATGAACAGCTGTAAATAAAAATTAGGGTGTCTTATTTTTAGAAAAATTATATTATTTATTTACAACAAAAAATAACTATTTGCTATCTGGATCCACTTAAAAGATTTAAGGATTGTATTGTACAATACCTTTTTTGCGTGCCTATCTTTTAATACCTAAGAGCTCCATTAGTTCAATAGTTAGTTCGTCTAATGCGTTTTTAAAGTATTTTAAATTATCTACTTCATAATACGACGTTATCATGGACATTCAAATTGATAGACTTGCTCTACCATGAAATCTGTATATCATTTCGACGAGCTGGTGGCAGACTAATATACCTATACCTTTTAGCACATTAGGCCATGTGACCATATTTTTAGCATTTATGGTTGATTAAATATGATAAAGCTTTGATTTTCTATGACATCTTTTACACATTGAAATAACGACCCTGAGTAGAAAAGGAAAGTTCGCTTAAATTAGGCAACGGTTTGCAGTGCTGTCTATGTGGGACTCTTCTGCTCAAGATCTGATCGTTTTTTAACGAATCGCCTATGCGTAAATTATTAAGATTGAGTGAGGTCTGTAAATTATAACACTTTTGTAAACGTGTCTAACTTTGTAAATAGTGAAACAAAATATCTATTTTGGAAACAAGCCCAACCTTTCGTTGTCTTGATTTGGGATTTTTTGTCAAGTTTTTGGGCAGTAAGCAATTAGCGCTTTATTGTAAAAAGGACTAGAAATTTGTAAGCTGATTTTATTTTCGGTAATAATATAATGCGTTTTGCCTGGATACTGTCAGAGTCATTTATTGACAAATCACAGAAAGGGGGACGGTTACGTAGCCTCCCGCGTCCCACACGACTGGATTCATTCCCCTTTCCCTTTATTATTTTTATTTTTATTTTTTTTTAAAAGATAGACAAACATTCCGGGTTACGAATAACCCAACAATGTTTGAAAATCTCCTACTACCACCACAGAAAGCCGAAAATGTTGCTTGTGTTGTGATGGAGGATTTAGCCAGCCGAGGAATCGAACACGTGACGCTCGGGTGGGACCATGGAACTAGGATTGCATGGAAGCGGTATAGGCATTTCAGAACGTACTAAACCGTCAAAACCTGTGTAGCTATCTCCATTTTTGGCCGGCGTGAAGAGGGGATAGAAACGGGGTTACCGCCCAGCGCGCGGGGGCAGGGTGAGCGTTCTACAGAAAAGTGCCGAACTGGTAATGGGATTAACATTATTTAATTTATTTTTTAATAAAAAAAAACTTTTGTCAGTTTTTTTTTTTCATATTTTAGGCACAAAATATAATTACCCATTGTGTATTATTTGCTGAACGAATTTCTTTATCAAAATTAATAGTTTACTTACTTTTAACCACTTTTATTGTTTATAAAAAACCGGCATATTTCGTGAGCAATGCTCACTTCCTCAGGGTTTACTTATTTAAAAGATAAATTAAATGAAGACAATATTAACGAAACTCAATAGAAAATCTGTAAACAAAAAAAATCTGAAAAAAATATGGGCATAACTGGAAGGTTTTACTGACAAAGTTAAAAATAAAATATATCCTAGACTTGCAGAAAAGTCAATAGATGTCGTATATTAAAAATAAAATGGTTAAAAATATATCCAGGCCCTTTCTAGATAGCATTTAGTTCGGGTTTGAATCTTGCAATCATACATGTAGATAGCAGCCAATTAAATACGCGTCAAGAAAATGAAGATAATGTCGGTAGTTCTTAGTCAAAGTATGATACAGTTAAAAATGACCGAATCGGATAGGGACACATTAACTCAGTTGGCAGAGTTGCGGGCCCGGAAAGCCGAAGTTCTTGGGTTCGTGTCCCGATTTAAAGGAAGCGGCAATACGGCCGGAAATGTACCTAACTTATATTATTTTTAATTATTAAATTTTGAAAACACAGATCAATCGAATAAAATTTATCTGCGCGCACCGGGATTTGAACCCGCGACCTCCGGATTGCTAGTCAAGAGCTTTACCCCTCGACCACGAGGGCATGTCAATGTGACTTTTACATGACAATACAGTGATTATAAACTTTGAATTAACATTGTAAACATATTTAAAAGGAGTGTTAAATTAGTAGGAAAAAAAAAACTAAAAATAACAGTGCAAAAAAGACAAAGTAAAAATGTTTAAAAATTAATAAGCAAAATGATAAAAAACACATACCTATGACATGTGTAAATCTCAACTTTATATTTGTGCGTTATGATTAATAAAAACATAAAAGTTTTTTGGTAATTTTTAATTATTATAATTTAAGTTGACTGATTCGGCCCATCGGCAGTCGGAGTTCACGTGATAACATCGGGCCCATGGCGATGGCGGTTGAAATGAACACGCCGAAAATTATAAAATGTATATTTAAGCTATGTTTAAACACTTTCCTGTGAAAGGTAAGACCGTCTTTCTTCTTAAAGGTTTTCATAGAACTACTTTTACACAAGTTTACGGCGCGGTGGACCATTTTTCTATGTTTTATGAACGTTTTTCTGGGAGCTCTATGCGCGACCGAGGTGTAAAAGCCAATGTCAGCCATCTAAAAACCGTTAGGTAAAATTTTTGAAAAGGCATACTTTGGGAGGGTGGGCGCACTTTACATGCCGTCTCTCTAATATCCATACTCTTAGGGTGGGACCCAAGCACTATGCCCACTCAACCACTGACCAGTCAATGATTTGCTGGTCTGTTCATTTGAATGTCTATTGATCTATGGACTTTATATATGTATATAAGTTTAAAACATCTAATTTTCACGCTCTTTACATATCTGAATTTTAAGTACGTTAATAGTGTATAAAATCGAAAAATTGGAATAAATAGTACGATACCAAGTCCAGTGGGTATTACATAATCCCCACGTAAACGACAATAGTTACATTAAATTTCTAGAGAGCTGTAAAAATTTCTTGCCGCCAAAGTCAATCGTTGCAGTGTTTTGCTCCTTTAGCATGCAGATTTTCTGTTTTAAGATTGACATTTCATAAAATTATTTCTTTAGTACCTTGTTATTAATACTAATTACTTCTTTTGTAACTGTTAAATAACGTTTGTTAATTCAGAAAAAATAAACTAACCCTTCTCTTTTAAAAGATATGATACATAAGTTTATTATTTTATTTGCTTGAATATCAGAACACTTTCAGTTACATGACCTTTGAAAGAAAGGATAATATTTAGAATTTAAAATATAAATCTTTTAACAAAAAACCTAAATTGTCATTTGACTGAATACGACAAAATATATTTATTTTGTGATAATATTATCGAGTCAAAACATAATTCTCAATTCAAACGTTTTCAACAATTTCATTTGTATTGAAGGGCAGAATAACTAATATTTACGATATTTGGAATACGAAAGATGGAATGCCACATTACTATTTTCTCTCGGTACACACTTCTTGCTTCATTCGTATTCACGCGTCGACTAATATAATAAAATATTATGATATTCTGAATTCACGGCCTTTGACATGAGTCAATTATTCAAGAATAAATTGTATTCGCTTGATCGTATCTTATATTTTCTACTTTAAAAAACAGTTATAACTTTTTTTGTCCGTACTCATTAGGTATTGAACCTTAGCCTCACTAGGTATTGTACCTTAGCCTCACTAGGTATTATACCTTAGCCTCACTAGGTATTGTACCTTAGCCTCACTAGGTATTGTACCTTAGCCTCACTAGGTATTATACCTTAGCCTCACTAGGTATTGTACCTGTTCTGCGGTCTACATATTACAATATATTTGTATAGTTTTACATTATTCTTAAATAATGATTGTATCCTCTAATAAAAAACAAATAAAGAGAAGATTTTAGTGTGTTACTCAAAGATATTGAAATATAAGTAGATGTGCTATCTGCTGTTTTTACTATGTGGGTCTGCGCTTCCGGGTGTCGCCGATATTGTTTACCAATTAACAAATAAACTAAAAGAACAAATAATTAACGAATAAACCAAACGAACGTTAAACTAAATGAACGAATTCTTTCCTTATTCAAAATATATTGTTAACCAATATTAATGCACATTTTTAAAAAATCAACGAAATGAACAAATTCTTTTTGTATGAAAACTACGCTAATTAGCGCGTAGTCTGGCGACAGTTGGGCGCACACCATAGCATATCTCTTCTGTATTTGAATATCTTTGGTGTTACTAATGTTAATGCATTATGATTATGGTTCGTAGTTACACAAGTTCTTTATTTTACATTTTTTTATGTAACCTCTTTCTGTTGATTTGATCAAGTTTTTGTTTTTTAAGCTGATTGTGTATAAATGGAACGTATTAAGTTGGTCTCATGAATAATGTGCAGTATTGCCCTAGAAAAAATGTTTCGCCGTAATGATGGTAGTAGTGCAAATGGATATCTTGGATGGAGGATTTTTAAGCATTAACAAGAACAGTTAACCATTTAAGGATCAAGTGCATAGAGCCATTTCCAAGTGGTAGGATAATTCCAGGGCTAGATGTTGCTGGAGTCTTTGGGGTTACCGCGGAGAGCTTCACAGATCTCATTGTCCCGAGCAAAGTTTTAATCAGCGCCGCGGATTATCTGGCTTCGCCGTCGCGGCGCCGGAGTGGGCGTCGCGCCTTAACTTATTTACACGTAAAACTTAGCGAAATTAGATAAAGCGCACGCGGTTAAAGTCGCGAGGGGTGACAATTAATGTTGCTAAAGTATAATTGAATATCGCTCGTTGGGAACGGAACTCATTAGGGATTAATTGGTTTCTTTCATTATTATCCATTGTAATATAGGAATTGAATTCAGCGCAAAACGGTGGCATTAAAATAGATACCTACCTATTATCGGTTACGTAACTTTAAAGTAAGGTTTATTTCGTTGATTCGAAACAATATTATAACTATATAAAGAAATAATTCTCTCAATCTACAACAAAGTTCTTCAATAAAAAACATCATAATTTTTCGACTATTCAATAAATAAACTAAATTTAGAAAGAGTTATGGAAATGCGAGATCTTGGCAAAATAATGAATGAGAAACCAGACTTTACGGTCCACATTCAACAAACCATAAATAAGGTTACGAAAACTTTAGGATTTTTATTAAGAACAATTAAAAACTATGAATTATTAGAAATACTGTTGTACATATCTCTTGTTAGAAGCTTATTGGAAAAACTCCATAGTCTGGTCGCCCTTCTATAAAGTTCGTATTCATAATATTGAAAGAATTCAAAGAAAATTTCGATGTTTCGTAATTTTTGAACTTATCATCATCCCCTGAGAGCCCATAAATCCGTTGTTAATGAATATTTGAAATATTCGAACTATAGAAAGCAGATGAAAAAACTCTAAATTCGATTTTTGTGAATCCCTGCAATTATGTGATCGACATTACCTACATGAACAACTAATAACATTTAATAAATACACATCTCATTCCAACTATAGTTTGCATAACCCAATACAATGTTTACACGGTCTTGGCAACAAATACTTAAACAATATGGATGTATTTGACAACAATTTGAACGTGGATTACGAACTACAAACGACGTATTTGCCAACTATTTCTACATTTTTCACTGAACACTAATATTCTAACATTCTATGTTACCAACTTTGTGTCAACTCTTATATTTTATGTAACCAATATTTTTATTTTTATTTTATATGTTACCTGTATTTTGTAAACTCTTTATTTTCATTGTACTTAATTTAAAAAAAAAAACACGCACGTTTTGGAAATTGGAGTTGGGGTCACGATCCTCAACACTCAGCAATGAGGAACCGATACAAGAAGACTCCTAGAGTAAATTGATGAATATGAATGTTTAAAAAACAATCGCCTAAAAATTGTATTTCCTTATTCTATCGAAATGAAACTGCTAATGATGCCAATAACAAACTTTTATAAAGAAGCTAAACTCAAATAATAAAGGTACTTTCGTAAAACAAACAATACTCTATCACCATGAAAACGAATCCATTGTTCCGCGCGATTATTTAAATAACTAATTTGCAATAATGAAAACTTCAGGAAACAATATAACACAATTTTACATTTCCGTCAAGTTTCGTGAAAGAATTTTCCAGAAAAGCGGCCACCATTTCAAAACCTCGGCTCTGTAAAAACATAAGGAACACAAAGCCATCGAGTAAACAAAAAGAAAGAAAGTCATTAGTCCTCCTAACCTTGTTTCCTGATTTCACGTTTCTTTGTCTTTTGTATTTTAAGGGGAATTTTTGTGTCTCTGAAAATATTCGAAAACTCTTTTTATCCCCATAGAATGCCCCCTTTATTTTTAAAGGTTCTCGTGACGTGCAAAACATTACTCATAATGAGTTGTCTTAGTTTAAAGTTAATGAGCTCTCCTTAAATAACCCATTTATAGGGGCAAAATCAGTCTTATTTCCACCTTTTATTCATTTTGGAGAATGAATATTGGCCTACAACGGAGAAATTCTTCCATATTGATTTATCTATTAAGGTCATTTCAATTAAATTCTGATTTCCTATATAGGAAACTATTACAGATTTTAATCAACAGAAAATCAGGGAGTTTTTTCATTAAGGAAACCGGCCTTTACCTTTCAAGTAAGGAAAGGATGGTATTTTTAGTTCTCTTTTCCAGTTATTCCTGTGTTAAGAGCGTTTAACCAGCCAGCGGTGGTGCAGGGTGACTACAATGAGAAAGATTAATTATTCTCCGTACCAGCTTTTTAAAATTATAACCCAATATCGATTTTATTTCATTCCAAATTTGATTTAATTTATAACTTCATCCAAAAATGCTGAAAGGCGTGATGATAAAACTTTTAAAATAATGTACTTTTTGTAATTATTTTTTGATTGTAAGTATTTATAATTTTTCAATAATGTGGAAGTTAAATAAGAATGTTAAAAAAACCTGAAATATATTAGTGTGTAAGTGCGCAAATAAATACACAAACGGACCAATTTTCATCAAGAAACACATTTACGTATATATTTTTAATGATTTTATTTTAACTAAAATATAAATTCTAAAACATGCGATACCCAGATAATGTATTGATTTATTTTACTGCATGATGATGTGATTTGAAATGGGTGTGGTATAACACAAAATCTTTTTTGAAAATTTAACAAATCTGCCAACGACCTCTGGTATAACCTTATTGTACTAAAAATAAACTTCTTTTTTTCAAAATTTAAAACATGCGAATGCGAGACAAAAGAACAATCTTTTGAAATCCATTTATTTTTTTTTGTGGAAAAGAGTCAATACGCCTAAAATCTGATTTAAAAATGACATATTTCTGGTTTTCTCTGGTAATACCCTCTTAAGATCGTTAAAGAAGATAATACTAAATGTAAAATATAAACGAAACGTAAAATAGAAGAAGACACAGAAAAAAAAGTGACGATAGCAACCGGGAGCCGAACCGAGCATCTCTATCTTACCCGGAACGACGCCTCAGCCAAGTAGGGGCTTAATTATTTTACGTAATTTTCGTCGATCTCATATTTCAACTGGTAAAACAAAGATCACTCCCAGTTGCGACCGTCATCACCTTATTATTTTTCTATGTCTATTTATATTTAATGTTTCGTTTAGATTTATTAGTTTTATCCTCCTCTTCAGTAATATATTATATTGACGGGTATAATGACCTTCAAAAGTTACTGCATTAAAATTGAATTTACTTTCGCTTGTTTTTAAAATATTATGTTTATACAAAGTTGCATTGTTTCATTTTATTAAAATATTTATGACTGGTCTCGTTTCCCGGAGCCATTGCGACTACGGCACCCCAACCCATCTGGGAAATGCTGAGGCGGAACTAAGTGGGATATGGAATTTAGAAGGGGGGAAGGTCGAAAATAACGTTTATGTACCTTTTAACAAAACGCTTTCTATTATCACTAATAACACAAACAAACGTATTTTTCTGAATATAAGAATTCGCTAATTCTTTTAACATAATTTGCGCTTGAGAATCCCAACTGGCATAAAAACAAAAAACATGTTTCATAAACATGGTTACTTAAAAAATGTATCCATTTAATACAAATATACAGGGTGGCGCAAAATTAATCATTGAATTTTTTACTAAATAAAAAAAATTGATTTTGAGTAATAGAAATCTTTATTTGGACTTTTACAATTTTTTTGTTAAGTGGAAAAGATGATATCCGTCAAGTTGCTGCCGCCAGTGTTGATAAACATTTGTGCCCGTTTTATCGCATTTTCCATGACTTTCCGCAAGATTTCCGGTGATAACTGTTCGCATTCCTGTCGAATATTCTCCTTAAGGGCTGCGATTATCTGAGGCTTGTTGGCATCAACCCGCGATTTCAAATAGCTCCAAAGAAAGAAATCTGGGATGGTTAAATCGGGAGATCTTTCCTGCTATGCCTAATCGCCAAAACGAGAGATTACGCGACCAGGAAACGCTTCCTTCACAAAATCCATTGTTGCTCGTGCTGTATGCGTGCTTGCACCGTCTTGTTGAAACCACATGTTCACCAAGCCCCGTTCATCCAATTCCGGAATTAAGAAGTCGTTTATCATGGCCCTGTAGCATTCGCCAGTAACAGCGACCGTAATGCCAATGGCGTCCTCAAAAAATACGGCCCAATCACTCCTACCGCGTGAACGCCGCACCACACAGTGGCTTTGAGTGGATGTAATGGCTCTTCGTGCATCATACGCAGATTTTCAGTGCCCCAGAAACGAATATTTTGCTTATTGGCGTAACCGTTTAAGTGGAAAGGCTTTCGACACAAAATAGCTAAAAGCGTTAAAGCTTAAATCGACACAATTATTCCACACCCTTGCGGAGTATAGCGCTTCATTGCTTGTCTGTTTGTATTCTGCAGCTGTCTAGTTCACAAATATTAAATATGATTGACGTACGACGCCATTTGCAAAAATTATAACATCTTCCGATAGGGTGATTAATTTTGCGCCACCTTGTATAAAAAAATAAATGTTTCAACATTAAAAAAAAAAGTTACAATATTTTCCAATAGTTTTCTCATGATATGTACCCCCATAATTGAGCTGATGTTGTGTGTATGGGGATTTTTTTTCTTTTTTTTACATAAGCTCCACACAGGAGGCCCTGAGGAAAATAATTTCCCTGAGGGCCTATGTCATCTTTGGGGATGCTGTGTGGAGGGTCTTTTAGGGAAAGGAAGGAGAGGAGGGTTCTGGGAAGGAAAAGGGTTTAAGGGGTGGGTAGGAATCTGGGGTTCAGTGTGTCCTGGTCATCAGACCTAAACACACCTCATCCCATGAACCCGGGCACTTAAGGTGAAATTTAAAATTAACTCCAAGATATATTTGAATTGCCCCGTTGTTTTTCTTTTTAAATTTTGGAATTGGAAGAATATTTTTATTTTTAAATGTTATAGTTTTATTGAGAATAATGTTTTGTAAATTTGTAGTATTCCCGGTAGAAATATAAGGCTTAATTACTGAAAAATCTTCAAAAATAAGTTATGATCAATGTAAAGTGGTTGTGTATAATTTGTACATGCTCCTAGTTACCCAAAAATTCAATATTGTTTTTTTTTTACGTAGGCTCTATGCAGGAGATTATGAGGAAAATAATTCTCCTCAGGGCCTACCATATTTAGGGATTTTGTGAGGAGGAGAGTCTCTTTTGAACTGTCTTTTTAGTGAAAGGAGGGAAAGGACGTTCTGGGAAGAAGAAAGGTATTAGAGGTGGGTAAGAATCTGGGGGTCAGTGTGTCCAGAAGTGACGGAGGTAGGAATCTATCCCTCCCACTTTTCAGGCGATTTTCCGAGACAGTCCTGCTGGAGATGTCAAAAGGTATCTTTTAATCAGTCTCTTCCGATCCGGCCTGACACTCAATTAGTTAGCAGACGTATCCGCCGCCAAGTTCCGGTCTCACATTACCCCATGAACCCGGTCACCACTGCCACCAAATGTAGCGAACCACTTGGAGTGTCCTATGGCAGTTAATGGTTCCTGGGGTGGCGGTACCAAATCACGTAATTCTAAGTAACACTTCATTTATTAACACTTCTTCATTGTTTTGGTAGTACTATTCAAATCACTTTAATTATTTATAAAATGTGTGTTCAAAAATAGATTTAAATTAAAAAAAACCTTTGTTGTTTTATTTTATTTAATAAAACATACAACGAAGTTGCATTCCAATGAGTTATCAAAACTCATAAAGGGATCGCCAATTGATTCTTTTGAAAAGTTAAACCCAACCCAAATCAACCCATAGAATTTATAAGCAATCAATATGACGAGCTAATAAAAAAGATAGACCTAACTCTTAGTCAAAACAAAAAAATTGAAGATGAAATAGCAATCATCAAAAAAGATCAACAAGACAAAAATACCACTATAAAACATCTGGAAATAAAACTTTCTGAAATTGAAACAAAATTCCGCTCAAATCACTTGGAAATAGCCGGGATTAAACATTCAAGTGGCGAAGAGGCGGCTGAAATAGTTATAAGAGTTGCTGCAGCGGCTGGCGTAGAAATCAAATATAATGAAATAACCGAAGCTAAAAGAATACCGGACCGACGTACTGATGCCCCCCCCAAACTGCTGGTTCAGTTCAAGAACAAAACTGCACGTGACAACCTCATCGCCGCGAAAAGAAACATAAACTACGCTTCCATCAAAGGACTTACAGACGACAAGATTTACATTGGAGAAGAACTCTCCCCATATCACAAAGAACTTCTATGGCATACAAAAAAATTTGCTAAAGAAAAAAACTATGCCTATGTCTGGTACAAAGAAGGGAGAATCATGATGAGGCGCATCACGAACGATAAAATTATTTATATTAAACATGTAGATGATTTAAAAAAAATTACATAAAATATCGGGTAATTACCCTTACATATTTCCACACAATCTACACATCATTCAAAATGGATAATACTACCACAACATCTAACAAAACAAACTTATCAATATACCATCAAAATATTAGATCTATAAACAAAAACTTTGACCAATTCCTCATCGAACTCGACCTTACTAAAATCAAATATGACATAATTATCCTGACAGAATGTTGGCTAACACCTTACTATACTCCTAAAAACATCCCCAACTATACCCACCATCAAACCTCAAATCACTACAGACAAAACGATGGCATAGTAGCATATACATTAAACAACACTCTTAACTCATTTAATGTCAAAGAAATTTATATTACTAACTCAAACTGTCTTCAAATAACGTACAATGTCAACACATGTATCATTGCACTTTACCGCTCTCCTTCTCAACCTAACATCTCCTCATTTTTGCGCGACATAAACTGCTATCTCACGGATCTACACATAATAAAGAACTTAATTCTAATGGGGGATCTTAACATTAACATTTTAAAAAACAACGAACATCCCCAATGCCAAGACTATCTAAACACACTGATGTTCCACGGAATGGAAAGCACAATAAATTCAGCAACACGATGTACGCCAAACTCCTCCTCCTGCATCGACCATATTATGGTTAAATCAACCAACCAATACACCTCCGAAATCCACATGTCATCAGTCACAGATCACTACGCTACCTCGTTCACAATGAGTTCCAAACACAACGTACAAAGCAAACCTCCAACTAAAACAACGAAGAAAACAATTAACTATGACAATCTTAACAAAACGATTAACTCCAAATCGTGGGACACACTCTATAACAAAACTAACATAGAGGAGGCCTGGAACTACTTCTCTACCTACCTACAAGATATCCTTGTCCAAAACACCAAAATCACCACAAACACCATTCCTAAAGCGATCAAACCTCTCAAACCTTGGATAAACCATACTATAATCAACTGCATTCGGAAACGCAATTCCATACACAAAAAATGTGCCACAAACCCATATGATATCACACTCCATAATTTCTACAAAAGATACCGTAATATCTGCACACAAGTCATTAGGAAAGCCAAAAATCTATATTACAACAAAAAAATTTCCGAATGCAACAATGACCCTAAAAAAATATGGAAAGTCCTCAAGGAAGCTACCAATTCAAATAAAGCCACCGACACCTTAAACTCTCTCAATATCAAAGATATCACTGTAGACTTTACATCGAACCCCAACACAATTGTCAATTACATAAACCAGTACTTCACAAACATAGGTCCGGAACTAGCAAAAAAAATCCAAATAAATAACGATACGCTTGGTCCAAATGACCACGCGACCAATGATGATTTCCCAACCCGCTTTGTTCTTAAAACGATTACAGAGAAAGAAGTTTCTAGAGTAATAAACTCGCTCAAAAACTCTTCATCAACCGGCATTGATGAAATATCTAACAATGTTCTTAAAAAAATTGCCCCTGGTATACTTCAACCATTAACGCATCTACTTAATATTAGCATCCGCCAAGGGGTATTTCCCACCATTCTAAAACAAGGTCTCATTATCCCTATTTTTAAAACTGGCTCCAAACTTGATATTAGTAATTATCGTCCTATTACGTTGCTAAATTCCCTCTCAAAAGTATTCGAAAAGATCGTCAATAATAGTCTCATGGAATATCTGGAAACCAATAACTTAATATCGCCGCGGCAATTTGGATTCAGAAAACATAAAAGCACCAATGATGCTATAGCCACGGTCACTGACCATATTTCTGGCCACCTGGATAAGGGCTTGAAATGTCTATCGGTATTTCTCGACCTATGTAAAGCATTTGATACAATCTCACACAGCAAACTAAAACGCAAAATGTTTAATATAGGTATTAGGAACAAAGAATTAGGCCTCCTCTCCAGCTTCTTATCTGACAGATCCCAATGCGTTAAACTCAATACCACAAAGAGCCAGAATTTGCCCACTAGTTACGGGGTCCCTCAAGGCAGTGTTATAGGTCCAACGCTCTTCCTAATATATATTAACGAGTTATGCAACCTAGATATCGATGCCACTATTGTCAGTTTCGCCGATGACACTGTCCTACTCTTCCAAGCAAAAGATTGGCTTACCGCATATTCCAAAGCGGAGGAAGGAATTCAACAGGTAAAATATTGGCTTGACTCGAACATATTAACTCTAAATGTACAGAAAACCAAATACTTACTGTCTAGTCTCACCAATATCCCAAAGTCAAACCCAGCCCCGCCATTAAAAATACACAAATGTAAAAATTCATCTCTAAACCGAAACTGTGACTGCCCATGCCTAGAGCAAGTAAACATTATCAAATATTTAGGAGTAACCTTCGATACACACCTGAATTGGAAGCAACATATACATAATACTACAAACAAAATCCGAAAATCTATATACTTTTTCAAACAAACACGCAATTTCCTTCACCTAAAACTTTTAAAAACAGTATATTACTCATTGTGCCAATCTCACATCGAATACGGAATTCTAGCCTGGGGTAATGCATATTCCAATGCCCTTGATCCCATCATGAAAGCACAAAAACTAATCATAAAAATAATTCTTAAAATGCCGCTTACTACCAGCACTGATACTATCTTCAATTCCTTCAACGTTATGGACATAAAACAGCTCTACTCAAGATCCATATTACTTAATTTACACAAAAACAACAAAACACCATACAAAGCTACACAAACAATACACAATACCCGAGCCAAAAACAACGAACTTCTCCAAACTCCTTTTTTCAAAACCACCTTCGGGCAAAGACACTCTAAATACATAGCTTGCAAACTATACAATACACTACCAACTACGATCAGACAAAGTGACTCCTTTACAAAATTCAAACAAGATATTAAAAAATGGATTATAAGTATTGGACGCCACACTATCACAAATATCTGTAAAATAAATCACACATAGACATAAATAACTATTCACATACAACCTAACCCATATAAAACAAATGAAAATAATGGAATCCTGTCAAGTTTAACCTATAAATAGACTAGGCAGAATTGATTTCATTACTCCATCTCCAACATTTATAAAATAACTCTCTTTAAAAGATTTATTACCCTTCCAATCACCCTTCTGTTTTAATTCTATTCATAATATGTATTTTACCTGAAATATCCTTGTAATTACTATATTCATTTATATACCTGTACGCCTGTCTCGACACAGGTATACCCTAGTGAGACAGGCATACAAATGAAACCATTGTAAACATATTTTATTATAGATAAATAAATAAAAAAAAAAAAAAAAAATATGCAGACACAATATGAGAAGAAAAAAATTACAAAACATTTCACAGAAGCAACATATAGACACAACATACATGAAGAATCACAAATATTTCACAGAAACATGTCTTAAAAGATTTTATGTATTAATATAACCATTCATTTGATTTATGTACTGTTGGTGTCAAAAAGTTAAAAGAAAGTATCCTCCTTGATGGACTTTTAACTGTGCGTGAAAATCCGCTCATGTATTTTCTAAAAAAAGCTTTTTTTCTGTCAATGATTGATTAAATTGATTTTGTTTCTATTGTTAAAACTATTTCTGTTAATAAAAGATCTATGTTGACTATTTTTGTCGTCGTGCGAAGACTTGGTTAAACAATGTTTGTGAAATGAAAACGAATATTCGGTTTTCACAAGGCTTTTTTAAATTAACTCAGTCTACACGTAAGGATTGGTGAAAATTTTCACAAGTAATAAATACTCTTGTCCTTACAGAAAGTAAATACTTTTATGTTTGGAATTATATATTGATATACAATATCTCTGTTGTAGTATCACTTACTAATATCACATGTCTGCAAAATGACATTTAATTTTTTTTTAAATTTTAAAATATTTCGATCTATCGCGTAAGGATTTTCCGCAAAGTGGAAATTAAAATATAGGAAAAACCCGCCTTACACTACTTCTGTAGGGAATGTTCGAAGGAATAAAAAAATAATAAAGTTATACAAATTTAATTACTTTTTAGTCATAAAATATTTTATTTACATTACATACAATTATGAATCTTTATAAAATCTGCTTTTTTAGTTTCGAAGCTTCGCTTTGTGCTTTTTCTTTTGTGGGACGTTATATTTTCCCTATGCAGCATAAGGCAATATGCAGCAATAAGGCTCAAAATGTTTTCTCTACTTCTATACCAAGCAAAAGAAGTTCCAGGTGTCAATAAATTCTTCTATTGCAGTCTGGATCCTAGTAACTCAGCAGATTCTTTTAGGAGTCCCAAATCTCGGATTAGGTCATTTAATTCATCTTGAGAGAATTGTTGAGGTCTGCTGGAGTCGCCTACTTGAAACTCGTCACTTAACTAGAACTTTCTTTTGATTCACTTTCTGATGATGGCAAATCGTCTAGGCTTTGGGATGCTTGTGGTGTAGGAATGCCAGGTCAATGAGGGTCTGGGCGGAGTGCCGAATCCATGTTTGGGTAACAAATTTGTTTTTTTTTTTTTTTGGTACAACATCCTTGCACATTGCACGAACAAAAGTAACAGTCATCGCTGTGGTTTCGAGGCTCTCTCCAGATCATGAGAACACCAAAACAAAAAGATTTAACTTTACATTTTGACCACATTCTAAGTCCTTCAACACACCCTGAACAAACTCCATGCGGCGCCCAAGATTTGTCCTGGTCCCCCACCTTCACACCAAAATACGCAAAATACACGTTTTTTTTAACAAAATCAGTAATATTTCTTTGTTGTTTTTTCACTACAAATTCACCACAAGTATAGCAAACCTCTCAGAAGAATTTACACAACCTCTTGAAGTCATTTTTGAAATGCACGTTGGGAATTTCAGCATTCTCTCATCATACTTACTATGAAAAATCCCGATATAGATGATTCAACGCTGACTAATTTTATCATCATGAGTTACTAAATGTTTTGTTTAAGTCTATAAAACATAACACTGTCTTATAATAAGTTGGAATTAATAAAAAAAATATATTTCGGCAATAAACCCCGTTTTGCGCCTTAAGATAGGCAATCCCACAGTATTTTGCGTTTAGCGGAAAAACCTTACGTGATGGTTTTTTTTGATAACTTTCCCGAATTCAACAACCAAAAATACACGAAAATTACCTCTTATTTCAAAGAAAAAAAAAAGTTGCAGGCCTGTGTATTTTATGAACCAAACAGGTTTCATTTGTATACAATCGTCATCCAAACGCCAGAAAAAATTATAATCCCCGAAAATCTTGGGTCAAAGAGAAATCTGACCGTTATCTAAAATATATATATACGCAACTGCTCCCATGTGGAACCAGTGAGACTACGGCAACCCCAATTGGAGTATGTTATGAGGCTGGAGATACTGGAGAGGGGAAAGAGATAGGGGAAGGTGGTAAAGTACCTGGATTTTCAGATCTTGTCACCAAACACGGCTAAACCCGTTTTAAGCAACGTTTCAATTCTGAATGGTGTTTTACATCTAGGCTATACTAAGAGTACCTTACACTTTATAACGTGCCGAAAATATACTGCACTGTTATTTTTAATTAATTAATTGTAAAATAACACAAATCAATCAAACAGAATTTAATTTTAATAAGTAAAACTCTCCTTTTATAACTTTTGAAGGTTATTTTAAAGGTTATGTCAAAAAATAGATGAAGATAATATCGTTAATTCCAAAATTTCAAAATATGATGTTTACAATTATGACTTAAGCGCAAATCCGGTTAGACGAGAGGTTCTGGGTTCGAGTCCCAGTTGCGACCATTATCTTTTTATATTTTTCTGTGTCCTGTTCTCTTTCAAATTTTCGTTTAGATTATTAGTGTTATCTTCTTCTTAAATGAAATAAAATTTATTTCCACTCGCCGGGATTCGAACCCGCGACCTTCGGATTGCTAGTCGGGAGTCTTACTTCTCCATCATGGAGGCCATGTACTTTCTGTTTTTGTACAGTGATGTTAAAAAAGTCACTGAGTTTTCCCGAACTGTGTATTCTACATTTGAGACGTTCTATATCCTCCTGAAAACAAATAACTAACTGGTTTATCGGCTGAGGCACGAACTGTAGCTGAGCTTATTCTAAAAATACTATTGTTACAAAAAATGGTCTGAAAATTGCGCAAGAGATGTAGAATGATTTTTTGTTTGGTTTTTGGTCATACTCGCTTTTCCCGGAAAGATGACCTATGAAGGTCTATAAATTGTTGCCTTAATTGCTACTTAGATTTTTTCCAATAACGGTTGGTCGTTAAACTACGCCAAAAGGGAATTATGCTGGTCCGGACATTTGTTATACTCCTTAATTTTTCTTTCAAGTCACTCGCCTTCTCGGGGGTGGGCCGGACGTCCGACTCCAACGAAGCACTTCCCATCCGAACAAAAATAAAATCAAGAGAATTTTCTTGAACCAGCCAGAGATTAATTTCGTCTGTGAAATTAAAGACGCAGGAAGAACGCGCAACAAAATAAAAATAAAAGGCTAGATTATTAGTGTTATCTTCTTCTTCAATGATGAAAATACAACCTTCTGAAACACAGCCTAAATATCTTTCAAATTAAATTCCACTGAGGATTTGGTTTCATATAACGTCAAAGATATCTGTTCACAAAAAATCTCGTATATTCGAGCAACGAAAGAAGACAATAAAGATACAATGCATAAGTCGACCTCCGTGGTTGAGCAGTAAGCTCTTTGACTATTTTTTTCACGTATATAATAAAAATAAATCACATTTGCTATTCTTTTAGCGTGGAAGTTACTCTATATTTGGCCGAAATATATCCACGTGACAGTGGACCCGTTATTTAAATTAATGAAATAATTAAAAACACTTTGTTTTTACCACAATAAACTTTATTTAAAAGTCAACATGTTTCAAGAACGATGTTCTCTTCATAAGGACATAAAATGTACTAAAAGTACATTTTATGTCCTGATGTTGACTTTTAAATAAAGTTTATTGTGGTAAAAACAAAGTGTTTTTAATTATTTCATTAATAAAATGGTGCCACAAAGTGAATTTGCTAAATTTGATGAAACCGTTATTTAAAATTTAGGTATGTTAAGTGAATAGATCTAAGTAGGCAGATTCTTTCCAATCCACCTCTACCCCGTTCTTCTTTCCCATTACCAATGCCTTCAGTCTGCTTTTAGGCAATTAATACTCCTACGCGTTATCATATGACCTTACAAAAATTAATGTTACGGCTTTTCAAAATTTAAATTATTTGTTTCTATTACAAACTAGCTTTTCCTGCGGCTTCGCTCGCATAGTGTAAGGGGGTTCCCACTCCGCCTCCTTCACCTCCCCCCCCCCCACCACCACCACCACCCTTGTGCCTCCTTTTACAATTTTTATTCAAATTTCCATTTTTCATGTATATTAAATTTGGTACCTAACATAGGTACCTATTTAAAATATCTAAAATACTTGATTCGATTCAAACTATTAGGGGAGTACCTACTTTAAATAAATTTATCAACTTAAAGATTTTCAAAAATAGAATCCTGATTTGCAAAATGTCATTCTCAAACACGCGAACTGTCTAACGTGCGATAGTCGTTAGGTTTTCTGAAATTATCCAATTTTCTGCGCAATTTCCTTAATTTTTCTCTCCGAAAGAACCATCCTCGTACTTCAAGAAATATTCTAAAAAAAAAATTAGCGAAATCGGTTCAGCTGATCTCGAGATTTGTGCTTAGCAACACATTCAGCGATTCGTTTTTATATATAAGAAGATGCATTGAATTTTATTTTTTATTATTATATTTTTTTTTCCTTTATTTTTCCCAATTTTTACATTAGATAAATAGAATTACATATTATGAAACTATAAAAGTAATGGGCACCCACTAAGGCACAGCCCCGTGCGTGGGTAATATAGTTATATACATTTTATTGTTGTACCTAGAAAGATCGAACAGTGTGCATATAAAGCAAAAACATAAAATTTAACAGTTTGTACAAAAGAAGAATAGAAAGAACCAACAGTGTGCATAAAAAAAATAATTGAAGGATGCTTTGTTGGCATTTAACTGACTTTTGTTGAGATAAAGAATGCCAAAAAAATATCAAACATGAATGTTAACGTTATAAAAATTTGTAAATAAATTCTTCTTGATAAAAAAGATTTTTAAAAAAGTCCTCCGAGTGCTTGATCACAAATAGTTTTAAAAAACCCCGGATTTTTTTAGCACGAATTCAGACGAGAGTTGGCGTATAAAATCTATTATAATTTTCATGTTTATCCTTACGTCGACAAGTCTTGATTTATTCTAGGAAAAGGCTATAAAATTCTCTCGCTGTTTAGGTTTGTTCGGGGTAAACAGTTTCCGAGTCCGAGGTAGTAAAGGGTTGCGCATACCTTCACAAACGTCGATCATTAATAAAAAACATCAATCTCTGTCGCGGGGGCTCCGACACTCTAGCGTTAATTATAAATAAATACTAAAGCGCAATAAAAAAAGAAAGTTTTGTTTCATGAGCAATTAGCGAATGCGTGATTTAGTTCCGGCGTGGAAAGCGGTAAAAGCAGTGCTTCTCGCCCACTAATGAGCATTTAACGAGAGTGGGTGTGTTTGGGGCCGTTTGCGGGACTTTGGATGGTCGACGGCGGTTAGCGGAGCCGCCTAGTCGCCCAGCTCCCAGCCGCTAGCCGTGTTGATTGTGCCCCTGTTTCCACGTGACGCGGTTTAAAGCAAACAGTTTTGCTTTTCAATTAGTCGCTGGCAATAGAATACAATACGCTCGTGATACGGGAAGTTATTTGAAGGGCGGATGATTACTGCGAGCGGAATGAAATCAATTATCGAACTGTGCGAAGTCTCAAAGGAAAACACTAATGACAAATTAATACAATTGTTTGGAGAACGATATGTTCCGCAATTGGAAACAGAAGTTTATGCTGCTAAATAACACTAAACTACTATTTTGAAATCCTAAAATATAGGATAGAGAATCTAGAATCTAAAGGGTCCAAGAACTCCAATGCTATAAAGGTAACCTTGGCATGATAGAGAGATTTAGCCGTCCATAATTCTTTACTTATGACATTTATTAAAAATAATTCTTTTACTGTACAACGAATAAAGAAAAAATCTATTCATGTGATAATATGTTAAAGAAGTAAGGTCATACCATATTAAACGGAGATTGGAAACGGCCATTTTAATGTCATAACGACAGGACGTAATAAGGTTTGTCGATATATTTTCCATTCAAATCCATAGAGAAATGGATACATGGTGGAAAGTCAATGAACGTGTAGTACAATGTAGAATATCTTTGTAAAACGGTATTAGTTTGGGCAATTAGTACGAACCACAACAGCAGAGCATCACTATATATTCAAGGGTATAAAATTATTTAATAAATTACCCCTTGATATACGATCGGAAGAAAACTACGAAAAATATTAAAAAAAATAAAAATAATCTAGTACCTTTTACCCTCGACTCTGGTCTTCTAACCTCGACTCTGTGCAGAAATCTTTTACCCTCGACTCCGTTTAATAGATTCTCCCATCTTAACAGACGGTTTGCAATCTTTAGATCACAGACGTCGGGTGGGAATGCTATCCTTGTTCTACCGGTATTACAATGGAAGATGCTCCGAGGAACTAGCATCATTGATCCCTTCGGCACCGGTGCATAGTCGGGAAACACGCCAAACGCGTGCCCAACATTTGTACACGGTTGACATTTGTCACATGAGAACGGGTCGTTTCTTCGACTCGTTCTTGTGTTCAACAGCTCGGCTGTGGAATGATTTGCCGGCTTCTGTGTTTCCTCCTTCCTACAACATGGGTCTCTTCAAGACCAATGTTCATTCCTTCCTCTCCTCAAAAAGACCCTCCACACAGCATCCCAGATGACATAGACCCTGAGAAAATTTATTTTTCTCAGGGCCTCCTGTGTGGAGTTAATGTAAAAAAAAAACCACCTCATAACTTTACACATTGTTTAGAAATATGTTTTTGCCTTATCAATACTTTGAATCATCTATTAACTAACCTGTATTTTTATTACTTTTATCTGTATTTTCTCATAAAATCACTAATATTTTTAGTTAAATTACTAATATTTTTTTTGTTTTAATTTAAACAAACGTATTTTTTTTTAGTTGTCCTCTCCTAAACAGAAGCAGTTGCTTTATTAGGAGAGTGATTGAAATATTAAAGTTTATATTAAGTTGTAAAATTGTAACCTTGTTATGTTTCAATAAAAAAAAATAAAAAAATTCTTCAAAATTTATTTTCTCATTCTTCCGAAAACGACAGTATCTAATGTGATTTAAAAAAAATCGTTTTACACTTCTTCTTTATGCTTAAAAAAACTATTTGTTTTTTTTTAGAAATGCGGCCCATCTTCAGAAACTCTTTTTTTCCAGCAAGGTTTAACGGCCTCCGTGGTCGATGGGCAATACTCTCGACTAGCGATACAGATGGTTCAAATCCCGGCGCGCGCAGATAAATTTTATTTGAATGGTTTGAGTTTTCACAATTTGTTAATTAAAATAATATAATGTATATTTGCGGCACGTTCCAGAGTGGAAGATTCTCTTAGCATCGCCCAAGTGTAAGACCACCATTCAGAAGTTAGCTTAGCGGTGACTAGATTTGAATAGTAAGATACTTCACCAGCTTCCTCTTCTTCTTCCCCGTTCCATTTACCTAAAGCCGGACAACATATTCCAATTGGGGATGCCATAGTCTCACTGGCTCCAGATCGGAACAGTTGAAACTCTTGCGAGGTATTCACTTAAAAAAGGTTAAATCAATTTGCATCTTTCGCGTGTCATTTTACGTTAATTTTAAAGTTACGTTTATTTAAAAGTTCATCATCTCAAACATGTGTAACGGTGAGATTTAAATCAAGGGAGCATCTGCCGGCGACACAAGACAAAGCCTTCGTAATAATGTGTGAATACCGAGGCAGCGACAAGTTGCACATAATACATACTTAGTATAGTCTCCTGTGATGTAACGAGATAAGAGCATTGTTGATACGGGCTTTAGAATTCCAGAGCAAATTGGTTGCGTTATTACGTCATAACTTTCTCGTCGGAAACTTTCACACTCACCTTTCACAAAACTTGACTGCTGTCTACAATAATTTCTAATCTTTGAAGTATGAACCCACAGTTATCAGATCTAATAGCTTGTATTACAATATTTTTCTAAGATAGACACGCGCTGATTGACTTGATTTTCGATTGTTGATTTCAAAAAGTATGCCCCTTAAGTGTCACATGAAACACATTTGAAGCATAATTCTTCTTCTTCAGTCGTCACTCCAATGCTGAATATCATAACCCCCCTCCTATTCCCCCGTTGAACCAGGCTCCACCACTCCTCGCAGTCCTACGCTGGACGGAGAGCCACGAACACCGACGCACTATGGGAGAAACAATTTTCCGACTTGGGATATTTCTTATTATTTATTTTGATTAGACTTGAGAACCGGTATTCAACAAGTTTCATTTTTTTATATTAGCAGGAGGCCGTGAGGAAAATATTTCCCTCAGGGCCTACATGTTCTTTTGTTTTTTAAGGCAAGGAAGGAGAGGAAGATTTCGGAAGGAAAAGGACACGAGGGGTGGGCATGAATCTGGTAAACTGTATTTTTTTAATATTTTTCTTTTTTCCATCTGTAATATATTGTATAGGTACAAATACTATCTAGATAAATAAAGGTATAAATACTCTAGAACAGCGTTTTCAACCTGTAGTAAGCGTACCCCTTGGGGTATGCGAAGCAAACATTTGGGGAATGCAAAATCGTGGCACTAATGTAGGTTTGTTCAATTTCGCATGCACGAGTAGAATCACAGGTTAAAAATGCCCCAAGTCATGTTAAACTCTGTATAAAATTACATTAACTGTATTTGAATAACTTGATTGATTAATTTATGACATAATGAGATTATTAAAAAATTACAAATGAAATATGACTTTCATTACATGTGTACACAAGATAGATAGAGGGTACGGGGTACAACTAATTTGTAGTAAGAATCAAGGGGCACGCAGGCGCAGGCTCAAAAAGATTGTCAACCTCTGGTCTAAAACATACGAATGTTTGTTGTTAATGCTTTAATTTTCGACTGTTGTTTCCTAAATAAATCTAAATCAATAAATAAAATAAAAACAAACAAAACATAGTACATAATGAATTATCTACAATTCTTTTTAACCGAAGGAGGCGCAGTTGTATTAGACAAAATCTATGGAAATATTCTAATAAAATTGGACACAACATAAGGGTTGTGTAGTTTGAAGTTTTTTTAATGAAAAATATATATTTATGACGAAGATGAAGTACGAAGATAATTTTTCACCATATTCGAAAAATTCATAGTTGTTATGATTTTTTTTCATTGTGTAATTGACCGGTATACGGCTTTACCCTAGCAAATACCAACATGTAAGTTAGGAACATTATATACAAATACCAAAACTAACGAACTTGATACTCACAAACTACTACGTAGGATGACTTGCAGATTGAAGTGTTTAAGCAGTTTTGTACGGAATTTACCAGGACTTACATCGATATTTCATGCTTTCAATGATTATTAAGAGCAATTTTGCTGAACTTATCGTGAGAATAGCTGAAAGAGGGCCAACCAGTTTTACTGAATTTATTGATATAGGGAGAGATTTATGTACTCCGCGTGCAGGACGTTTTTTTATCAACAATTTAATTTTTAACACTTCATTTGGTCTGATATAAACATAGGTATTCGATTATATATTAATTTTCACTTCTAACACTTACCAAATACTAATTTTTGCATTTATCTTTGAGAATTCTTAAACTAGGTACATTTTTAATTTTAGTCGAAATCTAAGATATACAAGATATATATTTGGTTTACTTTATACATTAAACACTTCTTTGTTTTATTCATATTTTTTGTCTTTTTTAATTATCATCAATTTATTATAATTCTTATGTAAAAGCCCCGAAAAGGGCGTTAATCAATAAGTAAAAAGTCTAATTGTAATCAATTTAATTATCATTATAGGAATCAGAATGTGGAATACGCTCATATACTTATTCATTCATTAAATAATATTTGAAATAATACGAAATAGTAGTTGTTGATAGACTTTATTTTTACCCTAGAAATCCTAGTGGGATTTGAAAACAAAATTTCTAGAGCGTTTGCAGTAGCGCTCGTCGGTCTCTAGAGCTGAGTCAGGTGGGTTGAGAGTCCCCGATGCGTGGTCCAGTGATGGGACTCGTACTTCACCTTGCGAATGATGACCATTGCTGCACTACCTAGAATGGCATGGATAATAAATATATGTCCATTTTTTTGCACATAGATATATAAGGAAATAGCGTTGCAAAATTCTCATTATTGCATATGAAAATACAGATCAGTTGAAAGTTTTGTATTTTTTTAGCGCCCAATTTTGCAATAATGAGAATTTTGCAACGTTATTTCCTTCACGCACCCTTTTTTTGTTTTTTGAACTAATAATTTCTAAGAGAATACCAAAGTATACCATTAAACCGATTTAAACAGATTATTAAATATTTTATGTAATGCATATTTCAAAAAAGGAAAAAATCTCCTTTAAGAACAAAAGAATAACCTCGCGAAACTAAATGTAGCTCATGCATTTCCCTTCTACATGCCGTTTATCTTGGGGCGTTATCGACTTGTTAACCACTTGCGCGCTTATATTTCTGATATTATTTTATCCCACCAATTTACGCAGCAAAAAATTATTTGTAATACCCTAACACTATTTTATAACTCAAACTCCCCAGGGATTTTATTTGTACTGCAATCTGTATACATCATGACAGTTCCATTCCTTACCGTTATAAATGCAGAAGAACCCCATGAAAAGCTGAAAAACTTAGATTGAGAATGTCATTATAATGATAATTTAACGAAAATAATATTTAAGCCATTAAACATGACTATTGAATTTGTTTCATTCTTTATGAACCCAAATTAGCCACTAAAAAGTTTCTAACAAAACTCGCTACCTACAAACATCACTTTGATCAAATATTGTATTTTCTTTAAAACAGTGTAAAGATTACCTCCGATGAAAAAGTCCCGTCGAGGGCGGAACATCCATCTATGTCTCGTTGAAGTGCCTCCTATAATGACAGGTTTTTCATCGTCCGAGTAAATTAGTTATCGGCTCTGATTTCACATTATTGCTTGTTTGTCAGGAAGGCTGGCATGGCACGAAGGCCTGTTTCATGGAAGCAAAAGTGGCAGTATAAATTTATGTGATCCCTCATTCTGCTGTCCAAAAACTGTTTTTATAGTGCCTCGAAAAGTGTTTTATTCGTTCCGGGAAATAAATTATATGTACCAGTGATTTGATACCTATTGAATGTGATATGTACTTGAGGTTTGGTTTTGGTGAAAGTAAAAAAACAACAACACTACCAAGACAATTATTTTCGGATTCTGGGAATGGAATAAAACACGTAATATAACATATATTACGTTTAAAGACCCCAACCTTGTGGATTTTAAACAAAAGAAATGGTTGCATTGGGCTTGCTGCTCTTAATTTACCTTTTTTTACATTAACTCCACACAGGAGGTCCTGACGAAAATAACTTCCCTCAGGGCCTATGTCATCTTTGAAGATGCTGTGTGGAGGGTCTTTTTGAGGAAAGGAAGGAGTGAACACGGGTCTTGAAGAGACCCATGTTGTAGGAGGGAGGAAACACAGATACCGGCAAATCGTTCCACAGCCGAGCCGTTCGAGTCAAAGAAACGACCCGTTCTCATGTGACTAATGTCAACCGTGTACAAATGTTGGGCGCGTGTTTGGCGTGTTTCCCAACTATGCACCGGTGCCGAGGGGATCAATGACGCTAGTCCCTCGGAGCATCTTCCATTGTAATACCGGTAGAACAAGGACAGCATTCCCACCTGACGCCTGTGCTCTAAAGATTTCAGTCCGTCTGTTAAGATGGGAGAATCTATCAAACGGACCGCCCGTTTCTGCACAAAGAAACCTGCACCTATAACTAACCCAAGAGCGTTCTTCTTATGTTTAAAGATTCAACTATATAAGGCGTATGAAGGCGTTGTGCGAAGGCTGTAGCTGCCGTAGAGAAGGTAGGGGCCGGAAGCTCTGCAAAACAAGCACCCCCGCGGGAGTCAAATCAACCCTTCTAAGAGAAAAGCAAAAATATAAAATAAATCGCATGCGGAGAACACAGTAATATAACTCCGTCTCTTGATTGCATTCATCAGAAACTGTATTGTATGAAAACCAACCAGGTTATGTTATCAATATTTTGAGGGTGGAAGATACTCTTCGTTTTAATGGAATATAGTTCAGAAACGAAACGTTGCATTGCTGCGGGTTTCCAGATGTGAATCGCCAGGATCTTTCAAACTTCTCCCTTCTCGCCTCTTTCTCCTGTCTACTAATTTCAGCTTCACGCATTACACCTTAAATAGGTTTGGCATGGCTCCATTGACTCTTCCAACAGTTTGGTGTCTTGTGCGGTATTTATAGTAAAAGAAAAAAATCTAAACTACAATTCTAATCAATTAACTTATCGAAAGTACTCTAAAACACTTTCTGCCTGGTGATATTATGACTCAGAAAATCTTTAATTTCGCTCCCAGTATTTTATATAACGCTCTCAGCGCTAATTGCTGCTATGGTCGGGCAGAATTGACTCCCGCCTCTCGCATTACACAAAGCAAAACCTTTTAAACTTTCAATATAATTACGGGCTTATGTGTGACATGACAAAGGATTAGTTTTACGGCAAAATCCCCGACTTTATTCCATTAAGTACCTATTTACGCTTGTCCCGTTTCTAAGTATACCACGTTTGTTTTTTCAAACGTAAAGAGGAGTCGGTTGATTATATTTTAGGTGTACCGTATGCTTTCGCAACTTTATTCTCACTATTTTATAAGTGACCTGGAATACGAATTTTACAAATAAACTACTATGTTGCTTTAATTTTTATAAAAATATCATATATTATACATTACCTTTTGGGTACAGAAGAATCGTTTTAAAGAGACTCTAGCTTGTGTAATGATGTACTGTTTTGTAGATAATAGGGTAATCAAACTATTTCGAACCGGTTTGAAGCATTCTCGATTTGCACAAAAACGTTCAACCGTGTGCTCTTTATAATGACAAGTATCTTGACTAATTAGATTGTCTTTTATTTTTTCACTTAAAACTTTAGAACAGTAAGCTTTATCTGGTTACATATACACCGTTTTTTACTACTAGATTATTTTTAATTCTTACTTATATACTTCTAGATTAATTCAGACGAAGCAGCAAAACTCTGAACCGGGATGATTTAGCGGGTCCTAATTAGCACAGCACCTTTTGCTGTCCAAATATTCCATTTTCTTTTCTGCTCACAATTTCATTCCGATATTGAGCTTTAAAATCTCCATTTACTGATATACTTGGAATACATTTCATTAATTTTTTTTTCAATCAGAAAAAAATCATTTCGTTAAAAGAGCATACGAACTCGAGTGAGACCAGGTAGACATTTTTAAGGAGGCGTTCGGTATATATGGGCTAGTCACTAGCCGCTAATGGTATGTGGTTATATTTAAAATATACCTTTTCCAAAGCCTTAAACACCAGTGTAATGGCCATTTGACTAACTGCATGCTGTGTGTAGGTTTTCAAGAATAGTTTGAGCAAGAACAATTATTATGCATTGAATTATTTAAAAAAAGACCATTGTATTACTATATTACCAGTCTTCTGCTGATTGTTGTGACCAACAAAATGACCTTTATATTACCTTATTACTTTATTTTGCTGATTGTGGAGACCTTCTAAATGAAAATTATATAACCTTATTATTTGTCTTCTGCTGATTGTTGTGACTTTCTGAATTACCATTATATTACCTTATTATTTGT
Organism: Limnephilus rhombicus; assembly: GCA_929108145.2. Taxonomy (NCBI): domain Eukaryota; kingdom Metazoa; phylum Arthropoda; class Insecta; order Trichoptera; family Limnephilidae; genus Limnephilus; species Limnephilus rhombicus. Next base: position 43,848,778 of record OV815271.1, read on the forward strand.
CTTCTGCTGATTGTTGTGACCAACTAAATGACCATTATATTACCTTATTACTTGTATTCTGCTGATTGTGGAGACCTTCTAAATGACTATTATATAACCTTATTATTTGTCTTCTGCTGATTGTTGTGACCTTCTAAATTACCATTATAAAACCTTATTATTTGTCTTCTACTGATTGTTGTGACCTTCTAAATGACCATTATATTACCTTATTATTTGTTTTCTGCTGATTGTTGTGACCAACTAAATGACCATTATATTACCTTATTACTTGTATTCTGCTGATTATGGAGACCTTCTAAATGACCATTATATAACCTTATTATTTGTCTTCTGCTCATTGTTGTGACCTTCTAAACGACCATTATATTACCTTATTATTTGTCTTCTGCTGATTGTTGTGACCTTCTAAATGACCATTATATTACCTTATTATTTGTCTTCTGCTGATTGTTGTGACCTACTAAATAAATTAACTAACAAGTTCTATGTCTATACAAACTTGTATCTATTTACAAAACCTCTTTGTAAATAGATGCAATATATATTTTTAAATATTTATTTGTCATATTCTTTTTACGGTTAATTTCGGTCGGTTGGCACAGCTTTTCAGCCTATTATGCACGCCACTGTTACACTAATACTGTAAAACTGTACTATACGCCACTGTTAAACATGTCCCACGCTGAAATCAAATTAACCATAAATAGAATGAAGATAGACAAAAAAACAGCTTCAATCTCAAAGGTGGAATGAATTTGATTAGATTCTTTGTTATTTTTATAACAGCCTTAATTTATGCGGTAAAAACACATTTCTACTTTACGGTTTTAATATTCGATTTTTTTCGATATTAGCTTCAGATTACTACCTGTCTTTCTAAGAAAATTTCCTATAAATATGTGAAAAAATGGTGAGAAAAGCTCGCAAAAAGGTGTTCAGCTGTTCAGTGATGTAGAATCACTAAAGGTAGGTGCCATAATATACTACGGCGGAGCGAAAGGTCGATCCAATACTTCCGTACAACAACATCATCCGATAACACAGTATTCAGGGTGTGCGTTGTGATTGAAAAATATATTGGTAACAAAAAATATTCTTTGCATTTTCAGGCGCTATACTTTGTTTGGGAGGAATTTGGAAAATGTGTGTGAAAAACGTGCAGTAAAGAAGAACGAGGCTATGAATTAGAACGCAGAATAAACACGACAACGAATTACAGCTAGCGGTGGGAATGAAATAATAATTTTCTTTGGTGTCCTGAGAATTTCTTTATGTGGAAGGAAGAATATTAGCAATGAAAAAATCTGAGTTACATAAATACCTTTGCAAAGTTGCCGCCTTAAAAATCTTCTGTTGAAAATTTAAGGTAATATGGAATTCTTTTAAAGTAAATGACATTTGTGAAGATTCAACATTTGAAGTTTCTGTAGGGCTTGTTTTGGCTCATTCTCTTCTACATTTTGCACACAAATTTAAACAATGCGTACCTACTATCGGAAACTAGGAACAAAATGAAAATCGTAAAAGGTGTCAAACCGTTAAGGGTGGTTGAAATTTGCTTTGTTGAACCACGAAATTACCTAGGAATCTAAATTGAGAACCTATCTAAAAATTAAGAACCTATTATTTTGCCATGAATATTTAGACTGATAATGGTACCTGGAAGACTACAACCGAGTTGAAACAATGACTCAAAAAAGACAGATCCCCGAATGACAGACTTTGGCTTAAAACGAGAAACCCGGAAGATTAAGCATAATAATAATAATATATATCTTTATTGAATGAAATTTGCAAGATTATAACTAAAAAGTACATATTCAGTGATATTTTTACAGTGGTTTAAAATTACATAAATACAAAAGGATATCAACAGAAAAAAATATAAATATGAACAGTAGATAAATGAAAAATAGAAAACAGTTATAAATTTTGGTTTTTCAGTAATCTGCCTCACTAGGCTAGCCTGTGTTGAGGCAGTAATTTTTAAATCAATTTATAATACTTATAAACATACCTACACTTTTATTAAAAAAGTAATCACATAATAGATTGGTTACATTAATAAATTTTTTAAATATTTTAAAAATTAGATTTGATTTGAGGTCTTTCCTATAAACATTACTGGGTGGACTATTCAGTGATAAACTGAAAGAGCTTGTTCACACAGCTATAATAATACGCCATCCCACGCAAATTATAGCTGTGTGTGAACACGCTCATATTGTGCTTGTCTTTTTCTGACTGCCGGGTACAAGACAAGCAATTTATAGAAACTAATTATAAAGATTATTCTAAAACTACAGATCACAAGCAGTTCGGATGAAATCTTTAGGAGAATCGGTGTTTTGGACATTAGGCAACTTTATGCCAAAAATATACTAATTTATCTATTCAAACATAGAACTGTTTTTGACAATATCCAAACTGTTCGTGATACGAGAACCAAATGGCAAAATCTCTTACTTATCCCTTTCGCCAAATCAACGTTTGGTCAAAGAAACTTCAGGTACTTTGCAACAAAACTTTATAATACACTTCCACTGACCATTAGACAGCACACTGATCACGTAAAATACAAAACAGATACCAACTTTTGGATCACTACCAAAGACAGATCATATATCAACAATATTTTTAGAACCTCTTAATGCATGCTAATCCATTGATACGATGCTGAATGTCCTTGTACTTTTACTCTAAATGTAAATAACATTGTTGTTGTTATCCTTTAAAACTATTTTTAAACTATTTATGTTAAAATGCGCCTGCTCTCAATACAGGAACTCCTAGTGAGACAGGCACAGCACAATTACCTATGTAACATAAAAAAATTAAGATTATAATTAAAAAATATATATATATATAAAACCTTAATTAGCAATTTTCTTTGGTGTTAAATAATATCAAGAAATCTGATTGAAAGTTCACAAGTGCTTCTTGCACTGATATATAAGAACTTTCCAATATTTAATTTTGAACTTGCTCCCTTTGAAACACGTTCTATGCGACGTAAAAATGCGCACAATACTTACGAGTACATAACGCTAACCCTATAAGGTGGAGAAAGGTGTGTGCGGGTATGTATAGAATGTTTAGCAGAAGCTGAATTTTAGTACCGTGATTGTGAAGCCATTTCGTCGAAGGTTGAATATCATAATAAAATATTTAAGCAAGGGATAACAACTACCTGTGTAATATTTTGCCTTGGAGAATAAACAGGTAGTAACAGGGTTCTTCAAGATGTTAGCATATGGAGGAATAATAATGTTTCTGATGAACCTCATTTTCAAGTAGTTCAACATAAGGTTCGTACGAAACATTACTACTTCTGAGATAAGGAAATAGAGTTGGTGGAAGAATACATCAAATAAATTTTAAGATAGTAATGATTTTATGATAAGAAATCTAGTATTTTTAAAAATTTTAACTTACAAAGTTGTTAGATATTATTTCTTCGATATTATGTTTTAAAAGATTTTTTTTTGATAAAATGCTATTTTTAAATTTATCAGAGAAATACATTCCGTCGATAAATGCTTATTCTTTAATGTATTTTTGTTTTTTTTTTTAAATACATACATTGTTCCTGATTTGACACACGCCGACTTTGGAACGATGAACCGACAGTTTTGGGTTAATTTGAATAATAATTTAATGCTTCAAGACACTTGGCCAAGACTAAGTATTTGTATAACATTTTTACTGAAATATTATTTCTTCTAACACAACAAACTTATTTTGTGGCACTATTTTGATTAAAATTAATAAAATACTTAGTTTTTACCATTTTTATTGTTTACAAAAACCAACATGTTTCGCGAGCAACGCTCACTTCTTCGGGGTTTTTATTGATACTAATTATAAATAATAGACATAGACAATGGTGTCAATTGAAAAATAATAGACATAGACAATGGTATCAATGAAAATATGAGAGTGAGTAGAGGAGAAAGGGGCAATGGGAGACAATTTACAAATGGAACAGGTTTAGTATTGGGTCATTTAAGAACAATTTTTGCTAAAATATTCAAATTCACATTAACACTCTTTCAGATTTCTAAAATTTCTAGTTTATCCAACTGAATGCCATTGACATTACAACGAATTAATTATATTCCACTCCACATTGTAATGTCAATGGAATTCAGTTGGATAAACTAGAAATTTTAGAAATCCGAAAGAGTGTTAATGTGAATTTGAATATTTTAATAATCAAAAAATTTTCTTAAATGACCCAATATTAAACCTGTTCCCTTTGTAAATTATCCCCCATTGCCCCTCTCTCCTCTACCCACTCTCATATTTCCATTGATACCATTGTCTATGTCTATTCTTTTTCAACTGACACCATTGTCTATGTGTATTATTTATAATTAGTATCAATAAAAACCCTGAAGAAGTGAGCATTGCTCACGAAACATGTTGGTTTTTGTAAACAATAAAAGTGGTAAAAACTATTTTTTTATTAATTTGAAAGATTTATTGATCAAAAGTAGGATGGATACCTTTGCAGATATCTTCTTTTTTCATTTTCCTTTCGGTTGTTTTCTCTTATTTGTTAACTCATACTATTTCCTTTTTCTTCTTACCTCCCTCTACCTAATAATCTCCCTCTATCCGTTCTCCTTCATTATTTATTTTGAATCTATTCACTAAATGTATTTTGTTCGTTGTTTTCCCAATTGCCATTATTGTTAGCTGCTTCTTTTCATTCCTCTAACATTAAAGCCTTATTTTATTCAAGCGACCTTATTGTAAACATGTTGTTTGGTTGGTAGTATATAAACACCCTTTCAACACCCATATTAGCAGTGTCTTATACATGGTTTCGCATTAAAACTGCATCCCGCGCGCTCATGCGAAGCCGCTCCCGAGTCTCGCTTAGTCCTAAATCTTGCGAGGTTTAATGGTTTGAACTCTTAACCCTTCGAATAATAAGAAAATAATTTTCTGTCAACTTTTGCCTGTCAAGGTTTGCACGCAAAATTCCTGGTTCTTCCCATGCATTTTAAATGTTCCTATTTATTGGTTTTTTTTAACACTTTTGCAAAAATAAAAATTGTTCTAAAATTTAGATAAAATAATCTTTCCGATATGTTTATTAGAAATCAACATTTTTGTTTCTAAATATTAAAATTTTAATATTGGAAATGTAAATTGGCTAAAAAATGCATACCTGCTAATATTTGAATTAAAGTAATTAAAATAGAATAAACTTCAAATTTTAAATTCAGATTACTTTTCTAAACAAAATTTGGAATAAAACTGTCACCTCACTTTTTATCACTTTCATACAATTTTATTTTAAAATTAAATGTGGGTTACGTCACAAATAGGCGCAAAATTTAACCGTCGCTTTTGATCAGGTTTGTAAAATATCTGAACAACTTAGCTCATATAATTCTAAAAAAATGAGAAGCATTATTTCTTTCCATTTCTAACATAAAAGAAATCACAAATATTCGCATTACAGAAAGAGAGATATCTAACTTTTAATAATGCATGGTCGCTCTGGGACAATCTGGGTCTCCTGTTATTATAACGGCATATGATGTTTTGGGACAACTTGGGTCTCCTGTGATTAAACGGGTTAAGATGCGTTGTAGCTTCGGATATGTATGCTTCTTTGTCCTTTTGTTTTCGCCCGGAAACTGCAGCATTTCTATTTTATGCACAGGGAGTAACTAGAACCATGGAACCCAATTTGATGCATAAAAGAGTAAGCTAGTTTATCGAAAGGATGTGCTTTGTGCAATGAGAGTTTCAAGTTTTTCTATCGTTTCAAAATTCAGGTACTAAATCAAATACCTCCAAATTATTTAATATAATTTGACTTCCTCGGTAGAAGGGCGGACAATTCCCTGGCTTTTATCCCAGAAGTTGCCGTTTCAAAACTCGGCGACTGGATTTCAAAGAAACAAATTAAATAAATTTAAGAATTTTTGTTGCCTTTCGTGGATTGTGAGATACGCTCCATTCAGATATAGACTGAGAGGTCACGGGATTTTTCATAACGATCATGAATACGGTTAGATTTACTTTTATGGTTTGTAAAGTAGTCCCCTAATGTGAATGACGTCGGTCTGCCTGCTCTCAGTGGTTGCAACTTCGAGTTATAGAGCTTACAAGAGGCTTCATTGTTGTGAAAAAAAAAACGATCAGAGAAATGGTCAGTTTTAGTACATATTCAAAGAATGGCGTCTCCGCAGATGAAATAAGTTGGTCTGCCTGCTCTCAGTGGTTGCAACTTCGAGTTATAGAGCTTACAAGAGGCTTCATTGTTGCGAAAAAAAACGATAACAGAAATGGTCAGTTTTAGTATTTATTCGAAGTATGGTGTCTCCACAGGTGAAACGAGTTGGTCTGCCTGCTTTTAGTGGTTGTATTTCAGAGAAAAAAAATAACAGTAATCAATAAAATAAATAATTAAATCGAACAAATCCAATTTTTATTAATTCAATTTACATAATCTAAATCATCTTTGGGTCAAATCACAGATCACTTTGGGTAATCATTTTGTAGAATATTGCTAAGGCTTAAAGAGTTAAATATTTACTTACTTCTAATAGTATTTTAATATTTTTTGAGCCTTTTCATTAGTCACATTAAAATCTATACTAAACCACAAAATGAAGTATTAAATCCAGTTTTTATAAATATTTAGCTTGCAATATAATCTAATCATTTTTGGGTAAAATCACAGGTTCATCATTACTTGAACTAAGTTGAGTTGAGCTAAGTTTCAAAATTGAACAATTCATTTGGGAGTTATATGGTGTGAAGAGCAAATCTGTAAACGCTCTCCAAGCTATCAATTTTATTGAACATTGAAAATGTAAAGCGACCGAACCGTTATAGGTTTTGGAAATACGCGGTCCGGCGACAGTTGGTCCGGCGGACAGTTTGTCCGGCCGACATTTGTTCCGGCGACAATTGGTCCGGCGAAAATTGGTCCGGCCGAAAGTTTAGAAGACGTAAAAATATTTTCACGCGGATTTTCACTCAAGATGCCTTAGATATAAGTATATTGACTTTGGTTGTACGGCCGTATATCCTTTTTGCATACTTACTTGAAGAAAACATCTTCTAAACTTTCGGCCGGACTAATTGCCGCCGGACCAAATGTCGACCGGACGAACTGTCGGCCGGACTAACTCTCACCGGACCAACTGTCGCCGGACCAACTGTCGCCGGAACAATTGTCGGGTCACCACATATAAGAGTTAGTTTCCTTATGTTTTTTACATATACATATGTATAATAATTTTCATATCATCATAATCGTCATTTTTTCTAACAAACTTTACAGTTATTTTATCACATTACAGACTCCTCGTCTACGTGACTAAGCAGTGAAGAAGTTTCTGAAGATTCTGAAGATGATGAAATCTAAGTTAAATCTATCTAAGTTAAAAAATAAATCTAAGTTAAAGTAATGATGAATCTGTGATTTTACCCAAAAATGATTAGATTATATTGCAAGCTAAATATTAAAAAAAACTGGATTTAATACTTTATTTTGTGGTTAAGTATGGATTTTAATGTGACCAATGAAAAACTCAAAAAATATTAAAATAATATTAGAAATAAGTAAATATTTAACTCTTTAAGCCTTAACAATATTCTACAAAATGATTACCCAAAGTGATCTGTGATTTTACCCAAAGATGATTTAAATTATGAAAGTTGAATTAATAAAAATTGGATTTGTTCGATTAAATTCTTAATTTTATTGATTACTGTTATTTTTTTCTCTGAAATACAACCACTAAGAGCAGGCAGATCAACTCGTTTCGCCTGTGGAGACACCATACTTCGAATAGGTACTAAAACTGACCATTTCTGTTATCGTTTTTTTTCGCAACAATGTAGTGACTTGTGCGTATCATAACTCTGAAATGCAACCACTGAGAGCCGCCAGACCAACTTATTTCATCTGCGGAGACGCCATACTTTGAATATGTGTTAAAACTGACCATTTCTCTGATAGATTTTTTTCGCAACAATAAAGCCTCTTGTAAGCTCTATAACTCGAAGTTGCAGCCAGTGAGAGCAGGCAGACCAACTTATTTCATCTGCGGAGACGCCATTCTTTGAGTATGTACTAAATCTGACCATTTCTCTGATCGTTTTTTTTCGCAACAACGAAGCCTCTTGTAAGCTCTATAACTCGAAGTTGCAACCACTGAGAGCAGGCAGACCGACGTCATTCACATTAGGGAACTACTCTGCAAACTATAAATGTAAATCTAACCGGATCCATGATCGTTATGAAAAATCCCGTGACGTCTTAGACTAATAGCAGAATCAAAAGAATATTTGAAATTTTTCGGGAAATGTTTAGTAACTAGTTCTAAATCAGAGGTTCCCAAACTTATTTTTCGCGTAGACCCCTTTCAAAATTTTACTGATTTCGGTGGACCCTCTGCTGCTACATTTCTACCACATTCCCAAAACTCGTCAAAAATGTGAAGATTAGATCTAACGATGGAAATTTACGTCGCGGCTGAGTTCCAACCCTAAATTCGGAGTGGTATAAATAAAAATAAAAATAGTGTATTTTCTTGCGTTATATTTATTAAAATAATATTATTACAGATTTGAGGGGAAATACACGTAGATGACTCAAAAAATGTTTTTTTTTTTCGTAAGTTTTTATTTTATTTTTTATTATTTATTTATTTGTTGTATCGCCAACAGAATTACAACACATATATTTATTACATAAGTTAACAATTTTAATATGGTTATGTTGATAATTCCAATGAAAGGTGAGCTCACCATTATTGTTTGTATACTATTGAATATGTTCCCAAAGATTTAAATAAAAATTTCAATTCGTTCCGGTGTTATGAGGGTGTTTGGACCGAGCCACGCGGTAAACTTGAAACGCATTTTTCTAGAAACGAATTTTTTTGAATTTGTGTGCACTCTAGCTCAGAAAGTTTTGAACCAAACATTTTAAAAATTTGCAAATACCTTATTTAGATAAGTACGCTCTATCTATGTGTACCGAAATTCGAAGTAATATCGTTGTCAAAAGTATTTTTATTTGCAAAAAAATGGTAAAAAATGAAGGTTTCCCGTTTACACGCCTGCAAAAAAATTAATTTCTATTTTTTGGGAAAAGTAAGGTTAATATAGAAGAGACACATGTTCTTAAATTAAATTTAAAACCCTAATGATTTGAGATGAAAACTATGGCCTCCAAAATGCTACGTCTGATGGTGAGTTTCGATGCATAGCTGCTGATAATTTTCATAATTTCCGAGGAAATGTTTCGAAAAATTCATACAATTTTTTTTAAAAGATGTATAAAGTGACCTTTCAGTATCAATAAATTATACACATTTCTTCCATGCCAAAAAATTCATGAAAATCATTAAAAAAACCTAGTCCTGTATTCTGTATTTCCCATCTTAATAAAATTAAATATCGAAAAAAATTAAGGGAGATTTAAAAAAAAGAAAATTAATGCTAAATATTAAGGCAATCTGATCCATAAGCCAGCCTAAGTGAAAAAAAAATTCAAGCCCGTGGACCAAAAAAATTGCAAAATTATTTTTTCGCACTATCTATTAGGATTGCATGACAATCGTAGCTCACAATGTAATTAAAGCTTCAAAATGTCTTTTTAATGTCTCAATACGACAATTTTTCACCGAAATACGCCTATCAAGAATCACCAAAAAAATTGGATTTTTTTTGCTCCCTCATTTTTTTTTGAGTAGTGTATTATCTGCCTACATTGATAGGTAAAGCCAAGCCAACATTTTTGTTCTTTACTATCGAAATCAGATAAATTTTCGTGGATCCCCACATACAACTTGTGAACCCCCATTTTTTTATCACGCCAACGTAGACCCCCGATGAGTCTCCCGTGGACCCCTGGCGGTCTACCTGGACCACTTTGGGAATCACTGTTCGAAATAGACAGGTAAACTTTTCTTTTTTACCTTCTCTTCCAGTCCCAACCTGTTTCTGGACTTCTTAACATTCTCAAATATGGTTATGCTATAGAATGCCATAGACCTAGTTATTCGAGATAAACACTGTGGGGTGTTACTCAACAGGAGTAACAGTCCCATAAAGAAATCAGAACAATTTTTTTTTTATTATTGTTAAAAGTTATCTTTTTTGTCTGCTGTAAATGTTTGCTAAAGATTTGTAGAATATAATGATCAACATCACATCCAGAGGCCAAAAATGATTCAAAACTTTAAAATATTTTAAGTTTTGAATCATTTCACTTTCACTAAATCTGTTATTTCTTATCGGATTCAAAGTTAAAAGTTTTGCCTAAGCAATAGCACAGAGTTGACACAGAAATTAAACATAAAAAAAACGGTTTGTGCAACTTGATCTTTACAATATTATGTATTATATACTAATATTACCAGGCAGTGGCGTAGCGAGGGGGGGGGGGGGAGGGTCGGACCCCCCCCCCGGGTTTCTCCCGAAGGGGGGTGCCACTCGACCAAGATATTGCATACACATGAACACGGTCTGTTATTAATATTTTCGTAACTGTTAGCAGGCATGTATTTTTTTTGAAGTGTAAACATTAAAATTTGATATTTTTTCGGAGATCTTTGATCTTTCTCCCCTTGAACTCTCCTAGTATGTAAATGAGGACCTTTTCTCCTTCAATACTAGCTTCCGCAAAACACTGCGCAGAAGCTGGATACTGTATGCAAATATTTATAAAATACGTGTTTCAATTTGGCTGCGTTATATGATCCAGGATACCTTTAGTCGGGGAGAGAAACTTCCTCCCTTTATCTGCACGTGCAGGTTTTACATACTGAATAAATAAGCAAAGGGTTGTAAAATTCATGCATTCGTAAGGTATCACATTCCAAGTATTAATCACTTTTTCTTTATTGAAAAGCTTATTCATTTTTTCCACCTGTTTATTTTTGACTGAATAGAAATTTCGCATAACAACGGACATCTTCAGACTGGTACAATTTAAAGTAAATCATACTACGGTGTAACAGGAAAAAATCCTATTGGCTATATACCGAACGTATTGCACATTTATTACTTAAAATGGTTTATTGCAAACGGAACGGCTTGTCAATTGTATTTGGATATGCCACCCTTCGGGTGGGTTTATTACTTTCTGGGAGACGGGTTACATTATATGTGAAAAACTATTGTTTTCTACATTAATTTTAACAGTTATGTCTGTTTTGTGATGTCCATCCTGGTTGCAAAATTTATTTTGTAGTTGGGCATAGACATCCAGATATATTCATATGTCCGTGTAGTTGGGTCAAATAAGCGGCCCATTTACATGCGAGCATGTTTGCGGCGAGCAGTCCGAGCATGACGTCACGTGAGCATGTTCGCAAGTGCGGATTGATTTATTTGGCGGACATTAATACAAAATGCTGGTCGCTCGCCTGTGACGTTATGCTTACCGCGGACATGCTCGCCGCGGACATGCTCGCCGCGGACATGCTCGCCCCCATTATTCGCCCCCCTTGTTTCCTTTGGCTGGCGGCTAAAGTTTTTTTTTTTTTGGCAATGCTGATTAAAAATACATACAAAGTTACATAAAGTATAAACAAAGAAACAAAAAATTGCCTTTCCTCACGGTAAAGAGACAATGCTCTTGTGTTTGGTGAGGGAACTTTAGCTCAATTAGTAAATAAAAAGATCGTGTAAGCTAGTAATAACGACTGTTGTAAATAAAAATAGGTTAGAAAATCATGTATAAATTTAAAAATAAATCAAAAACCCAGTGAATTTTTTATTCAATTGACAAATGGCCGAGGATGTGAAAACATTACTAATTAAAAAAATTGTTCATGGAAAAAAATACACTTGGTTTACACGGCCTGAGAGGGTAGTTTATCTCTGTTTTAGTAATGATGTTTGAACGAAATTTGGAATTTTTCCAAAGTATTTTGAATGTTCTATATATTTCTTATTTTCGAAGGTGTCGTAAAAACAAATACCATTTATGAAAACTAGATAAAATTACCTTTTAGATTTGTGTAATTGAAATACACTTTAGTTTTGAAAAAACTGCCATATATTAAGATTCAAACGCGAAAAAAAATGGATTTTTTTTATTACCAAAACATATATATTATTTTTAATTGTTAAACTAACGTTTAAGACAAGATTTTTATGCATAGCACAAAGGGTAACAATTATTATAAGCAATAATTATCAGCCTGAAACACTCATCCACATTGAAAAATCTTCCGAGAAAAGATACATGACGCCAACGGGACTTGAACTCGCACCCTTCTGATTGCCGGTCAGCTGCTCTCCCAATTGAGCTATGGCCGTTGGCGTCATGTATCTTTTCTCGGAAGATTTTTCAATGTGGATGAGTGTTTCAGGCTGATAATTATTGCTTATAATAATTAACACATATTTGATCAAAGTGTACAAAAATTTATAAAAAAACAAAATTTAAAAAATACAGACCTTTTATACAATGAATTTGGAACGAAACTGTCACCTTGCCTTTTCCTCGTGCATACAATAAAAAAATAATAAAAATTTTCAAAGTTTTTTTATTGCCAAAAAACTCACCTAAAAAATTATATCGACTTTTATAACAGATTTCTTGCATCTCTAAAGACGTTAATTTCTTTGATACGTTTAGGAACACGTGTATTAGATATTAATATTTAAAAAAAAAAACATTTTTATGAAATTCTCATAAAATAAAATCCGTTAAGAGCGTTTAACCAGCCAGCGGACGAAAATCCACATTTCGTCGAAAGTTGTTCTTCCGATCGTGCAGGACGGTTACAATGAGAAAGATTAATTATTCTCCGTACCAGCTTTTTAAAATTATAACTCAGTATCGAATTTATTTCAATCCAAATTAGCTTTAATTTATACCTTCATCCAAAAATGCTGAAAGGCGTGATGATAAAACTATTAAAATAGTGTACTTTTTGTAATTATTTTTTGATTATAAGTATTTATCATTTTTCAATAATGTCTAAATTTAATAAGAATGTTAAAAAAATCTGAAATATATTAGTTTGTAAGTGCGCAAATAAATACACAAATGGACCAATTTTCGTCAAGAAACACATGTACGTACATATTTTTTAATGATTTTATTGAAACTAAAATTAAAATTCTAATACATAACTTTGCTAGATAATGTATTGATTTATTTTACTGCTTGATTACAATATTTGAAATGGATGTGGTATAATACAAAAACTTTTTTGAAAATTTAACAAATCTGCCAACGACCTATGGAATAACCTTATTATACTAAAAATTAAAAAAAAAATTCTAAAAATTTATTACATACGAATGCTAGATAAAAGAACAATCTTTCGAAATCCATTTATAATTTTTTGTGGAAAAGAGTCAATACGTCTAAAAACTTTTTTGAAAATGACGTATTTCAGGCTTTCTCTGGTAATGCCCTCTTAAATGTAAATTTGAATGTTCATGTATCATATAAAATAGTTTTTGACATTTCAATTTTCAAAGTACGATTTGTTATTATAACTTGACTAAAACTTATGAAAAACCACAAAAACACGGTAAATATATCATTTATATCAAATAGGAGTGAATTAGTCATATTTATAGAAATTACCGTCACGTATAAGTAATATATATATATATTTTTTTATGGTACACTTAAACATGACCGAATTTCATATCGACACCGTGGCGCAGTGGTTAGCGCGTTTGCCCGGAAAGCAAGAGGTCCTGGGTTCGAGTCCCAGAGGTGTCAATATGTTTTTCTGATTTTTCTGTTTCCAGATTTTCGATTGAGTTTCGCTTATATTGTCTTCATTTATTTAAATATTACAATTTGAGGTTTTACTCATAAAGTTAAAAAATTAAAAACTAAATATTCATCCTAGACTTGCAGAAAAAGTCGATAGATGTCGCATATTAAAATAAAATGGATAAGGATTTATCCAGACACTATCTAGAGAGCATTTAGTTCGGGTTTGAATCTTGCAATCATACATAAAGATAGTTGCCAATAATATATGCGTTTAAGAAAATGAAGATAATGTAGGTGGTTCTTAGTCGAAGTATGGTACACTTAAACATGACCGAATTTCATACCGACACCGTGGCGCAGTGGTTACCACGTTTGCCCGGAAAGCAAGAGGTCCTGGGTTCGAGTCCCAGAGGTGTCAATATGTTTTTCTGATTTTTCTGTTTCCAGATTTTCGATTGAGTTTCGCTTATATTGTCTTCATTTATTTAAAAAGTAATATTTCACACACATCAGCGTTTCAGCGCGAAAGTTCATTCACATAAATATACCAAACCACCCACATGAGTGCGAACGACAAATGCGCAGGCGCCGCCACCTAGCGGTTATGAAGGAAAACAAACAATTTAGTACTTACAATATAAAACATTACATTGTTGCCAGATTTAAAATACATTTTAAGAACAAATGTTATTGGTAATATTTCGTGATTTGGTGTATTTTCGTTTTATTCATGTTGCGGCTGCAACACGGGTTATCGATGTTGCTGTGGTTTTTTTTAGTAATGCTGTTAGAAACTAAGAAATGAGAGAGAATGAAGGAATGAATGATTTATAAAATAGCAGACCTTAAGATATAAAAAGTAAACATATTTGGGACCTTTATAGCAGTTTAAGGTAATTTTTTAATTTGGTCTTAAATTACTGCATATTTTCGATAGTTTTTAATTTTAATGGGAGATTGTTATAATAGATTATGTCTAGATAAAAATAGGAATTTTGAATGTGCTTAGTATTAGATTTTGGGATTTTAATAGTTTTCTGGTATCTTCCTGATGTATTGAATTGTAAGTAACGAGTATTTAACTGTATTTCTTTGTAAATTTGAAGTATTGAATATTTTTTCTACGTTTTGTCTATTGTAGGCACATTGAATATTGAAAAAAGAATTTCAGTATGAACTATAGGGTAAACAGGTGAATTGATTGGTAAATTTATTTATTACAATATAATAGGTACAATTAAGAATAATCTTCGAAGTAGATTTTTCCTTCGACGGTGGATGTCTGCGATCAAATTTACAGTAACGTTTTTATCAGTGTTATTTAATTATTAAAAAATTTACATTTCGTTAGTTTGTCTCCAGACGGGCCGCACAACGCACAATGCACTGGAGCCGCTCCCAACGATATTTTTTAAAATACGTTAATTTAACGCCCGAATACACTATAATAGTCGCATAGATTTCATACACTTAATTTTGCCCTTTCGATTGCTTAATTATTTATTTGCTAGATGCGAGCGGCTCAAGTGCGTTATGCGTCTTCTGGAGAGAACTTTTGCGGAATGGGCCTACTTACACGATGTCAAGGGTTGTAAACCTTCAAAACCGAAGCCAAATACAAACGTTTTGCAAATACGTTGAAAAACTCCCCGGACCTTTGTTGGTGGCGGAGTGAGAAAAATCGATCAATATATTATTATATTATAGATACGAACCGTGCTCAGCCATCCCAGCTTATGAGAGGAGACACCTAGTAATAAGATCTATATTCAACATTGAGACATTTCAAAGTTAAATTAGTATCACGCCTTATCATTTATGCGAACCGAAGGTTTTTATTCCCAAGAAAATTTATGTTTTTGTGCGCGTGGGAAGAAGAGAGGAAATACATATTTGTTTTCAATACTTACCTTATTTTATTTAATGTTGTCGTATGTTGGGACGATAGTCTATTTCACGAAAGAGTTTATTTTTCTCTCGAATTATTATTCGAGATTTCAGTAGACACTTTATTTTTATTAAGTCAACATTTTTTACATTTAATTAAGTACTAACAGAAGATATTACTTTAACAGGAATATAATATTATATATGGAAATTAAATTAGCGTGTACAAGGCACATTATTTGAGGATGAGATTCGACTGTTACAAAAAATAGATAATAAAAAAAGGAACTTTCGGCAAAAAAGAATTCCTAAAACGTAAAAAATTAAATAATTAAAAAAATGTTTTCAGTCAGGGATTGTGGTTGGCCAACACAAATCTGAAAAGGAAAAGAATGCTCATCAATCCAGTGGAGGTAAGAGAGACCTTCGGAACACTATTCTTATTATTTTTTTCCGGTCTATATTATGAATGAATTATGCAGATTTCTACCTGTAAGTTTGCGAAATTTTCAAGCGAATTTCTTTGACAAATTTTAAACCACAACATTATTTAAAAATCTGAAAAGTGTTGAATAGTTACGTTGTCCAAAATGGCGTCCAATTCTTCGTCCCGTCCGGATTAGTTGTATATATATATATGCTTTGAAAATTAATTCACACATATATATATATATATGTATATAAATGTGAATTAATGTATATACATATATATATATATAT
Source organism: Limnephilus rhombicus (assembly GCA_929108145.2). Classification (NCBI taxonomy): domain Eukaryota; kingdom Metazoa; phylum Arthropoda; class Insecta; order Trichoptera; family Limnephilidae; genus Limnephilus; species Limnephilus rhombicus. The sequence goes on from OV815271.1 coordinate 43,865,123, forward strand.
ATATATATATATATATATATATATATATATATATATATATATATATATATATATATATATATATATATATATAATATTTACCCATGTAACGTAGTCCTGAAAAGGACTTTTTAACTTCTGACGTTTCGGATAGATCTCACTGTCCATCTTCAGAGGCCTTACGTCTTGAGTTTTTGTCTCAAACTGATCGCTTTTGCGTGTCCGTTCGGTCCAGAAGCCAAGACTTAAGTAAGTGCATATCAATTCGTTTGTCTAGATCGGAGTACCCGGGTTGAATGTGATTAATGGTGCTGGGGGTAGGGGGTGGGGCCGGCAGTCTCAGGCAGTTTGCATATAGAGACCTGAATGTTTAAGCTAATTGAGGGTACTTCTGATAATTTTGGAAATGCCGTTTTTGGGGGATTTTCGTCAATTATGACCTTCCAGGTTTTGGGAATTCTTATTGAGTCGTTTCTGGCATTCATATTATTTTTATGTTAATAAATTTCTATCGCTTCGCAGTAAATTATTTTTGGTTCATTGTACAAGGTGGCGCAAAATTAATCACCCTATCGGAATATGTTATAATTTTTGCAAATGGCGTCGTACGTCAATCATATTTGACATTTGTGAACTAGACAGCTGCAGAATACAATCAGACAAGCAATGGAGCGCTATACTCCGCAAGAGCGTGGAATAATTGTGTCGATTTAAGCTTTAACGCTTTTAGCGATTTTGAGTCGAAAGTCATCATGAGCGACGAAGCGCATTTCCACTTAAACGGTTACGCCAATAAGAAAAAATATTCATTTCTGGGACACTGAAAATTTGCGTGCGATGCACGAAAATCATTACGTCCATGCAAAGCCACTGTGCGGTGCAGCGTTAACGCGGGAGGAGTGATTGGGCCGTATTTTTTTAGGATGCCATTACGGTCACTGTTACTGGCGAACGCTACAGGGCCACGATAAACGACTTCTTACTTCCGGAATTGGATGAGCGGGGCTTGGTGAACATATGGTTTCAGCAAGACGGTGTAAACACGCACACAGCACGAGCCACAATGGATATTGTGAAGGAAGCATTTCCTGGTCGCGTAATCTCTCGCTTTGGCGATTTGGTATGGCCAGCAAGATCGCCCGATTGAACCATCCCAGACTTCTTTCTTTGGGGCTATTTGAAGTCGCGGGTTTACGCCAACAAGCCTCAGACAATCGCAGCCCTTAAGGAGAATATTTGACAGGAATGCGAACAGTTATCACTGGAAATCTTACGGGAAAGTCATGGAAAATGCGATAAAACGGGCACAAATGTGTATCAACACTGGCGGCAGCCACTTGACGGAAATCATCTTTTTCACTTAACAGAAAAAATTGTAAAAGTCCAAATAAAGATTTCTATTACTCAAATTCATTTTTTTTTATTTAGTAAAAAAGTTGTTAAAAAAAAAAAATTTGATGATTAATTTTGCGCCACCTGTTAATAGATATTGGTGTTGTATTATTAAAGTCTATTTTATGACCTTCATTAAGGACGTGTTAAATTAAGGATGACGTTAAGCGTTTATTAGTGACATCTACTTTATTTATTTCTACATGATATTTTTCTATTGCATCGTCCAATATACACCATTTCACATGCCCACACGTAACAGATATCAATAAAGGGGTAGGTGCCGAAGAAGGCTAGCAAGCTCCCTTCAGAAATTTTTAAAATCAATTCCATATTTATGCTTTCTTCTTTATTTATTATTTCTTAAAACGTTATTTTTCATGAAAATTAGGAAAGTATTTATTTTATTTTTATCCATTTTTCTTAAGTAAAAGATTTTTCCCTTCATTCGTACTTTTTAAAACTTACATTTTATTGATTCATGGCATATCTAATTTTTATGCTTTAACTATGTTGCGATCGATCTAAAGAGCCGTTCGGACACTCCAAGTATTTTAACCGAGTGGAGAGTATAGTAGTAACTAAACGCGTCCGAACACCACAATTTTAGTAGAGTGGGTTAGTCAGCTCTTTAGTAGCGTAAATTCATTTCGTTTCCACCGTTTTAGCAGAGTTCATTTGTAGACGCGCAGAAATGTGGCATCGGAGCGAGGTTGATTCTCTAAAATTATTTATTTATCCAGCTATTAATCTTTTTTCGTTTCCATAGTTTATTTATTTTCATCTTTCTTCCATCTCTTCTATAATTTCCCCTCTTCTAAGCATTACAATACGCTTAATTAGCTTATTTACTTCGTCATACGCCGTCATCTTGCAATGGGCGGCGGGCACTAATATTCTCTACTTGAAATATTCTCTACTTGTAATGCGAACGGTTTTCGGCAAGTAAGTGTGAATTTAAAGATTCAATTGAATTCAATTAAAATTTTAATTCAGATCGGCAGTAGCAAGTATAATCGCTACTTGACTTACTACTTGACCAATGTGATCAAGCCATAACGGACCAAACAGTGCCCCTCCTGTAAATAATTTGGTACCTACTTCTGAGAAAAAATAAATCTAAAATAAAAATATTCTTTTTTTTTCGTCAGAATAAAGGAAAAAAATACAAAATTAGTTTTTCTGGCTTGTGGGTTAATCTCAGGTCTCGACAGTATATTATTACATATTAGTAATTCTGTTGTTTATATAATCATGATTGAGTTTATAACGATTTTTATTTACTTTTTTATTATGGTTCCAGCTCACCAGTGAGACAATTTCCCAAGAAAAATATCCACGAGACAAGAGGTAGGAATTTAAACCTAAAGCGTTTTACACGGAAAATGTTTCTTATTCAATTTATTGTGAAAGGCAAAGATCCACAAAACTTAAAAAATTAACCACAAATGAAGTTTTATATGATTTTAGATTTTTGTTATTTATTTTTGAGGTGTTATGCCGTGTTTTGCTACCTCCTACTTTAGCCACTACTAGCCACTAGGGCTAAAATAGGAGGTAAGAGTTAAGAGTTCTTCTATGTAAACAAAAAACAGACTACGTAAACAGACAGAAGATACTGGAACGGTGACGTCACGTGCTCACTGAGACTGCTATATCCGAAATGTATTTTTTCGACAAAACTTTGCAAACAGAATCAGTAGTTGAGGAGCGTTTTTGCAAAGAGAAACATCTATCTTCAAAACTCATTTGTTCGTGGAACAGTTTTAAGTTAGTGAATAATTCATACTAGGTAAATATTTTATGACAATCTTTAAAATCACATTTAATTAACTGTTGGCTATGATAAATAATAAGAAAACTCAATTCATTTATAAAAAGCTCTATTTATTTAAAAAGAAGTAAAAAATTGAAAACTTTTACAAAAGGGATCTAAGTATCTACATATTTAAAAAAAAGTTTTCACGAAGCTAAATCCTTGCACTTTAGTTCTAAATATGTATATATATATACATATAAATTAATGTGAGATTTATCTTTTACTACAATTAAAAAAATATTATAAATATTTACAAGTAAAGTTTTGAAACATATTTCCTACCGTTGGTCCATTCAAAAAATGCATAAGTTATACCTCGTCAAAAACATGGCGGGGAAACAGAAATTAAGTTTTTTTTATATATTTAACCAGAGCGCTGCTCAGATACATTAACATAAGATAATAGTGGATATTTTACATTTTACACCTAGTTATTTCACTTTTGTACATACGCAGTTATGGTTCCATGCCAGTTATGGTTCCATGCCAACTCAGAATGAAACCAACTCAGAAACACCTCAGAAAGGTCTTTTTTTACATTAACTCTGTTGTAAGAGGGAGGAAACACAGAGGCCGGCAAATCGTTCTACAGCCGAGCTGTTGAACTCAAGAACGAGCCATAGAAACGACCTGTTCTCATGTGACTAATATCAACCGTGTACAAATGTTGGGCGCTTGTTTGGCGTGTTTCCCAACTATGCACCGGTGCCGAGGGGATCAATGACGCTAGTTCCTCAGAGCATCTTCCATTGTAATACCGGTAGAACAAGGACAGCATTCCCACCTGACGCCTATGCTCTAAAGATTGCAGTCCGTCTGATAAGATGGAAGAATCTATCAATCAGACCGCCCGTTTCTGCACAGAGTCAAGGGTTTTTTTAGGTATTTTGGAGCTCCAGACTAGAGGTGGCTGCCAAATCCAACCGTGGGGCGCACTTGCGATTTGTACAAGGTTAGCAGTTGTGTACTATTAAAGTAACACCAAGCATATCGATAAAGGTTCTGTTCGGAAGATTGCTTCCATTGAAGGAGACTAGATTTTCGTTTCGATCCCTTACGGACGTTATCAAACATGAGCGGGTCTTTGAAACACTTAATTCGACGAGGTTATTCTTACCCCAAGAGAAAATACTCTCGAGGTAACCGTCCATTCTTTGCTTCAAAGTTCTCCGAGCTATTGGAGTTTGTGTGCCCTTTGGGGGCTTGTCAAACAAAAAGCTATCATGGACTGTACTGTCATCCGCGTAACAATGAGTCGGTGCACATGACAAGAGGTCATTGTTGTGCAACAGAAACAAATTCAGTGACAGAACCGATCCCTGTGGGACACCATCATTTATCGAATGCGAGGAAGAGGTGAAACCGACAGCAACCGCCTGAATCGACCTCTCCCTCAAAAAGTCGGCAATCCACGTACACAAGATCCGTAAGATGGCAGTTTGTTGACAAGCCCTTGGTGCCAAACCCGGTCAAAGGCCTTAGAAATATCCAGTGCAACCGTTTGGGTCTTTCCGAAACGTTCCAGGCACCGCCCCCAAACATGCGTCACATACGCGAGAAGATCCGTAATCCGTATTCACGGTCGTCAATAATTTTGTCTTCTCGAGGTATGTGAGGAGTTTGTCATTGATCACACGTTCTATCACCCTAGACAGAACTGATGTGATCGCTATGGGGCGGTAGTTTGCTAGGTTGGAGCGGTCACCTTTCTTTGGAATAGGGTGAATGATTCCTTTTTTTCCAACCAGAGGGCACATTTTGAAAAGACAAGACAGACTTCAGGGACATTTTGAAAAGCTTCGTCAAAATTGGAGCTAATTCTGCAGCGCATCTCCGCAAAACCAGGGCAGGTATTCCGTCAGGCCCACTAGCTTTATTAATATCAAGGGCTCGTAAGACTTGGAGTACATCCCGATATGAAAACCGCAATGAGAAACCAACGGCGGGGTAGCACCTTGATCATCGAGGGTCGAGTTTTCCGCGAACATTTTGCCTAATAAGTTAGCCTTTTCAGCGGCGGTATTTGCTAGAGAGCCGTTAGGTCTGGTAAGAGGTGGCAGACTGGGTTTGCAGAAATTGCGACCTATTGAGCCCGCAAGCGACCAGAACGCTCTGCTGCCGTGCGGGCAGGCAACCAGCGTTCTGCTGATCTGCAGGTCGTGCTCGAATTTTGACATTTTTTATGATCCTCTTGCTTTCCTTTGCCATTTTGTTATATACTATTCTGTTTTCGGACGTTCGAGATGTGTTGTAGGCTCGGTAAGCCGCGTTTTTTCGTCGCACTGCTTCACATTGTCGACTGAACCATGGCTTTGAGCCCACATCAGTTTCTTCAACAGTGGATTGGATGAAGCCATCCATCGCGGATGTGATGACTTCACCAATTTCCTGGGCACATCTTGAGGGATCCGAGGTTCGAAAACAGACAGCTGACCACTGGAAAGCATTAAAATGTGCCCGCAGACCAAACCAATCTGCTGATCTATAGTTCCACACTTTTCTCTTTAGCCGCTCGTTTGGCGGTCTGAAGGTTACGGGGATTGACGTCGTCACCAGGCAGTGGTCGGACGATCCTAAAGGATTTTTAATTTGGGAGGCGGGAATGGGTACCGCCGCCCCGGGAACCTTTATTTGATAACCAACACCTCTGCCATAGGTCACCCCGAGTGGTTCGCTACGTTTGGTGATTTAGCAGGGGTGCCCGGGTTCATGGGGTGAGGTTTGTCTAGGTCTTGGAGGCGGATGACCAGGACATACTGAACCCCAGATTCCTACCCACCCCTTAAACCCTTTTCCTTCCCAGAACTCTCCTCTCCTTCCTTTTCCTTAAAAAAAACCCTCCACACAGCATCCTCAAAGATGAAATAGGCCCTGAGGGAAATTATTTTCCTCAAGGCCTCCTGTGTGGAGCTCATGTAAAAAAAAAAAAAAGGCGCTGTGACGTCAATCTTGTAACTGTGTGGCACAGTGGTTAAAAACAAATCTAACAGATTGGAGCAGTGGACATCAGGAATCCTTGTAGGCTCCTGAACCATTTGCTCCAGTCCGTGGCAGAGGGCAAAGGATTCCGCCTCTCGTCCAGTCGAGTCCGTTGGTCCTGAGAACTTTAACCAAGGTTTGTTATGAACATTGAAGTCCCCCAGGATCACAAAATCTGCTGTAGGGAAGCGGGGCAAGAGGTCATCAACAGTATTACTTAGATGTTTGAAGAGTTCGGACGTATCTGAAACGCTAGTGAGCGGTATAAACACGCGTAAAATCTTACCGTACTGGCAAGATTGACACGCACCCACATTACGTCGAATCTGGAGTTCTCCAGATTCAATAGTCGCACACAGTTGACGTCAGCTCGGCTGAAGAGACAGAAACCTCCTTTGGGTCTGAATTTGCCTGCGAGAGTGTAGCCCGGGCAATCCAGATAGGAGGCGTCTGTAGGCTCGGCTATCTGCGTTTCAGAAAGGAAGATAAGGTTAGGACGTTGGGAGAGAGGGTGGTGGTGAACGAAGTTTTAGTTTTTGTGCAGGCCGCGAATGTTGGTGTAATTCACCAACAGTTTTGGCCTGCACCGGGACTCCTGCTTCTCGCCGTTGTTATAATGATGTTTTTGTTATTTGTGGAATTCATGATTTTATAGGTGTTTTTAAAAGCTATAAAATTTTTTTAAAAAGCCGGTAACCCTATCCAACTTAACCTATTTAACCATTTTTTTTCATCTCTTTTAATGACCTTTCTGAGGTGCTTCTGAGTTGGTTTCATTCTGAGTTATCCGGTCACCGCTGTTATACTATGGTTTTCACTTTGTGAAAATAAAGTTGTTAAATATATTGTTTGTTGATAATCTGATTTAGCTATTTTCTAGACACTTTTATAGAGAATCATAAAAAAAAATGTTTGGGGTAGATATTTGTGAAAATGAGAAAACGCTCAATTTAAAAGACCTAAACTGAAAAATTATTTGACAAAATCGTCCACATTGGGTTCACTTAAAATAATTGATTGACTAAAGATGATGGATGGTGATTGCCGCTGTGATGAGCCGCCGCGCCGGTCCAGTCTATTCAATTTCCTCTCGGTTCTTTATTTATTTATGCCAGACCAATTTACCACATTGATCTTTTAATCGAAAATCAAGTTGTTACATTGATAGCTGTTTTGCACTAAAAACATTGAAAAAACAACATTATTTCATCTAGTTCTTTTATTTGAGGTTTCTCACTATTTTCTTGTTGTTAATTTCTTACTCTTTGTTTGTACGGTTTACCATTTTTTCTTTAAATTTCTTTTCATCTTTTTTTCATACAATACCGCACGAGAGTCCAAATTTCTCGGAGGAAGTGGAACTATGGTATCTCCAACCAATGGATTGCTGTAAAGGATTATAACATACATTATTTTTTACGTACTTAGAAAAATAGTATGGGTCTACTTAAGTATGGTTCTGTGTATTATCTGTAAGTAATGAGTATAAATAAATAATAATAAATGTTACTTTTAAGAAATTATTAACCCCGATACAGGCAAACCGTAGTGGGGTTAATAATCACATGATAAAAATGTATTTAAATTGTGAAGAAGCAATAAATAAATAAATAAATAAATAAACAAATAAATAATGTATGCACATTTTAACGTGGTGTCACGTTCATTAGTCAAATGCATTGTGTATATAGTTTTGGCCGGTTCTTTCACAGAACTTACACATTTCAAAAGTTAATATGCAAGTTCCATGAAAGATCTACGCAAGTTCTTTGAAAAAAACTGGCCCATAATCGAATAATAACGGAACTTAGAATAGTCAACGTAGATTTATAATAATTTGTGACAAAGAAAATAGTGTTATCAAATTGAACCAAACCTTTTCATCATCTCATCAGCTCTTTTCATCAGTCCGTCTGCAAATGAATGAATGTCTCCTGACGTTGCTTCCACACTTTTCAGTACCTGCCTACCTAATAATCATAGCCAATTTTTCTACTTTCGATTAAGCTCTTCTGATTCTTTTTGAGTAGGTTGATACTTGGCTATTATTCCAACAATTCTACAATTCTATTTTTATTAATGTGATTCGGCTTAATCTGATTTCAGTTATATTTTCACCCATAAACTGGATGTATAAGTTAACCTTTAAAAAAATAGCAGATTTATTTAACAGCGTATACAACACAACGCATACATTTATTACCTTCCCAGAAATAGATAAACCTTTTCCGCTCCTAATTTGAAACATTATCTTATCTTACAACAGTGGGTAAGATCTACATTCCACATATACCTTGGAAACTTCGCTATATTATTTATGAAGCGTGGCGGAGTGGGAGCTGGTACTGCCGTATCCGGTTGTACAGGAAGCACGTCCGGAAGTATGGGCCCGGATATTCAGCCAGTTTCCGGGCGCAACACATTTGCTTCTTCGATGATTGGACATTTCTCTGGATGCGACCTACTCTGGATAGCGGATGCCATGAAACACTTTCTGCAAGATTTAATATCCTGTTGGAATCTTCAGCCTTGCACAACTTGTCCTATATGCTACGTGACTGACTTCCTCAGAAGTTATTCTCAAACTTATTATATATTCACTTTTTTATTTCAACGTCACATAAGATTTGACATCCCTGAGCCATTTGAACTATGTCAGCGAGAGTTAATTTTTTGAGGTGAGAGGAAATAGTGAAAAAGAAGAAAGATTGAGAAATGCACCATTGACTTTTATATATTGACATTGACATTTTACCAAAATCCACATAGGTATTTTGAATGATCGCTGAAATACGTCAATATTAATGTCAATACTACACGAGAGTTTAATTGCTCAGAAAAGGAGTATAATCCAATCAAGTAATTTTTCGGGGTTGACAAAAAAAGTTTTTTTGTTCTTAACTTATTGATATTTTTACAATTGCAATAACGTTATGTTTTCTCGGTCACCAAACCAGGCACAGCCTAGGTACACAGGTACATACTTGAACGTAACAAAAAATATACAGAGTGTCCGGGGGTAAAGTGCATTAACTTCGGGATGGCGATTCTACATGACAGTATAAGTAAAAAAGATAAAACCTTCTTCCAACTTTTAGGGGTAGTTTTGTGGCGAAAAGATAAAATTAGTCCGGCGTGCGCGACCAGCTTTATTATTTTCCGTTGTTACGATACGGGCCAATCACCACCATACAATGTTGCCACGACCGTGCCCGGCAGGCTCCCGGCAAGTAAGATCGTACCTCACACTTAGCTTTTAGTAGGTAGATCTTTTTGTGTGGAAAAAAATGTTGGAATTTCGAAAAACGTTGTTAATCTTTTTTACTCCTACCATCATGTAGAATCACCTCCCGAAGTTACTTTACTTTACCCCCGGAGACCCTGTACCTATATCAAATCATCTCGTTAGATAAAATAATCATTACATGAAAATAAAATAAATACAACGAACAAAAAATTGGATCATTTGTCACATCAAAAACATACACCAATAAAAACGAAATAATACGAAAGAAAAAAGTGGTTAAAATTCTGTTTTGAGGAGCCATGTACTCTTCAAAAAAGGTCCGTCCCGTTTCAAATATCCATCTCTGAACATCAAGTGGAAATTGGGACAAGCTACTAGATGACCTTACGTCGGTGTTCAGCGCATTGAACATTTTGGAAGCGACGAATCAGAATAATTGAAGTTGAGAGAAAAAATCTCCCGAGAAAAGATACATGCCGCCGACGGAAGCCGACGTAGCTCTGTTAAAGAGCAGTTGACCGGATATCAGAAGGACGCGGGTTCGAGTCGCGTCGGCGGCATGTATCTTTTTTCGTGATTTTTCAATGTAGATGAGTGTTTCAAGCTAATAATTATTACTTATAATAATTGTTTTACTAAACTGTTGCTGTCACGGGCGCTGTTACCCTCTCACATACTGAGCGAAAGGGGCAAACGTTTCTTAGGCTGATAATCATTATCATCATCATCATTATTACATAGTATAAAATGAAGTCGCTCAAAATCTTTTAAACTACGCAAAGGATTTTCACCAATAGATAGAGTGATTGAAGAGGAATGTTTATATGTATAATACATGTAAATTATATTAGAGAAAAGCCGAGAAATTTAAAGAAAACATATTTTTGTGTGATTTAAAACGGCTGGCGGGCCGTACTATAGTCACTTTTGAAATTCGTTATACGGAAGAAATTGGAAAATAGATAATAATAATAATAATTGGCTAATTTATATAGCGCCGTTTTCGTGGAAAATCACCTCAAGGGCGCTGTACAAATAATATATAAAAGAATTAACATTGTCATAGAGTAAGTCGAATAATGAAGTCGCTCAAAATTTATGTGCGCATAGATCTTTTAAACTACGCAACGGATATTCATGCGGTTTTCACCAATAGATAGAGTGATTTAAGAGGAAGGTTTATATGTATAAAAACATGGTTGTTATGGTAGAGAAAGTCGAGAAATTCAAATATTCAATTCAGGCAGCGGGCAGCTTTTTTGTCCTTCAAATGTAGACCGATTTTAAAATTTATTATCAACTGCATTAGAAGAAAATATTCTTTTTCTGTAAGTCTTGTTTTTTTTAAAATACATTTTCCAGTTTGTATCCCGAACGTCTGTTCAATGCAGGCAATTTTGTCGATTTTCGGAATGTCTTAATTCCTTCAAGAAGTAATTTATAAAAAAATACAAAACGTACCAACGCGCAGGTGGTCGAAATCTATATTGTGTTAAAAAATATTTGCACTAGTGTCAAAATCGGGAGAGAAAATTGGGTAATACGATTGTATGGACAAAACACCGGCCGGCGTCCTCTTAAATTGTTTTGAACCCGTGAATCTTACCATTCTATTTTTAGTGATGATTTTTGTACCTACAAATATAACTCTTATGAAATAAATATTTTCTCATACTCCTAAATAGAGTACCTACACGTTCTCACACGGCTGAAACCGTACTCGCAGACACTGAATATTAACATTACATTGTACGCACGGTGTCTTGAAGATTAACATTTTTTTACATATGTTACATCGTTTAAAGAAAATGTGTTACGATGTAGGTACATAAAAATGGTTTTATTTAGTGTTTTTTTTTTACATTAGCTCCATAAAAACAACAGGAGGCCCTAAGAAAAATAATTCAGCGCTGTGTGGAGGGTCTTTTTAGGGAAAGGAAGGAGAAGAAATTCTGGGAAGGAAAGGGGTATGAGGGGTGAGTAGGAATTTTGGGTAGGTTACGAGAGAGTCCAGTTGGAGAGGTCAAAAGATCTCTCTCAATGTTGTTGGTGGCAGATACATCCGCCGCCAAGATCCGGACAAACCAGACCCCTTGAACCCGGGCACTCCTGATAAGTCACTAAACGTAGCGAACCACTTGGGGTGACCTATGGCAAAGATGTTGGTTATCCAATAAATGATTCCCGCGGCGGCGGTACCCACACCTCCTCCCAAACTGCAATGTACAAGATGAACCACCATAATAAAGAAGTGTCATCTGAAAGTACTTGTTGTCAAAAATTGTAACCTCAATGAGGGGAGGAAGATTGAAGGAGGAAGATTTATTTTGCAGTCTGTCAATCTATTATTGAGTATGGCATCATAGCATGGGGAGTTGCATCTGCACTAGACCCAATCATAAAAGCACAGAAAACTATTATAAAAAATAATCTTAGACTACCTCTAATTACAGACTCGAACTTCATCTTTAATATTATGAATGTGTTTGACGTTCGACAGATACACGCAAAAACAATCCTCAATCATCTGTAGACAAATGTACATAAATACTATGAAAAAAGATTAAATACTCGCTGTACACGAAACAATAACAGAGACTTACTACGAATTCCCATAACGCATACTATAACGTACAGAATAAAAAAATGTGATTCACAAAAAAATTTCAAAAATAACATTAAAATTTGGATAAAAAATAATGGTAGGGCCTTTACCGGCGCCCTCACCGAAATTCGAAATTAAACCAATGTACTGATTTTTATTATTCAAAATTATTGTTAATGCAACCAATCTATTATATGATTATATTATAATATAAGTGTAGGTTTGCTAATAAGTAATATAAATTGACTTAAAAATTACTGCCTCAACACAGGCTAGCCTAGTGAGGCGGATTACGAAAATCCTAAATTTATAACTATTTTCTATTCTTCAAGTACCTACTGTTCATGTTTAAATTATTTTCTGTTGTTCTTCTTCTTTGCGTGCCGTATCAGGTCCCCCCGACGTTGGCGATCACTCTTGAGAATGTCTCTCTGTCTTGCGCTGCCCGGAATAGCTCCTCCTCACTTCTAATGCCGGTCCACTCTCGTATATTACGCAGCCAAGACATTTGTCTCCTACCAGGCCCTCGGCGACCCTCTATCTTGCCTTTCAATATCAAATGGAGCAAGTGATACTTCTCCCCTCGAAGTATATGACCCAGATATGAAATTTTCCTGATTTTTATTAATGTAAGCAGTTTTCTATCTGCTCTAGCCCGCCTGAGAATTTCTGTGTTGGTGATCATGTCGGTCCATGGGACCTTGAGCATTCTCCGGTGAAGCCACATTTCAAAAGCCTCTAACGTGTTCATGGTATTTACTTTCAAGGTCCATGTTTCACATCCATAGAGCAAGACCGACCACACATAACATTTTAGCATTCTCTGCCTTAGTTTTAAGCTGATATTGTCATTGTAGAAGAGGGATTTCATTTTAATGAACGCAGTTCTTGCTGTTTCAATTCTGCATCTAACCTCCACATCTGGGTCAAGAGTCTCCGTGAGAATACTGCCGAGTTATCTAAATCTTTCCACCTTTTCGACATTGCAACCATTTAACAGTATCACTGATTCAGAGTGATCTAGTCATCCAAATGTCATCCATTCAGTTTTATTGACGTTGATTATTAGGCCCAGTTGCTCACCAGCATTATTAACAAGATTTAATAGGTCTTGGAGGTCATCGATGCAGTCAGCTAGTAATACAGTATCATCTGCCTATCTTATGTTATTAATGACAACTCCGTTGATCTTCAGACCCTTATCAGTATTACTTAGGGCTCTTTTAAAGACATGTTTCTGTTGTTAACCTTTTGTATTTATATAAACCACTGTAAACATTAACACTGAATACGTACGTTTTTTTGTTATAAATCTTGCAAATTTTGTTTAATAATAATAACAATAATAACATAATTATTTAAAAATGTATATATATTATCACCGGCTTACAAAATGTTAATTTTATAGTATCTACTCTTCGACCAAGTATTGATCGATGTACCTACTTATACGTCATCTTTTCAGAAAAGGAAAACACGAACAGTACGTAGGCAACTATTGGGCAAATGCAAATACTATTTTCCATAAGGGAAATCTTCTACATAACATTTTATTTTTCTTTGATTTCGTTAACTTGAAACTGTCTTAGTCTACTTGAATACGTCCGTTTTTTTCACCGGAAAACATACCGTTTTTTATTGATGGACTCGCAGTGTTGTACGGCTTATAGTGAACGTTTGTACACGCACCGGATACGGACCGGTATCCGGTGCATGTACAAACATTCACTTGAATACGTCCGTTTTTTTCACTGGATAAAAAACGGTCTGTTGTCCGGTGAAAAAAACGGATGTATACAAGCGGCCTTAATCGTCAAACAATAAATTCCGAAATTTCGTCGTTGAACAATATTATGTTTGTAAAGAAACTTATTCGATACTTTAATTTCTCTGAAATAAACAACTTTGTACATATTTTGACATAACAATTGTCCATAATGTATAAAGTTTGATGGATGGTTAAAACAGACCTTTTAAATAATTCCAAACAATTCTGTACTTAAATTGTTTTCTGCGTGAATGAATTGATTTAACATTCAGTTAATAAGGAATTTCAAATAGGTGAGTTTGTTTTGATTAATTTCCGAATAAAAACTTAGAGTTTTCCTAATCCCAAACAAACATAATACGATGTGTCCATCAATCAAAATCACTTTTATCGTAAAATACAAACTTTCCAGGGGCGGATTATAAATATTTTCGCGTGCAATATTATATTTGTTTGGCGCAATCAATAACGCCTTGACGTTAATAACCAGCAAGAAAGGAATAAAAAATCTTAGACATCAATAAGGAAACACGTTTCTCCGCACGTTGGGAGAAAATAGTAATGAAATAGGGATCGATATACGCTACTTTTGCTATATGATTCCAGCCAACTTGACTACTATATGGAACTACTATGAACATTATGGAACTACTGTGAACATTTAAAGGGCTGATGGTTTAAGCAGATATAATAAAACCTACCTTTAGTAAATTTACTAGAACATAATATCTTTTTCATATCGATGACCTAAAATTTACAATCCAATTATGTACCAACATTATAAGAAAAAAAACTGAAATTAATATTGGATCGTGGTGCAAGAAAACATTCAGATTAACCAAAAAACGAGTAAGACAAAAAAACACAATGTTTGTGCTGCGGTAGGAACCGAACCCGTTAAGTTACATAAGTGGTATTAAAGTAAAAATGAAGACAATTTCACACGAAATTTTTGTTGCAGCATCGCATTTTAAATGTTTGTTATTATAATCTTTGGTTGCCATAATGATTAGTAAAACAGGGTGTACAGGCGTCGTGAATTAAATTAAATTCCTCAACTGACTAATTCCTCCATCACGATACAAGCAACATTTTTCGCTTACTGTGGTGGAAGAAAGAGATTATCAAAAAATATTGTCAGTTAACCCGGTTTTTCTTAAAAAACATTAACAATTTGAGGTTACAGGGATTGCTGTTTGTTTCCGAACCCCTCACGTAATGCTGGTTGTAGAAATATGAGAACTAATGCACAAATTTGACGTTAATATTGAACCTGTTGCAAAATGCAGTGACATCTACTCTCTTCAAAGTAATACAGGCACTTAAACCCCTTGCCACATAAACATAAGATTGTACATAAACATAAGATTGTACATAAACATAAGATTGTACATAAACATAAGATTGTACAAAAACATAATATTGTACCTACACATTTTCAGTAATTTCATCCTCACGACAACTCCACAATGACATATTTTTACAATAATTCTACTACATATAATTCAAACCAAAATTAGCAGATCTAGAATCTTACACGAATGCTTCTTAGCCTATTTCAGATGCGTCTTCCGAGTTGCTCACGGGGAATTCTTGTTTGTCAACGATCATTAGGTCTATAATTGTGGGCAACGCTAATGAGGCTTAAGTGCTCGGGATGCGGTGGGCATCTGTGCTTCCGCACCCCCCAGCAGCTGGTAACACTATACTTGTATGATTTAAGTAAGTATTTCATATTTTCTGTTATCAATCTCACTACAAATTTCAGCTTCAATAAGGATTAAACTACTACGTGAAATCTTGTAACTGCTGTTTCTTAGCTGGATGAGTTCATTTGAAGAGAAATAAGATGCAAATATCAGATAAAACGACAGAAACCCGCAGAAAGGTGGACTTTTCGTCAGATCTGGTCACCAAACACGGCTAAAGCTATTTCAAGCATGCGTTTCAATTCTGAATGGTTGTCTTACACCAGGGCGATACTGAGAGTCTCTTCCACTCTGGAACGTGCCGCAAGTCGCAAACCATATATTATTTGAAATGAATTAATTGTGAAATAACACAAATTAAATAAATAAAATTTATTCGATGCCGCGACCTTCGGATTGCGAGTCAAGAGCCTTACCCCTCAACCACTTATTCTTTGATCTAGGTACTAAAAAAATCGTACTTTATTCTAAGAATTTATTCCTAAATATTTAATTTTTTTATTTATTTAAACTTTATGAGTAAAATCTCAAATTATTATTTAAAATTAAATTAAAATTTATTTATTAATTATTATTTTAATTAATTTTAATTAAAAAAATATTTATTTACAAACTTGAGTTTCTGAAGTCAATGATTATTTTATAAGGCACAGAATAATGTAAAACGAGGGTATTTGTTGCCATCGGGGTTTGCCGAACCAGCACGTATTAAGTTGGTTCAAGTGTCTAGTAATAATAGTTCTAGTAAATAATATCAGGTGCCTCCACCTGCCGTCCTGGCAACGTATTTCCTTTTCCGTGTTCAATACGAGGCAACCATGCCTCAAAATCAACACGGGTTTGTAATGCCATTTTTTCTCCAAACCCGTGTCTAGCAGAAGGCAAGCGGCATCCTATTGTGCACGGGTTTGTAAGGCGAATACCTTCCCAAACCCGTGTTCAGTACGAGGCACACGTCCTCTAAACGTGATTATAACATAAAAAAGGAAGTGTGTGCAAATACGCACAATATAATGGATGGGCAATAAAACGCAAACAGCCCTACTAATAAAATAAATAAATAAACTTTTTAATATAACACTTATAACACTTTATAGTATGAATCTTAGAAAATAAATTCTCTAAAACAAACTCGCATATCATCATAATTTAAAAAAACATTCCAGGTTTTGAATGGTTTGTTTGGCAAAGGAGGGTTACCTCGAGAGTGTTTTCTCTTGGGGTAAAAATAATCTCGTTGAATTTAATGTTTCAAAGACCCAATCTTGTCTGATTACGTCTTAAAGGGATCGAAATGAAAATCTAGTATCTTTCAACGGAAGCAATCTCCCGAACAGGCCCTCCATTGATATGCTTGGTGTAACCCTAAGTGACCAGCTCAGGTATGGGGGCTCCATCGAAACCAGAGTAAAGTTAGCCTCCCAAAAACTGGGCGTACTGTACAGGGCCCGCAGATACTTTAATAGTACACAACTGCTAACCCTGTACAAATTACAAGTGCGCCCCACGGTTGAATTTGGCAGCCACCTCTGGTATGGAGCTCCAAAATACCTAAAAAATACCCTCGACTCTGTGCAGAAACATGCGATCCGTTTAATAGATTCTCCCGTCTTAACAGACGGATTGCAATCTTTAGAGCACAGGCGTCGGATAAGAATGCTATCCTTGTTGTCACATGAGAACGGGTCGTCTCAGCTGTGTGCCGGTCTCTGTGTTTCCTTCTTCCTACAACATGGGTCTCTTCAAGACCAATGTTCATTCCTTCCTTTCCTCAAAAAGACCCTCCACACAGCATCCCAGATGACATAGGCCCTGAGGGAAATCATTTTCCTCGGGGCCTCCTGTGTGGAGTTAATGTAAAAAAAAAGGTTTGTCTGGAGTCTAGAGGGTATGTGTAATTATTTTAATACATTTCTTTCCATGTTCTGCTGTTATAAATACAGGTACAAACTTGTCTGAAATGCATTCACTTAACATGTCTCGTACTGAACATGGGTTTGGGAAGGGAATTGGCGTTACAAACCCGTGCACAGTAGGATGCCGCTTACTTTCTACTGGACACGGATTTTGACACTTTGGTGGATAAATGACGTTACAAACCCGTGTTTATTTCGAGGCATAGTTGCCTCGTATTGAACACGGAAAAGGAAATACGCGTCCCGGCAGTAAGAGCCATGTACTTTCCCACCATCCTCTTCCCCATCTCCTTCCCCTCCTCATTACCATCAGCCTCACAACATACCCCATATGGGGATGCCATAGTCTCGCTAGCTCCGGACGGGAGCAGCTGGGACTCTTGTGAGGTATTCCAATAAAAAAATAAAAACAAAATAAATTGAATATTGAAAGACAAAGTTTTTTTCTTAAATGTCGAACGGTACATAATATTTAGTCTGTATTCTGTAGGGAACGATAACCTAAAAACAAATCGAGTGCAGTGTACACGCGGTAGAAGCGAAACTTTACCAAAAGAATCTCAACCAATGGGAGCCTTCAAAAGTGGGGTCATAATCAAAGCGGCCAATGAGCGCAGATCTAGCGTCATTTCCGTTTCATACCTCAAACAATAGAAGCCTTGAAAAGTGACATCATAATCAAAGTCGCCAATGAGCGCAGTTTGATGCTTCGCAGGTGCTGTAATGCGTCATTTCCGTTTCATCCGAATTTCAAATCACAAAGGGCATGAGAAGTTTCACTTCAAAAATTTTAAAAATATGTGAGCGGATCCATAATTAAGCGTTTTCTTTATAAAATCAGGGAAACTATGGTAGTTTGAGAAATATACGAGTTTCCATCTCGGCGGCGTGAGACTGGAAAATATCTGCAAATGGCGGGGAAACCCTTCTGGTACATTAGCAAGAGTACATTTAAATAGCCTTCGTTCACAGTAATTACCACTGATTAGATACACTGATAGAAGTGTATTGTGGGCGTGACTGGAATGCCGAAAGTGACGGAAATTCTTTTTACTTCGAGTGAAAAATATTTGACTTTTTCAATGGAAGTTCGTTCGTGAACTGGGACAAAAAGAAAAACAAAGATTTCCTGGTTACGAAATTTCTGAAAATATTGACGCCTTGGTGGGAACTAGACGCGACGCCAACTCAGCCATTGGTCGGTCTTTGTAGGTACCTGGTTACGGATAGGTAACGGGTTCAAAACCCAGCCAAAGCGAATAACTTCAACCTATTTTTTAATTTATATTTCAGACGTGACTAATATTATTATTGTATATTTACTGCACGTTCCAAAGCGGTAAAAACTTTCAAAGCTATCTTGATGAAAAACCAGCATACAGAATTGAAACATTGCTTGAAATGGCTTTAGCCTTTTTTCCGTTATTTGTTTTTGGGGTATTATGCCGTGTTGCGTTACTTCCTTCCTTACACTGTAACGCTGTCCGAAACGTTGGCTAAAGAAGGAGGTAGCGCAACCCGGCGTAACACCCCAAAACAAATAACGAAAATATTTTTGGCCGTGAAAATCTAAAAACGTATCTGGCTTTAGCCTTGTTTGAAGTGATGTATGTATGAAAGAGATAGCGTGCAAGCGAGAAGGAGTGCTTGCAGATCTTATACAAATATGTGATTGCGTATTTCGGCCTCTTTCAGCGAACTTTTTTTTACATTTGCTCCGCACAGGAAGTTCTGAGGAAAGTAATTCCCTTCAAGGTCCACGTCGTCTTGGGAGATGCTGAATGGAGGGTCTTATTAGGAAAAGGTAGAAGAGGAAGTTTTGGGAAGGAAAAAATAATGAAGGGTGGATAGGAATCTGGGGGTCGATGTGTCCAGGAGTGACGGAAGTAGGAATCCATTCCTCTCGGTGCGGCGGTCAAGAGATCTGGCTTGTGAGTTCAAAAGGTGTCTCTCAACCAGTCTCTTGCGATCCGGCACGCCACGTAGTATATAATAATTGGGAAAAAGCATTCGTCACCACAAGATAAACCTCACCCAATGAATCCATGCACCCCTGCTAAGGCAATAAACGTAGCGAAACGCTTGAGGTAACCTGCATCAAAAGTGTTGGTAATCCAATTAATGGTTCCTGGCAGCGTCGGTACCCACTTGACTCCAAAATTGTAAGTGATTCAATAAAATCATCTCTAGAACGTTCCCACCCGTACCTCTTAATTTTGAGTGCCATGTTGGCGCCGCGCGCCGGTAAGATTCTAGTAGTCGGGTTATATATATAAATATATATATATATATATATATTTTTTTTTTTTTTTTTTAATACATTACAAAATGATACTTTGTCCAACTGGGAAAGATACCCGTTTCAGGACAGCCAAATTATATATTTAGTTCATAATATTCTTGACAAAGGAATGGTTTCATTCAAGAGATCACAGGAATGAGCTTCTGTCAAGACAACTTTTGAGAACATTAATAATTGTATTCTGAACTAATGGATGGTTTCTTTATGTCTTTGAAAGAATCGCAAAGATGTAATTTTTTTTCAAGGTCATTTTGGAGAACATTAATAATTGCATTCAGAGTGAATGAGTGGTTTCTTCAGTGAGATCACAAGTAGGAGATTATTTCCAGGGCATTTTAGTGACATTTACAATTGTATAATTAGAATGTACACATTTGTTAACCAATATATGACATATGAATTCCCAATGTATTTATGACTATTTAATTTTAATAAAGTAATATAAATTTTCAGAATTTCTTAAGTCGTAGAAATTACACATTTATAAGCCAAATATATGACGTGTGAAATTTTTTCAAGCTCGTTTTGGAGAACATTAATTTATTTAGTTGTTTATTTATTTATTTTATTTTATGTCCAGATGGCTTTTACATAAATAATAAAGGCAGTGCATCTTTAACATGAGAAAAATAGTATAAATAAAATTAATATAGAAATAAAAAGAAAAACTTTCCAACCTCACTTTTCCCTCTTTCCTTCCCTTCCCACTCCTTTCAGCCTCGCAACATACCCCAATCGGAGATGTGAGAATCGAATCAGATTTCCATATATTCGAATTGGTAAGGATTGCACTTCTAGGACGATCCATTCAGTGTTCAGATGTTGAGAATACGCAAAGCCTTCAATGATATTTTCTTATTACCATTTCTGACTTAGAATGGCTGACGTGTGTTTGCGTTACGTGCGGTCTCCGATTCCTTTGAAGACGTGCGTGTGATCAGACGCCCCCTCTCTCCGTCATTAATCAGACGAGTAAACAGCGGGTGCGAGGGAGGCAGCGGCGGGGTGGCTCGGTGACAGTATCGAAGGCAATAAGCGAATACTTAACGTTATATTTCCAAACATCTGTCAATAAGGGAGGAATGGTATCACTTTGTCAGTGTCCCGTGTCGTATGAGGAGGATCAAATAAAACATATTGAATTAAGATCTGTACCATCAACTATATTGATACATACCTAAATATGTTATTTTCTAACGAGGTTGTATCTTTTGAACAACTTACCTCAATGTATTATTATATTTCCTGTAGAATAAATTGTAATAATTTATGAATAACCGATTATTACCGACGAATAATCGAATAATGATATTTACATTAGAGTTAGGGTAGCTAACGTATCGCGTTGACTGCAAATCTTCATAAAGGTTTTTATTATTATACAGTTATCCTCACATGCATTATTTATTTTACTTTAGCGATAATGTTGACAGATCACAGAACTTTTAAAATTCAAATGAATGTGGGGTAGCGTCCAGGATGGCCGCTCGATGCATTGCAGAGGTATAAAATAAATAAACTAGATCACTTAGATCAAATCTTCGTGGAACTATTTTTTTAATTACATTAGTACAGATAGTATTGGGATGATTTTATTTACTTTTTATAATTTAGTAGGCGGGTATGGGTACCGCCGCCCTGGGAACCATTTATTGGATGACCAACACCTATGCCACAGGTCACCCCAAGTGGTTCGCTACGTTTGATGACTTAGCAGGGGTGCCCGGGTTTTTGGGGTAATGTTTTTCCAAGTCTTGATGGTGGGTGCGTCGGCCCACCTTCTGTGTGGTGGGCAGGATTGGGAGATGCTGGTTGAGGGAGACTCTTTACAACCGGTTACCGCTGTCCCAGACTGCCCGGGCTTCACCCTCGCAGGCAAGTTCAGACCTAAAGGAGGTGTCTGTCTCTATAGTTGAGCTGACGTCAACTGTGTGCGCCTGTTGAACTGGAAAACTCCATATTCGACGTAATGTGGGTACGCGTCAATCTTGCCAGTACGGTAAGATTCTACGCATGTTTATACCGTTCACAGAACCTTAGCGAATCAGCTACGTCCAAGCTCTTCATATATTTAAGCGACACTATCGATGACCTCTTGCCGTAGCTGAAGTATCGATGGCTTCATCCAATCTACCGTTAAGGACACTGGTATAGGCTCAAAGCCGTGGTTCAGTCGACAATGCGCTGAAGCAGTGCGACGAACAAACGCGGCTGACGAAATAAGCGGTTATCCATTCTATTCCAAAGAAGGGTGACCGCTCCAACCCGTCCAACTACCGCCCTATAGCGATCACATCAGTTCTGTCTAAGGTGATGGAACGTGTGATCAACGACAAACTGCTCACATACCTCGAGAAGAACAAAATTATTAACGACCGTCACATGTTTGGGGGGGGGGGGAGGGTGCCTGGAACGTTTCGGTGAGACCAAAACATTTGCACTGGACATTGACTTGTCAACAAACTGCCTTCTTACGAACTATTTTCCGCATCCTTGTGTACGTGGATTGCCGAGTTTTTGAGGGAGAGGTCGATTCAGACGGTAGCCGATGGTTTCACCTCTTCCTCACACTCGATAAATGCTGGCGTCCCACAGGGATCGGTTCTGTCTCCGATTTTGTTTTTGTTGCACATCAAGGACCTTTTGTCAGTTGCACCAATTCATTGTTACACGGATGACTGTACACACTGTACAGTCCATGATAGCTTTTTGTTTGACAAGCCCCCAAAGGGCTCACAAACTCCAACGGCTCGGAGGGCTTTGAAATAAAGAATGGACGGTTACCTCGAGAGTGTTTTCTCTTGGGGTAAAAATAATCTCGTTGAATTTAATGTTTCAAAGACCCAATCTTGTCCGATTACGTCTGAAAGGGATCGAAATGAAAATCTAGTATATTTCAACGGTAGCAATATTCCCAACAGGACCTCCATTGATATGCTTGGTGTAACCCTAAGTGACCAGCTCAGGTATGGGGGCTCCATCGAAGCCAGAGTAAAGTTGGCCTTCCAAAAACTAGACGTACTGTACAGGGCCCGCAGACACATTAATATTACACAACTGCTAACCCTGTACAAATCACAAGTGCGCCCCACGGTTGAATTGGACAGCCATCTCTGGTATGGAGCTCCAAAATACCTGAAAAAACCCTCGACTCCGTGCAGAAACGGGCGATCCATTTAATAGATTCTCCCATCTTAACAGACGGGTTGCTATCTTTAGAGCACAGACGTCGGATAAGAATGCTATCCTTGTTGTCACATGAGAACGGGTCGTCTCAGCTGTGTACCGGTCTCTGTGTTTCCTCCTTCCTACAATATGGGTCTCTTCAAGACCAATGTTCATTCCTTCCTCTCCTCAAAAAGACCCTCCACACAGCATCTCAGATGACATAGGCCCTGAGGGAAATTATTTTCCTCAGGGCCTCCTGTGTGGAGTTAATGTTAAAAAAAAAAGCATTCTTCAGCAGTACCCAAGTTATCTGAAAAGGTCTGCCGTTCAAAACCCGGTCGGTAAGAACTTTATTTTCAATATAAATTTCTAGCCATTTTTTTTTAATGCTAAATTATAAAAATATTTTCAAATTATTGCTTTTCGCCACCATTCCAATTGAATCTTAAGAAACGAACATGTATGTAGCCTGACAAGAAAAACTTATAAAAATTGTTTCGGTGTGCTGAAACTTTGAAAGTGTCTAGCAAATTAAGCTTTCCCCTCCCCCCTCCGTCACGTAAATGTTATTCGAGTCATTAACCTAAAACTCTCTTTACGTTATTAATGTGGTGTCATATTAACAGTGAGAACTTCGTCTGCATATTAACGTCCAATTTCAAACATGACGAAACCCAACTCAAAAATAAATAAAAAAAAACGTCATCACTCAGAATAAATTCAGCATATTTTCAGTTAGTCCCATTTTCAGTAGGTACAATGTATTTTATTTCATATTATTTGTTTTTTGGAAATAATTTCCTCAGGGCCTATGTCATCTTTGGGGATGCTATGTGAAGGTTTTTTTTTAAGGAAAGGAAGGAGAGGAGAGTTCTGGGAAGAAAAATGGTTTAAGGGGTGGGTATGAATCTGGAGTGTGTCCTGGTCATCCGCCTCCAAGACCTAGACAAACCTCACCCCATGAACCCAGGCACCCCTGCTAAATCACCAAACGTAGCTAACCACTTGGGGTGACCTATGGCAGAGGTGTTGGTTATTCAATAAAGGTTCCCGGGGCGGCGGTACCCATTCCCGTCTCCCAAATTGTGTTACATTTTTTTTCATTATATTATATTTTCATTATCTATTTATTTATTTTATTTATTTATTTTATTTATTTATTTATTTATTCTTAGTACATTTACATTACAAAGGTATAATATATTGTCCTCCACACTAGGAGTTCACCTGTGTTGTAGAGGACATATTACAGTTGTAAATTATAAATTATAAATTGTGAATAGTAAAACAAAAGAGTGTTAATAGCTAATATAAAAAGAGAAACAATAAAAATCAAAATATAAAATCGACTTCAATTCGACAAAAATTATAAATTAAATATTAAAAAGATTGTAGCCAGTTTCTTATGTTTTTTTTGTATTGAATAATATACGTTGTTTTATATTGTGTAGGAAGAGAATTGTATAGTTTTATAGCCTGGTATGTGTAGTGTTTATGTCCAAAGGATGTGTTTGTTTTTGGTATTTGTAGTTGGTGAGCATGTCTTGTTCTAGTATTGCGAGAATTTTGTGAAGTGTTAAATGTGGATAAGTTCTTGTAAAGGAAAGTAAGTATTTGTTTTGAATATAATTTTTGAATTTCCAGCACTGGGAATTTTTCGAATTGTTTTAGTTTTAAGCATTTAATAGTACTGTGTTACTTTACTTATAAATAAAGAATCTAAAAGCCCATTAGGGCGTGTAATAAATAAATAAATTTTCGAGGTGTTCTATAAACTATGAATGTATATGTTGCAGATGTTGTGGCTCACGTGTCACATCAGAAATTCTCGCTAGGTATTTTCAGGGCTGGCCTCAGGGATCCTTACCGCAATGAATAATATGACAACCTTCGACCCTGGCTCTGAGCTCGAGACTACAGCTTAGGCCAAAGGAAAACCGCCCGCCCAACATTCGGGCTAGATATTATTTATGAACCTACTTAGAGAAATGAATTAAATTTGAAATTTTTTACATTCCTGTGGAAAGTCCTCCCACGCGGTAGAGGAATAAGAATTGTGGGTTTGGGTTCAGGGTTTTAAGTTCTGAACTCGAACAATTTAAAATTTTTATTTTTTATACTTTTGAATGCAGCTATAACTTTGTGGCTATCCATTATAGATAAATGAAACAATTTGACTTTGTTTGAACCACTTTCATATTTGAGTAAATCCGACCGGTTTCAGAACGACCGTTCCTTCTTTAGGGCAAATGTATACTGATTTGACAGTTTTGAAATATGGATGGGAACAATGTATTATTATGGTAGGGTGGAGCCATTGCTAGGTATTAATGAAGAGGAACTTATTCCATAAATTATGTATTCTCCCAATAATGTGGTAAAATCAAAACGACTTTTTAGTGGCAACACTGAACCTATGTTATACATAGTATTTGACATTTTATATTTCAATCTGCGTTCTTTAATTACATATGATTATGTAAACAATAAACTTCCGTGCGGAAAGTAAATCCGCTTGATTTATTATGTGTTTGTGTGATTGAATCGCATTCTTTCACGGGGTATTTATCGATTTTGTAGAACGTATCCTCGTTCGACAAAAACTGTCACTTTATAGAAGAAGTAAACATTGAATTTGTCAACTGCTTAAAAGTAGATATTAAATTTAAAAATTCTATTTATATTTATTTATTCATTTATCAATATAAGGTATGTTTACATTACATTATTCGATGCCTGTCTCACAAGGATACCTGTGTTGAGACGGGCATCATAACAATATACCGTACACACAAATCAAACATAACGAACTTTATCTATACCTGAATAAATTAACAAAGATTTTTATGATTATATGTGGAGACTTTAACATAAAAATTTAACATAGATTCATTATTTTTAAGGGATTTTTTTTTATTTCCGAGGCTTCTAAGTTATCTAAACGTTTTCCTTTATGACTAATATGAAGAATATTTATCCCCGTATTTTTTAAAAAACTATGGTTATTTTCAATGATATGGTTAGTGAACTCAGAAAAAAATATTATTATTAATAAAATACTATTTACCTAGGGCCTATGTCATCCTCAAAGATTAAAGAAGATAGTTTTCCTCGGTGCCTCCGGTGTGGAGTTAATGTAAAAAAAAAATATTGAAAACTACATTGAAAACTACCATTGAAATTTTCAGGAGCATCTAAAATTTTTCAGTATAGGTAGGTATCTTTTTTTTAGTCAATATTTGAGAAATTATTATAAGTCGTAAGAAGGAGAAAGTAGGTAAGAAAAGTTAAATTGTTGTTCTAACCCTAACCTAAATTATTCTACATGTTTTATATTAGCAACCGCGAAGCATGAAAGACATCAGAATTTTAACCAGAAAAATAAGACTGATATTGTAAAGATGTGGAATAATAAATGGTGTATCGGATAATACTTTGATGAACCGTCAGGGCGTTTGTCCACCGCCACCGTCACCGAGAATGAAATGACATTGCTAAAGTAGAGATGTGTAGATTACTACGGTCATCATCTTGGCTGCCGAGATTGTGAGAAGTTTGGCTAGATCTCGACTCACGATCATACAAAACACGATTTTTTTTTTGATTCTACGGATTCTTTCGTAATCCTCTAACTAGCTAGGGCTTTGCAATGCCCTTTCATGTTCTAACTAACTAGTTTTACGGCTCATTTGGTCTTATAACTATTACCTTCTGAAGGTGATTATTTACTTGGACTGAATTTACTTTTACATTAATGTTATCGTGAGGAAAAAAAGTCTTTACTGGATAAAAACCTCACCATACAAAACACGTCTGAACTTGTTCATTATATCCGAGATTGCCGGCGCCGGCTAACTGTTTTTTTCCTTGGTGCGAGGTGTGGAAACCTCAACAATGTACAACTTCATCATTCCTTTGAATTAATTAAAAGTGATAAAAAACCTTGGTTAAATATGTTACATTAAGTTAGGTAACGGGATATTTTTAATTTTATTTTCAACACTTTAAATAACTTTTCAAAGGGACGTTGAAATGCCACTCTATTGAGTTGTCACGGAATCGTTGAAATCAAAGAGAGAGATCAAGGTGGACACAAGACCGCCGTCGCGTCGTTCCGACCTCGGTCCAAAATAATTTCGTTTCTCAGTGACATGACGGCTGCGGTGGAAAAACACCCTGACCGTAAACTACATAATATATTATTAAATTTAGATTCATGTCTGCCCTAAAGTAAACAAAATCACTTTGATTCACTGTGGAAATTGTGTATTGAATTTTAAATTATACTTGTTTATTTTATTTTTGCCCATGACAGCTTGCTTAGACGTACAGTATATTTATGAGAAAAATATCGATTCCAGATGTGGTATTTCATTTTGTCTTCACCCCATGACAAAGGCAATTATTAGTTTTCAAAGTGGATTTTCGGAAAAATTCCTTCGCATATTGTTTTCCAAACAATGGAATTAATTTAATATTAAAAGGTGAACTGATATGCTTTGAATTGATATAACAGTGTGGTGAGTACATTTATATTCCAATCAGGCTACCGTTCTTTTAAAATAGCTACTTAGATTAATTATTATGGTCATTTTGTAAATCGATACCCTTCTCTGACGCCTTTAACAATACGTTTTTATTCATATTTTTTTTTAACAGCAACCCCTGGTACACGCCTATTTCAGTTATAGTAGTATCATATTATTACCAAACATTAGATGTTGGTAAGAAATAGTTCGTAGTTTTTTCGTGAGATGTAAAAATGCTTTCTAAGAAGTAGTAGATGTTTTCTACTTAACGTTACGTTATAAGAAGGCTATAATAACATACCTCAATCACAATAATCAATGTAAGGCATGATAATAATAATCAATGTTAGGTTGAAAAATAATTATTATAAGCAATAATTATCAGCCTGAAACACTCATCAACATTGAAAAATCTTCCGAGAAAAGATACTTGCCGCCAACGGGACTTGAACCCGTGTCCTTCTGATTGCCGGTCAGCTGCTCTTGACCACTGAGCTATGGGGGCTTATCAAATACCCGCCAAATAATTCAATATATACTAGTGTTTCATTCAACAATTACTGCTTATTATTATTTTTTCCACCTGAAAACAACCAACTTTATTTTTGCGAGAGAGACATTGTAAGTGTTAAGGGCCTTCCTTACTAGCGATCTCAATCGTTGTATGGAGTATCATGAATTCTCAGATTCAAACGACAATCTAAGTTATTAATCGTCAAAATATCGATAATGTAGCCACGCTAAGCTATCATAAATACATTTTTCTGTCGAGATATAATATGTTTTTATTAACTATTTATTTTCGTTAAATACTATATAATGAACATCTAAGAATTCTCCT
Organism: Limnephilus rhombicus; assembly: GCA_929108145.2. Classification (NCBI taxonomy): domain Eukaryota; kingdom Metazoa; phylum Arthropoda; class Insecta; order Trichoptera; family Limnephilidae; genus Limnephilus; species Limnephilus rhombicus. Next base: position 43,893,377 of record OV815271.1, read on the forward strand.
ACTCATTCGGCTCTAAGAGGTGGCCGTGAACGCACGTTTCATACGGTCCGTCGTGTCAATCTTTTTTCAAAGTTTGAAATTCCGCGTAATTATAATACTTCCATGCGACGTTTCAACAATATTACACTCTATGCGTTGCGCGTAGGGACTATAATAGCGTGCCGCCTTTCTCATCTGTGAGTTTCCGTTGAAGCTGCGTAGTGTGAACTAGTATTATTAAGAATTAATTTATTGTTAACATTTTTTCGGGTTTCTAGGTAATAAACAATTTGATGTTTTTAAAATATAAAAGTGTGAATCGTCCACACTATTCTTTGCTTAAATTTGCAACCGGTAATAGTCCCGGAAAACTCATAAAGCAATTAGAATTAAAAAGATTGGAGAAAAATAATCAACAAGTTTTAAGTTTTTTTTTTACATGAGCTCCACACAGGAGCTATTTCATCTTTTGGGATGCTGTGTGGAGGGTTTTTTTAAGGAAAGGAAGGAGAGGAGAGTTCTAGGAAGGAAAAGGGTTTAAGGGGTGGGTAGGAATCTGAGGTTCAGTGTGTCCTGGTCATCCTGTCCAGGACCTAGACAAACCTAACCCCATGAACCGGGGCACCCCTGCTAAATCACCAAACGTAGCGAACCACTTGGGGTGACCTATGGCAGAGGTGTTGGTTATCCAATAAAAGTTCCCGGGGCGGCGGTACCCATTCCTGCCTTCCAAATTAAGTAAAAAGAAAAGAAAAACCCTGCAGCTCGTTCCAGCAAAAGATCAGCATTATGGTCCCAATGCAGAAAAACTTGATAGGGACCAAGTATCGTATGAGGCAGATAAAGATGATTTTTTAGAAAGGCTTTTTACCATAGCCAATGATAGGCAAGCAATTGAAAGGGCGACAGTACTTCAAGCATCTAGTGGAAAGTGGATCGAGATGTGCCGCAATATGATTACGGCATCGTGGTTTGGAAAAGTGTGCAAACGGGGGCGAAATAGCAGTTGCGCTCTATTAGTCAAAAATATACTGTACCAGCAATCGTTACCAAATATTCCTTCAATTTGACAAGACAAACATGAATACGATGTCCTGAAGGAGCTTGCAGAACTAAAACGCATTACCATAGAAAAGTGTGGTCTTTTCATAGATGAAGAGTATATGTATAGTATACCCGTATATGGGTGTGACCCTAGATGGAATTTCTTCTGAAGACACCGTGATTGAAATTAAATGTCCTTTTGCAGCACGCAGTATGCTCATACATGAAGCAGTAAAATCCAAAAAAAAATACCTTTTGGAAACTAAACAAAAATGGAGAAATGCTGGTAAATACATCTCTCGATTAGTTTTACTAGGTTCAGGGCCAATTACATTTAACGAAAAAAGATATTTGTATGTTTTTTGTATAGACTGAACTCGGAATAAAAATCGAAAAAAATTTACGGGCTGACGAATTTTGGCAGACTAATATGGTTGAACAGCTGAAACGCTTTTACAATTTTTGCATGCTACCCGAATTAATTGATCCTCGACATAGTCGCTGCATGCCTATTAGAAATCCTGAGTATTTAGAAAAGTGCATAACAGCGAAAAAAAGTAAAGTAAAATTGGTTTTAGCTAAAACCAAAACATGTAAGAAGGAATTGTTTCGAAGAAATCAATAACATTTTATTTCATTGAAGTGTCTTCAGAAGAAATTTAATTTATATTCCTAATGTATGTAGTCCACATTTTTAGAGATAGGGAAGAGGAGGGTTGGAAAGTTTCTGGTTATTCAGATCTAGTCACTAAACATAATTACGCCGTTCTCAAGCAACTTTCAATTCTGAATTTATAGTCTGTCACCAGGGCGATACTAAATGTGTCTTCGACTTTGGAACGAAGTACAGATTCATTATATGTACCTATATACATTTTATTTTAATTCTACAATATGATATACTCATGTAAATTAAATTTATTTTGTCCTCGCCGGCTTTTAAACCCGTGACCTCAAATCAAACTAGACAATTTAGTATTAACAGTGCCCCGCCGCACTGTGAAACCAGGCTGGAACAAAGGCCAAGCCTTTTGTCACTTTTTATTTACGTATTACTATATGTACCTTTTACTATGTGTACCTTTTTCATCTATGTAAGTATCAAAAAAATTCCAAATAAAAAGTTATATTAAATGTTTTGAGAACCTCCTCCATGAATCAAGCTATCGCTATATTACATAACATTGTAAAATATATTTTAACATAATTTTCGTAATCATAATATCTTGAATAATAATAATTTGTTTTGTTCTGCGAGTGCCTTGGTTTTGAATGGAACGCACCGGCCAGCTGCACGAGCTACGAGTTCGATATTCGAATTCGAGCTGGAAACATTTTAATACCGAGGGCTGTTAAATCCCTCGCTAGGTGGCGTCCAGACAAATTATGACTACATTTATTGGGGAAATACTTAAACTTGTCAAATATTAATTAATTTTTTTAATTTATAAATTAACGTTTAGACAAGATTTTTATGCAAAGCACAAAGGGTAACAATTATTATAAGCAATAATTATCAGCCTCGCCACCTAGCGAGGGATTTAACACTTACAATGTCTCTCCCGCAAAAATAAAGTTGGTTGTTTTCAGGTGGAAAAAATATAATAAGCAGTAATTGTTGAATGAAACACTAGTATATATTGAATTATTTGGCGGGTATTTGATAAGCCCCCATAGCTCAGTGGTCAAGAGCAGCTGACCGGCAATCAGAAGGACACGGGTTCAAGTCCCGTTGGCGGCAAGTATCTTTTCTCGGAAGATTTTTCAATGTTGATGAGTGTTTCAGGCTGATTATTATTGCTTATAATAATTGTTACCCTTTTTGCTATGCATAAAAATCTTGTCTAAACGTTAGTTTATAAATTAAAAATAATAATTAATGTTAGGTGGGCCCATTGAAAAATTATCGATACATCACGTATCGATATTTTTAATTCGATACCTCGATATTTTTTATTTATTACTTATTTTTTTTATTTATGTTACTTAGTCATTAGAATCCAAAACCTTAGAGGAACGAACGGAAATAAGTAACTGTATTGGGTCATGACATCTGGCGGTTGAAATTTTAACTAAATAGCTTACAAATCTATTGTCTTTGCATTATTTGTGATCACCAATACTATCTCATATGTGTAGGTACATATATAGAAATGTATGCTATTTTTCGCCATTTTTTTCTAAGCCACTCCTATGTGTGGAGGCGTCTACTAATATCTACAGGAATTCCAAAAACTGAAAAAATCGGACTAATATCTATGAGAACCAAAGTGCGTACGAATGTCTACAGTTCAAACTGCTGGTCAATATCTATGAGAACCAAAGTGCGTACGAATATCTACAGCTCAAACTGCTGACTAATATCTATGAGAACCAAAGTGTTGACGAATATCTACAGCACTGGCAGAGGTTGGATTTTCAATTATGTATAGCATATTGGAAAAACGTAATATTGCGTATGCAGTTTAAAAAACTTAATTTATGTGTGTAAAAATCCCTAATATTGGACTATTGGACACATTTAGCTGAATATTAAGGATTTGGGTTTTTGTTTTACCATGTGTATTTCGAAATAAATAAATATCTTTGTATTATGACCTCCATGTTTGTTCAATAAATTATTGTCCTCGTAAACAGCAAAATACGTAATATTAGCAAAAACTTCATGTACGTACTTTAAACGTTTAAGCCTTTACGTAATTAGTAATTACGTGATTGAAGTAATTTATGCTTTTCCGTACAACCTCTTGCTCAGCTGCCCTCTGTAGATATTAGTCCAACCTACGCTCTGTAAATATTAGTTCAACCTACGCTCTGTAGATATTAGTCAACACTGGGACTGTCATAGCTATTCGTCCAACCTTAGCTCTGTAGATATAAGTCAACACTCTGAAGTTCGTAGATATTAGTCCAACATATGAGCTGTAGATATTCGTCTGACATACAGGCTGTTGATATTAGTATCTGGAGTCCTATGTGTTGGTTCCCAATTGTCTATGATTATTGACTATACCTTGTTCCAAACACGAAGTCCTTTTTGACAGATTAATACACCAATCAGTTTACATATAAGTTAGAAGACAGCTTTTTAGTTTTTGTGATTATTACCTAATAAAAATGATTACTGATAAAAATACCTTAATTTTTATTGAGATTCTAGTACATTAAAATAATGTACATTGTGTATAAAAATTACTATTGATATAGTGAGCTGTTTACACTATTATTTAAAAAACGCAAAATCTTTTGAAAATTATCTTCAGTGTTCAAACCTCGCATGCCACCAATAGCAATTTTTTTATACAAATTTCATAATGCCAGAGCTCACTGGAAGTTTTATAAAGACCTTGTCCTGATAATAACGAACACATAAAAAAAATCCAATTTGGTGCAGTCGTTCGAAAGTTATGCGCTTAGCAACACATTCAGCGATTCATTTTTATATAATAGATTTTATTACAGATTCTAAACTACTTATAACTATCAGACAAAAGAATCATATCTAATAAATGGACTATGGTATTAAAAAATATTATTTTTAATCAACATCACTGTGCACCACTGTATCATTTATCACTTGAATGTAAAAGCCATTTTATGGCGTTGAAATAAATAAATACATAAATAAAACAACCAATGTCTCCCCATATACCTAACGAGAGTGATACAATAATACCTCAAGAACAGATCCTTCCAAGTCTTCATCAGGAAGATTTGTCGACACTACGTGAGATTCCAAAAGGCGTGCCACAAGGAAGTCTACTGGGACCTCACCTCTTCAACATCTTCACGCACGACATCCCCCATGACGAGAGATGTAACCTTTCCATCTATGCAGATGACGTCAAACTTTACGTTTCCTCGACGCAAGCAGACATGGCAGCCATGTACCTACAGAGGGCGCTCGACGCTCTCGTAGAGTTCAGAAAGGCAGTCGGCGCGATGAAGCCGATCTTCCCAGAACCAAGCTCCTGATCTACTACTCGCTCATTCGGCCGGTACTGACCTATGCTATTTTACGTGTTGTTATGTTTTGCGGTTTTCTACGCTTACATACATTTCTTTTCAGTTATGCTCTACTACGAGAACTGAACTAAGTTTTTCGTTTTTGTACCGTCCTTCTCCCGATATAAGGGATTGGACCCTGGACCGTGTCCCCGCCTACGTACCATGGCCGGTCTTCTAGAACTGGTGGAGCTGCACCTGTTTGCCGGGCCACACCCCGTGACATGAAGAGGCTGGGGAGAAAGCTGAACGACATCCGAAAGCTGTCCGTCCCGCCTCCGGTGACCCGACGCTTCTCTCCTTAGGGTCTTCTTCATCTTTTCCACTTACTGTCGTCTAGGCACCACCGGCTAGCTGGCTTAAGGACGACGCTGCCGGTTGTCGGGAGGCCGGACAATCAGCCTCCTTCACTGTCTCGGGGACTGCCGGCAGCCAGGTTGCGGTGACACTAGTTCTTATCTGTACATATGTTATTTTACTTTTGTTTCCTTTTTCTTTTACGTACAGTGCTCGGTGCCGCCCGCCGGATTATGTATGGTCATGTCTCTCGTTGTCATGAGCTGATTACTCATGACGGCTGCTGTCTATTTTGTTTATATTACGTTTTTTTTATGTTGATGTTACTAACCACTTGTTTGACTGTCCATGAGGCTCACTGCTTTGGCAGTGATTACCTCCATGGGCTTTAGAAATGTAGAAATGACCACTACAGTACACTCCTGTAGGCGCGCCTGCATACCGCCACCTAACACAGTATGCGGGGGCATTGAAGGTCTAGATTCGTTAAATTAAATAGTAGAGCCGTTCATTCAAAAAAATTAGATTCTTGCGAGAACTCGAAGGGGCGACAATAAGTTGCCTATACCGGGGTGGGACAGTGGTGGGTACTTTAATGACCTATGTTATTTCCGTTTGGAGTAGCATATCCTACACTGACCATACAAAACTACAGACCTTACAAAATCTCTGCATTAAAATCACATACAACACAAGACCCAGAAAAAACTACATGCAAGAGAAGAAATACCGACCTTATTTGAACACAGACACAGACTGACCGACCGATTTTACAAGTCACTTCAACATAGTAAAAATAAACTCATTAAAGAAATCGGTCAATACAATGCACCTAGTGATCTTCCTTTCAGATACAAACACAGACTGCCCAAACACATCCTGATGGACCTAAACCACATCTGGTACAACCCTGAATAAGACGCGGATGACTGAGCGAGCAGTAGGTATTCCTAATCACCAGACCCCTCCCCACAACTTATGTCTATATATCTATTTATATAATAATATTTATTTTATCTATGTTTATGTAAGTTTATCCTAAAAATTCCCATAATGTATGTATCTCACATAAAAACAGACACCCACACCCCTCGCCACACAATGCAGGATTTCATTCACTGAAATCACTGAAGGCCGCACTGTTTCATGTTGACTCTCGGTCGACTCTTCCTGGATGAGGTTTTTCATGGTTTCCTCATTCCCAAAGGCAAATGCGGAAGAGTTCCAAATAAAAGGACATGACCGACTCCTTCCCACTCCCAACATAACACAAACACACACGTATGTATATATTTTCCCTTGCTTGCAGCCAGTTGCAATTTTCGTAGGGTTTTTACATAACACTTCCTCACACTCGATAAATGCTGGCGTCCCGCAGGGATCGGTTCTGTCTCCGACATTGTTTTTGTAGCACATCAACGACCTTTTGTCATGTGCACCAATTCACTGTTATGCGGATGACAGTACAGTTCATGATAGCTTTTTGTTTGACAAGCCCCCAAAGGGCTCACAAACTCCAACAGCTCGTAGGGCTTTGAAGCAAAGAATGGACGGTTACCTCGAGAGTGTTTTCTCTTGGGGTAAAAATAATCTCGTTGAATTTAATGTTTCAAAGACCCAATCTTGTCTGATTAAGTCTAAAAGGGATCGAAATGAAAATCTAGTCTCTTTCAACGGAAGCAATCTTCCGAACAGGCCCTCCATTGATATGCTTGGTGTTACCCTAAGTGACCAGCTCAGGTATGGGGGCTCCATCGAAGCCAGAGTAAAGTTAGCCTCCCAGAAACTGGGCGTACTGTATAGGGCCCGCAGATACTTTAATAGTGCACAATTGCTAACCCTGTACAAATCGCAAGTGCGCCCCACGGTTGAATTTGGCAGCCACCTTTGGTCTGGAGCTTCAAAATACCTGAAAAATACCCTCGACTCTGTGCAGAAACGGGCGGTCCGTTTGATAGATTCTCCCATCTTAACAGACGGATTGCAATCTTTAGAGCACAGGCGTCGGGTGGGAATGCTATCCTTGTTCTACCGGTATTACAATGGAAGATGCTCCGAGGAACTAGCATCATTGATCCCTTCGGCACCGGTGGATAGTCGGGAAACACGCCAAACGCGTGCCCCACATTTGTACACGGTTGACATTTGTCACATGAGAACGGTTCGTTTCTTCGACTCGCTCTTATGTTCAACAGCTCGGCTGTGGAATGATTTTCCGGCCTCTGTGTTTCCTCCTTCCTACAACATAGGTCTCTTTAAGACCAATGTTCATTCCTTCCTCTCCTCAAAAAGACCCTCCACACAGCATCCCAGATGACATAGGCCCTGAGGGAAATTATTTTCCTCAAGGCCTCCTGTGTGGAGTTAATGTAAAAAAAAAAATAACAACTTTTCCCTACCGACAAAACACAAGACCTCTAAGCCTATAACAGCCAGGTACTATTTTGAAATACCCACATGAGGTAAAAATTGCAAGGCACATATGACGCCGTTCTATCTGTATAAGGAACATTAACTTAAAAATCAGTAAATTTAAATGATTGATCTATTCAATTTACATAAGAATCTAGTAAATGAAAAAGAAACAACCAATGTCTCAAGTTAAAACTAGATTGCAGTTCGATCAATTATCAATTATATTTTAGAATGAAAAAAAGTTAGAAAATAGATAACCTTAAAAATAGTCTTAGCCATAAAGGGGTATTTTTTAAAATTTGTTTTATTGTAATAATTTTTTGTAATTCCAATACATAGAAAAGCTAGTAAAAGCTTCAAATTATCCGTAGCATATTTTTTCATGTTCATACTGTAAGCCGATTCGTCGTAAAGATTAATCTAAATAGGATTTCACGTATAACTTCATCTTAAAAGATTAAAATAATCATTGAATGCATCTCCGTTTATTCCTTCTTCATGTAATTCACACTTTCTAGTCACACAACTTAAGTAGGAGTGTATGTGCGGAATCTATTCATTCTTTTTGCGTAGTTGGTTCGAACACGGAAAGTATTTTCAAAGGTGCTCGCGGTGACGTGAATAACAAACATTCCGCCGACGAGTCAGCGTGGAAGTATTCTTCAAACTTATAAAATTCATTTTGAATAATTTAAAAAAAAAGACACAAAGGGGTTCTGTAACTGACACAATGAAACGCAAATTATACAAAGAATAGGAAGTTCTTCCGCGTTTAGTTGAAGTGCCCTTAAAGGAAAGCCCAATTGGCGCCGCAGCCGGGAAACTTCTCGCCGAGGAATAAAGTTGGTGAAGTTTTAAGCAAGAAAGTGATTATCTTCCAATGTAGTTTGGTTGTTGGTGGCGTCCCGGATATCTTTCCGAACCGTTTAATAGATAAGGGCGTTGGAATTAGCGAACGCTTTGGCGGGGAGCACATCTCTCTAAGCTCCCGGGTGAAAAGTTTCAGTAGTTAAGCTTCGCCCCGACATGACACAGTGAAGGGATTTCAGTCGGCGCAACTTTGCGCAGTGCCTTGCCGAATGATGAATGCATACTGAGGATTGATGGAACCGAGAATGCTGGTACCGGGATCCGACACTCTCGCGCTGGCGCTGGCGCTGGATCGTTCCGACTCAGACAGGCGGGAACTTCATCAAATCTTCGAATTATTCACACGGATTGCTGCGGGGCGTCAACGGACTGACAACTGTGCACCGGAGTTTACATTAAAAAATCTTTCAATATCGTTCTGTGCACACCTACGAGGCAAATGGATGCGAATTTTATTTTCCAAATCTTGTCTACTCTTACAAAATAAAAAATATTTAAAAAAATTATTCTTACCTATAAAAATACACATTTAAATAAAATGTATCTATCATAATTATTGATTAATAATAACCTTTTTTACATTAGCTCCACACAGGAGGCCCTAAAGAAAATAATTCCCCTCAGAGACTATGTCATCTTTGGGGATGCTGAGTGGAGTATCTATTTAGAAAAGTAAGGAGGGGATGTTGTTGAAAGGAAAAAGTTTGAAGGGTGGGTAGGAATCTGGGGGTCAGTGGTCCAGGAGTGTCGGACGAATGAATCCATCTCTCCTACTGTGGTGAAAGGTGATGTTCCGAGGGAACCTTGCTAGAGAGGTCAAAAGATCTCCTTAATCAGTCTCTATCGATCCGGCCTGCCACGGAGTTGGTGGGCAGACGCATCCGCTACCAAGATCCGGACATGCCTTACCCTTACCTGTTAAGTCACCAAACATTGCGAACCACTTCGGGTGACCTATGACAGAGATGTTGGTTATCCAATAAATGGTTCTCGGGGCGTCGGTACCCATACCCGCCTCCCAAATTAAACCTATGATTTTTAATTATTTTTTTTTTACATGAGCTCCACACAGGAGGCCCTGAGGAAAATAATTTCCCTCAGGGCCTATGTCATCTTTGGGGATGCCGTGTGGAGGGTTGTTTTAGGGAAAGGAAGGGGAGGAAAGTTCTGGGAAGGAAAAGGGTTTTAGGGGGTGGTAGGAATCTGGGGTTTAGTGTGTCCTGGACATCCGCCTCCAAGACTTAGACAAACCTCACCCCATGAACCCGGGCACCCCTGCTAAATCACCAAACGAATTCCCTTAGGTAGCTATGTACTTATACTATCTGTGGGATGTGTGGAATTGCACTTACCTCCCCACATTCTGGAAAAAAGACAACCCTTTGTATTATTTATTTTTATTATTATTAATTACACATCCGGACTTCCAAATATCTAACTGTTCCACAAAAAATCTCGAGCTGGCATCAACTAAAATGGCCCAGCGTGTAGTGAAAAAAATTTCATTAAGTAAGTCGGGTTAGTTTTAAAAAAAATACTGCAATTTCTTATTCTCCTCCGAATTCGGTAACATTGTTGTTTAGTTTAAATTCTTTAGCTTTGTTCGAAAAAAGTTTCTGTTAGTAAAATAATAGATGAAAATAAATATTTTTTCCTCGGCATTAAATACAATTTTTTTATTTTTTTATTTTTTTATTTTATGAATTCTGCTAAACAAACTCGCAAAGATAAAATATTTATGCCTTTTTTATTTGATCTACCTATTTTTACTTTCAGAATTGTAAAAAGAATTAGTACAAGATTGAAATATGAACACATTTAGAAAGAGCAATAATTTATTCAATAGAAAAAATCTTTAACAGAAATATAAATATATTTAGAAAAAAACATACTAACATTAACATATTTTATTAATCGAAGATAAATTAGTCTATATTTTATATTATATTATGAACCAAATCACAATAACTAATTTAAATAAAGATATGCCCATTTTCTTCTAATATTAATAATATCATCTCATCTTTACACTAAAAGTATTTGGCAACTTATTTCTGATCGATATCTATTGGAGTGAATTAATAGTAATTATAATGCTAAGTCAGAGAATGATTCTGTTATCTGTCTGTCAGAGTTATATGGAGGAAGATGAGGAATGCTGTCAAAGAAGTCGATGATGCGAGGATACTGCAGCCGGAGCTGCTGAGAGTTGTGGCTGAAAAGAAAAAACACAAAACAAAATAAACAATAAATTATTATCACCAAACAATTTCAAATAGAAAAAAAAACATTTAATGCGATTGGAAAAAAACATCTCTATATCACTTCTTCAAATACAGCAATTTTAAACATCACTTTATATTAATAAATACAATTATTTACAAGTTTACCCTGCCTCAACCGGTATTAATTTAAACTATTTATTTGTATTTTCGTTATTTGTTTTTGGGGTGTTATGCCGTGTTGCGCTACCTCCTTCTTTAGCCAACGTTTCGGACAGCGTTGCAGTGTCCATCATCAGGGCAGATCCGGTGGATGTGTAATTTTTAGTGGTGAAATATGTGCTTATTTACTTGGAAGCGATACCGTGTCGTCAGCTCCACTACAGTCACCGGTACAAAATAACCGTGACGAGCAGTGGCGTTATTGCCACGGAGCAGAATAGAAAGTTCACTAAATCGTGGTATTTATGCTAGCCAGGGGCACATCCCTTTGCGAGTTGCCAACGGAAGGCTCCATCTTTTAACGAATTCACGAGCTGGTATTACTGTATACCTAGACATGGTTTTTTGCGTTTAGCTTTGGTGTAGCCGTCAATTACCGGATACCAAGAGCTATTGAGCTTAGACGTACTATTTATTTGTAGTTTTTCATAAATGTTGTATTGGTTCAATGTTTTTTTTTTACTACATCTATTTGAATTTCAATTATATTTTATGGACGAATGAAGGCAATTCTTGGAATTTACCCACTTCCCGAAATTCGATCGAGATGAAACTCGGCAGATTGATGACAATGCATTCTATCAACTTTTGATAGCACTCACGCAAACAAGCGCACACACACATTTCTTTGAAATTTGATGAATCGATGACACAACTATGTCGTGCCGTTCAATGCGTAGGACCGTGGCGGAGAGTCAAAATTGTTTCACTTTGTAATACAAACAGAAATAGTAAACTATTTTATACGGATAGATTTTTTTAATTGATTTAGAACTACTGCGATACCGGTTCAAACTTAGGGTGTCAAAGACACTGAGTTTATTACCATGATCTTGCCATTTATGTATGTGGCGGTGATAATTTTAATCTTTTTGCTGCTTGGTATGTGGAAGAGTGCATGGGACTACCTATAACATATTTCATTTTTATGTAAATGTGATTTTTAATTTTAAGAAAAATTATTGCCGATTTCAATCAATGTTGGATATCTTCTGATTTTTGACATATTCGAACAAGTCCTTTTAAATTATTTTAAATGAAATATGTCGTTTTGAATAGAAGACTTAATTTACAATGGCAAATAATTCGCATACGGTTCACTAATCTACGTAATTAACGCAGTCGTACTTTAATCGTAGATAATTTCCAATTATTCAGTATCGTCGCACCCGATCATCATAAAAGCTCAAAGCTTACATTCAATGTTTATTGTGCGGGGAATATATCGAAAATAGCTTTGTCCCGACAATATTTATTGTCAGGCGACAAACATTGGGTTTGAATAAATGATCGTACGCAACCAAACTAATCATTAGTAATACAAACCACCCACCGAAAGATAACAGAATGTCGCGGTGGGGTATACGTTGTGCAACCGGGCCAATAATACGCGCGAACAATTATTATTTCTGTGGGCTACTCGGAACCGCGCGGACGAAAATATATTCTTGATTTATCCAATCAACTGGCAATAAACGGCCGGCGTGTAACTGATGCATAATTTTAATACTTATTTATGAAGGTAGGGAAAACCCACCCAACATTACTCAACAGATAGAAATGGAAAGACCGCAGAGGATTATCCGGCCTTTTCCTACACTCTCCAACACGAACATGGATATCGAAAGATTCAATTAATTGAACCGAATATCCATAAAGTATCCAGAACCTAGATAAACTCGGCCGAGTATGGCGAATAAATATACATATTTTAGATAGACTACGTAATGGATATCACAAATTGATTGAACGCTATTTGCATGTTTTCAAAATGCCACAAGAGCCTAATGATGCAAATTAGTTTAAAACCGACAAACCGATCCTCAATTCCAAATAAATAAACTTCTAAAATAGAAGGGTATTTCTGTTAATCCTCTTTGCGACGTGTGGAATATGGTTTCCTACATTATCTCACAACCTTTGTGTAACTACTTCATGAAATTTTTGACATTTTAGCTATTTAGTCGTACTTTTTCTATCCATCAAATTGACAATATTTCTTGTACATGAAGCCTGTATTTATTACAGTTTCATAAAAATTGTATCGTTACATTTAAACACCATTAATTTTGGTTGTTGCCAATTTAACGACGGGCCCATAAAATTATTCATAAAGATTACCCTTACAACCTTACACTCAATAGAGTCTGTGGGGAGATTTATTTAGGCGTTCTGCGAATTTAAAGAATAAGAGATAAACATGTTCTAAAACGGAAAAAATCGTGTCTTTTTATTTACGGGACCCAATTTTATTTTCGGTATTTTTTTTATAACACAGATATAGAATTTAAGTACGGATAAATCTGGTGTGAATGATAAGGCATTTTTTATGATTATTTAACGACACCCAATCATTTGTAAACGAAACCATTTTCTGTTCAAGAGATAGTTATCTACAAAAATACTGATTTCAGTACTATCTACAATGCTAACAATATAATACTACTGTATTTTCCAATAATTACACCACTCTTTTACTAAAAACAAACAACTTGACGCATGGAATAAATTATCAAAAGTCATCGTTCGCCATTATACATATATATGTTCAAAGTAAGGAACGTTTACTATAATTCCTGTGCCGTCACGTGCATTCTTTTAGGAAGGGTTTGTTATAAATGTACAGATAAATAGGTGAGTTAGGAATGGCTTATAAAGTATACGAAAAATGGTTGAAAACCTTGTAAAAAAATTGTAAAGTACATTTTACTGTGATTAGAAAGTATAGATTTCGTGCGGAGCTATTTATTTAAGAAAACTATCGTTTTAATGTGATATTGTTTTCTTCGGTAGGTCTTTTAGATATTATTTTTTTCAATTGCAAACAATTTAAATCCAGCAAGCATTGGTGTCATTTAACTTTTAACCATGATAGGTAACCTTGTTTACAGCTTCCAAAATTTATCAGAGTTCTTTTGTTGGTTAGGTTAATTTCAAGAAGTTTAAGCCCAATTTTAGCAGAGTTGTTCCTAGTTCTCAAGAATATGTTTTATTTTGATTTGATGCCTATGTATTTTTAATCACGTACAGGTTAATGAAAGAAAGAGATAGGACATTGAAAGTGGGTCTGTCTTACCTTGCACCCGGTGCGCGCGCGAGTCAGGCCCCGCAGCGCTGTCCCTGCTCTCCAGGGCCGGGGCGCGTTGGGGCTTTTCTCCCTCCACGCTCTCTTCGTTGCTGCGCCAGTAAACCGTGGCGATCGTGGCTATGCACTAAACAACACGAACAACCATTATTACATGCTCACAAGGCGTAAGTAGGAGAAGACGGAAACACTACTCGTCATACATATATAGATTAATGTAATTTTTATTATTCTTAAAATTTTTTTTTTTTCAATTTACTAACAAATCAATATTTAGGAACAAAATACAATCTACAATACAAAGTGTTATCGACAGGAAAGTTTTTTAATATTTTTTTTTTATATACTGTTTTATTTTTAATATTATGTTTTACATGGTGCGGTAATTATACATGTCAGGTTTTTTTTTTTACTACCCTTCCATTGAAAGCATGTGCTTGTGTATGGAAGGGGTGTGTACATTAATGTTATTAGTTAGTACTTAAATAATTCATTGTACATAAATATATTTTAGCTGCATTATTTATTTTGATAACAGTGTGTATTTAAAAAAAGAAAGAATGTTATCGAAAACTAATGATTTTTGTAAGATTAATTAAGTGACAGTGGTTTATTTCCTAAGAATATTTTTAAAATGTCTCTTGACAGAGAGCAGTATTCGGGTTTTATCATTAATGCTTCTGACTTCTTCTGGTAGTCGATTGAAAAAAGTTCTTCCCTGGTAAGTGTAATGATGCTGTGCAAAAGACGTATTTAGTTTTGGGCATAGAAAAACATGTTTAAGTCGAGTTCTGTTTTCATTTAAAAATGGATATTTATCTTTTTCTTTTATAATTTGTATTAATGAATTTTTAATATGTAATTCTTTAAATGTGGGTAGGTACTTGAAATTCTTCAAACAGGCGTTCTGTTGGGTAGTCTAAGGATTTTTTAAATATAATTGTTATTTGTACAATTTCTATTGGAAGAAGGTTACATTTATGCGCGGATCCCCAACTAATAATAGCGTACTGTAAAGTGGATGTTTATATAATTTTGTTATGTAAAGAAGGATTGTAGCAACCTGCCGGTTGTTGGGAATAAATGCAACAACTCTGGGGTAAATTGCAACCTTTAATCAGGGTCACCAGATACATCTAATTCGCATGTATGATTTTAGTTTTCACGGCCAAAAGTATTTTCGTAATTTGTTTTGGGGGTGTTATACCGTGTTGCGCTTCCTCGTTCTTTAGGCAACGTTTCAGACGCTGTCCGAAACGTTTGCTATAGAAGGAGGTAGCGCAGCACGGCATAACATCCTAAAAACAAATAACGGAAAATTCTAATTAGCAGTTCAAAGAAATGAGTCATTCGATTTTTATATCCGCTATATCATATATCAACTTTCGGTGATTCGGAGAAAACCGCAAAAAACTGTCACGTCTCTAGCGTAAATACAAAATTGCATTTTATTTTTTTATATAATGAATTGGAGTAATATACATTCGAAAAGTGTTCATTTTTCAACGAGTGTCTAGAAATATTTAAGTAATTTGGATAAATAAAATGGATATAGCGGATTTTGGTACTCACTTCGTAATTCATATGGAATATAGAGGATTTTGAAACTCAACTGACCTGAGGGGCGTGTTTCTACATCCGGCATCTTGGCAAAATAACTGCTCGTGATTGGTTGAATTCCGATATAGCGGGTTTTAATAATAACTTCTTGAATGATATAGCGGGTTTTGCTTCTCACTCGCTGTTTTAACATGGTTTTTGGTCATGATAAAGGAGGTTTTGAAACTCAATTTTAGATTAGTCTTGTTCCTCGCAAAAATGTGAACAATATGTCATACTCAGATCATTTCGTCAAAAAACTGGATATAGAGGGTATTAAAATTATAGGACTCAAATATGAAATGCTATTTTATTGGGATTGGATTTAATGGGTTTGGAAAATAAGCCGTCATCAAGCATTTACAAAATCTTAAAAATGTTTTTTTCGCCACAAATGAGACAAATGTTACGTTCTCCATCTGTGCTAAGAGTCCTTTGTCTTTAATTGTCTTACATTTAGATTTTCCTTTTGTTTCACCTCCTATTTTTTTTATTTGTCTTTAATACTTTTGATTGGGTTACTTTGTTTTTTCTCTTTTGTGTCTTTTTAGAGTTGGAAACAACCCGTGTGCGTTTAACTGACATAAAAAAATCTTTGGCTCTAAGATTGACTGTATTTTTAAATCCTACAATATTTCAATGATTTTATTTATTTATTTATTATTATTTATTTTTTTTTTTTATTTATTTATTTATTTCAAGATTTTTGTTTATACATTACAATGATAATATATTATGCAAGATTACAAAATAATTCATGTTTTATTCTACCACTCCATAAGTTGAGCTCTAGGAGTTCGTGTTTATGGGAGGAGTATTTTACACGCAAAAAAATTATAATGATGTTCATTATGTAAACAATTTTCAAAGAACTAATGAAATAAATATCTTAGGTAGATACACAATTTAGACAATTTAGACAATATCAATACAATTTTTTTAAATATTAAATATTGCTGTTTAAGTAAGGGTAAATTAATTAATTACATAAAGGGTAAACATTAAGGGTACAATATGTCATTATCCAATTTAACTTAATTTGTTTTTTGAATAATTCATATTTCAGTGTATCTGTTATATTAATTTTGTTATTGGAAGAATAATAATTAGTTTCAATAGCAAGGTTTGTACATGTATGTATAATGTATAGTATAAGTATAGATTTTTTTTTTCACAGGCCTCCTCACTAGGATTTCCTGTTCTGAGGTGGCCTGGAGTTTTTTAAAATATTTGTATTTGGTTATGGATTGTCTTTATATCGTCTTCATGATGTTTAAAATTTTATTATCACTTTGATCTCTCAGCCATGTTTTTACTTTTGTTTTAAATATATTCATTTCCTTTATATTTCTGATTTGATCTGGTAGAGCATTGTATAATTTCATATCATGGAATTTATTATTTCTCTGTCCAAAAGATGTGTTCAAACTGGGAGTAACCAGGATGTTATTGCTTACTGCCCTGGTTGTGTATTTATGTTGGGCAGTGGAGTATATATATATGTGTTTTTTCAGTTTAAATAAAATATTTTTTGAATAAAGCTTCTGTACATTGAAGACTTGAAAGTTATTAAATACTAGCTGACCCGGCGAACTTCATACCGCCATATTTTTTTTCGTGTACTTATATTATTTTCGAAATTCCTGAAAGACTGGATTTACTATTTAGCCCGACTCGGCTTCATACGGGTGGTGTACAGTCGCGGACTAAGGAAATGTAACACTTCCGGTAAATTCAAATCAGTTGGATTATCAATGATTCCATATATCGAATGTTACACGTTACGTACTTCATGACAAAAAATGAGAGAAAATCTCCCGTTTACAGTACGACCATATAATGAAATAAAATAACAATTAAATAATTCGACCATAACTATTGTAATGCCTTGTAATGTACATTATTATTCGTTTTTCCTTCTGGAGAGAAACAAATAGCGCCGATAGTTTGCCGACTGACCCCAAGTCTTAAAACGACCGAACCTAAGCTCTAAAACGACTGACTCCAAGTGTTAACGATGATTTTATTAATAATTCTTCTTTTAGCAGATTCTTTGATTGATTCGTATACAGACCATGATTCTTAGTAAGAATCCAAATTTTCATTCGGTTTGGTGCCACCTTAAAGTATTGATCGACCACAAGTGTTAAAACAACCGAACCTAAGCTCTAAAACGACTGACCCCAAGTGTTAAAATGATGATTTTATTAATAATTCTTCTTTCAGCAGATTCTTTGATTGATTCGTATACAGACCATGATTCTTAGTAAGAATCCAAAATTTCAGTCGGTTTGGTGCCACCTCGAAGTTTTGACGGACCATAAGTTAGTGTTAAACGATGATTTTTTTTTAAATTCTTCTTTTGCATATTTTTTGATTAATTCGTGTACAGACCATGATTCTTGGAAAGAATCAAAAAAATCAGTCGGTTCGGTGCCATAAGGCCGAAGTAATGACTGACTCCAAGTCATAAAACGACCGAACCCAAGGTTTAAAATGACCGACTCCAAGTGTTAAAACGATGATTTTATTAACAATTCTTCTTTTAGCAGATTCTTTGATTGACTCGTGTGCAGACCATGATTCCTATTAAGAAACGAAAATTTCAGTCGGTTTGGTGCCACATCGAAGTACTGACCGACCTCAAGTGTTAAAACGATGATTTTTTTTAAAATTGTTCTTTTGCCACATTTTTTATGTAAAGACTGATTGTATGATTCTAAGAAAGAAACAAAAATTTCAGTCGGTTCGGTGTCATAGAGCCAAAGTAATGACCGACTGCATGTCTTAAAACGACTGAACCCAAGCTTTAAAATGAACGACCCCAAGTGCCAAACCTATGATTTTATTAAAAATTCTTTTTTTAGCAGATTATTTGATTGATTCGTGCACAGACCATGATTCTTAGTAAGAATCTAAAATTTAATTCGGTTCGGTGCCATTGGACCGAAGTTAAAACGATGATTTAAAAAAAGATCGAGCCGAATTTAAAACGATGATTTAAAAAAAAATCTTCTTTTGGCAGATCCTTTGATTGTTTCGATACAGATATGACCGAAGTTATGTCCGACCCAAGTCTCTACAGACCATGATTCTTAGTCGGTTCAGTGCCATAGGGCCGAAGTAATGATCGAGCCTAAGTTAAACTGATGATTTAAAAAAAAAATCTTCTTTTGGCAGATCCTTTGATTGATTCGATATAGATATGACCGAAGTTATGTCCGACCCCAAGTCTTAAAACGACCGAACCGAAGTTCTTAAACGTCCGACCCCAAGCTCTCAAATGACCAACCCCAAGTTTTAAAACAATGATTTTTTTTTTAATTCTTCTTTTGCCATATTTTTTGATTGAATCGTGTAAAGACCATGGTTCTTAGAAATAATCAAAAATTTCAGTGGGTTCGGTGCCATAGGGCCGAAGTAATGACAGACTCTGTCTTAAAACGACCGAACCTAAGCTCTAAAATGACCGAGCCCAAGTGTTGAAACTATAGTTTTATTAAACATGACAAGTGAGTGAATGAGATAGAAAAGTGTGAGAGATCTTCAATATATTGACAAAGGTCGGCATACCCCTTAATATTTTGCCGAGGAGAGGGATGAATATAATTTTTTGATCAAGATGATTAATCCAGCGACTGGAATTTTTTTTGCATTAGCTCCATACAGGAGACCCTGAGGAAAGTAAGGGCCTATGTCTTAATATATAATAACATAACATTACCAGATATAAGAACAATCTTTCGAAATCAATTTATAACAAAATTTTAGCCGTATTGACTTTTCCACAAAAAGTATAAATTGATTTCGAAAGATTGTTCTTATATCTGGTAATGATATGTTTTAAATTATGAGTAAATATGTTTATTTTTATCATTATAAGGTTAAACCGTAGGTCGTATGATCAAAAATAATTACAAAAAGTACATAATTTTAGTAATTTTATCATTAACGCCTTTCAGCATTTTTGAATGTAGGTATAAATTAAAGCAAATTTTGAATTGCCGCTGGCTGGCTAATGGCCCTGAATAATATATCATAGCTAGTTCAAAATCATGTGTCAATTTTACGAATGATTTTATCTTTACCGTACATCGAAATATGATTATCTTTCTAGGGTTAAAAAGTCTGCATTTATGAGCCTCATAGAATTTTCATATATGAAGGTTTATGTTACAATGGATGTATACAAGGTGTCCGAAAACTCGTAGTACAAGCGGAAAACTGGGGAATCCTCATCACATTTGGAGTCGATTTTGTGGTATAATTTTTTTGATTTGAGCTTTCGTTTTCGAGTAAATCGAGTCAGAAGTTGATTTTGTTTGGTCAAATTCTTATAAATTATTACTGACGTTCATAGTACCTAACTAATAAAAACCAATTAAAAGAAAACAAACAAAGAAATCCGGATTTAAAGCATAACTTTGAAATTATCCATAATTTTATTCCGTGTAGTACGGTCGTTTCACGGTTAAAAACAGCTGTTCATTATTTTCGCGCTTCCAAGTCAAAGTGCAATGCGAAATTTGCTGTCCCTTTCTGCGCTCGGTTCGATCAACCCAATAGAAGGGGTAAGCTACTAAGCCGAATGGCTTGGCCTTGAACTGTGAACTTGCGAACCAAATTCTGTACGGAAGCAAGTCCAAAAAGGTAAATGTTCAGGAGGTGTTGTATGATAGACAACAAAAAAACGAATTTTTAATCAATTAGTTTTGTTTTAAAAAGGAGCAAATAAAACGAAATTTTTATAGTAAAGCCTTTGAAAATAATTGTTTAAAAAAACGCTGACTTGAGTCAACTTTTCAATTTGGGAGGCGGGAATGGGTACCGCCGCCCCGGGAACCTTTATTGGATAACCAACACCTCTGCCATAAGTCACCCCAAGTGGTTCGCTACGTTTGGTGATTTAGCAGGGGTGCCGGGTTCATGGGGTGAGGTTTATCTAGGTCTTGCAGGCGGATGACCAGGACATGCTGAACCCTAGATTCCTACCCACCCCTCAAACCCTTTTCCTTTCCAGAACTCTCCTCTCCTTCCCTTCCTTAAAAAAACCCTCCACACAGCATCCCCAAAGATGACATAGGCCCCGAGGGAAATTATTTTCCTCAGGGCCTCTTGTGTGGAGCCCATGTAAAAAAAAAAAACAAAAACATGGACTTGAGTCCTACTGCCTCTAAATGAAGTGGACTATTTTGTTATGACATGTGGTGTATTATAAAAGGAATAAAGTCCATGGTACACCCTTCTGCTTCTAAGATAGTTGTTGCATCATGGTACTTGCATCCACATGCAATTTTGAAAATCGTATTTTTTCTTCATAATGGGACTTCCATCTTTCTGCCACTGATAAACATGATAATTAACTTCAAGTAAATTATCATGTTTTACTTCACGTAAAACGTATTTACTTCAAGTAAATTATCATCAAAAACTCATTTCTTCAAATTTCGGACTTGGACCGTTTTATCCTCGGGAACGGAAATAAAAATGGTTGCTGTTGTTAATATTTCGCGTCGAATTCATTCAAAAATACAAGGAATGTGCCGCAGAGTCCCCGCATGCGTCTCATTTTAGCACCGTTTTAAAAAACGAAACAGCGCTAGTTCACTCGAGTTGTATGCAAATAGTTCCGTGTTCTGGACCGCTAAATTAGTTTGTATTTACGCTTTGACGTGGGATGTTCTTTTAATTGATTTAACTAACTAACTAATTAGATTAAACTAATTCGGTTCAAAATCAAATGTGTGTTTCTTGTGTTTTATTTTTATTTGAAACGTAAATAATAGTGCGTTATTAATTATAGCGTAACATTGTGACTCATAAGTTATTTTCTTTGTGTGATTAATTGTGAATGAAATTAATTGAATTATTAGTTAGTGAGAAATCTGTTATTTATACCAGGGTGGGAAAGCGGTGCGTAAAACAAAGTGAATGCATCATTGACAAGTTTGTACCTGTATTTATAGCAGTAGAACATTGAAAGAAATGTATTAAAATAATTACACAAACCCGCTAGACAAACCCTGCGTAGCCAAACAAACCATTAAAAACCTGGGATGTTTTTTAAAAATATGATGAAAAGCGAGTTTATTTTAGAGAATTTATTTTATAAGATTGGTACTTCCGACAAATGTCATATTTGATTGTCTATTAGTTAAAAAAGGAACATTCCGTATTATCCGTGCATCAAACTTCGACAACACGAACGTTCCGTGTTATCCGTGAGGTGGACTAACTGCATATTTACCCGCTAATTAACCATATTGTAATGCCTAGAAGAGGTGGGAGAATAAATTATTAAAACGAAAATAAATAAACTATAGACACGAAAAGAGATTAAGCAACTTATAAATAATTTTAGAATAACATCTTCCATCTGTCATCGTGAAATTTCCGCTTTTCAAAAATTTTAACCCTAAAAAGCCGAAATTTTTTTTAAATAATTTTTTTTTCTTAATTTTAAATTTAAAAATGCTTAAATTGAAAATCTTTATGTTTATTTGGGTTCTCTATGTGATGTAGGTTCACCAGTTTTCCGCTTGTACTACGAGTTTCGGGACACCGTGTATAATGTGTGTCACAAAATAAAAAAAATACCTTAAAAGTTGGATTGAAACCAAGTTCTTCAATTACATTTGCACCAAATGCTGTCATTTGGAACACACTGTTGTAATTTGGAATATTCTGCAAAAAAGCTTTGATAGAGGTTCTTGCCCTGAGAGTAATGAATTCAGTGGTTCAGGTGGCTTCGTCAGTTGTGTTAATTTGACTTTTCCATTCGCACAACATAATCCTGGCGGTTCGAGACGAAACCTCAAATCATTGCAATGTTGAAAAATAGTGCTTATTGTTCCAAAATCGACCGATGTATCGCTGATACACGACCGATACTGTTGTATCATTTATCTAAACGCCAAACGTTCATAGGTAATTATTACGTTAGATCGTCTGTTTTGTTGCTTCTCACTTTAAGTCGATGGTATAGGTTCTTCCGGAGTCGCGGTAGATCTCGCTTGAGAGATTCTCATTATATTTGCCTCCAAACGCTGCCAACCCTCTTCTTCAGTCTCATTGTCTCGAAGATAGTGAACAGATCAATATTTTGACGCCTCACTGGTGGCATTTTTTTAATCAATAACAATAAATAACACGACGGTAAACCTCTAAACATTTATAAAAAAAATTAAAAAAAAATTATAAAAAAAAATTCTGTTTGATCTTTAAAAAAATTCTTTCATACAAACCTTCTCCTGACAAAAACGAACACAACAAAAAAAGAATTATCCAATTTGGTGCAGTCGTTCGTAAGTTATGCGCGTACATACATTTCGGCCATTCATTTTTATTAATATGTATAAGATTTCTTCCGTCAGAGTTCTAAGCGGAACTTTCAGTATTGTCTTTAGTACTCCTTTTTGGGCTATATTGAGTCGCTCTGTGTGAGTGCTCAAGGCAGACCCCCATCAAGTTATACCGTACTCTATTTGTGATTGACACAAAGCATAGTATACTTTTTAATATCGTTTATGTTGAGGATATTACGAATGTTTCTAAAGAAGTATATGTACCTGTATACCGCACGGGCCGTCGTCGGTATACAGACTGTAATAGGGGGTTGGTAAAAACACGACAAACGTACACGCCAAGCCAAATATAAAAGGCACAGAAATCGACAGTGAGAGAGGCGGCTAGCAGGCGGCAGGCAGACCCGGGCAGGGTCCGTCGCCTAGGCAGATCCGAACGGAAAGAGGGCTTGGACGGTGAAAGCTTGCCTTTTTGTTAATTTAGGTACTTGACCGTGGCAAAGGGAAGTACTGTTCGACCTCTAGCCCGAGCCTCTGATTGGTCAAGCCGCTTTCACCGTCGGTAGGTACGGATATGCCCGGGTTCTAAGTTCCTACTACCTGCTAGTGCTCATTTTTTTATTTTAATAAGGTTTACATTACATACAGAATACAAATGACTTAAGAAATACAAACAAATATTGTATATTAAAATAATTTAAACATGTAAAGTTATTCTGGCATATGCACGTCTGATATACTTCCCCCGGCGAAGTATTCGCCTAGCTATTTGGGAAGACGTGCATCGTGTTGGCGACTCCGATGGCCGCAGATGGTGTTCCTGGAACGCAGGGCGACAGGCCGCGTTGTCGATGGCGCTGGCGTGTAGCGAATGTCTGCTCGGTCGTCGGGTAAGCAGGTACTCTTGTGAACCGTGCTTTGTCCCGAGGCGCACAAACTCTTCCCCCATCTACACTGTCGGCTGGAGTAGAGATGGGTGGAAGCTTCATCCCTGCATCAGTAGATGTCACCGTCATAATGCGCGTTTCGTTGTCTGAGAAAGCGCCTACAATATGGCCGGGATCTCTGGGGCCAGGCGATGCGGCACCGCGGTCTTCGGGACAGCGGCATGTGTTTTCTCGGGCCCCGCCAAAAGCACGTTGGCGGCCGGCGTAGATTGAGCCGGGGGTCGCTGGTACAGCAATGCCAGACACTTTGGGGCCAGGCGCTGCGGGGCCGCGTACTTCGGGGTAGCGGTCGGCGTTTACCGTCGGATCGGGGTGCACATTATACCTGAGTTGAGTAGGTATAACTTCCCGGGGTTGTCGGGCGGGCTGTCCACTGCAGATGTTGACAGGCCGCGACTTGTCGTACGGGGCGGCTAGGCATTCCATTTCTGGGTCGGGGCGTGCATTATACCTCTGCTTGGTAGGTATATCCCCACATGGTTCTGAGTCGGCGGGCTGTCCGCTGTAGACAGGCCACGGCTCGTACGGGGCGGTTGGATTGGGGAGCGCATTATGCCGGGGCTGAGTAGGTATATCCGGCCGCGGCTCGTACGGGGCGGCAAAGCCGGTCGCTTGATCGGGGCACCCATTATTCCTCGGTTTCGTAGGTATTTCTCCTTGTGATTGACTGGCGGGCTGTATGGGCGCGTGTTGAGTTTTCCTATTATATGTGAGGGATACAGGGGCCGGGAAGTTCACCGGCGTAGTTGATGTGTCAGTCTCTGCGGCCGAGATGTTCATCGGCGTGGTCAAAGCGTGGGTCCCCGCGGCCGAGATGTTCATCGGCGTATTTACAGCGCGGGTGCCCGCGGCCGAGATGTTCATCGGCGTGGTCACAGTATGGGCCGAGATGTTCATCGGCGTGGTTACAGCGTGGGTGCCCGCGGCCGAGATGTTCATCGGCGAGGTTACAGCGCGGGCCGAGATGTTCACCGGAATGGCTGGAGCTTTTGGCAGCGCATCCGGAAAGGTCCCTGGTGAGGTTAGAATGTGGGCCGAGATGGTCACCGGCATGGCTGGAGCTTTTGGCAGCGCATCCGGGAACACCGGCGTGGGTGCAGTAACCGGGAAAGTGACCGGGGTGGCTGGAACTTTTGGCAGCGCATCCGGAAATTTCACCGGCGTGACTGGTGCTTGGAGTACCACATCCGGGAAGATCACCGGCGTGGTTAGAGTATGGGCCGAGATGGTCACCGGCATGGCTGGAGCTTTTGGCAGCGCATCCGGAAAGGTCCCTGGCGTGGTAAGAATATGGGCCGAGATGGTCACCGGCATGGCTGGAGCTTTTGGCAGCGCATCCGGAAAGGTCCCTGGCGAGGTAAGAATATGGGCCGAGATGGTCACCGGCATGGCTGGAGCTTTTGGCAGCGCATCCGGGAACACCGGCGTGGGTGCAGTAACCGGAAAAGTGACCGGGGTGGCTGGAACTTTTGGCAGCGCATCCGGAAATTTCACCGGCGTGACTGGTGCTTGGAGTACCACATCCGGGAAGATCACCGGCGTGGTTAGAGTATGGGCCGAGATGGTCACCGGCATGGCTGGAGCTTTTGGCAGCGCATCTGGGAACACCGGCGTGGGTGCAGTAACCGGGAAAGTCACCGGGGTGGCTGGAACTTATGGCAGCGCATCCGGAAATTTCAGCGGCGTGACTGGTTGGGCAGGGCTCAGGGCTGCCAATATGTATGCAATCTGCTGGGCGTGCTGAATCTGCATGGCACGCATCTCCCGACGTAATATCCGGATGGTGTCATCAGTTGACGATCCGGACGTGACGTCATCATCGGAGCAGAGAGGTGCGGGATCCGGCTCGAAGGACCACTATATACCGCACGGGCCGTCGTCGGTATACAGACTGTAATAGGGGGTTGGTAAAAACACGACAAACGTACACGCCAAGCCAAATATAAAAGGCACAGAAATCGACAGTGAGAGAGGCGGCTAGCAGGCGGCAGGCAGACCCGGGCAGGGTCCGTCGCCTAGGCAGATCCGAACGGAAAGAGGGCTTGGACGGTGAAAGCTTGCCTTTTTGTTAATTTAGGTACTTGACCGTGGCAAAGGGAAGTACTGTTCGACCTCTAGCCCGAGCCTCTGATTGGTCAAGCCGCTTTCACCGTCGGTAGGTACGGATATGCCCGGGTTCTAAGTTCCTACTACCTGCTAGTGCTCATTTTTTTATTTTAATAAGGTTTACATTACATACAGAATACAAATGACTTAAGAAATACAAACAAATATTGTATATTAAAATAATTTAAACATGTAAAGTTATTCTGGCATATGCACGTCTGATATAACCTGGTTAGTTTTTTGTAATTACGTCAATTTGTGAGTTCCATCGGAGATTAATTTTTAAATCCTACAATATTCAAGCAAAATAGGCAATACCTATTATTATTGAAATAATATTACAGAAAATATTTACCATTACACGAATAAATAAAAATTCTGTATGGTCAAAAGCACACTTTGTTAAACCACTTCCATTATGTTATATAGGGTGGACGGCCGATTACGTAGGAATCATGTACTTCAAGAGTGGTCAGATAATTTAGGTAGCTAAGTGCTGGATAAAGTAATGATGGTCTAAGTTTGAGTATTGTGCAAGTTGCCCTAGCAATTAGGGGATTTGGACCTGGAATTCGAATAACCGATTGTACGGATAATTGAATAGATTCATCAGGGTGGAACGCCGTTTATTCGGAAATCTGGGTCAAGTGCGCTTGATTCATTTTTAACTGGTTTGATTTAGTGGGTACATTAGAAAATTTTCCAGGCAATGGGTAACTATAGCATTGGCTTTTAGATGATATATCGTAATAAAAGATTTTACGTTAAAGTTAATAAAGAATTATTGTTTCATGTGATTCACAATTACACAATTCCAACCACTCCATGTAAGCGGTTTGCTACATATTATTAGTAACAACAAATACACGATATACTTTAATTTAAATCTTCACTAACAACATTCATTTTTCAAAAATGTCACTAGGTGTATATATGTAGAACGAATATTAATTAACATTAATTAAATTGAATTAAATTTTATTTTATCTTATTATTTATTTACATTAATTAAATTTCTCTTCTTTATTATTCTTTTTAAATAACTAAGTGTGTAAAAATAAACCAAATTCTTAAAATTCTCCAGTCTATCAAAATAAATATTAACTCTACTTTGGCATTAATCTTCTAATAAATATAAATAAAAATGTAAAACCAACAGTGATGAGGGTAGCAAAGATAAAGTCATGCAATGTCCAATGTTTTAAAAATAATGTCCTCCATGTGCAAAGTCGTATCTTCCCCAAGCATAAACTTTCTAACAAAGTGTGTTTTATCGGAAGTGACCTGCAGGTAAGTATGTCTCGGTATCTATTTGTAAATAATAAAATTAGATAGAGCCTAAAATTCATAATAAATTATAAATTTTAAAGCGCCCTTGAGGTGATTTTTCATAAAAACGGCGCTCTACAAATTATCCAATTATTATTATTATTCTCTTTATGTAGATTCGGGGTGCCCAACGCAAATCGTTTGGGATGCCAAAAAAATACTGAGCTTAGGTGGGCCACACATATAAAAACAAAAACAAAACACTTATAAAAAAATATGGAGGGGTGGGGCGGGAGGGGGGGGGGGATGGGACGAGTACATAGAATTTTTAATAATATTGGTCATTTTTTTTTTGCATATTTGAAATTCCTACTTTCGTCGATAGATTTATCTCCAGGAGCGTAGTGCTTGTCGTAAAATACTTGTGTTGATATTAATATTTCCCTTTTAAGGGCCCATTTCAAGAGACAGTCAATATTAAATCTTTTCATTTCAACAGAGCTAAGAAGAGCGTGATGAATTTAACGACAGAGAAATTTATTATCGGCTTCTTTCACCAATCAAATTGACCGAACTCTAAATAAAAATATAACCTTTGTTTGAGTTACAAAATCATCTCCATATAATAACTGTGTGTAACCTGCATGTAATTTTGTTTTCGTTGAAAGTTCTCGAAATGCTAATAGGAAAATTTCTTGCAATTAGAAGTAAGGTTTTTATATAATATGAACACCTTCAATGCAAGAAGGCAAAAACTGACATTTTAATATTATATTACATTATCTTCCACCTTTTTGCCCTTGCGTTAAAAATAAAATTAAAAACTACACGTGTTTAACCGGCGTGCTCGCTCTCTCGCCACTGTATACGCGCGTGTGTGTGTCCTTTGAAGTCGTTGCACTCACTCTCCACTTATTACATGGCCCTTATTTACATGGCCCTCTGCCAATCACTGTTAGAATACGGTATTATCGGATGGGGCAGTGCAAATAAAAACATACTAAATCCACTTATTAAAACTCAAAAAGCCATAATGAAAATTATACTTAAAGTTCCTGTAAGAACTAGCACTGACGACATCTTCAACAATCTTAACATAATGTCAATTAAACAACTATATTCTAAAACTAAACTCATTTACATTCATAAGTACAAAACCCAAGAAATAACAACTGACACGTACATTAGAAACACTAGATCTCATGGTCAAAAACATATCCAACAAGTAACTGCTAACACAACATTTGGGCAAAAAAGCTTCTTATATTATGGCATTAAACTCTACAATAAAATACCACTCTCACTCAAAAACCTCAACATTATAACATTTAAATTTCAAATAAAAAGCTGGATACTAAATATAGGGAGATCAGAAATAGAAAATATACTGAAATCAAATACAGACTAAAACCGAATCTAATGAACTGAATTATAAAAAAAACACTATCTTATTTACTTTATAATTATTAAAAAAAAATACTACATGATATATGTTATGTCGAATTCATATTATTCTTATAATTAAATTATAAAATGTAAATGAAATCCTCAGCACGGGAGATCCCAGTGAGGATATCATTATCTCTATTTGTTATTAAGAAATGAAGACAATAAATCATTATTATTATATTATTATTAAAATCAAGTCAGTTGCATCCGATCTTCCAATAAATGTGCAGAAAAATATACTGGTTGGAATTGATGGAGAAAATAAATTCCTAGTGCGGCCATGCGCCTGACACTTTTCAAGCAATACATATATCAATACCCCAATCGAGAGGTACCTAGGCTTGTTGAAAAAGAATCGATATATCGATATTTTTAATTCAATATATCGATATTTTTAACCGATATTTTTGATCCGATATATCGATACATCCATACAAAATATCCAATATCGAAAATTGTATCTTTTTTAAATTTTATTTATTGAATTTGAATATAATTACATCTAATACAATATAAAGATATGGGTAGTCCCACAAAGCTTTTACAGATCTGCTTGTCTGTAGGTTCTACCGTATAATATTATAAAATAACATAAATTAGCTTAAGTTACATTATTAAAACATTACAATATTAATAAAAACTATATATATTTTTAAATTTCTGTGTTTAAAGTCACTAGAATCCAAAACCGTATAGGAACGAACGGAAAAAAGTAACTGTATTGGGTCATGACATCTGGCGGTTGAAATTTTAACTATTAATAGCTTACAAATCTATTGTCTTTGCATTAGTATTGTGATCACCAATACTATGTGTGGATGCTATTTTTCGCCATTTTTTTCTAAGCCGCTCCTATGTGTTGGTTCCCAATTGTCTGTGATTATTGACTATACCTTGTTCCAAACACGAAGTCCTTTTTGACAGAATTAATATGCCAATAGAATGTTACTGAGATGCATACAAACTTTGTATGCGTCTCAGTTTACATATAAGTTAGAAGACAGCTTTTTAGTTTTTGATATTTTTGTAATTATTACGTAATAAAAATGAATAGTGATAAAAATACCTTCATTTTTATTGAGATTTTTGTACATTAAAAAAAGAAAATTGTGTTAAAAAATTACTATTAATAATATTGAGATGAATACACTATTATTTAAAAAACGCAAAATCTCTTGAAAATTTGACCGATATATCGATAAATAGATATTTTTTCCTCGATATATCGACTTCGATATTGATATTTTAATAAATATCGATACATCGATATATCGATATTTTTTTTTCACTTTCCACATCCCTATCGAGAGGCCGGGGTCTAATAACAAGAAAGTTCTAATTTAACAAAATATAACATAAATTAAAGAGTATGACTTTTTTCTTTTTTGTATGAATACCAAAATCCAAAATATAGAAAAAATTTAAATTTGTATAGCAAAAAAATCTTCAATTGGGCTGCATGCGGCCCGTGGGCCACCGGTTAGGCATTCCTGGCGTAGACCAACAATTATGAAATTTTATTTTAAAATAACATTAAGAATATTTAACATTTTTTGTAAATTTCTTTAATAACAGTAGGTATTTAATTAATTTTTCAGAAAAAAAATCTCTTAAAATGGACGTCGTAAAAGAATCACTTATTTACCCGGAAATATTTCGAGTGAAAAAGCGTAGAAAACTTATTTTTGTTCTTTACAGCATTCCAAATTTCCGCTATCGATATCTTTCTTATTGCAAAACACTTCCGATTGATAGTATTGATACAATTTCTACCAATAATGGTTACAAAGAGTAGGTACATAAACAAGTAATAATAATAAAATCATACCTTTATCTTCAAGTCTCCATCCTTAAAATGGTCGGGTCTCACTTTAAATTCCAGTCCCAGCATGGTGGTGGTTAGGCCGGGGGGTGACGAGGGGGTCACGCGGGGGCCCCGCAGTGCACCGGGGGGCGCGGGCTGGCCATTCAACAGCCAGGCCAGTCCGGCCGGGGGACTGCTGGGGCCAGATGAGCACCACAGGCGCGCCGTGTCGCCGGAGTGGTAACGCCGGAGGCCCCCAGTTATTCTAGGGCCCTCTTCTGGGAGGGCTAAGGGAAAAAATAACTAATTAAATGGGGCGATGTGTATGTGACGCATATTTTTATGCTATTTTGGTTTGAAAGGCAAAGAATGGTGATTAGGAAATATTTATTTTTCAACATCCCCTTATTAAGTCCAAGCCACTTTAATGGCGTTGAATTATTTGTTGAATACGAATTGATTGTTTCACTCTGTTTAAATGCATGTTTGAAAAAAGTTCTCACAAAAACGGTTTCGTTTGAGTTTCCAGAGTGGAAGATACTTTCAGTATCATCACGGTGAAAGGCCATCTATGAGAATCGAAACGTTACTTGAAATGGCTTTAGCCTTGTTTGGAGACCAGGTTTGAATATACCTGCTACAAAAATGGATAGTTCTTATTTTATGTAAGTACAATAAATAAATGTATATAAAAAACGTAAAACTGGATTCATTTGGATAAAACGTCCGTATTTATAGCATTAAAGGATCCCAAATCGATGATTTACGATAAATAATTACATTATACGGCAGAACCCAATTAGACAATATTAAATCTAAAAACAGTTATTCGAGTATTCGGGTACTTAAATAAATGGTTACTTCGTCGTTGAAAAACATCGACAAATTGATATTTATAAAAGCTCATTATAGATTATTAGTATTTTCTCATTAGTGTAACGATTTCATTTCTTCAAGGAGCCCGTTTGAATCCAAATTTAGGACAAGGTTGAAATAACGAACTGAAATTAAATTGACACAAAATAAACCCGAATTGAAAACAAAATTTACGAATAACAAACCATTATTCTAGCTGACACAAAAACCTTAAATTCAGGTCGATGGCGAGTTAACACGAAAAAGTACATTTTTTTGCCGAAAGATAAAAGACATAAAAATGTTATTTCACCCTAGTTAATTTGTCACTCTTAAGAGTCTACCGACATTAAAAATCTATTAAACTCGTGTTGTTGACTAGAATTTTACATCTAAAATGCTCCCAGCCCTAAAATGACAGAATGATAAAATGGTTGAGGACATATAACCCACAAGGGCAAAGAAAAAAAAGGTAATTGGAGTAGACCCTGTTTATAAATTATTATCTTTAAATTTATCGACTTTAAATGCGGACTGCGTATCTAATACTTTAAAAGTGTTTTAGTTATCAGGTAGGTACTTTCCAGGAAAATTAAACTTCAAAAGGATATAAAGTCATACTACCCACTTCAAGAATGATTGCAATTAACAATTTTAAGAAAATAGGGGTTGTTGTATAATTATTTATGGAGCGAGGGTGTTCGTATACAGTAGGTATACACAATATCCGGAAACTCGTAGTTCAAGCGAGAGACTATGAATTTACAGCACATTTGGAATTGTTTTGGTGTTATAACTTGTTTTGAGCTTAATATATTTTTAACTTAAATATTTATTTACGTATTAGAGTTTATAACTTTATTGATGGATTTTTAACTTAATGTGTAAAACCTCAAATTGAAATATTTTTAATCAATTAAGGCAACGTAAGCAACACTCAATCGAAAATCTGAAAACCGAAAAATCAGAAAAAGATACGGCCACATCTAAGACTCGAACCCAGGACATGCAAAATGGACACTGCGCTATTGTGTCCCTATCCGATTCTGACATTAAGTTAAAAATAAAAAATCATCCTAGACTTGCAGAAAAACCAATGGATATCGATTAAAAATAAAAAAATGGATAAAGGGTATATTTAACTGTATCAAACTTCGACTATCAACTACCGACATTATCTTAAGTCATAACCCTTTATTATTTTAGATTTTCACGGCCAAAAATTATTTAGTTTTTAGTTTTTGGGGTATTATGCCGTGTTGCGCTACCTCCTTCTTTAGCCAAGGTTTCGGACAGCGTTGCAGTGTCCATCATCACATCTGCCCTGATGATGGACACTGCAACGCTCTCCGAAACGTTGGCTAAAGAAGGAGGTAGCGCAACACGGCATAATACCCCAAAAACTAATAAAAAAAAAATAAAAAAAAACATATTTTTATTGGCTGCTATCTTTAGGCATGTTTGCAAAATTCGAACCCGAACTAAATGCTATCTAGATTGAGTCTTGAATAAATTTTAACCCAGGACCCACGTCTTCCCGGAGCAGAGCTCTACCAAATTAGCTAATGTGTCCCTAACCGATTCGGTCTAATACAATTAGAGACTAATTAAGTTGAAAAAAAAAAAATAGTCCTCATTCTAGATTTGCAGAAAAGTTAATAGATAAGATAGTATTACATTAAAAAAAAGGTTAAAATTTATCCAAGAAACTATCTAAATAGCATTTAGTTCGGGTTTGAATTTTGCAATCATACATAAAGATAGCAGCCAATAAAAAATAAACATTAAGAAAATGATGATAATGTTGGTAGTTTTAGTCGAAGTGTGATACAGTTAAATATAACTGAATTGGACAGGGACTCCTTGGCTCAGTTGATAGAGCTCCGCACCGGCAGGGCTTAGGTCCTGGATTCTGGTCATAGATGTGAATGTATCTTTTTTGATTTTTTTATTGAGTTTCGCAGATATTTTATTCATTTAATTTAAAAAATATGTTGGTTTTTGTAAACAATAAAAGTGGTAAAAACTAAGTATTTAATCAATTTGAATTTAAATAGTGCCACAAAATAAGGTTGCTGTGTTAAAAGAAGTAAAAAATATTTTTATTTATTCATTTATAGAGGCTTTTACATTTGAATAATAAAAATTATAGAATTATTTATTGAACATAAACTTTTTTTTTACATTAACTCCACACTGGTGGCCCTGAGGAAAATAACTTCCCTCAGGGCCTATGTCATCTTTGAAGATGCTGTGTGGAGGGTCTTTTTGAGGAAACGAAGGAGTGAACATGTTGTAGGAGGGAGGAGACACAGAGACCGACAAATCGTTCCACAGTCGAGCTGTTCAACTCAAGAACGAGTCATAGAAATACCCGTTCTCATGTGACTAATGTCAACCGTGTTCAAATGTTGGGCGCATGTTTAGCGTGTTTCCCGACTATGCACCGGTGCCGAAGGGATCAATGACTTCCTCGGAGCATCTTCCATTGTAATACCGGTAGTTCAAGGACAGCATTCCCACCTGACGCCTGTGCTCTAAAGATTGCAGTCCGTCTGTTAAGATGGGAGAATCTATCAAACGGACCGCCCGTTTCTGCACAGAGTCAAGGGTTTTTTTAGGTATTTTGGAGCTCCAGACCAGAGGCGGCTGCCAAATTCAACCGCGGGGCACACTTGCGATTTGTACAGGGTTAGCAGTTGTGTACTATTAAAGTATCTGTAAGCTCTGGCATTATTAAATTCGTATAAATATAAATGTGTGTATTTCAAACTAATATTATAAAGGCGAAAGTTTGTATGGATGTATGTTTGTTACTCTTTCGTTCTCTGGCATTATGATTTTGTATGAAAAATTGCAATAGGTTGCACGCGAGCTGTTTGAAAACTGAAAGTAACGGGAATGAATGTAGGAATGCGGGAGGGGGGGAGGGAACCCAGGAGGGGGGAGGGGAACTCGGGAGGGGGGGGTAACCTCGGGAAGGAATTCGCGGGAGGAGGGAGGTGAATACGGGGGGGGAGGGGAACCTTAGAGGGGGGAGGAAAACTCAGAAGGGGGGTTCGCGGGACGGGGGAAGGGGGAGTGGAGTGAAGCTGGAGGAATGGGAGTGGGAATGCGAGAGGGGAAGGGTACGCGGGAGAGAAAGGGGAGGCGGAAAACGAACGGGATGAATGGGAAAGGACACGCAGGGAGAAACAATTTATTTATTAAATTGGATAGCAACGCATGCCGTGAACCAGCTAGTAATATTATAAAGGTGAAAGTTTGTATGGATGTACGTTTGTTACTCTTTCACACAAAAACTACTGAATGGACCTTAAAAATTCTTTCACTAATAGAAAGCTACATTATTTGCGATATCTATAGGCTATATATATTGGTAAGCTCTGGCGTTATGAATAATCTCTGGCGTTATGAAATTATTTATCATGCGTTTTCTGTCAATAACAAAATCGATTTATTGCAAACGTCAACCAATTGTCGCCATGGGAACGATGTTTTTTTATTTATTTTTTATTTAGGCAATTCACCCTAAAAAGAGTGCTTTGTTGGCGTCGTACTTCATAACTTTCTCTAAAAATGAATCACCGAAATGTTTGTATGTTTATAAACCCGAACGACTGCACCAAATTGGATAATTCTTTTTTTGTTCGTTATTTTGTACAAAACTACCGTTGAGTTCTGGCATTATGAAATTTGTATAAGAAATATAATAGGTGGCACGCGAGCAGTTTGAAAACTGAATGTATCGGGAATGAATGCGTGAAATGCGAGAGGTGAGAGGGGGGAGTGCGGAGGGGGGGGGGGTGTTGGGAGGATATTGGTGGAGGGGGATAGGGGAAGGGGAGGAGGGTGGGGGGAGGAGGTTAGGGGAGGGAGAGGAGGGAGGGAAGGAAGGGGAAAGGAGAAAGATGTAGGGGGTGGGGGGAAGGGGTTGATGGGAGGGGGTGGTGTGGGGATAGGGAATGTGGAGGGGTAGGGGGTGAAGGGAGGGGCGGGTGGAGAGAGAGGGGGAGGGGGTTGATGGGGGGAGTGGAGTGGAGAGAGGGAAGGTTGAGGAGGTGGAGTGGGGTGGGAGAGGGGGGGGGAGGGAAGGAATGAGATGGGGGAGGGGTGAAGGAAGGTGGGGGGAGTTGGAGTGGGGAGGGTATGGGGTGGGGGAGGGGTGGGTGGAGAAGGAGGGGGAGGGAGAGGGGGAGTGGGGAGAGGGAAGTTGGGGGGGGGAGGAGTATGGGGAGGGGTGGGTGGAGGGGGAGGGGGGTTGATGGGGGGGTGGAGTGGGGAGATGGAAGGTGGAGGAGGCTGAGTGGGAATTCCCTAATACCATGCGAGCGAAGCCGCGGGAAAAAGCTAGTAATATTATAAAGGTGAAAGTTTGTATGGATTATTTTTGTTACTCTTTCACACAAAAACTACTGAATGGATTTTAAAAATTCTTTCACCAATAGACAGCTACATCATATGCGAGATCTATAGGATCTATATATTGGTAAGCTCTGGCGTTATGAATAATCTCTGACGCTATGAAATTATCATACGTCTTCTGTCCCTAATAAAATCGATTTATCGCAAACGTCAGAAACCAATTGTCGCCTTGGAAACGATGTTTTTTTTTTAACTAGGCAATTCACATTAAAAAGAGTGCTTTGTTGGCATCGTACTTAACAACTTTCTCTAAAAAATGAATCACAGAAGTGTATGTATGCGCGCATAAACCCGAACGACTGAACCAAATTGGATAATTCTTTTTTTTTGTTCGTTTATTATTGTTCGTTCGTTATTTTGTATAAAACTACCGTTGAGTTCTGGCATTATGAAATTTGTATAAAAAATTATAATAGGTGGCACGCGAGCAGTTTGAAAACTGAATGTATCAGAAATGAATGTGTGGAATGCGCGAGGTGAGAGGGGGAGTGCGGAGGTGGTGAGGGGGTGTTGGGAGGGTGTTGGTAGTGGGTGGAAGGGGAGGGGTAGTAGAGTGGGGGGAGGGAGAGGGGTAGGAGGTTGATGGGGGGAGTGGAGTGGAGAGAGGGAAGGTGGAGGAGGTGGAGTGGGAGGGAGAGGGGAGAGGGAAGGAAGGCGAAGGGGAGGGGGTGAAGGAAGGTAGGGGGAGGTGGAGTGGGGAGGGGTATGGGTTAGGGGAGGGGTGGGTGGAGAAGGAGGGGGAGGGAGAGGGGTTTAAGGGGTTAAGGGGGTTACTTGGTTAAGTAGAGTGGTGACAGGAAAGGTGGAGGGGGAAGGAGTGGGGGGAGGGGTGGGTGGAGGGGGAGGAGGGTTGATGGGGGAGCGGAGTGGGGGGAGGGGTGGGTAAAGGGGGAGGGGGAATGGGGGGTTGATGGGGGGAGTGGAGTGGGGAGAAGGAAGGTGGAGGAGGCGGAGTGGGAATCCCCTAATACCATGCGAGCGATGCCGCGGGAAAAAGCTAGTTTTGAATAATTCCATTATCCGAAATTTTCCAATGAAATAAAAAAGTATTTGGGTTCTCTTTACATGATTCACCAGTTATAAAACGAGTTTCTGGACACGATATCAGAATTTTAAATTTGAATGAAGCAAAAATTTTATGTGTTATTTCTAGTTTTCCAACAGAGAGAGCTGGTCATAAAAATCCATTTCAACATACTTTTATAATTTGAAAAGAATACAAATCATGGTACACATATTTTATTTTGATCGAGAAGCAGCCGGATCGATCTCCATCGAAGAACTAGTAAACTAAAAATATATATTTAAAAATTATATAAACATGTATAGGTAGAAATAGGCAGTGTACTTATTTAGTTAGAAATTTTTCGTCCAACAAGATAATACTTCTTTACGAAATAAATTCAAAATACTGGATCTACTAACTAACCATCACGCCGTTTCCCCGCAGGGGTAGGCAGAGAGGACGGACCGCCCAACAACTCGTTCTCGGCACACACTCTTCGCCTCACTCACATTCATACATCGTCTCATACATACTCTTCTATTATTCTGACTTTTGACATGGCCTTACTCAAGTGTCTGATTCAGTGTATCGTGCCATGTCTTCCTCGGGCGTCCCCGACTTCTTCTATCATTTACCACTACATTTGCGTCATATATTCTTCTGACACTACTTTCTTTATTCATTCGCTCTACATACCCAAACCATCTGAGGGTCCCTTTCTTAATCTTACACATTATGCTTACATCAGCCTTACATTATTTGCGGATATCCACATTTCTCATACGATCATACATGGTTTTCCCACACAAGATCTCGCCTCAGGAATCTCATTTCAACAGCATTCAGTTTACTTTCATCCTTCCTCTGCCAGTTCCATGCCTCACTGCCGTACAACAGGGTAGGTACCAGGACTCTATTGTGGACTGCTAGCTTCGCTTCTTTTGACAGTTTTTTATTAGCGCCAACGGCATTCAGTTCTCCATTAATGGAGTTACCGAAATTTACCCTATTTTCAATATCTTTTTCAGCATTCCCATCTCTCGTAAACATACCACCCAGATACACAAACTCATCCACCTGCTCCAAGTATTTAACATTCACAACTATATTGCATACTGTTTTCGTACTCCCTTTTTCAAACACCATGACTTTAAACTTACTTAAATTCATCATTAACTCATTCTTCATACATACTTCGTTCATCATGAATAGGAGAGACTGTAGATCTATTGTAGTGTTAGAATCTTCCATAGTGTTGTTCTTCTTGGTGTCTCAAGAAACACCAAGAAGAGCCAAGAATGAGCGAGAAGAGATAAGAAACAATAAGATAGAAGAAAAGGCAGGAGGAATCCAGACGAGCCAACAACGGGTGAAAATTGGAAAGAAGGTGCATTAAAATCAATGGTGAGTTAAGAAGAGCCAATATTAGACGATAAGAGACGAGAAGTAGCAAGCAGAAGCGAAAAGAGACGAGAAGATCCAATAAGATCCAAAAAGAGACAAGAACATTCAAGAAGAAAAACAAGAAGAGATGAAAATATTCGAGAAGAGATAATCAGAGACAAAACAAGCGGAGACAAAAAGAGATAAGAAGAGACAAGAAGAGATAGGAAGAGACGAGAACATCCAAGAAGAAGCAAGAAGAGCCTAGAAGAGACAATAATAGAAAAGAAGAGATAATAAGATGCAAGAAGAGCCGAGAAGAGACGAGAAGATCACAAGAAACAGAAGTAAGAAGACACAAGAAGGGACAAGGAAAGCAAAGAAGAGATAAGAAGAGCCAAGCAGGACCAAGCGGAGCCAAGAAGAGTCCAGAAGATCCAAGAAAAGGCTAGAAGATACAAGAAGAAACTAGAAGAGTCACGAAGAGACTAGAAGATCCAAGAAGAGCTATGAAGAGACATAAAGAGACAAGAGGCAAGACCGAAGAAGAGCCGAGAACAGGCAAGAAGAAGGAAGGCAAAAGCAAGGAAAAAAATTATAACGCTCAATCCATTCCTTTATTTCTGACCATCCTTAATTCCAATATTGTCTTATTAGGTTGCCATGCATACCGGTCGGTTAAACTCCAATCTCCTTTTTTTTTACGCAAATACCGCACAAGAGTCCCAACTGCTCCCGTCTGGAGCCAGTAGGACTATGGCATCCCCAATTGGGGTATGTTGTGAGGCTGAAGGTAGTGGAGAGGGGAAGGAGATAGGGAAGAGGAAGGTGGGGAAGTACCTGGCTATTCAGATCTGGTCACCAAACACGGCTAAAGCCATTTCAAGCAACGTTTCAATTCTGAATGGTGGTTTTACACCAGGGCGATACTGAGAGT
Source organism: Limnephilus rhombicus (assembly GCA_929108145.2). Lineage (NCBI taxonomy): Eukaryota > Metazoa > Arthropoda > Insecta > Trichoptera > Limnephilidae > Limnephilus > Limnephilus rhombicus. The sequence goes on from OV815271.1 coordinate 43,932,600, forward strand.
ATCTTCCACTCTGCTCTCCTTCCTATCCACAGAGCATGTGATCCAAGTCCTAACAAATCAGTGCCCCCTGGTGTACCGGTCTCACCGGGACAGGAGTGCTCTTGGCTGGGGTGGTACAATCGTATCGTATAACACTTGTATATAAGCTGTTGCTATTATAATGTAAATTTTCCATGAAAATGGTAAGATAATTAAAAAAAAAACAAAAGTCTTTTATACTTATTATCACCGCTAACATCGATAAGGCCACTAACAATATATTTAAAATTCTCCCCTTTCTGACACAAGTTTAAAAATTTAAATATCTATTAAAATATTTGCAGACAAAATTGAAAGTTTCATTTTATATTTGTTTACAAAATTAAACTTTTTATGCAGCGAGTAGTAACGGTTGAAAAAGTCCGCTCTGCCGACGCCCGGGGTGCTCCCGCTACACAGTTTGCCTTTTACGCTTTTAACGTCTTGATTGCCATACCAAATTAAGTCGCCGTTATGACGGTGCTCGGCCTGCCGTCCTTTATGAAGATTAAAATTTTAACATTCATCTCTTGGACGAGACGAAAAAGATGAGACGGGCAACCGAGTAACAGGGCGGAATATAAATCGCGCGAAAATGAGCGGAACTCCTACTGTGTAAGGAAAATGATTTTATAATTATTGACGTATTAACTGTGAAAAAATATATTTAAATTAAGTATGTTTATAAAACTTTCAAGATATGTACCAATAACATAACACAATAAAAAAATTATACTATTTGTTGAAACAGGGGATTCGAAGTGGAATTTCATTGTAATGAATTGCTCTGTCATCACCCAGTCGGAAGATTCTCTCATCTTCGCAAAAAATTGCATCTTCACGACATTGTCGGGTAAAAAACAAACTGAAGCAGAATTCGCAGTTTTTCGTAATTTTTCTCTTAATAATTATTCCTCCCCTTCATGCCGGCCTGCGTGGTCAAGGAGTAAGGCTCTTGACTCGCAATCCGAAGGCAGCAGGATCGAATCCCAGCGTATGCAAATAAATTTTATTTGTTTAATTTGTATTTTTTCACAATTTCAACTAATAAATTGTATATTTGCGGCACATTCCAGAGTGGAAAATACTTAGGCCAGGTACTTCTCCACCTTCCTCTACCCCATCTCCTCCCCCACCCGCTACCTTTAGCCTCACAACATACCCCAATTGGGGATGCCATAGTCTTGCTAGAGCAGCTGCAACTCTTGTGAGGTATTCACATAAAAAAAAATCCCATAATTAAGAGGGCATTACCAGAGAAAGCCTGAAATACGTCATTTTCAAAAAAGTTTTTAGACGTATTGACTCTTTTCCACAAAAAAATTATAAATGGATTTCGAAAGATTGTTCTTTTATCTAGCATTCGTATGTAATAAATTTTTAGAATTTTTTTTAATTTTTAGTATAATAGTTATTCCATAGGTCGTTGGCAGATTTGTTAAATTTTCAAAAAAGTTTTTGTATTATACCACACCCATTTCAAATAATGTAATCATGGAGTAAAATAAATCAATACATTATCTAGCAAAGTTATGTATTAGAATTTTAATTTTAGTTTCAATAAAATCATTAAAAAATATGTACGTACATGTGTTTCTTGACGAAAATTGGTCCATTTGTGTATTTATTTGCGCACTTACAAACTAATATATTTCAGATTTTTTTAACATTCTTATTAAATTTAGACATTATTGAAAAACGATAAATACTTATAATCAAAAAATAACTACAAAAAGTACACTATTTTAATAGTTTTATCATCACGCCTTTCAGCATTTTTGGATGAAGGTATAAATTAAAGCTAATTTGGATTGAAATAAATTCGATATTGAGTTATAATTTAAAAAAGCTGGTACCGAGAATAATTAATCTTTCTCATTGTAACCGTCCTGCACGATCGGAAGAACAACTTTCGACGAAATGTGGATTTTCGTCTGCTGGCTTATTAAACGCTCTTTAAGTCTTTTCGCTAAAAATTGTATATTTCGAAGCTCTAAAGCAGGCCGTAGAAATTAATTTACTAATTCAGCCGTGGATAAAGAGAGCATACAGAAACCAAATAAAATCTTTACTGCTGTCCAGAAACACGAAGATATTAGTGTACAAAACACTTATCAGACCAGTACTTGTACTTATGTACGCAGCTGAGACTTGGGTACTAAATAAGAGGAATGAGCGAGCACTGGACGCTTTTGAAAGGAAAATTTTGAGGCGCATCTTCGGACCGGTTCTAGAAAATGGATTTTGGCGCAGACTTTACAACAATGAGCTCTATACTTTGTTTAAGGAGCTAAATGTCGTAAAATTTATAAAACTGGGAAGATTTTGGTGGCCGGATCATGTGGAGAGAATGACCGAGCACCAAGCGTCAATGTCCCTGCTGAACTCAAGACCAATAGGGCGAAGGAGCCTGGGAAGACCAAGATTAAGATGGAGCGACAACGTCCTCAAAGACATATATCTATCTTGGAGCTTCTAAACTGGAGATAGCTGGCACAAAACCGAGATGAGTGGAGGAAGACTATTGAGGCCAAGACCCACCAGGGGTTGTAGAGCCAATAGTGATGATGATGATGAAGATAAAGATAAAGAGAGCCAGCTAGAAAATTTAAAAAATGTTGTCATAATTTGTCTAGTGGGAGATTTAGCATTTACAATGCCTTTACCATATAAAAATAAAGTTGGTTGTTTGCAGGTGGAAAAATGTAATAAGCAGTAATTGTTGAATGAAACACTAGTATATGTTGAATTATTTGGCGGGTAGGAGACAAGCCGACGTAGCTCAGTGGACAGAACGTAGCAGTTGACCGGAAATCAGAAGGACGTGGGTTCGAGTCCCGTAGATGAGTGTTTCAGGCTAATAATTATTTCTTATAATAATTGTTACCTAGAAAATCAGTAATCAAATAACAATTTTAAAATTTTATAAAGCAAGAACTCCTTATTTGCGAGTTATTGGAAGCTTAGAGTTATGCTCTGAAGAGATTTTTATTTTATGGATTTATAATTAATACTATTTAAAATATTTAAGTAATGGAGATCTCTAATGTGGTCAAAAATATATGGTGGAAACGTATTTGTACCTACTTGGTAAAATTTTTTAAATCTCAATGTTAGTGTATTAATGCAGCGTGTTTAGAAAACTGCTGAAGGTGTTCTTTTAATTTAATATAAATATTATCCAATTACTTACTGTATGTGTGAAGTCTGATACATATTTTGTGTAGCTCGCTGTTTGCTGTACACATAGTATTTATGAGAAGTGACGTGCATTAATTTCGTGGATGTTGTATCATTTCTCGTTGAGTAAATCTTACCGTTTTACAAGTAGCGTTATGAGAACCTTATTCTGCGCCATAAAACATTTATGCTGCTCAAAATGAAGAACCTTTTTAAAAATGTACATTTTTCATTCACGGTGCGAAATATTTAAGTGAAGTTACTAACTAACTAACCATCACGCCGTTTCCCCGCAGGGGTAGGCAGAGAGGATGGTCCGCCAAACAACTCGGTCTTGGCACACACTCTTTGCCTCACTCAAATTCATACATCGTCTCATACATTATCTTCTACATTCTGACTTTTGACGTGGCCCGACTCAAGTATCTGATCGTGCCATGTCTTCCTCGGGCGTTCCCGACTTCTTCTACCATTTACATTCGCGTCGTATATTCTTCTTACACTACTTTCTTCGTTCATTTGCTCTACATGCCCAAACCATCTGAGGGTCACTTTCTTAATCTTACTCATTATGCTTACATCAGCCTTACATTCTTTGCGGATTTCCACATTTCTCACACGATCATACATTGTTTTACCACACATACGTCTCAGGGATCTCATTTCAACAGCATTCAGTTTACTTTCATCCTTCCTCTGCCAGTTCCATGCCTCACTGCCATACATCAGGGTAGGTACCAGGACTCCATGTGGACTGCTAGCTTCACTTTTTTTGACAGTTTTTTATTAGCGCCAACGGCATTCAGTCCACCATTAATGGAGTTACCGGCATTCACCCTTCTTTCAATATCTCTTTCAGCCTTCCCATCTCTCGTAAACATACTACCCAGATACACAAACTCATCCACCTGCTCCAAGTATTCATCATTCACAACTATGTTGCATACTGTTTTCGTACTCTCTCTTTCAAACACCATGACTTTAGACTTACGTGAAGTTGATCTCTTTAAATGCCCCTTTTACATCATTTGTAGGTTATACTTTAATCTTGCAAGTTGTCTGGGTAATAATTGGGTTAACCATTTTCTGTATTTGGTAAAAAGTAAACCTGTATTTGGCAGAGAAAAGTCTTTGACAAAGAAAAATCTTAGACCGAAATTTTCATTTTTAAAACGTGTCTAAATGACATCAAAGCAGGAGCTGCTTTGTTCTCATTTTAGCAAACTTTTAACAAATTAGTGATTTTTTTACGAAAACACTCTAAAGCACAAGTCTTATAAACTCCTAAAAGTTCACAAGGTGAAAAATCGAGACATTTTTTATGAGACTACATTATCTCGAATACAGTACAAAATCTCATATCCTTTGGCGTTTACCCCTTTTCTCTGAAAAACCTTTGTGAAAAGTTTGAGAGTTTCTTGTTTAATATTATTTCTTTTATGCATACTTTTAATACTTAATGAACGATAAAATTCAGCGACTTCTTTCCTTGTCCGATTTCTGTACAAGTTCACACAGCTAATTATGTATAAGTTGTTTGAAAATAAAAGTTCATACTCTTAGTGCCTCCGTACATGACACTACTTACAAGCTACTCGATCCTCGTGAGCGTATCATACGCGCCGATCGTAAGTAGGGAATGCAATCTCGTTTTTGCCAGATCTCGTTCTCGCGAGATCTCGGCCTTTTTTAGCGAGATTGATCTCGGAGGAAAAAAGGACGAGATCTCGCGAGTTTAACGAGATTGCACTCGAGCATAAAAACGTCTTATTCGAAGCGCGGACTGATACGGACGGAGTCTGTCGGTTTCGTTCGGTGCGCGTGAGGCGGCGGCGGCCTGAGGTAGCCTGAGATCTGTAAGGGCCTTCTCAGCCGCTGGTTATCTGGCCAACAAAATAAGAAGCCGTTTAGCAGACGATTCATTTGACATTTTCTACTTCTTAAGGAGCTATTTTCAAAATAATTCGTAATAATGGCTTGTGATTTGAACTGAATAAATCATTCATTTGATTGGTATATTTTGTTAATTAATCTGTAATTTCTAATATTCTGATTAATTGGTATATTTTGTTAATTAATCTTTAATTTCTAATAGTCTGATTAATTGGTATATTTTGTTAATTAATCTGTAATATCTAATGGATCTACTGAGTAGATATAGTTTTATTTAATTGATAATAATATCTCAGTTTAATAGTCAACTCAACTTAGATAATAAGTTTAATTTTTTTTTGACTTCTCGTTGTTTTGTTTGTTATAAAAGAACTGTTTTATTACTAAAAGCTTTTTGTTTGATATTAGAAGAGAAGACTGGTGGTTTCTTTCATTTGTTATTTGATAGATACGTACGTCAAAGTTTAGTACTTAGAAGTTTATTAAAAAATTATAGACAAATACGTCAAACAATGTTTGATGCATAAAAGTCTATTGAAAAATTCGTGAAAATAAATGTTTATCGTAAAATACTTGTAATTTTTATAATTTTTTTCCTAATTTATTCAAATATTGTGATTATTTGCAAAAAACACACAAAACTGCCAATCTCGCGAGATCTCGAAATTGGCGAGATCTCGCAGTATTGTTATTCATGAACTCGCGGGATCTCGCTTGAGCCCCAATCTCGCGAGATTTGCATTCCCTAATCGTAAGTACCCCCCGCTGTTGTTGGTGCCCGTACACGGCGCTACGCGACCTCTGTTGGTTTCAAATCAGTTTCACGCAACCGGCGATACTGATCACACGCGATGCATCATTTGTGTCTAGTACTTTTTCGTTTAACGTTTGACAGAATTTGACAGAAATGGCGTCGGAACATGAAAGTAATGTTAGATTTGTTCTGGAAGTGGAAAAAATGCATGTTTATATAACTATACTTTACCAGAATACGTAAGAAAGGATTTAGTGGAGAAGGCATGGATTGATGTCATATGACATCGCTTGATATCGTGTGAACTCCACGGCTGTATGTGAAAAATGATGAAGTTCAATTTATTTCGGATGGCGCCGTGTACGGAAACAGTGACGTAATAAAAGTAATTATTTTACTTGAAATTTCCCATTACTACTTTTTGAATGCTCTGCTTCATATGAAAATAACGTTTTAGACATATTATTATTATATCTCGAACATTGAGCTTTGACAGTCGCCATTGCAGTTTGTAAGAGATAAAAACTTTAAAAGGGTATAACTTACCAATCACCGTCATATCTCCATGCTCCACGACCGTGTGAAATGCTGGGGCTTCTCCTAGAACCTCACAGCGATATCGACCCGATGCGGCCAGGGGCACGGACTTGAGGGTCACAAGAGTTTCTGTAGAATTCTCCAACTGGAAGAAATAATGCCCCATTAAAAGAAAAATAAACTTTTGCAGACTAATTTGCCTACTAGAAAGTTATGCAGATAAAATCATGCAAAAATTTAAAGGAACGAAACGTGAAGATTTTAATGAAAATCTTTCTTAAGTATACTATTCTATAGTATAAAAATGAATCACTGAATGTGTTGCTAAGCGCATAACTTTCGAACGACTGCACCAAATTGGATAATTCTTTTTTTTTTGTGTGTTCGATATCGTCAGGACAAGGTTTTTATAAAACTTCCGGTGAGCTCTGGCATTATGAAATTTGTGTAAAAAAAATGCTATTGGTGGCACGCGAGGTTTGAAAACTGGAGAGGGGAACCAGGGAGGGGGGGGGGTGCATGGGAAGGGGGAAGGGGCGAAGGGGGGAAGGGGAGAAGGGGCGAAGGGGGGGAAGGGGGAAGGGGGAAGGGGGGAAGGGGGAAGGGGGGAAGGGGGAAGGGGGTAGGGGGGGAAGGGGTGAAGGGGGGATGGGGGAAGGGGGAAGAGGGGAAGGGGGGAGGGGGGAAAGGGGAAGGGGGGAAGGGGGGAAGGGGGGAATTGGGGAAGAGGGGAAGGGGGAAGGGGGGAAGGGGGAAGATGGGAAGGGGGGAAGGGGGGAAGAGGGCAAGTGGAGGAGGCGGAGTGGGAACGGGACGAATAGGAAAGGACATGCAGGGAGAAACAATTTCTTTATTAAATGAAATAGCAAGGCATGCCGGGACCAGCTAGTTAATTCTAAAATCAATTTCACACTTCATATCTTTACATATTATAAGTCCCCCGACGCGTCTGTCTGTCTCAAAAACGACTGAACACTTTTCATGCTGTTTTCACCAATAGATAGAGTGACTCATGAGGAAGGTTTAGGTATATAATTTGTCAAGGTTTTGTGTAAATTGTTGAAATATGAGAATGTCTGTATATGGTGGAAGAGCGGGCTGGTAAGCGGCCGGTGTGGATTTGATTTGAATGCAAATTATCAGATGGCGGTGTGAGTTAATAACACTTGGTTATAAAGGTTGGGTAACCATCCAGTAGATAGCGTTGTGTTTCGTTAGGCACAGTAACGCGTTGCCAGGTCAGCTAGTTATATATAAATTATGCATTTTAATTCGCATATCGTAAATGTAGTCAGGTAAATAATTTATAAAGGAGTTATCCTACAAAATCTAGAACTTAATTATTTAAAAGATTGTACGAAGTACTTGCATTTATAACAAAAGAACATGGAAAGACAGGTGTTAGAATAATTACACATATCTAGGCACCCGTTGGACAAACTGTAGGGAATTATGCTCAACAGCCTAATAATTGATTTTTATGCACGGGCAACTCAATCACCGCGCCTGCGCGAATTCCGTTCCGGCCAAGCGAACGGAATTCATTCGTTTCTCGGCTACCTGACGCGCTAGCTTATTTGCTTGAGTATCTTCCCTATAAACCTTCCAAGTTAATACTTGTAGTATCTCGTAATTTAAATAAATGTAACTTCAGTATTCAGAAACATTCCTTTCATTTTTGGTATATTTGGTAACCCTTGGAGTCAGATCAGAGAAGTGTGAGGTAAGTATAACCACGCGGATCGCTGAACGGAAATAGCAGATGACATTATTGGATCTACCCACATTCATCTCAACAAACCACCAAATAAACAACCAAACTGGTGACCCGACTCACACAAGAAGAAATGGGAAACTCGCATACAGCAGCCGTCAGGAGTCGGGAAGCGAATCCTGAGAAATCACGCACCCGGTGAGTCGCATTTTATTCTTTTAATATTTAAAAGCATTTCTTAATTTAGCTTCAATTACGTTCAATGACCACCGGGGGGGACCTCAGTATTTTACAAATATAATATGCTTCGTTTATGCTATCAAATAATGACAGTGATAAACGAGCATAAGGTTTAAAATGAGTTTTAACTTCTATTAAAATTAACAACGTGCTTTGTTTTTCAGCTAAAACATAATGTTTTTTTTCATATACCCACAAATTTCAAGTTAATAATTCTAATTGTGAAATGTAAATTGAATTAGTCGCGGATTGTGAAACCCGCCATTTTTATCACAACATTTTGAAGTAAAACGGTATAAAACCGTTGCTAACCATTTTTGTCTGATATCATCTAGCTGTCTCATGAATCCCTGTCAAAGATTATGTATATTTCCTTGTTTTGTGCATTAAAAAGGACTAAATTCGCTGGCCTTCCATTTCAGCTAGTTTCACAAAGGCGAGCGGTTAAAGGCGGAGACACACATCACCGCTTGGAATCTTCCGGATAAAGGCAGAGCCACACCGGCGAGTTTCGCGGACCAGTTTTGCCGAGAGAAAGGCAGCCAACCGATCTCACGAAAAAGATGACTCATCAGACACGTGAAAGTTTTTAAAAAGTTTTACATTAATCTAATTATTTTTTCCAGCATTTTAGGAAATTGTTACATTAATTGATGCGTGTACAATATGTTACAACTTAAATGTGTTGCCTTTAAAAAATCTGCAGAGCTCTTGTAATCTAATTGCATCTCGAAAACGTAACTACCTACCAATAAATTTATCATCATTTAATATATTTCAATAATATTATTAAAGTTTAGCACTTTTCATTTTGATGATAATATTAAATTTCATGAGTTTTGGAGATTTTTATACATATTTTTAGCCAAGTAATAAATTTTAATAATAGTATTACAATATTAATCGTACGGATGATTTTTTCTTCTTACTTTCTGGCATCATCTAAAATAAAATATTAAAAATTTCGGTTATTTTTAAACTTTTAAAATAATTTTTAACAGATTTCAAAAATTTTAACTTTTAAAATAAAAACATTATCAATTTGCAACAAACAATTTTAGAAATCATTTTTAAACTTATATGGGTATTAAATTAAAAAAATTATTTTATACATTCACTTCCTTTGAAATTTTGCCATATCTGCTGCTAATTGTTCTGACCAAATTGGGAGATGTTTACTATCGAAAAGGAAAATAAAGAAGAAAACTCCAACGAATCAAACTCAAGTAAGCACATCGTAACCAACGAAGGAAACGCCAGCAGTTCAAGCGTTTCTGATCCTCCCACAATCCCAAGCGGCAATCACAGCAAAAACAACATGGAAGGAGACAGCAGACCAGCATCGGACGTACATCCAGTTTCAGTACGCTTACCGAGCTGTTGGAAGTCTAATATTGCTCTCTGGTTGGCCCAGGCCGAGGCACAGTTCGTGAATTCTCGGATAAAAGATGACTTCACCAAGTACAACATCGTAATTGCCGCTCTTGATCCTGACACCCTGCAGATAATAAGCGACATAATAATTAATCCACCAGCCCAAGAAAAATATGTACGCGTCAAGACAGCCCTCATCGAGCGTCTTCAGGACTCGGAGGAGAAGCGACTAACTCGACTTCTCACCGGCATCCAGTTGGAGGACCGAAAACCAACTGGTCTACTAAGGCACATGCAGGAGTTAGCGGGACCCGCTTTGGCAAAGAGCGCCATCGTCAGAACACTATGGTTGCAGAGACTCCCACAGCATGTCCAGGCGATACTGTCCGCACTGTCAGACAACGATCTCGAACAACTTGCTTCAGCGGCGGATAAAATTATTGATGTGTACCAGGCAACCGAATGTACCGCGGTTGACCGTAACAAGCGACCAAGCCCATCGCGAGCCGAAGAACCTGAGAATTCCATACTTCTAGAACTTCAAAAACAAGTGCTCACACTTACAAGAGAAATCAAACAATTGAAGTTAGACCAAAACAACGCCAATCGACAATCCGATTTTAAAGGACGAAATAGACAAAACTTTCGCCGAAATTCGCACGACCAGTCCCCATCTAGACAAAACCCCGCTAGAAGACCAAGGTCAGGGTCTCGTGGGAGATCTCCGAACAGGAACCCTGAGGGATATTGTAAATGGCATAACATTTATGGTGAAAAGGCATACAAGTGCTACCAACCGTGTTCTTTTCCAAAAAAAACACCAGGGAAACGACAGAGGAAGACCACAGTAGAGACATGTGAGCTTCCTGCTAATACTTGTCGTCTCTTTCTATTTGATCGCGAAACACGTCAGAAGTTCCTCGTGGACACGGGAGCTGACGTCTCCATAATCCCTAGAGATTTTAACCACAATAAAAAATGCATTACCTCGGATAGCCGCACACCAGCTTTGTACAGCGCCAGTGGTAATTGCATTAAAACCTACGGCACAAGAATACTGGAACTCAACTTGGGTCTACGTAGGACAATGAAGTGGAAATTTATAGTGGCAGATGTATCAAGAGCTATTTTGGGAGCCGATTTTCTGCACAACTTCAACCTTACCGTAAATTTAAAAAAGGCAGCGATCACGGACTCGTCTACAGGATTGCTGATTCGAGGCACGAAATACAAAGGAATCTCTTCAGGCATTTCAACAATATCTAACACCCTGAAGTATCGAGATATCCTCTGTAAATACCCAAGCTTGACGCGGCCTAACATGGAGACAACAGGAATTAAACATACAGTGACCCATTGTATCGAAACTAAAGGCCCTCCTGTAACCGAACGTGCGCGCAGGTTAGCACCAGCACTTCTAGAAGCGGCCAAACGCGAATTTAAATTTATGATGGAACAGGGAATATGCCGACCTTCCAAGAGCAACTGGGCCAGTCCGTTGCATATGGTAAAAAAGCCTAACGGTGAGTGGCGTCCCTGTGGAGACTATAGGCGTTTAAACGCAAAGACCGTTCCGGACAAATATCCGATCCCTCAGCTCCACGACTTCACTCACAAACTGTCATCAGCAAAAGTATTCTCGACCATTGACTTAGCGCGGGCATATCACCAGATACCTGTAGAACCTGAAGACATACCGAAAACGGCTATCATCACACCGTTCGGATTGTATGAGTTTACCACCATGCAATTCGGGTTATCCAACGCGGCACAAAGTTTCCAACGCTTTATGCACGCCATCACCAGGGATCTGGACTTTTGTTTTGTATATCTTGATGACATACTAATTGCATCCTCAAGTGAAGAAGAACACCAAAGACACTTAGACATTTTATTCAAACGCCTAGCTGAAAATGGTCTTATCATAAACATCCAAAAATGTCAATTTGGTGCCTCTACCGTAAATTTTCTGGGGCATACAATTACACCAAAGGGGATGACCCCTATTAAAGAAAAAGTGAAAGCGATAACAGAATTTCCACTACCTAAAACCGCGAAAGGTCTGCGCCGTTTTTTAGGTATGCTTAATTACTACCGAAAGTTCCTACCTAATGCTATCCACACCCAGGCGAAATTATTTGACTGTATAGCCGGATGGAAAAAGAATGACAAAAGAGAACTTACATGGAGCTCGGAATTAACCGCAGCGTTCGAGGATTGCAAAAATCATCTTGCAAATGCAGCGTTACTAGCTCATACGAATCCCAACTCCAAAATCGCTATCATGGTAGACGCTAGCGATACGGCGATCGGAGCCTCTTTACAGCAGTTAAACGGCGACACATGGGAGCCACTTGGATTTTTCTCTAAAAAATTCACTCCAGCTCAGCGGAAATATAGCACATTCGACCGCGAGCTAACAGGTGTCTACGAAGCCGTAAAATACTTCCGCAATAGCGTTGAAGGACGTAATTTTAGTATATATACTGACCATAAGCCAATCACCTATGCCTTTCACAAGAAACGAGCCTCCAGCTCTCCACGGCAGGAAAGACAGCTGGACTTCATCGCACAATTTTCGACTGATATTAGGCATATCTCCGGACTGGAGAATGTAGTAGCGGATACCCTGTCTCGAATCGAGGAGATAAACTGTCCCTCTACAATTGACTATGGGAGAATGGCAGAAGAGCAGTGTCAAACTGACGATCTAATTAAGGCAAAAGATGACACCAGCCTCTCCCTACGTCAAATGGTGATACCTGGCACAGATAAATCGTTATGGTGCGATATATCAACTGGTCATGTCCGACCTTTCGTTCCAGAGTCTATGCGAACCGAGGTCATAGAAAGCGTACACAATGTCTGTCATCCAGGCATACTCGGAACAACAAACTCAGTGAAATTGAGGTTTGTGTGGCCCAAGATGGCGAAAGACATAAAAATTTTCGTTAAAAACTGTATCCCTTGCCAAAAAGCGAAAGTCTCAAAACATACAGTAGCTCCACCATCAGCTTATATCTTACCAGAAGACCGCTTTCGCAACGTACATATCGATTTAGTTGGACCTCTTCCAGCATGCAATGGATACCAATACCTGTTGACAATGATCGACAGATTCACACGTTGGCCTGAAGCAGTACAATTGAAAGACATGTCTGCAGAAACCGTCGCAAATGCACTGATGGACCACTGGATAGCTCGTCACGGGACCCCGGAGACGATAACCACAGACCAGGGCCGTCAATTCGAAAGTTTTCTTTTTAAGAAACTGGCGGAAAAATTGGGAATTAAACATACAAGGACTACGGCATACCACCCACAAGCCAATGGCTTAATAGAGAGATGGCACCGTACTCTGAAAGCCGCTCTTAGTGCGAGCGGTGACCCGAACTGGTTGGAGACTCTTCCGCTCATACTACTCGGATTGAGATCCACTGTTCGTGAAGATCTAAAATGTTCCCCAGCTGAACTCACATATGGTAGAACATTAAGATTGCCATGTGATTTCTTCACCGAAACACCTAAAGAAGAACCCGACACTTACGTAGGTCGACTTCAAAGAAAATTTGAAAATATCAAGCCAACACCTACCACCGCCCATGGATCAAGGAAATGCTTTGTACATAAGGACTTATCTCTAACTACCCATGTCTTTCTTAGAACAGACAGTGGAAGAAGGCCCCTTCAAAATTCATACGAAGGACCTTATAAAGTGGAGGAACGCGACGATAAAACGTTTGTAATCAACGTAAAGGGCAAAAATAAACGTGTTTCCATAGATAGGTTAAAACCAGCCTTCCTACCTGCAGAGGAAAAGGTACCAGTAGAAGAAAATATTCCTGTTGCTACAACTGTCCAGGAACCACTCCCAGAAATAAAAAGAACAAGATCTGGTCGTAGAGTCCATTTTGGCGACCGTTACCGGTCGGAAAGCAAATAATTGGCAAAATTAGATATAATTAATTCTTTTCCTTCCTACAGATCCCATATCAAATTAAAAATGACTACCAAAAAATAATATTAAAAAAGCATATACAAAGCTTGTATTATCTTAAACCGTATATCTGTAAAATTACTGATAACTAAAGACTTCAATTTTGAAAGAAATTTTGAACTCTAGTACTATTATTTGTTGTATACAATACATATCGGTCATCAAAGTGATGAACCATTTAACCAATGAAATTTTTCATTTTTTAAAATCATGTAAACCATGTAACTAGTTTTAAGAAAAATTTAACACTTGAAAGTGTGTAAAAAACGATGTACTCAGACAATAGTCATTTTTTTAAACTTAATATTAACAAAGCGTAATATGTCTTGTATTGACCACATACTCAATATAACACATATTAACGTAAATAATAACCTTGTTTTAAAAATAAAACATTCCGCAGCTTGCGATGAATATATAAATAGTAAATCTAGCCACTCCGCTTTATGCGTTGAAGTTTTTATAAATTTTATACAACTTTTCTTTGAAAAACTTGTATAGAATGTTAGAATGAAATTTTTACATGTATCTATCTATTTTTAAGCAAACAAAAAACATTGTATATCAATCAATGAAACCTTCTTATCCAGCTATAATCGCTAATCAATAATGTATAATTATTGTGTAATACAATCTTAATATATTCTATATTGAACATGTTCCCAATATGGAATATATTAACATATACATATAAACCTAGTATCTAACATTGTTAAATAACTTTTAACTAACATAAATGTCATATATATAAAACAATTCTTGATTCAACTTAAACATTAAGACTTTTATCAATTCATGTATAGTGAAAATGTTTTTACCTTTGGTAATTTTAACCATGGTCACTCAGATGTGTTTTAAAATGATACTCACCATCTGACTAAACACTTGTTGAATCTTTATATAAATAATATGTACTAATTCTTTTCAATTGTTTACGGTAGCGACTAAATGCTATTAGTCAATTAATAATTAATTGCCATAATTTTTAGAAAATAACAGATCTACTCTGGACGATCCATACCCAGTCTAGTTCCTTTTGATAATAATAAACTCCATTTGTATGTCGAGTTGATAAATGCGCTCCAGTAAACAATTGAAGATAATTTTTATTCGTTTTTTAAAAAAAAAGGAAAACAAAAACAATTCTTGTATGTGCATTTAAGTATAATAAAATTTAAAATCGTAAAAAATGATCAAGTAGTTGATCAACTTCTATGTACACATGACAGTTGTTTTGTTGTATCAAATTTTAAATTATGTAACAGTACATTAAAAATTAGTGTAATTTCTTATAAGTACTTACTTTATTATAAATAATAGATAAAAATTTTACTGAAAATTTTCCACATTCAGAGTGATGTGAGGTATACTTTTGTAAACAAAAATGTATACTCACCTATTAACAACTAGTTGAAGCGTTATCCTAGTTAGTAATCCTTTATTGCTTTCGTTGAGTCATTTCAAATATTTAGGTTTTAATAAAACTTTTATGTATATTTAAGTTCATATTTCTTGTATAAATATTTAATAAACCTGCTATCGTTTTCAACTGGCACCGCATGAACATGTTGTTCAAATTTTAATACTTATGTTATCATAATTCTTTCCAACTGTTTACTGAAGCATGTAAAAGCTACTAATCACTTAATAACTATTTGCAATAGCTTTAAAATAAAAGTAATAATAGGTCCACTCTGGATGATAACTATACCCTGTCTAGTTTTCCTTAATTACAATAAAACTCCATAAACATGTTGAGTTAATAAATAAGTGCTCCAGTAAACAATTGAAGATAATTAATTTTTTTTTTCGTTTTAAACAATTTAAAAACCATACTGGTTTATACATTTAAGCATTGCTCTTATATGTCTTATTTAGGTTTATTTCATTTTTTATCGCTAAAAAACTGGGCGGGAGGTATGTAGGGAATTATGCTCAACAGCCTAATAATTGATTTTTATGCACGGGCAACTCAATCACCGCGCCTGCGCGAATTCCGTTCCGGCCAAGCGAACGGAATTCATTCGTTTCTCGGCTACCTGACGCGCTAGCTTGTTTGCTTGAGTATCTTCCCTATAAACCTTCCAAGTTAATACTTGTAGTATCTCGTAATTTAAATAAATGTAACTTCAGTATTCAGAAACATTCCTTTCATTTTTGGTATATTTGGTAACCCTTGGAGTCAGATCAGAGAAGTGTGAGGTAAGTATAACCACGCGGATCGCTGAACGGAAATAGCAGATGACATTATTGGATCTACCCACATTCATCTCAACAAACCACCAAATAAACAACCAAAAAACCCTGCTTGCCATATGAACCATTAAGAAACTGGGATGTATATCTAAAGAGCCTCTCAAAAGTAATTATTTTGTTATAGGAAATAATAAATATTTATAATTGTTTACTTACGACATACGAATTAAAAGTCAGAATAAATGTATAAAATATATTTATTTTTAGGCAATTTATTTAAAAACATATTTGAAAAAAAGGAGTGCGCGTTCTTTTATTATTTATTTTTTGCCATTTTTCAGTTGAAACTAATAAGCTGCACGAGTTGCACGATTTTCGGAAATTATTTACAATGTCGCATGGCAATCTTTTTAAAAATTCTAACGATTGATACCGTGGAAAATGTTCAACATATGAAGGAAGACATGCAACATGAAATGTCAGCCGTATACGAGAAATTACGTCAACAAAAATCCTTATGAAAAATAAATTAAATGCATATTTTTCGATAGTAACTAAGTTTAAAAGAAGTATATTTTCCATAATCTGTGCCTATTAAAAGTGCGGCGGCTTATGGAATATTTCCCAATTTTCTACTGACTGTTTATAAAATTTCAAAATAACACGTCTCATCGAAGAAATAAATAAATCCATATTCATGAACCTACTACAGACTTCGCTACAAAACTATATCATTTTAATTATTAGTTCCACAAAATAAACATTCCCTAAATTGTTCAATACCTTCAAAACAATGTCTTATTAGACGTTTTATTATTCCGTTTTTTTTAATGCAATAAGTAGGGTATGTAATTAAGAAAAATGTTATTTACTATCATCTACATTTAAATTTATCTTAATCTCTATTTCTGTCTATGTTTCCGTGACTTCTTGATTTATGGACTGACTTGTGAAAAATTACGGGATAATCGTAGGATTGATAATAAATTGTTTTAGTTAAAAATTGCATACCCTTGAATAAACCCGAAATCCGATTTTTTTTTGTCAAGATTAAACCTTTGAAATTTAAACAATAGAATATTGAATTTATTATATAAAAATATTTTTCAGGTAAAAAAAAACATAGGTAGAGGTAAGAACTAAAAAAGTACCTGCTTAAAAAATCTGGTAAAAATATTATGTTGTAGGTAGATAGATAGGTATATGGTACATTGATTTATAGCTTTTTCCAATTTTGAAAATGGCACTTAAATTCAAAGCAAAGACGGGTTCAAGAGTTCTTTGAACCAGAGTTTCATAACACACAACCGAAAACAGTATTTTGTGTGATTAATTGTAGGACAGATTTTATTAATATCTACCATCGTGTGCTAAAACACAGGACATTGCTAGCGTGGCTGGTGAAAAAATGTAGGTACAACAACCTTAATTAATGTTATTTTAAAAATTAAATACGATTTTTAAATTTAAGCCACTAGGGATCAAACATTTTTTTGGATTAAGTAGGATTCGAACCTCCGTCTGCTGGATTTCTCTGACCGCTGAGACATGCGACGCGCTACACCGCTGCGCTATGGGACGCGCTCGGTGAGGCGCGAATTTACGCGTTATATTCCGACGACCCGCAAAATAAACAAAGCGGCCAATGAGCGCAGACCTGTCGTCGTTTCCGTTTTATATCTCAACCAACAGGAGCCTTGAGCGCAGTTTCGATGCTTCGTAGGTGCCGTAGTGCGTCATTTCCGTTTCATCCGAATTCAAATCACTCTAACGGGGCTAAGGAAGTTTCACTTCAAAAATATTGATTTTTACTGTTAATCAAAACGTATGAACATGAAACAATATGTGTATTGAAAAATATGCTGTAAAAAATATTTTCAAGTTATTAAACGTTGTACTTACATCAACGACGACCCCAGGCAGACTCAGCACCCTGGCGGGCGGGTTGTCCTTAGGGTGGTACCTGAAGAACTCGTTCCCGTCCTTGTACCACTTGACGGAGTAGAGGGACTCGCCGTCATCTAGCTCGAAGATACACTCCAGCCGCGCCGCGCTACCTCGGAAGATGTGGCTCGGGATGCGGACTTCGCTGAGTCGGAGACACGAGACGCCTGCACAGAACAAAGGGCAGGGTGGTTAGTAAAGTTGAGGTGGTTAGTAATGAGAATTTTCATTTTTGTCGATTATTTATCCTTTTCAGGCCGTGTCCATTTTTATAAATACATGTATTTCAGAATTTTTTCCCCCCTCCCCGATGCAATAAAAATTTGAAATTTAAACTACTAGTTCAGTTGGTTGCCATTATTTGTGATAAAACTGATAAAGGTTTGATGGTATTTTGTCATTGTTTAATTTTTTTTTAAGTTATATTTTTGGTACACAGAATAAAATTTGTCATTTTTCTGTGAAACGTGTCCTCTGAGACTAATGTTCTGTCAAGGGAAAGTAGCAGAAACTTCTAAACTATTGAAAAATTAAAAAAAAATAATTCACCGAAATTTTTCAAATAACACTGCCAATTTTCATCCAGCATCAAATATGTTCTCCCAATGCCAGTTTTAAATCGGTCTGAAAGGGTTACTAGATTATTTCAAAGCAGCACGATTGAATTACGTTAGCTTAATAGGTAATTAAACAAAAATCACTTAATTATTACGGAATGTGGGGAGATTAGTACCTAGTATAGTATATACATACGTAGTACGTAGTTATATACATCTTAAATAAAATAATAATGATGATTCATATAATATGATGCAGGGCTTTTTTATCTATGCCAGTATGCCAGTCTTCGCTCGAATTTAAAATATCTTTTTACTAATTGATGTCTGTCCTTAAATATTTCCGCTAAATTTATATTATTTAAATTGAACTTTGAAAGATTTTGCTTTAAAGTTACTATTTTTTACCATATTAACATAACTTTGCCCGAAAGATTAAAAAAAAATCTGTTTAATAAGTGAAATTACGATGAATCATGTTTAAATTATCGTAATTTTTATTCCTTTAACAACATTTTAATTACATATCGTGACACAATTGCGTAATGAAAGCGAACGTGGTAATATGTACCTATAAACACTTTTCTTAAATTAGGAATACGAAAAAATACTTACAGGAAACATTTAACTAGAGAACTAGAAATGGAAAGAAAAATACGATTGTGGTTATATATTGTAGTTATAATACGGAGAAGAGAAATGCGAGGCTGTGTATTTTTTTCCAAGGGCGATAACGATTGTCGTTTAAAAGCTACTTCACTAGTGTTAAAAAATAACGATATTCGAAGCGGTTTGATTCATCAACAATATTGTTCAACCGGTACCAGAAGTTACATCCGTGAGCTACATGGTCCTGCAAACTGAAAGACAAGATGGCATATATGTAACGATAAAGTCACAAGGAACATAGACAGTAACCTACTCCCCATTATTGAGGACATCTAAAACCATCCAAGAACCAGACCGGAGTACCTGACGTTTCAAAATGCAGGCATTATTTTCAGACCCTTAAGGTGGTTTGTTTCTAACATTCCCAGGAGAAAGTCGAGCCAAGAGCCTCGGGCCGTAATCATATTACACGTGGTAGAGAATAAAATTAAAAATTTATTCTCCATAACGGGAGGGAGTATGTTTTCCTCGTTCACATATTTTATAATGTATTACTTCGTGAATACTCGACTTACACAATAATAATAAAAAATGAAAATAAATATTTGACTGCTAGTCCTACCGAATATTTTCAAGTGGGTAATGAAGATAAATAAGATGATTATGACAT
Source organism: Limnephilus rhombicus (assembly GCA_929108145.2). Taxonomy (NCBI): domain Eukaryota; kingdom Metazoa; phylum Arthropoda; class Insecta; order Trichoptera; family Limnephilidae; genus Limnephilus; species Limnephilus rhombicus. Next base: position 43,952,283 of record OV815271.1, read on the forward strand.
TATAAACTATGAACAACTATGATTGAGATTAAGAGTGAAAAAGACGCATAGATGGTTTGGACGTGCAGAGCAGATGAAAGGGTGAAGTAGCAATAACGTTAACATATGACGCAAAAGTGAACGGTAGAAGAAGTCGGGGGTGCCAGAGAAAGATATAGCACGATCGAGTGAATCAAATGTTGAGCCGGGTCATGTCAAGAGTCAGTTTCGAATAACTTTACATACCATTTCAGTTTTATTTTACTATGAAGTTAAACCGCCCAATAAAAAAATTGTCAAAATGTAGATGCATTAAATTGTAGTTTTTTACAATACACTGGGAAAACTATGTATGGAACGCCCTTGAGAAAAATAATTGAACCATTTATAATACGAATGAACATTAACCTAACTCTATTCACTCAAAAATTATGTCTATACCCGACTGTAGTCGGCGATACTTATTTTAAAGTTTCTGAGAGGCAAATTAAAGGCTTTTTAAAAATAAATTAATAAATCAAAAAAAAGTTTTATAGAAAGCAAAAATGATAAGAGGAATTTTTTTCGAGATTTGAAGTCAACCAACATTTTCAATTTGAGAGATTTTGATGGAATAAATGACAGCTATCAAGTTATGCCAATATCACAAAAATTGTAAATGTAAAAGTCAAGTAATTAAATTCTCGGTTTCAATGAGCCAGATAGTTGTACTTTATCAACTCGCCCAATGGTGCAAGCTGTAAGACAAAAAATCAATCGCTTCTGTGCTATTAAATTGAATTTTCAATTTTATGCTGTGAAACACCAACTGACTGAACATATTGTGGAGGATATATGATTAAAAATATGCAGGAGATATGTATTTTTCTTACATTGTTTGACACTGCAAGCTCAAATTATTAGTTAGAATTCTAGAAAATCCATTTAGAAAAAGGTGTGTTAATGTGATAGATTTGTTACAATATTATTGAGATTATCAAGGATAATAAGATTTGGTTAGGATTTGAAAATATCCGAGATAAAAATATCTATGCACTTGGGATTAGTTGTTTGAATGCCTGTCATATTTGACGTCGTCATCGAATCGGTAAATAAAATTCAACTTTTTGATATTTAATCGGTCCCCCGATACGTTACGCTGATTCTTGGCCCATCGGCATAAGGCTGGCTTTTGATGGCCATTATTTATTTTATTTATGTCTGTTTCTATGATGTCGTTTCTCACCCGGCATGGCGCTTAAAGTCTCGAAACCCCTTCTGGACGGAAGGAGAAAGACTCCTTCGAACACCTCTCACCCCAGAAGATAGGTGGAAGCTTGAGTGGCAATCAGCCAACGTCAAAAACGCCCTTCTCGTGCAAGACCCCACTGAGAGACAGCCTGGGTTCTCATTGCCTCGCAAACTCTGGACTGCCATCAAAAGGATAAGGTGCTCCCATAGCCGTTGTGCACACATGATGCATAGATGGGGCCTTAAAGAGTCGGCGATGTGTGAATGCGGTGCGGTGCAGACCACCGAACATGTGGTCAACGAATGCCCGCTCCATCCATTCCCCGGCGGGATTGATGAGGTCCACAGGGCAACGCCTGAGGCCCTAGACTGGCTCGCAGACCTACATGTCCCCCTCTGACCCCCCACCAAACGAAAGAAGAAGAATTTTATTTATTAATTTTATTTTAGTAATTTGTACATTTAAGTTTACAAATTTCTAATTAATTATAGTATGTCATATTGCAAACTAAATTTTATATAGCTCCTACAATACGTCTTGAACTTTCCAAGTGGTGTGGACTTTAAAGTTTCTGGTAGCTTTTTATATAACTTCATACCTTTATAAAGTAAACTGTTCTGCGTATTCGCCTTGTCCTTTTTTTGAATCCTGATTTCTTTGCACGTCCTTGTGTTATGTCTGTGAACGTCCTTGTTGAATACAATTTTATTTGAAAAGTATTTTAGTAAAATGTTGTTAACTATTTTATGTATAAATATCACTGTATTCAAGGTCAGCATCTGTTTCACGGTTAGCCAATTCAGTTCCTTTTAACATTTTGTTTACTTTTGAAAATCTATTTCGCCGTAGTATTATTCTCATTGCCCTGTTTTGGAGAATTTGAAACTTATTTTGTTCTCGTTCGTTACATAGTAAAAGGAAAGTTGAGCAATAGTTAAAATGTGGGGCAATAATCGATTTGTAGATAGTGATTGCAGTTTTACTAGATAGTTTTTGCCGAATTCTTCCCAAAAAAGATTTTTTTTTTCCCAATTTTCTTTTGTGTATATTCAGCATGCTTGTTGAATATTCTCGACAGCCAATAAAGCAACGGTTAATGAAACAATCCGACTTAAAATATGACAAATCGCCGTCTAGAAACCGTTGAACTTTCAAACATTCAAAATTGTGCCGATTGCTGATTTGTGACTGCGTCAAACATGGCAGGGATTTAAACAAGTAAGGACGGGTTGTTTCACAGAATTTGAACAATTCATCAAATTTCAAAGATAATTTTCAAGTTTTTTCAATTTTTTTTAATAATTTCAGTTATGTGAAACATATTAACTGGCCAATAATTAAATAATAACAGAACTTGAATAAAACCTCTAAAAATTTTGAAATTTACTTTGAAGTTTGAAAACATGTTAAAATTCTGTGAAACAACACGTCCAAAGTGCGTAGGTATTTTTTCAGTTGAATAGTTTGATAGATTCTCCTAACTTAACAAACGGATTGCAATCCATAGAGCACAGACGTTGGGTGGGAGTGCTGTCCTTGTCCTACCGGCATTTCAATGGAAGCTACTACGAGAAACTAGCGTCATTGATCCCCTCGGCACCAGTGGACAGTCGGGAAACACGCCAAACACGCGCCCAACGTATGTACATGGTTGACATTTGTCACATGAGAACCGGTCATTTCCACGATTCGTTCTTGTATTAATATTACGCATACGTAATTTTAAATCGTAAAATTAATATATTGTAATTTAAAATCATTCCGTTTCCAGAATAATGTTTGTTTTTAAGTCAGTGTTAAAGTTAGCGAAATTATTTAAATAGCAATTTCCCCAGTTATCCACTTGGCAATCTCTCAACTCTTTGTATGGTCCAATCTTGAACAATCTGTGTTAGCCAACACTCGCTCATATTAATAAATACCTGGGACTGGGTACCTACTCGGTTTGCGTTTCCCTTCAAGTATTCCGGAGCTTTGTAAATATGTACCGGGCGGAGCGGGCATACGCCGCCGTACATGCGGTAATGTTGCCTAACGACGAAATTTTAATAGAGAATATCACTTTATTTTGATCACCAGGAAATCTGAGAGAGATGAATTTAAAATATTAATTTAATTTAAGATTAATTGTGCTGACGAATTATAGGTTTCAGAAAATTTTCATTACAAAATGTTGGTACCTATCCTTGTTTTTGAAAAGAGATTTATTTAATTTTTAAACTATAGATACTCTTAGTAAATTAAAAAGAAATGCAAACATGGGAGATACGAGACTTGATTGTTTATTTTTATTTCAAGAGCTTGAATCTAAATACAAAAGCTTGGTGACTTAGCAGGGGTTCCCGGTTTCATGGGGGAGGTTTGTCTTGGACTTGGTGGCGAATGCTTCTGCCCACCAAATGCGTGGCAGGCTGAATCAGAAAAGACGGGTTGAGGGAGAACTTTTAACCTCTCCAGTTGGAATCTCTCGGAACATCGCCTTGCACCGCATTGGGGGGGATGGATTCATATGTCCGTCACTCCTGAACACATTGACTTCCAGATTTTCAACTTTTCCTACCCAGAAATTCCGCTCTTTCTTTTCCCTAAAAAGACTCTCCACACATTATCTCCAAAGACGACATAGATCCCGAGGGAAATATTTTCCTCCGGGCCTCCTGTGTGGAGTTATTGTAAAAAAAAATCTTAAGTATCTAGTATTAAATTACCAATAGAAATTATTTTTGTAGATCGCGTAGATTGCAGACTCGCCGTAGATCCATAGATCGCCATGTCGTTCTTCCATGGTAGAGCAGTAAGTTCTTGGCTTCCGAACAAGAAGTGATGCTTTAAAGTCAAGCGAGGGTAATTAAAAATATAATAAATAACATAGAGAAAACAAATAATAAGAATTCAGTTTTTGAAATGACGTAATTTCACCATGGAAGGTACCGTAGTAAGTGAGCAATGTTAACCAGATCTGATTTTAAAATATTTTGTTATTTTGATTCTGGCCTTATTACCTACAACTCTTTTTCCCTACTTTTTATATCCCTTTTTTAATCGTTAATTCGACTTGGCAAATTATTTTTAAAGCGTGTTCTGTTAATACCTACCTCAGGGGAATTTTTGTGAACGGTCCATCTGAACCAAATCGCTGCGGTTGATATCCCTCTCTCTTCATGCAATGCGAGTATGCCGAGCCTGCCCACAGGAGGTCCTCTCTAATCTTGGCCTCTTCAAGAACCGCATTAATAAATCCCTTCCTACAGGCCCTACCTCAACCCACCTCACAACGTTGTTCAATTGAGTGACGATGTAGTTCGATGTTGAAGTAGTTTTTACTGTACAGACAGGGGAGCCCTCGTGAGGTTTAACGTAAAAAATATATACTTTCACATTTTTTTCAACGCAAAAATCAACCTCCATCCAAGACAATATTTTTTCCCCAGAACTGTGCTGAATTTTCCACAGTTATTCGAAACAACATGCAGAGGTACAGTGTACAGATGGTGGGCCCAACTCACACGGGGCAGCGCAGCCCTAATTAATTGGCCAACACAATTCGCAGCTTACCCGTTGCCCGTGCCCATGGGACCAGCCCATAGCACATAGCCTCCAGTCCGTATATCCCCGTTTGTCAACGCAGCCAACTCCTGGTCGACGAGATATGACTCACCGGCCAGTTTAATTCCCAACAGCCGAATTTCTCATTGAAATAACGTCCGTTTTTGGGAAGAGAATACATAATAATTATTAGTATTGTTGGACAGAGATAAATTTATATTTTTGGGATTGCTAGAACGAGTAAACACTTCAAATAAACAAAAGCTTTGTTGTAAAAATTATTAATTTAACTATTTTTTCTCACATATTATCTGATTCAATTGACTTCGTAATTGTTTTAAGGATTTAAGTTACAACTAATGTTTGTTTTGCCTTCCCAAGGATAAATAGTCAAACTGGTGTAACCACCAGTAGAAAATCAATGCAAGAAATACTACCTACCAATTGAAAATACTATATTTATGAACTAACTAACTAATTAACCATCACGCCGTTTCCGTAGGAATATGCAGAGACGACGGACGGACAAACAACTCGGTCTTGGCACACACTCCTTGCCTCGTTTATATTCATACATCGTACATGCTCTTCTATTATTTTCACTCTTGACATGGCCCGACCCAAGTATCTGATTTACTTGGTCGTGCCATGTGCTTTATGTATTAAATTGTGAATAATGATTGTCATAAGCAGTCTTCCTAACGATTTATTCAAAGACTAAAAAATTGGTTTGTTTGGTATGTTTACAGTGAAAGGGAGTAAAACGGTTTTCATTCGAAATGGAAAAATGTATTTTTTTTTTTACTTCTGTTCATTGCAAACTTTTACCTAAATTGCCGTTTATAATACAAATATTTTTTTAAAACACAATCTTTTAATTTCATTTAATGGCAATCATAAACATTTGCATTTGTTTGGGTAAATAGTGTTACTAAACATAAACTTCGTAAATTCGCAATGCTCAATTTAGGAGGCGAGTTTGGGTACCCCCGCCCTGGGAACCATTTGTTGGATAACTAACACCTCTGCCATAGGTCACCCCAAGTGGTTAGCTACGTTTGGTGACTTAGCAAGGCTGCCCGGGTTCATAGGGTGAGGTTTATTCGGATCTTGGTGGTGAATGTATCCGTCTTCTAAATGCGTGGTAGACCGGATCGGGAGAAACTGGTGAAGGGAGATCCATTGACCTCTCCAGCAGGACTCTCCCGGGACATCGCCTTGCACTGCAGTGGAGGGATAGATTCGTCCGTCACTCCAGGACATACTGACCCCCAGATTTCTACCCACTTCTCGGAACTTCCTCTCCTTCGTTTCCTAAAATACCCTCCCCACAGCATCCCCTAACATGACACAGGCCTTAAGGGGAAATATCTTCCCAAATGTGGAGCTAATGTAAAAAAAATGCTGCATTTTTAAATTAAGTGCTTAAATTCCTTCATACTCGTATTTGACACAACATTGTGAAATACGATCGATGTGAGTTTCGATAGGTGTGCCAACCTTAAAACATCACGTAACCAAGGGATATAAACGCTGGGACTCTTGTTCAAATAGGTGGAAAATCTGTTACCGGCTTTTTCATAGTAAATATAATTTGTATTTTGGATAAAAAAATATGTAAGTAAATAAAAAAGCTTTTTTTCACTAAAATTATAATTTGCCGTGGTTATTTCTTTACACCAACACATTTAATTTATTCATGTCTACCGTTTTTATTAATATTATTTGAAAATAATTCTGATTAGAGGTTAGTTTGCACATTTATCAATCCATTATAATTATATATTTTTAGATTTTCCAACCCATCTTCGATTCAGGTGTTAAAGTTGTACAAGTTGCCACAGGTTATGTAATTTGTTAGGTTGGCAGTACCTACCTAACGAACGTCACACCGGTCATATTTCATAATGTTATGTCAAAAATGTAGGAATTTGTGCGTATATTGACATTTACGAAATTAATAATAAATGGGACTATTTTTTTTTAAGTTAAAACAAAAGAGTGTTTTTTAAATTCGTATTAAAATTGGCGGTTGTAGGTGTAAAGGTTAACCCTTTTTGTACATTAAACAAATTTATCTTATCACATTTTCAGCTATTTATATGTAGTAAAGGCCGACGTTGTCCAGTGGTAAGGCTCTGGACTAGCATTCCGAAGGTCGCGGGATCGCATCCCAAATAAATTTTATTTGATTAATTTGTGTTTTTTCACAATTTATTAATTTAAAAAATAATATATAGCCAGGTACTTCCCCACCTTCCTCTTCCCTATCTCCTTCCCCTCTCCACTACCTTCAGCCTCACAACATACCCCAATTGATTTCAAATTCAATTTCAAATTCAAATTCAATTTTTTAAATCGAAAAGTATCTACATAATATTTAACTACATTGCGTGGGCGGCTCCACTGGCGATAATTAAATTGTCATTATCTGGGTGGCAATATTTCGTTCAAATTTTGTAAATGAAAATCAAATGTCAAACAAATTAACAGCCATATATTTAAATTGACACCTCGGTAAACATCCGGAAAAATATCGACGTCAGTCAGTCAGTCACTAATTCAAAGTGAGTACAGAGTAAACTCAGTTGATTGGATTTCCAGAAATAAACTTGTTTAATTCTATAAATTACCATTAAACCTTCACTTTTTGGAAGGTAATTCTTATGAAGAACGAAATAGAATTACAAAATTCAATGTACACTATTTTTAACGTAACTTTTCCAAGGAGCACTTTGTTGTTTTACAGAGTGACCCGACATTTGGTCCGGCGACAGTTGGTCCGGCGACAATTGTTCCGGCTGAAAGTTTAGAAGATGTTTTCTTCAAGTAATTATGCAAAGAGGATATACGGCCATACAATCAAAGTCGATATACTTATATGTGAAGGCATCTTGAGTGAAAATCCGCTGTAAACATATTTTTACTAATAATTTCGATTCTTTGAAGTAGCACGCGGCAATCACAAAATACGACATACTTATACGTGCAGTCGGCTTAGCAAAAAAACGCCAAAGATTCCTACTTGCATATCATATAACTTTTATATCTGAATTTAACACAAGAGTCCCAACTGCTCCCAACCGTCTCGAGCCAGTGAGACTATGGCATTCCCAATTTCAGTATGGTTTGACCAAATGTCGGCCGAACGAATTGTCGGCCGGACCAACTGTCGCCGGGCCAACTGTCATGGAACCGTTTTACATAATATCTGAGAGAGTGATAGAGTCCTGTTACGGAAAGGGATTGGGAATGGAAGCAAAGTACACGGTATTCCCGAAGAAAACAATATTTTTTAAATATTTTTAAAAAATCACGTAACTGCATTAGAAATTTGCAAACCAGCACATCTCTTTGCAAATGTAAGAGTGATGTCTTACATTCACGTAGTTAAAGCACAATTAACCTTAGGAAAATATCTCATGCTGTAAATAATCTTAGAACGTTTTAACTCAACCCCTCTTATAGTATAACTATCACACTTTACGATTATTGTAAATTCAGTAAAATATTCATTAATTAACTCTTCAGGCCTCGGGTATATTTATTTGTTGAAAGTTCAAAATATTTCCGCTTTGCAATAAAATCCAAATGAATGGAATATTTCTGAATACATTCGGAAACTAAAAACTGTTTTGAAAGGTGATGTAATACGTTTTAAATTTTATAATTCCAAATAAGCATGCAATTTTTGAAGCATTAATAGTTTTAATGCAGACAAAATGGCATACCTTACGTGTTTTCTAACTAAAATTACTAAAACAAATAAAAACTACGAAAAAAAAATAAAAAAACATCTATTTGATTAGGAAAATGAAACGTTGGTTTCATAAAGGCGAACAATTTATTTATTTTGAGGTTAACTTTTAGATTTGATTGTAAACCGTGGTGTTTTTTCTTTCTAACACCGCTTAGATAATATTTCTAACTACGATAGTAAGAGAGACACAACGATTTCTATGAGACCTACATGAGTTGTTCTTAAATTAAAAATTAGCCTAAGGCCTTGTGCGCACTAGCGGCTAGCCGCGTAGGCGGTCAACCGCGCGGCTAGCCGCATTTTTATTTTAGTATGAAAATTTTCGGCGGTTGGGTGCGTACGGATATGAGCGGTTGCATACTTAAATAAAAATGCGGCAGGCCGCGCGGTTGACCGCCTACGTGGCTAGCCGCTAGTGCGCACAAGGCCTAGGGGTTAATACAATGATTTGCGGATTGAAACAAAGGTATGCAGAAAAATACTAAATACAACAACTGTGTGTGGAATTTCTAGAAAATGTGAAAGTATTTATGTGAAAGTATCACCACAAAGTCTACGTTTTCTTTTATGGCTAAAATAATTTTTTGATACGAAAACTTGAATCATTGGAAAATTTTTGAGCGATATTTATTTCAACCACCCTGTAAACGGGATACAAATGATTTTTAAGAAAAAATGCTTATTCTAATGCCAATAAATAAATTACTTTTGGGAAAAAGATTACAAAATGAAAGTGGATTGAATCCATTTCAAATAGCAGAATTTTTAATGAACCACCAGTACATGGTTTATTGTTGCGACAGAATATTAATAAAACATTTTATTACATCAAGCGTGCTTTTGCCAAAATCTGATGTTGGAGCAACAAATTTCAAGAGAGGCGACCTTTTATATTCCGATATACAATCTTGAACCTGTTTTATGAATCAGATGGGTCATCGGATCCTCTCATAAAAGTCAAAGTTGGTTTTATAAATTAAGTTAATTTGTATGGCCCCAAACAACGTACGTCCGTGCATTTTGTCGTATTATATAATGTGTATTTTGGAGTAAGTGGATAAGTTTGCGTACTCGGAAAGTAATGCTTGTTGGCGAGAGAGTTGTTGATACGGACATTGACGGAAGGGTGAATGCTGGAAATATAAATACTTGAGGACTGAATGCAGTATCCACAAATAAGAAGTTGTAAAAGGAAACGAGGTTCGCAGTTTACAATGGAATTCTTCCAACCTTGATGAAAGTCGTTGGGGCATGGAATTGGCAGAGGAAAGACATAATGAATGCTGTAAAAATGGACTATCTGAAGAGAAAGTTCTTTAAAAATCTGTTTGAACGAACAATGAACAAAAACTTTTGATAATACTCGATGCAAGAAATTTGAAATCGTGGATGTTGTGACGAATTGCGCGTCCATAAGTCTCTCATGCAAATGAGAAAATATTACGATGCACAGTCTATGGAAGACAATTGTCAGCAGTTGGAACGATCGAGAAAAGTATTGACAACATGTAAGAATGTGAATGAACCAAGAAGTGTGTGCCGGGACTTAAGTTTTTTTTTATCCCCAAGAGTCCCCAATTGCTCGGGGCGGGAGCCAGTGAGACTATGGTATCCCGAATTATATCAGGATATGTTGTGAGGCTAACGGTAGTGGGGAGGGGAAGGAGACGGGGAAGAGGGAGGTGGAGATGTACCTGACTATTCAGATCTGGTCGCTAAACACGGCTAAAGCCATTTCAAGCGACGTTTCAATTCTGAATGGTATGGTCTTACACCAGGGCGATACTGAGAGTATCATCCATTTATTTAATTATTATTTGTGAAATACCACAAATTAATCAAATAAATTTTATTTGCGAACGCAGCGTTCGAACCCGCCAACGACCTCTGGTGTTATGAAAGACTCGCACTTAGTAACTTATATTTTCAATAAAGACTTTTTTTCATCATTTTTTTACGATTTATAGTTTTGCCAAGCGAGTGTAAACCTAACCTTTAGATTTTAGAAATGTATTATAAGTTTGTACAGCGCCCTTGAGGTGATTTTTCACAAAAACGGCGCTATATAAATCATCTAAGTATTATTATTATTTATTATTAAGTAAAACATATATTTCCGCATTTCAAAAAACCTTATGTAAAAAAGATTTTCTATGTTGAAAACCGGGCAGTAAGTAAAAGTAATTGAACTCAACTTAATTGAATCATGATAAAATCTTCTTATTCGTTTAATATTATACTCACCCATATTTAACCAAATAAATACGGTGACAATTCGTTTCGTCAACCGTGACACAGCACAGCCGCCTATTTAATTAATCACCTGGCATATTTCATAGTCAACCCCAAGCCTTGTTTCAGAGTATTTCAAACATATTTGTTACACAGTAAGTTAGCAGGCTCATGACATGTGGAGCCTTATTTTATTTTTAACTTTCCGGGTTCTGCAAGTTTCCCGGCCGAGTCATTTAATACGGCAAAGAGTGTTTCATTAGTGAGTTTGCGCTCACATTAGTTTTTGTTTACGCGGTAATTAATGTGATCGTGGGCTAAAATAAGTTTCATGAAACTATCAGGCTTACTTAAACGAATTTGTTTTCGTCTTTGTCCAGGAAAATAATAAGAGGCATTTATAAATTACCCCTAAACTTTATGACATATTGTAACATTAACTATCATTTATTTATTTTGTTTGTTGGATCGCCAACATAATACATCACGTATAATTATTACATTAAGCTATGTGGTTCCAATTAAAGGTGAGCACACCGATCATCTCAATATTCTTAATATGTTAACACAATAATAAATTATAATACATGTACGCGTATAAAACAAGAAGGATCAAATATTAGAAAAAACGTACACACTTACGTGTACATGTACACACATGTAAATGCATACGTGGGCACACTCCACACACATACACACACACATACACACATACATACATACACATGCATACATGTACATACATACATGCACACAAATATACACATACTAGCTGACCCGGCCATGCGTTGCTCTGGCTAATTAAACAGAACGTCATCTAGTGGATGGTTATCCAACCTTTATAACCACCATCATCTTTGAGTTCATCGCGAAGAGACAGACAGACAGACGCCTAGGAGGACTTTAATTTATAATACGTAGAGATGGTGCGAAAGATTATAATAATGTGCATGAAATGCTTGAGGAAACTAACGTATTTAAGTTGATAAGGATTAATACTGTATCAGTCTAAAAAACTTTCTAATTACCGCATGAGTATGGTAAGCTCTCCGTAAAACATAGATATTGCGAACAGGCAGACAGACAGACGACGCGGAGGACTTTAATTTATAATATGTAGAGATGTAGAGACGTAGAGAAGGGAAGATAGTAAGCTATCCGTAAAAGATAGATGTATGCCATCGCGGACTATTCTGTAGATCTATATGTATGAGAGAAATATCCCACCATGCATTGTTTTATTATATCTCAAAGGGATTAGGCAGTATTTTCGATGAAAGCTACCAGGCGGCTTGACTTTTTCCGACAATTCTAACAATTATCGTTATTTTTCAACCAATTTACACATAACCTTAACACGTTATATACTTAAACCTTCCCCACGAGGCACTCTATCTATTGCTGAAAACCGCATGAAAATCCGTTCAGTAGTTTTTGAGTTTATCGCAAACAGACAGACAGACGCGGAGGACTTTACTTTATAAAATTTAGAGAGAGGAGATCATCAGAGATATGTAAGTACAAGTTCCTTCTGAAGGTAATAATTGAATGTGAAAATATATCGAAGTCGTCATGTTCGCAATATTTATTGTATAATCGAGTAATTCTTGAGGTAGGTTTGAAAAAACTAATATTACTACAGTAAGTATCGATCCAAAAGGTTTCAAGGTTTCTTGCGAATTTCGACTTTATATTAAGATTTATTTGATTAGTTTAAAATGTTTATGATTTTAATTAGAGGGTTCAATTGAATTAGAAAAAGTGGTACCACCTAGACAGCACCACCAAGATTTGGCGGTAGCTGTGATTTTCGAACTATGGTGTTTGCATGTATGTTTGTATGTATGTTAATCGCTTTAAGAATGGTTTTCGAAGGAAAAAAATCTCTACGGATAATGACACATTGTTAGGCACGAGGGCGAAAACAAAAGGTAAACTAATAATACTGATATTGGAACATAATATATGTTAGAACCCACAGTGCGTTTCATGTTTTTAGCTTTAACGAAATTTGTTTGATTTTTCCCAACCTAGTAATCATCAATATATATTATACAAGAAAGTGTATAATGTGAATCCCGCTAACACTCAGAAACGAGTCCCGATACGATCAAAAGATTTATATGGTGTGGGAGCCCTCTTTCCCCCGTCCACGAAGAAGGTTCCCCTTTTTACCTGAAAGGCGTGTTTTTGAAGGTATAAGGGCTAGAAGTTTCGCCTTTTAGAAATTTCTAAAACAGTCCAGAACATTCGAGAGTATTCGGGAGCATTCCACAACATTCCTACACATTCTGGTACATTGTGGAATGTTCAGGAATAGTCTGGAATGTTCGGGAACATCCCGAAACATCCCAGATCATTGTGGAACATTCCAGAACACTCGATTGTCGTGAATCTTCTGGAACATTGTGGACAATTCGAAGACTTTTTTTTATGGGTAGGGCTACCCATTGGTAGTTGTCGGTATATATAAAGCAAGATGTGTCGTGGATTCGAACGTCAGTTCAATCTTAAATCAACTCCCTGAGAGAAGCCTGGTACCCCAGCTAGTATCTTTTAATTTTGAGGGAGCCGGCCGGATCGGCCGAGATGGGAGACAGAAATGAAAGACGTCAGTCAAAGATGTGAGCGTTGTAGTGGGCTACGTAGCGAGGGTCGGTGAGCGGTAACATGATGTATGCAAAGTGCCTCAGATGAGATGCTGCATGCGCACGGAGGTGATGGAGATGGTCTGGTGAAGGTCAGCGAGTTGCTCAACACCTTGGCGGTGGAGATGACCTATCTTCCAGGCCGTTGCTCGACGCTTTGAGTCGCGGAGATGAACGGTGAGTTGAGCCACCAGCTCGGTGAGCTGAGCCACCAGCTGGTAGTCCAGGCGAGGCGGAGCGTGTTTCCATTGCAGCGAAGCACGGTGGGCTTTGGGGTGTCATGAAACGCGGAGCTGATCCCTGGACTGAAGGTGACGCAAGCCTTGTAAGCCGCGGGATGTAGCTGTTCTGCGGAGCTGAAGACACGATGGGCCTTATAGCTGAGACGAGGTGATGGACCTCGGGAAGCTGCCCTGGATGCGTAGAGATGCTTTGCAGGAGCACTTGTGCGGAGATCTGTTACATGTTGATTTGTTGACCGACAAATGGTCTGGGACTGACTGGAGCGGGCGAGCGAATCTGCTGCTTATATAGCCGAAGCGAGCGGTAGAGTAATTACCCACACAGTAGGTATTACGTGCCACTCGGCAGTCGACGAGAACGTTCGGCGCTGTACAGCTATTGTACGGTGCTATCTCGAGACCTTTCGAGGCGGTGGCGATATTATTATTTCGTCGAGCCGGCACGGCAGGCGACAAAGTGCATCGCGGCCGGCATAGGTAGGTACCTAGGCAAGTAGTGCCGGCGCCGCGCGAATATTAGAAGATGTTTCTCGAGCGTTCTTTCTGATGGCGAAAGATAATGCGTTTCCACAGTTTCAATGTGAAAAGAAGTGTCCCAGTGTGGCTTTTTTTATACAAATCTACAGTTTAATTTCGAGATTGATGAAATTTTGAATGCTTCATCTTCAAACCAAAAGAAAAGCCTCTGTTTATATGAGATATTGTAAAACTACCAAATTTTCGCATCATCTTGATATCCTTTCTTTCCTTAAAAATACCCTTCACACAGCATCCCTAAGGCAGACATTAGCTCTGGGGGAATTTATGTTCCTCAGAGTTTACAGCGTGGAGCTAATGTAAAAAAGAGGAACGTGACTTTACCTATTTGAATGATTTTGAAAAACATACTATAAGTATATTTGTAAGTCGTGTTAAAGCGCTGGCGTACAGTTGAGGTTGAAAAATGTGTCCTCAATGTCGCTTAATCTTATTCCACTTCTTTGTCAATATTCCTTTCTATTTTAATCTTCTCATTTTCAGCAGTATTGATTTGTATATACTGGTGATGGTATGATAGAAATGAAGTAACAAATTCAAATCATTTCATTGGTTAGAAAATGGTCGGAAATAACCCTTTTCTCTTGTTTGGTTTTCTGAAACTTAAAACGAAATTGTACGTAGAATTTCAATGTTTGAATTACGTTACCTATTACCTACGCAATATAGAATTGTCCCCAGAAGATTCCAGTGTAAAATTCCGATTTTAGCCAACTGTGTAATGCACGCTTGATGAAGTATTGAACATAACAGAGATTAATTTGCCTTCAAAGAAATATCGATAAAAAGCACTCTTATTTGTATAAATCAGGTCTTCATAAAATATAAATGTGGATAAGGCAGGTCTTCATAAAATTCACACGAATACCGTGTTTCTCCTACATGTGGGAAATTGGTCACGCGATAACCTAAGTTAAGCTAATGGTCGTGAATAATATAATCAATACGGGAGAGTACGACTTATAGTTAGTAGGCTACCTTTGCCGATGCAACGGAGAAAAATGAGCCAATAAAAAATAACGACCTACGTTATATTTATAAAATTGACAGGGTATATTGGGTTTATTCCCAATGCTACAATATTGGATAAACGTTATAAGAAGAAATTACAGTTTTATGGGGTCAGTAGGTCAACAGGGTCGGATATTTTCTGTACAA
This sequence comes from Limnephilus rhombicus, assembly GCA_929108145.2. NCBI lineage: Eukaryota > Metazoa > Arthropoda > Insecta > Trichoptera > Limnephilidae > Limnephilus > Limnephilus rhombicus. Next base: position 43,967,616 of record OV815271.1, read on the forward strand.
ATGTTATAGGTTTTCGATACAGGGTGACTTAAGAAATATCTGAGATATATGTTGTTTTTAGTTTTAAAAACATGTTTTGTTCAGCATGTGTTGGTTTTGTAGCTTTTCGACATGGAGCGACTAAACAACGATAAATATATTATTTATTGTTTTTCGCCACTTATGATTTAATTACCTGGACCATCTCTCATTACATAATTGCCTTTGTCTAAGTTTTTCCTCTGATAATTATTGTTTTATAAGAATTTGAGCCTTGAAATGCTCACTAACCACTAAGACAAAAATCTTACTAGGGGAGAAAATAAACCTAGTAATTTTTGCGACAATCACTGCATTTGGAGATTAATCCGCCGAAAAGACAACGCTTGTTTGTATCAAAGACCCCTCCACAAATTTATCACATCTGCCCTTGATTGGATGAAAAATCGGGCAACACGGCGGCCGATTTAAATGTAGGCTTTTAAAACTCTCCATGCAGTTCTTACAACAACAAAAAATATGTTTGTATGTTTCGCGAAAGGAAAATATAATTAAGTTTGTAACCTCGCTTAGATATTTCACTTCTTTAACATAGCCCATGTATATATACATAACTGATAGATATTTGCAATCAAAGTTTAACCATCAATTTCTCAGAATCTTGTTTCAGCTAGCTGCTGAAACCAACTTCGAGTAACCTCACTTCATTTCAACTCTACTTGACCCTCATAATCTAGAAGATTGATCTACTTAGAAATTGTTCTGTGATCTTGCAACTTGTCACCATTAAATCCGATCATTCCATCCGCTAATCCAAATAGCCATGCATATTCTGTGAGACAGTCACCACTAAAGATATTGAAATATAAGAGATGTGCTATCCGCTGTTTTTACTGGGTGGGACTGTGCTTCGGATGTCGCCGATATTGTTCACCAATAAACGAATAAGCTAAATGAACAAATAATTAACAAATAAACTAAACGAACGTTAAACAAAATGAACGAATTCTTTCCGTATTCAAACTATATTGTTAACCAATACTAATGCACACCTTAAAAAATCAAGGAAATGAACAAATTCTTTTCGTATGCAAACTTATCCGGTTAGGTAATAGTCCGCCGACAGACACGCGGATATCATACCACATCTCTTTTGTATTTCAATATCTTTGGTTATCACCAACTAATAATAAATAAGCGTATCAAGAATCAATGAAAGGAAAAGTTCCCTTAATAAGATTAATGTATTTCTCTAATGAGGTTCAAAAAATTATTGTCAATTTTGATCATCGGAATAAAATGCACATTTAATAAATGTAAAGCTAAGCTTTTAACATTTTCAACTCCAACAACTCTCATTCCAAATAAAGTCATTCCGAAATTTACATATCTTCACAGATTGTGGTTACGAAACATCGACTTTAAAATAGGTAATAATTCATGTTTTATTTTTGAAATATTTATTCGATTCCTTGAATAATTGAACGCATTGAGCTCAAACTAAACCCAGTTTGAATTACGATAAAACTTTTTTTACGTTTATACAACTCAAACCATAAAAATTGATCAATCCAGTTGAATCAAACACTTGTTCATTCACATATTGAATTCACCTAAAAATCGTCAAAATCAAATAGGAGTCAAACAAGCCAAGAATCTTAAAAGGAACATTTGAACACAATGAACAGAAATTTATTTTTCGAAAGATTGATTCGAATCCTGATCATTGATATAAATTTCACATAAAATGAAAGTAATCAGTCCATGCATTGGAATTCTAACCGTCGCGATCTGTCTTACCTTCTCTCAACCATTTACCCAAATTGATGGAGCGGGTGATTAAATACAAATGGGTTCAACTTGTTTCTCACAATTTTATTCCGGCGGAATGTTAAACGAAAAATGCCTAATTAGGGGGAAAAATAAGTGAAGAATTCCGAAAGAAAGTACAATATAAATGTGATTTTGGTAATGTTTGGATTAGTGTTGCAAAGATAACTCTTTTGATACTTCCTAACGAACTGCTAAAGAACATTTATCGGTTATTGTAATCGGTGGTTATCTGATAGATGCATTGGAAATCAGAAAATTATTGAAGTAAAATTTCTTTACGCACGCTTGACTTGGGGAGTAAGCTGGTGAATGCGTGACGAGAGCGTTATAAAAAGTGTGATCGGGCGATAGGGCGAGGCAAACGGAAGTTGAGAGGGTGATATAAGTTGGTGAAGTTTTACTTCAGTTGAATGGTATTTATTTGTGAAAATGGATTTATGTGTTTGTGTCAAAGAATGACTGGCGAAGGACCTTGATTTTGTGTTACTATCACCGCTTAAAAATGATAAAAAATACATGTTGCATAGAAAGGAAAGGACTCACCGAAAAAGGATAAGAACTTGTAGTCTGGCAATGCGCTTTTCTGCTTCCTTTTCCCATCCAACAGGCACAATCACAGTAATAAGCGTGAGGTTCGTTATTTTGATAGTACACAGCGGAGTTATTTATAATGGTGGATACACGGCGGAGCACAATGGTTGTCTCGCGGCGGGAGTTTTATTACAGACTGATTAAGATTGTGGGTAAGATTGACGGGTAGGCAATTGGAAATAGGTAGGACAAAGGACTTGCAACAATAATTAATACCAATCCCAAGCAGTGACAGTATGTATGCGTGCTATGTAGGTATGTGTATGTGTAGGTATATGTATGGGCGTAACCATCAGTCGTGTGGTCTAAAGCACACTCGTTTTTTTTGTATAAACGAAAAGTGTTTGTAACACTTTACCTTCATTATTTTTTAACTTTAACTAAATTAACCTTTGTATTTCTTATTAATAATATTTATAAATATAATATAAAACTCCTGTCAGGTGCCAATCAGAGTATAACCCTACGTTATGGTCTTCCATATACAATATTCATTACGACAGCATTGAAAAGATTCAACATAGGTTTTTGAGGTAAATAAACTATACATTGCATATTTTTGTACAAAACATGGATTATAATTACCTGTTGGATGAAATGTCCAAAATTAAAACATCCAGAAAGTAGAATAAAAACAGGTTTAATACTATTACATAAAATACTGCATTACAAAATTCCTTCAATTAATCAACATCCATAAACCAAAAGATCTTGCCGACATTTAATACCCCTTTACTTTAACAACACCAGAATACTGTATTACAAAAATTCCCTGATTCCGAGACTTCACAGTCTCGGAAATAAATAATTCTGATCTGGGAGATATAGAGTATTTCACCTTAAAAATAACCAGTATATACAGTGTTTACTTCAATTCTTTTATATAACTTGACACAAATAGACGTGTATAATTTGTGCAATTTTTGTATACATTGAATATTTATTTATGTGTGACTTCGTATCATTTTTACCAATGCATTTTAATTTATTAAATGCTTTTGTTGTTACATTTTTTTCATTGCATACATTTTCTTTATTGTTTTAGTTTTGAAGTGTTAAGTAGTTAAAATTACTATGGTACAAGTATAATTTTTAAAAATTTAATTTAAATAAATTTTTTAAATATTAAATGAAGTTCTACGAATTAAACAACAAAAACAATTAATATAGAATAAAAGCTCATAGGGGTGTGTAATACATAAATTATGTAATTTACAACATAAAGTAATTAAATGAGTAAATATTCCCAACAAAATAGAAAACATTTGTTAACATAAAAAAACACCGGGATTCCAAGGTCAAATAAACTATTTACAGAAATAAAATAAAAATATATAAATAAACTATTGGAAATAAATAAACCATTTTTCTAATCTAATGTCTTTTTAAAATATACCTAGGTATAATCGAGCATGTGCCTACGCAATTTACTCAATGTCACGTAAATATATCCTGATGGCATTGAATATATGGGTGTATGGAAGTGAATAATGTATTTGAAGAATATTAGGTTTATTGGAAATAAGTATTTATAAATCTCTGCAAATGTTAAGTTTTATTGAAAAATATATTACAATATTGTACGAGTATTTCCACCTGACATTTCTGAGAACGTTATAATGTTATAAAAAATGTATTTTATATAACATTTTCCCGAAAGTTGATGTAGAAAATCCGCACATTCCCATGATTAAGGAAATTCTATGAATAATTTTGAATATATTTTATCACATGTCATGTGAGATAACCCTTATTTCATACTGACAGACTATAACTCGTATTTTTGTTCCGAAAAATCAAATTTTTAATAAAAATTCGGAGAACATAGGCTTTTGAATATATGTATACAGTACCTCCATGAAAAATATTATTTGACATTTTTGAATAATTTGAACATCAGCTTCCTTTTCACTAATTTTTATTTCTCCCACTTGTCGCACCGACAATATGATATTTATTTTCTTTCACATGTTGCTTACTTTTGCCTTTCCCAAACTATTTTGCTGGGTCTTTTATCCGTCTTACTTTTAATTCTTATTTTTTATTCTTATCTCTTATTCTTATTATTATATATTATTTTTTATCCGTCTTGGGGCCATGTCAGTTATGTTTTTAAAACGTCATTCCATCTCACTTACTATTCTTTTTGTTTCATGATTCTAAACTCTACGTCACGACGTTAAATCCCTGGGTGAGTTTTTGGCCTCCTCCATTAATGATCTCCACTGGCTGCGGTCGCTCGCCATTAGCTTCGGTTATTCAGTCCTTCCTGTCCTGCTTCAATTCTCTTCCTTGCAGTCTATTCACTTCTTCCTCGGTCTTCCCCTGGGTCACTTCGACTGGGGCATGCACTCGGTCACAATATTTAATGTCCTGTCATCTGGCATTTCCAACACGTCCAACATGTCCACTTGTCCATCCCATCGCAGTCTTTGGGTCCTGTAGAATCGTCCGATGGTCGCATGTATTGTTTGAACCAACAATATTTTTTCCTCTTGACACGACCATTCTTTTTGCTTTTTTCGTAAGATGGAATTCGTCTCTAAGCGAAATATTCACTTAAAGGCGTCCGTAACAAAAATTAACATCAGGCCATTTATTATCAGTATTTATATTAAATGGGCTATTTATTAAACTTTAAGCTTTTTATGTAAGCTACGTCCGGTAGGATATTATCGTTAAAAATCTAGGCTTTTACGTTTTCTATTAATAATTTATTACCAAATACTAATAACATTTTGCACCCGGAGCCCACGTATTTCACTATCAAAATTATCTCTGAGCAGAACAATTTCTTGTTATTAACACGAGCATATAATATGATACTCCCTGCATACATTAATAGCGATGCTGTTATGAGTAGCAAATACGTGAAGCACCGAGCAGTAGTTTTCCATATTAAATTATGCTTGAAATGTTTACTCGCTCGATAGCACTATATTATTAACTTTGTAAAAATTATTGAATTTGTTAAAAAACTAAACTTGTAAAATATTTTTAATTGTTAAACTAACGTTTAACAATTAAAAATAATATATATATATATTTAAAAATAATATAGTATTTCCCTAATAAATGAAGACATAATTTGTCTCGACGCCACCTAGCGAGGGATTTAACACTAACAGTGTCTCTCTCGCAAAAATAAAGTTGGTTGTTTTCAGGTGGAAAAAATATAATAAGCAGTAATTGTTGAATGAAACACTAGTATATATTGAATCATTTGGCGGGTATAAGATAAGCCGCCATAGCTCAATTGGGAGAGCAGCTGACCGGCAATCAGAAGGGCACGGGTTCAAGTCCCGTTGGCGTCATGTATCTTTTCTCGGAAGATTTTTCAATGTGGATGAGTGTTTCAGGCAGATAGTTATTGCTTATAATAATTGTTACCCTTTGTGCTTTGCATAAAAATCTTGTCTTAAACGTTAGTTTAACAATTAAAAATAATAATTTATTTAATTTATTACGACCGACAGCTTTCGCTTAACAATCATATCTAAGGGTACAAAGTTGAACTGAGTTGGTCGGTTTCAATTTGTACCCTTTTTGCTAAAGTTAAGCGAAACCGGTCGGTGGTAATAAATTAAATAAATTTGATGGTTCTAAAAAAAGTAATTGATTTACTTTATTATTAAATATTTTTATTAAGTTAATACACTGTCATCTTGGATGTGATACAGTCCTTTCAAAGTTGAATTACATTATTTTCACAAGTAAATCAATACTATTCATGAATCAACATCGTGCAAATACAATAAAAAATGCTTACATTTGATAAATAAATGTATTAACCCGTCTGCTTGTTTAGGAATAAATACATACCAAAACACGTTATCGCGTTATACTTTCATAAGACCAAAAACGTCCCAGAACGACCTTACATTTTATAGCTATATATCTCTCTTCCTCTCATGTAAACATATGTGTTTTTCTTATAACCAGAAAGAGATCGAAATAATGCTTCTTAATATCTTTGAAATATGAAAGCTATCTTGCATAGATATTTTACAATCTCGATCCAAAGTGACGGTTAGACTGGCTTACGCGCGAAACCGAGGCTTCCGGATTGTGAGCTGCGAATATATTGAACCAAGCAGACGGGTTAATTTGAACTTGACTGGCGTAGAACTAACCTCAGCATTCATAGAAAATAGTACGTCAGCATTAATACAGGTTAATCGAAACGAGCATTTATGGGAGATATGGGGTTAGTGCTTCATCGATAAAATTGAAGCCGAACATTATATGATCAGAAAAACTTTTTTATTTCGAAATTTTAATATAATTGACAGAATATGATTACTTACCTCAGGTTTTTTGTTGAATGTATGATATATTGCAATAATAAATTGCATTAATATGGCAATTCGTCCTTTCAACCACTGGAGCGCTTTATGCCACAAAACGGCACTATTTATAATATCTCGGCTTACTTTGCTGCCAATTTTTCGTAATGCAGGTAATTAAGCAGAAGTTTACGATTTTATAATATATTTTTTATAAAACCTACAAATAAGAGATAATCGTCAAAAGATAGGTGAATTCATTGGCTATATATGAATATTATTAATTAATTAATTGGATATAATATATGCTATATATTAATTGGCTATATATGTAGAATTATAATCAGTTTGTATGTCTCCATATCAAAATTCGGAGATAAGATTTTTTTTAATGTGGGCGGAAAATATTCATAACAATCACCAAAAATTTTCGAGCAATCGGAGAAAAAAGTTTTAAATTGCGCTGTCGCTCCAGTGGTTAAAAATGTTTATTTCCAAAATGTATTTATAGTTCATCCTTTCTAAACAAAAAAGCAGAAATCTGTTTTAAAATAACGGTTTGCTCTAACGCAGAGGTTCCCAACCTTATCTGGCTCACCGCCTAATAAAGTCAATAATAAAGTTTTTTACAAAAAAGGAAAGTGTTTAGATGTTTGCAAAGGGAAGATAAACGTGCATTATGTAAAATCACATCAAGCATTAAGTAGCGCGGAATTAAATTTAAACCCAGGAGTTGCGGGTTAGATAAAATCTAGTAGAGAAGCGTTCTCACGAAGAGAAATATTCGCAAAATCTTTGAAGGAACATTCAATTAATTGTTAGACATGATAATTAGTAATAACTCAAATCGTTTTTAAATTTAATAATCCCAAAAACTAATAACAAAAAAACTGTTTTGGGTAGGTATTTCTCTTGATTAAATCGCTCTTCATTTGTCCTCCATTATTTTATTACAATGGAAGTTTCTCCGAGGAACTAGCGTCATTGATCCCCTCGGCACCGGTGCATAGTCGGGAAACACGCCAAACACGCGCCCAACATTTGTACACGGTTGACATTAGTCACATGAGAACGGGTCGTTTCTATGACTCGTTCTTGAGTTCAACGGCTCGGCTGTGGAACGATTTACCGGCCTCTGTGTTTCCTCCCTTCTACAACATGGGTCTCTTCAAGACCCGTGTTAACTCCTTCCTTTCCTCAAAAGACCCTCCACACAGCATCTCAAAGATGACATAGGCCCTGAGGGAAGTTATTTTCCTAAGGGCCTCCTGTGAGGAGTTAATGTAAAAAAAAAAAAAAAACTTTATATAACTAGAGGGTTTCTCAGATGCACTGAAATAAGACAATTATTGATCTTTTATGGTACTTGTACATACCCATCTACGTATTTCACTTTAATTTTTTATCGAGGAATGAGGGTGTGTCTCATAGTGAAAATTTGTCATTATCTACACATAAAGCAGATATGTCGTGGACACCTACGTAGAAAATAAGAATACAAAAAAACTGAGATACGATTTTAGATTTTCACGGCCAAAAGTATTTTTGTTTTTAGTTTTTAGTTTTTGTTTTTTGTTTTTAGTTTTTGTTTTTTGTTTTTAGTTTTTGAGATATCATGCCGTGTTGCGCTACTTCCTTTTTTAGCCAACATTTCGGACAGCGTTACAGTGTCCATCATCAGTGCAGATGTGTCAGATGCGGGCTGAAGGACACTATAACGCTGTCTGAAACGTTGGCTAAAGAAGGAGGTAGCGCAACACGGCATAATATCCCAAAAAAAATTCTCATAAATTGCATTGCTTCACTGGCTGAGCCGATTTGTCTATTGTTTAATCAATCGCTTGATACAGGTTGCTTCCCGGACATTTGGAAACGTTGTTATCTAACACCTATACTAAAAAAGGGTAATAAAAGTGATGTCACTAACTATAGACCTATATGTAAGCTATCTATAATTCCGAAACTTTTTGAAAAATTACTTCTTGATAAAATTTCCCCATATATAAACCATCTCATTGTTCCAAATCAACATGGATTTTTATCTGGCAGGTCAACTCTGACAAATCTCTCATTATATGAAAACTTTATATCAAATGCATTAGCTAACAAAACTCAAGTCGATTCCATATACACAGATTTTATCAAGGCCTTTGACAAAGTGTGCCATAAAATTCTACTGGTTAAACTACGTAAGCTCGGTATTGACGGAAAACTTTTAGACTGGTTTGCAAGCTATCTATCTGATAGAGTTCTACTTGTAAAAATTAATTTGTTCTATTCCAATCAATTTATAGCTACCAGTGGTGTACCTCAAGGGTCCCATTTAGGCCCAATTTTGTTTTTATTGTTCATAAATGATATTGTTGACATATTTGATAAAGATGTAGATGTATTGCTTTTTGCAGATGATTTAAAAATATTTAAAATCATCAAAACCGCTGAAGATTGTGCCTGTCTACAAAATAATTTAAACAAATTAATTAGTTGGTGCTCTATTAACAAACTTTACCTGAACATAAATAAGTGTTATTTAATAAGTTTTTACAGAATAAGTCAACCAATTATTCATCCTTATGAACTTAACAACTCTACCCTTACCTCTGTCAAAGAAATTAGTGACTTGGGCATAAATTTCGACTCTAAATTAAACTTCATATCCCATATAAACTCAATCTATAATAAAGGTATCAAAATGCTTGGCTTCGTTCTTAGAAATTCCAGAGGTTTCAAGAATATTTCAACTTTAAAAATTTTGTATACATCCTTAGTACGTAGTCAAGTCGAATATAACTCCTCGATCTGGTCCCCCCATTTTAAAATACATTCAGATTCAATCGAAAAAATTCAACACAAATTCTTAAGACATATTAATTTTAACCTCGGTATTCCCATTGAAAACATAAATTATAATTACTTGATGAAAGAATTAAATTTACTAAGACTGTCAGATCGAAGAATTATATCAGACTTAATATTTATGTTCAAAATTGTAAATGGTAGAATAGACAGTCCTGATCTAACTAAGCTCATTGAATTTCATATTCCCACGAGAACCACTCGTTCTAAAATCCTTTTTAAATGTAACAATAATCGGACTGAGTATACGAAACACTCACTTTTACCTAGGTTGCATGAAGTTACTAATAGATATGCAGATGTGATAGATCTATTTAACTGCACGGAACAGAGGTACAAGACGGCTATGCTATCATATTTTTTTAGTCACTATTAATTTTATTTCTATTATAGATTTTTGCATGTAAATGTATCTCCGGTGTCACTTCCCAATGTATCGTCACAATTAACTGTTATACATACACTATTTTACCATTACTAATATTTTGAATATGAATTTGTGACATGTAATTAATGTTTATGGCATACTTATGCCGTTTGTATTAAATAAATAAATAAATAAATAAATAAATAAAAACTAATAACAAAAATACAAAAAATCTGTTTTGGGTAGGTATTTCTCTTGATAAAAACGCTCCTCATTTGTCTTCCATTATTTCATAAGCCACATTTTCCGGATGGAAGTGGTAGGACTATCAATATTCTGAGATCATTTTGTAACCCGAGAAGCTCTATTTTCTAGGTATGCATACATAACTATAAGGATTTCTGAAAAAACATTACCAAAACAAAAACAAAAAAACACAGGTAATCTATCAGTAATACCCAAACACCGATTGGACGGTTCATCGTCCGCCATTTTCCCACGAGACCACACCGTCCTCTGGATCCCACCAACGCTTTTTAGGAACCACTGCTCTTGCGTCATCAAATTTGAACTGCTTCTTTCGTCTGAAATTTTTAAGTCATCAATACAACTATTTTGTACATGGCAATGGCTGATGATTTGAAAACAATAAAGAGCAAAAAAAATAACATTTTTTTTTTTATTATTTTCAAGTAAATACATTTCGCGGGGTCGCTTTTTTTAAACTAGAGTCAGGGAACATAAACTTTGTTTACGAAATGATAACTACTCTGAGTGTGCTAACCATCTAATAGAGACAGGCCATAGCCTAAAAAAAAACAAAGTTTAAACATTTTTATTTATTTTTTTATTTATATATATTTTTTTTACAGTTTTTTAGAGAAAATGTGTCCTAACTGGTGTACCCCGTTCTAAGGACACATTGTATAAGTTTTATTATTTGAATTATAAGTAAATACCTAATCTATGTTAGAATATTGCCAAGGAAAATTATTAAGTTAGATCTAAAAGAAAGTACAAAACAAGCATTATTCTTTGTTGGGTTGCAAAATTGAATCTATTTTCTTCCTTCCCATGTCCATAATCCATATTTTTATGCTTCTTTTGAAGGCGGTTATTTTTTTTGTGGTTTTCATTGCAAGAGGGAGTAAATTAAATAATTTTACAGAGAAGTATTCCATATTTCTTTGTCCAAAAGTCGTTTTAGTTGTAGGTTGGTAGAATGTATGTTGTAATGTAGATCTTGTGAATCGGCCCGAGTTCGTCTGTGTAAAGTTATCCTGATTTTTGAATGCGTACATTAGAATGTCTTTTGTATATAATTGTTTTAGTGACATTAAATTCAGCGCCTTTAAAACCTAGTCTGTAGGGGTTCTGATGGGTACTCTAAGTATAATTTTCAGAATTGCCCTTAGGACTGGTTTTATAGTGGAATCGCATGAGCTTCCCCATCCGATAAGACCATATTGTAGTTGAAATTGGGCTAAGGTATAATAGATTTTAATTAGCTGTTCTTTATCTAAAATGTTGCTTATTGTTTTGAAAAAATAGGTTAGTTTTTTTAATTTGTTGCTCACATTTTCCGCTTGGGAGTTCCAATTTAAGTTTTGATCAATTATTATTCCAAGATATTTTATTGTTCGTATTTCATTCAATTTTGGACAGTTGCAAGGAGTTTCTCGGTTCACGTTTATACAGTCTTTATGAATTTTTATGTTTAGGTTTGTATTGAGGTTATCCGTCTGTTTGTTGTGGATTTTGAATTTAATATAATTAGTTTTTGTATCATTTAGTGTTAGTGAATTTGAATCAAGCCATTGTTTTACCCGATTCATCCCTTTTTCAGCTTTTTCAAATACAGTCTCCTATGACTTTCCATGGAATAGAAGGACTGTGTCATCTGCAAAACTAATGACTGAGCCGTGACAGTTTAGTTCACATAAATCATTTATTTATTATTAATTTTTTAAACTTTATTAGTAAAATCTCAAATTATAATATTTAATTAAAATGAAGACAATATTAGCGAAACTCAATCTAAATCTGGAGACAGAAAAATCAGAAAAGATATTTTAGATTGATACAGGACCCTTTGCTTACATGTAAGCAAAGGGTCCTGGGTTCGAGTCCCAGCGGAGCCAATATCTTTTCTGATTTTTCTGTCTCCAGATTTAGATTGAGTTTCGCTAATATTGTCTTCATTTTAATTAAATATTAAATCATTTATATATATCAGGAATAAAATCGGGCCTAAGACACTGCCTTGCGGGACTCCATATTGGATTTGTATTGGTTGACTTGATTCATTTTGAATCCTGACTAACTGTAACCTTTCTGACATATAGTTTTTAATGAGGTTTAGTTCACGTCCTGAGATTCCAATCTTTTTGAGTTTTTCTAGAAGATATGTGTGATCAATTGTATCGAAGGCTTTACTTAGATCTAAAAATATTCCGATACACTTATTTCCGTTATCGAGACTATGTTTTATACTTTTTACAATAGAGGCGATGGAATCGGAGGTTCCTATATTTTTTCTAAATCCGTATTGATTTTCAGATAGTATGAAGTTTGTTTCAAGATATTGAGTGAGCTGCTTCTTTATGAATTTCTCTACTATTTTGAAAGATTATTCAATATTGTTATCGGTCTATAGTTATTTATATCCGCTTTATTGCCAGTTTTAAAGATTGGTATAACAGAACCCATTTTAAGCGTTTCGGGAAAAATACCCTCCATGATACATCTGTTCACAAGGTGGGGGAGTGGTTGAATTATTTCATCTCTAGTTGATTTAATTATTCTCATTGAGATGCCATCTGATCCTGAAGTTAGTGTTGGTTTCATTGAATCTATAATGCTTTTAATGTCATCTGCTGTAACTGTATTTAATTTAAAGGTGATATTATTTGTAAGTGTGTTGTTAATTTCATTATCAGTATAAGGAGGTTTAATTATTTTTTTAGCTAAATTAGAACATAGGTACATTGGTAGGTACATTGCAATGTACCTACTCGTAAATTTATAAGTATATTAATTTATGCGTTTTAGAAACTTCAGAAATTAACAAAAAAATTAAATCGAAAATTAGTTGTAAATCACCTTTACACTTACGATGTTTCCATGTAATGTTGACTCCTCCCACTGTTCTCCCCCTCCATCGAAATTCCCTCTCCCACGACCCCCCACCTAATTAATTTTTGTACTTGCAGAGAACTTTTAAGTTAGTTTTATGTTTGCTCGTGAATGACACGGATGTGTCGAAACCGGTCGCAAAAAATAAAAAAAATTAAAGTAACTAATGTTCATTGAAAATTAAAAGTCTTCAAAACAAAAAGGATTTAATTTGATGGCACGTCTATGACCTCATTAAACATTTCTTTAGAAAAATGGCACGTTGATACGTAAAGGTTTGCCATCCCTGATCTAGATATTCTAGACAGGATTAAAATATCATAAGACCAAAAATGTCCGGAGCGACCTTACATTTTAAAAGCTATACATCTCTCGTCCTTTCATGCAACCTATGTATTTTTACTTTTAACCAGAAAGAGAACGAAATAATGCTTCTTATTGTATTTGAAATATGAAAGCTATCTTGCATAGATATTTTACAATCTCGATCCAAAGTGACGGTTTCAGAATTTTCGCGCGAACCTAAGGCTTCCGGATTGTGAGGTGCGAATATATTGAACCAAGCAGACGGGCTAAAATATTTGATGCAAAAACTTTATAATTTTTTTAGACATTTGGAAATATAAAAGGGTGCCCCGTATATATTTTTTTGTTTTCATACGTTTTTGAAGCACGCCAATACACATAAAGATCTGTGTGAAAAGTATAGGTTTTACAAATTTACCCCCTGCTGTCCCCTACCGCTACTATGTCTCAATCTCTCCCTTTGCCCCTCCCTCGTACCAAACCCCTCTGACGCCACTTTCCTGCGAATCCACTCTCACGCGTCCCGTTATAGCCCATTCACATGGTTCATTTATCTTTCATTTCGTGATTTCATTCCACCTCTTTCCCTCGAAATGAACCGTGTGAACACGAAAGTGAAGAGAGACAGTGCCGAATGACGCATTCCAACAATGTTGGAATGCTTCCTTCGGCACTGTGCACTCGCAACCGGAATTTAACATCACGTGACGCGAATGATGTGTGTGAACACTCAAGTGAACAGTCTTTCACTCACGAATTAGTCGGCCGAGAATGTTCTGGCGTGAGGACGAGTAGCCGGAGCGGCTTAAACGTCAAAATGCTCCGTTTAGTTCGCTTTTCGAAATAACTCCTATACGTCATATAGAAATCGTTGTTTCTCCCTTACTATCATAGTGAAAAATATAATCTAAACGGTATTGGAAAGAGAAAATAATGTTCTATATATTCAATATAACAACTAAACACAAAATAATACGAATGTACACTTTTATGGAACCAAAGTTTCTGATCGAATTTGAAAAAAAATTTATGAAACATTGTGATTTTTTTTATGAATTAGTTTTATATGAAACGACAAAAAAGTGAGGTGACAGAAACTTTTATAATTTATTTGTCAAACAAAATAAGTGTGTGTTTTTACATTTTTTTTGTTACCAGTAATTTTAGTTAGAATAAAAGCAAGGAGAGCCATTTTTTAAACTTTTATAAGTTTACATTAAAAATTATTCTATTTAAAAATCTACGTGGTTATTTTTAATAACAAATTTTGAAAGGATATTTCATCACCTGTCCAAAACAGTTTTTAGTTTTTGGATACATTAATAAATATTCCATTTATATGGATTTTATTGCAAGCCGAGGCCTATTTTGGAATAAAAAAAATTTCATGGTGCAAACATACTGGTAGATATCAGTTTTCAGGTTATTATTTAACCATATGTTCATTTTATGGTGCTAAAATTTATTTACTGTTTACAAGAATCGCCAATTTCTCGTAATTTAGTTCGACGTTATCCGAAATGTCAATTGAAATCGTAAATATTCCCGAACTTCAGCGCCGGACGAATTCCAATGCGCGCCGCGACTACGCTCGACGACTTCGTAGCGAGAATGTCGAGTGAACTCTTCCTTCTAAGGAACCGTCTGAACACGCGGTGAAACGAGAATGGAACATTTCATCGAGTAAACCTTCATCCGAGTGAACCATGTGACTTCAGCATTACGCCCCCCGCGCCCGTTCTGTGTCTCCCTCCCCCCCGCGTTCCCTTTCCGCCTACCCCGCCTTATCCTATCTCTCTTCCCCCCTCCCGCGAACACCTCCGCTTTTCATTCGTTCCCTAAACTAAATGAAATACACATATTTTTTACACACTCAATTTAATTTTAAATAAATTTCATAAAGCCAGAACTCACCATTATATATATATAGAAACCTTCACGGGCGTGCGCACAACAAATGGAAAAGTTTCATCGCTCTCGGATGAATGGCATAGGAAATAATTGCATAACGCCAGCGTTCACTGTTATGTATAGAAACTTCCGCCATCGTGCGCACAACTAATCCACCAAAGTTTCATCGCAATCAAATCAATGGTATAGGAACGCATACGGGACAAACAAAGAAAATTTCATTTTTATACATAACTAGCGGACCCGGCCACATGTTGCTGTGGCTAACAAAACACAACGCCATTACCCAACCTTTATAAAATCCACACTACCCGCTTGCCAGCTGCCCGCTGCCTGAATCGAATCTTTGAATTTCTCAGCTTTTCTCTACTATAATAAGCATGTATTATACATATAAACCTTCCTCTTGAATCACTCTATCTATTGGTGAAAACCGCATGAAAATCCGTTGCATAGTTTAAAAGATCTATGCGCACATACATTTTGAGCGACTTCATTTTATACTATGTAATGATGATGATGAAGAAGATTTTGTTTTCTAAAAATAGAAATAAAAACACATTTATTTATTTTGTCAAACGTTCAGAAATAGAATATCATTAATTAGATAGGTGTAAGAAAGGAAACGTTCTCCGTTATTGAAACGGGGGTATTGACATAACTTCCAGTTCGGATTACTCGTCTCCCGTCGGTCGCCTGTGCCCAGATCTCAGCGAGATAGGTACAAAGATCAAACTTCTGTTAGTTGATTGGTTGATAATTTATGTAGATTAGCGGTGAGGAAGCCATTGAAGACTGTGAGTAAACACGGACTGGGGATGGTGTGCTTTCGAAGTACGGATAAACCAACGGTCCGGAAAGTGCAGGCGTAGTGGTCGCTTAATTATATATTTAGATTACACCTCGATAATATTCCGGAGTTCGAAATATACGTAGGATGAATCCAAATTTGCATCATTATGATTAGGTTATGAAATATATCCACGAATTGAACGTTACACTATATAACTGTGAATAAAATGAAGAAATTATATTGTTCGAGGTATGGTTCGAATTCGGTATCAAAGTTAATATTATGCAAATTGTTAATTATTGTCGTCAAACGAATAATAGAAATCGGAAGATTTTCTTTGATGAATTATTTGAATTTTATATTTTTTTTATTTTCTCGATTGAATGATGTGGATTTCGGAAGTTAAGTTTTCGGAATGTGAATTTTGGAAGTGGAAATTAACCCACTTCCTGGCATCCGATCGAGCTGAAACGTGGCAGATAGACTCGTCGTTATGACAATGCATTCTCCCAACTTAATATATATATTATTCTGAAATTCGAAGAAATTAACGCATTTATACGAAATAAATTGCGACCATTAAAAAAGACATAGCACGATCAAGTGAATCAGATACTTGAGTCGGGTCATGTCAAAAGTCAGAATAATAGAAGAGAATGTATGAGACGATGTATGAATGTGAGTGAGGCAAAGAGTGTGTGCCAAGACCGAGTTGTTTGGCGGTCCGTCCTCTCTGCCTACCCCTGCGGGGAAACGGCGTGATGGTTAGTTAGTTAGTTAAAAAAAAAGGCCTGATTGTTAGCGCGGTTGACCCCGATCACTGGGTGAGAAGGTTACCGTTATGACTTCAGTCAAACCGAAAAAAAAATTTAAAAGGCGTTTGAAAATAGATGTATTATAATTTAATTTAATTTGCGGGTAGATTTGTTTCCATCATATCTTAAGATGTCCTATTAAGATACTATTTTGATTAATGTTTACGACGAATTGGCTTACAGTATGAACCTCAAAAAATGTGCTACGGAGCTTTTACTAGCTTTTCTATGTATCCAACAAAAACCACAAAAAAAAATGTTTTTTCATGACTTAACTATGAAGTAATACAAGAAACAATTTAAAAAAAAACACCCCTTTATGGCTAAGACTATTTTTGAGGTTTTCCATGTTCTAACTTTTTTTCGTTATTATAAAATTATGCACAAAATGAATAAAAACCACTTTTAGCCTCGTGCAAAAAGACGCTCGATTTTAAAATTTTGCAGGCATGAGATTCGAAATATTTCTAGCGTTTATATTCCTCCTAATGCTCCTGAAGGTGATATTTGTTAATGCTAAAAAAACTTTCAACGGCACTGGCATGATGAAGTTAGCACAGTTTTAAATTTTAAAGTTAATGCCATCACTTTCGGTAGTAAAGTTAAGCTATGGGAATGAGCTATGAAACCTTCTCGTATCTTTAAAAAAATACCAGATATCATGATTATTGAAAACAATTTTCTTTAAATATTTAATTCAATAGTAGTATTAAAACTCGTTTGGTACGTAAAAACTGATAGTGAAAATAATTAAACCATTATCCTTTATGCGGTCGCGCGGCGTCGAATCAACCGTCCAGAGCGTCCGGGTCCCTTCCATCACTGTTATGGCCTATCTTGCATTATTTTCATTTGCTCTGTCGAGTAACCTGAGATAGAATTATGGCGAAGTAATGAATATTTGTACTATTCATCCCATATACATCTACCTCCGCACTGTGCGTAGGATTCAAAGTTCAGTAAAACTAAATTCGGCTACAAGCGCCTGGCTCAGCTAATTAATCAGGAGAAAGCACTAGGAAACAATTGAGACAGTATTACAAAATTCTCCTGCTAAAAATGAGGGAGTTGAAAACCCACAACGCATGAATATCTGCCGCGATCATATCACATTACACATGAAACAGGCAGCTGCATAGTATGGTGACCTAATGTATCTTCTCAAGTAAATGTATTAATTATGTAACATGTACTTATAAATAAATAGTTTAAAATATTTTGATATTAGCTAGATTTTAATTAATTATTACAATAAAACATGAATAAGTGAATTTGCTGAAACCGTTTCATCATTTCATTCGACATGATGAATACAAACATGTATTGAGTGTAAAAAAAATTCTGGACAAATTACCCTTCTCCGTAAATCAAAATTTCATAGTTATTGAAGAACACAGCGAAATGAAGCAGTGAATATTCCGTGAATAGGTCACTATTTCAATCTTGAATAAGTTCCAAGTATAAACGTGAGAGGTGCAGTACTTGAAAATGCCTCCTTACTCCACGTCTATTTCTTCATATCCCGAGGGAACACAAACATTCAAACCCACACTTTCTGAAATCTGTAATAATATATGGAAATGTGAGTAGTGGAAATACGTATAGTGGAAATATGTGGTAATTCCAGCCTTGGAAGTGAAGCCTTCTACGAGTTCTGCGCGCGGTAGTTGCCTGTGACTAGTCAGCCATGTGAATTAATGTCAAGATATCGCGATTGCTTCAGCTATCTTATCGGCAACGCAAGACTGGAGCTATTTGCTTTTAAATTTATGGCTTACCTAATATGTAAGTAGTTACATCCTGAATGCTCTGCTTGCCTTGTAATTTACTCTAGTCGAGTTCGTATTTTTAAATTGTCTACGTTGGATTACGTTCATTCAAATACGGGAGAAAATGTAAAATCTAAAATGTAGAGCAGGCATTATTTGAATCAACACGCTGTTTCCACTGTTTGGAATATTCCACGAATCGCATTTTTTCCAATAAAATTCATCGTTGTGTTTTTATTTTTAGCCCTCCGAGGTTTTATTTGCTGATGGAAAAATCTTTGATATTTGAAGAATCCACAGAAAATACCGAGGCTTATATTTGTATTATTCAACCCGAATAATACATTTTATGCTAATGTTCAAAGGGAAATATTGGCAGCAAGATTTGAACCTTCTTGCATTTTTGTACCCGTACGCGTTTTCAAACCATTTTTTAAAATTTTTTTTATTTTATGTGAAACCACAAAAGTCTCTCTGCCGCCTGGAGCTGTGGAATTATAGTATCCCTTGGAAGAGAAAAAAAGCGAAAAATTTACTAAATGCAGTCATCACCAGCTTTCGAGTTTAAATGCCGGTCTTATCAAGAAAAATATTGTACACACTATCGAAAAAATGTACGAGTATGTGCTTTATTGGCTCCCACGACCTTCTGTCCGCTAGACCGGCTAGAGCTAGACCAATAAGAGATCAAAAAAAATATATATATAAATATATGTATATTTTTTATTATTATTTTTGTATTTGAATAATAAAAGATACAATATCCTACTAATATTATAAAGGCGAAAGTTTGTATGGATGTATGTTTGTTACTCTTTCACACAAAAACTACTGAATAGACTGTAAAAATTCTTTCACTAATAGAAAGCTACATTATTTGCGAGTACTATAGGCTACATATATTTGTAAGCTCTGGAATTATGAATTATCTCTGGGGTTATGAAATTATTTATCATACGTTTTCTGTCCCCAACAAAATCGAGTTATTGCAAACGTCAGAAGAAAAGCAAACAAATTGTTTTCTTGGAAACGATGTTTTTTTAATTTTTTTAACAGGCCATTCACCCTAGAAAGAGAGCTTTGTTGGCGTCGCAGTTAATATCTATCTCTAAAAATGAATCGCCGAAATGTATGTATGCGCATAACTTCCGAACGACTGCTCCAAATTGGATAATTCTTTTTTGTTCGTTATTTTGTATAAAAAACCGTTGAGCTCTGGTATTATGAAATTTGTATAAAAATTTTAATAGGTGGCACGGGAGCTGTTTGAAAACTGAATGTACAGGGAATGAATGTGTGGAATGTGAGAGGTGTGAGAGGGGGAGTGGGTGGAGGGGGATGGGGAGGGGTAGGGAGGTTGATGGGGGGAGTGGAGTGGGGAGAGGGAAGGTGGACTTGGCGGAGTAGGAATCCCCCTAATACCGAGCAAAGCCGCGGGAAAAAGCTAGTAATAAAATAATACATAACCATCTTAATACTAATTTCAATTCCCGGTTAGTGGAGAATTATTTTCGAGTCTAACTGGGTAGTTAGTCTACTTACTAATTTTTTAATTTTTTTTTTTATGTTCTTCCATAATAAGCAAATGCTTGTGTGTATGGGAGGAGGTAGTATTTGTTTAGTTATTTAGAATTTTATGATATATGTATATGTTATATATTCATTATCTTACGATACTTCTCTCTTTTCTTTTTTTTCCTTTTTTCCATATTTTTGGTAGCTGCCTTTTTTAAACGAAAACAATTGTTCGAAGAACTGATTTGTAAAATGGAAAAAAAATGGACGAAGATAATATTGTATATTCCGAAATTGAAACGTGATATTGATAAAAATGACTTAAAAATAAGTCATTTCACAAGTGTCAGGGGCCGAATTGGTTAAGGCGCTCGTCCCGGAAAGACGATAGATCCTGGATACGAGTCCCAGCTGCGACGGTTAGCTTTTTATTTTTCTGCGAGTTGTTATTTTTCATATATATACTGTTATCATTATTATTAACCTGATTCAAGATTTGGCCACGCGATAATATATGCCACTACAGCCAACGAGCTTTCCGCTAACCCAACCCAATAAGAATGCGATCGTGCGGTGGTTTTTTATGAAATATTTATTTGAAATTTTTCGTGGCTTTCATACTGTATTTAAAAAAGTTCCAACGCCTCACTGACGCCCCTAGGTGATACCAAAAACCACCCACAGCGAGATGTTTCAACTTCCTCAATGAAAAATTTAAGAATACCTTTCGGTGAGGATGAAAAAAGTAATCACTGTGCTTTGAAAACATCCATGACCGATTTAAATAAAGATTTTATCCGCGTAATGAAGTTCGTGACATCGCGACACGACGCAACATCAAGGACATACTTTTTCTCCCCGAGAATGTGAGATAAGTAGTACCTACATCTTTTTTCTATTTATAAATTTCTAGCACCATATTTCGAAGTAATTGAAAAAAATTTGCGCAATATTGAGGGAACCAAATGACAAGAAATCGTACCGGAGCGGAATAAAGTTAATCTTTATCGAAAAGTATGCTCACAGAACGGAAACTAACTTATAATGTATTATTTTTAACTAAGCGTACAAGTATGGCCAAATGAAGAAAACTGTTGATAAAAATAAGCAGAGAAATTGCGTTCAAGCGAATAAAAGATCACGAAATATCCGTTGGTAAGTGTAGGAAAATATTTTATAAGCCCTTCGACAACACGACAAAAATTGTGAGTACCGGTGGGAATTTTTTTATTATAATAACCACTGGAGCGCTTTTTGCTACAATATGGCACTTTTTAAAATATCTCGGATTGCTTTGCTGCCAATTTTGGAAAATTTTCCCTTATTTGTAAGTAATTAAGTAGAATTTAACGATTTTATAAATTTTTTTTAAAATCCTATGAATATGTGATAATCGACAAAAGATAGGTGAATTCATTGGCTGTATAAAACTACAATCAGTCAAACCATATTAAAATTCGGAGGTATGATTATTTTTAATGTGGGCGGAAAATATTCGAAATGATTACCAAAAAATCTCGAGCAATCGGAGAAAAAAGTTATAAATTGATAAAAGTTATAAATTGATAAATAAAAAAATGTGATGCAAGTGGCCTAGTGTCGCATTACCAAAGAAGACAGGCACGACGAAATGTGAACAACACAGAACTCTTAGCCTAATATCCCATGCCTCAAAAATATTGACTAATATCGTTCTAAAAAGAATCGAACCAAAAGAAGAGAACATCCTTTCCGAGGACCAGTATGGCTTTAGAAGAGGTGTAGGAACCAGATAAGCAATATTGTCGCTACGAATAGATACTATCAGAAAAGAGATAGACGAATAATCCAGGCGCTATACAAGAATGAGGCCGCTAAAATTAGATGTGACAACGATACAAAAGAAGCCAGTATAAGACAAGGGGTGAGACAAGGACACTCTCTGTAACCTGTTCTTTTTAACGCTTATATACAGAGTGCGATCGATGACTTGAGAGAGAGAATGAGTCACAGAAAAGGAGTAGATAAAGATACACGGGCAAAAGGTGGATATGATAAGGTTTGCTGACGATATTGCTATGGTTGCCAAAAGCAAAGAAGAACTGCAAGAGGCCTTAACTTAAAGCATTCTTCAAAATAACTACAACATGAAGATAAATAAAGACAAAATAAAGCTGCTGACTGAAGGCCGAACGCAACATCAAATGAGAGTAGAGATGTCAGGAGTTCCACTAAAGAACACCAAGGAGTTTGTATACCTCGGGAGCAAAATAACATGGGACGGTCGGTCTAAGAGCGAGGTCGACAGCCGTATACACCAGGCTAGGCTTGCATTCAATAAAAGGTCGAAAATAATAGAATCGAATAATAGGACCTAAAACTGAGAATACTCCTCATCAAGATCTATGTATGGAGTATTTTGATGTACGGCTGCGAAACATGGTGCCTATCCAAAAGAGATAAACGGAGACTAGAGGCTTTTGAGATGTGGTCCTATAGAAGACTATTAGGAATTTCCTAGAGATACCACATTACAAATGAGGAGGTTCTCCAAAGAGTCGAAGGAGGAAGACACCCGCTCAGGACCTTGTCCGAAAGGCGTGCAAGATGGATCGGCCATGTAATACGACAAGAAGGCCTCTTGCATGCCATAATGGAGGGTATGACCGAGGGGACACACTCTAGGGGACGCCTACGCCGAGAGTACCTGGAGGACCTGCTGGTGGACGTGCGCTGCTCATCATATTATGCAGACTTCAAAAGAGCCGCACAAGACAGAATAAAAGAGAACGGAAGAAGACAGAATGGAAGAGAAGAATAGAGGAATTTGCTGCAAACCAATCCCAGGATTGAAATCAGAGAGAGATAGGTTTGTTTTCTGATTTTCAATGCATTTTAGCGGGCTAATAACCATTTAAAATTTAAATGCAGTTCCCATTTTCTTTGTAAGACGCAACTTTTGAGACCACGGGCGTTTCTGAATACAAAAGTAGAAATAATTGACATACCCTAATGCTCAATGTTGGTATAATATAGGTATATTGGGAAAACAAAAACAAAAAAGATGTTTAATTAAATGAAGACAATATAAGCGAAACTCAATCGAAAATCTGAAAACAGAAAAATCAGAAAAAGATATTGACACATCTGGGACACGAACCCAGGATTAATGTTGTCCCAGATGTGTCAATATCTTTTTCTGATTTTTCTGTTTTCAGATTTTCGATTGAGTTTCGCTTATATTGTCTTCATTTAATTAAATATTACAATTTGAGGTTTTACTCATAAAGTTAAAATAAAAATAAAAATATTCATCCTAGACTTGCAGAAAAGTCAATAGATGTCGCATATTAAATAAAATGGATAAAGATTTATCCAGACACTATCTAGAGAGCATTTAGTTCGGGTTTGAATCTTGCAATCATACATAAAGATAGCAGCCAATAGTATATGCGTTAAGAAAAATGAAGATAGTGTGGGTGGTTCTTAGTCGAAGTATGATACAGTTAAAAGTGACCGAATTGGATATCGACACGGTGGCGCAGTGGTTAGCGCGTTCGCCCGGTAAGCGAGAGGTCCTGGGTTCGTGTCCCAGATGTGTCAATATCTTTTTCTGATTTTTCTGTTTTCAGATTTTCGATTGAGTTTCGCTTATATTGTCTTCATTTAATTAAATATTACAATTTGAGGTTTTACTCATAAAGTTAAAATAAAAATAAAAATACAAAAAAGATGATTTTTAATACGTAAGAAGACATTCCAGTTTATGATCTAAAACAAATATAATCATCGTTTTACGATTGTCAGCACATAATTAGCAAAAATAAAATCTAAGTAATCTTAAATAAACAGTATTGTATGATTATATGAAAACCAATTATTTGTATGCACCACTAAATCAAAATTATCAACACGTTTAAAAATAATTAATAAATAAATTAATCACCACTATTTGTATCGTCTATAGGAACTTATTTGTTTGTAGTTGCTTGTCTTCTAATATTTTTCTTAGTTTTAAATTCGTGTTCACGAAGAAACCATCGGTTTTGAAACATGTTGAAAATTTTGACTAAATATTAGGTCCTTACATATGAAATTGGCGTTTTGCCGTACTGGAAACTTTGATCTCAAATATCTTCTCTTTGGTTAGGAATTTCAATTCAATTTTATACAGCTATTTTACTAATGTATTTGTGTTTCGAAAATTATAATTTATTTGTTTTTTCATTAATTGTTTTTTTTTTGCGTCACTTAGTTTACAAAATGGAAAACTTGAAATATCGCGTTATTTACGAGTACGAGTTCCACTGTGGCACCAGTGCTGCAGAAACCGCTCGAAGGATTAATGATGTGTATGGCGACGGTGCGCGGTGCCGCAAAAGAAAACACAGTGCGTTTTTGGTTCCAACGCTTTCGTTCTGGAAATTTCGGCCTGCAGAACAAGCCCCGTGGACGGCCGGGGACCAAAGTTAATAATGAAGAAGTGAAGGCTATTGTGGAAGCGGATCCATCGCAAACCACGTCCGAGTTAGCTGCAGGCTGCGGTGTTAGTGATAAAACTGTTTTAATCCACTTGAAGCAAATTGGGAAGGTGAAAAAGCTTGAAAGGTGGATACATCACGAATTGAGTGAAGCAAATCAACAAACGCGCGTTGATCGCTAGGCCACACACTGCACAACAAATGTCTACCAAATTAGAGGAGCTTCAATTGGAATGTCTAAGACGTCCACCGTACTCTGCGGATCTTACCCCAACAGATTACCATTTTTTTCGAAATTTGGATAACTTCTTGCAAGGGAAAAAAATCAACTCCGATGGGGCAGTCCAAACCGCCTTCAAAGATTTTATTGATTCCCGTCCGAATGGTTTTTTTAGTAAAGGGATCGATGAACTATGAGATGGCAAAAGTGCATAGATAGCAATGGTACATACTTTGATTAAATAAATATATTATATTTAAAAAAAATCGACTTTATGTTCCTCCCATACAAAGCGCCAATTTCATATGTAAGGACCTAATAAGTGGTGTAGACAAAGCAATTTATTTTTGTACCTTAGAGATATTGAAAGAAGGGTAAATGCAGGTAACTCTATTAATGGTAATTCTATTAGAGGACTGAACGCCGTTGGCATCAACAAAAAACTGTCCAAAGAAGCGAAGCTAGCCGTCCACAATGGAGTACTGGTAGCTACCCTTATGTATGGTAGTGAGGCATGGAACTGGCAGAGGAAGGATGAAAATAGACTGAATGCTGTAGAAATGAGACGCGAATGTGTGGTAAAATCATGTACGACCGTGTGAAAAACGTGGAGATCTGCAAAGAATGTAAGGCTGATGTAAGCGTAATTAGTAAGCTTAAGAAAGGAACGTTCCGATGGTTTGGGAATGTAGAGCGAATGAACGAGGAAAGAAGTGTAAGTAGAATATATGACACAATAGTGAATGGTAGAAGAAGTCGGGGACGCCCGACAAAGACATGGCATGACCAAGTGAATCAGATACTTGAGTCAGCCCATGTCAAGAGTCAGAATAATAGAAGACCATGAGATGTATGAATGTGAACGAAGCAAGGAGTGTGTGCCAAGACCGAGTGTGTGTCCGTCCGTCCTCTCTGCATATTCCTACGGATAATGGCGTGATGGTTAGTTAGGTAGTTAGTTAAAAATGACGCCACAAATGAATTTGTGAATATTGAAGAATTAGTTTTTCCATGTTTTATTACTTAGAAGTATTTTACCATCCTCCTCGTAGCTTATCCATACTCTTAACGAATATTAATTAAAAGGCAAATAAATACTCGCAACTGGCACACGACTGAAGTAGAACTTCACTAACTTATATCTCCCTCTCAACTTCCGTTCGCCTCGCCCGATCACACTTTTCATAACGCTCTCGTCACGCATTCACCAGTTTACTCCCCAAGTCAAGCGTGCGTACTGCGTAAAGGCCCGACCGTTAGCCTCACCCGATCACACTTTTCGTAACGCTCTCGTCACGCATTCACCAGCTTACTCCCCAAGTCAAGCGTGCGTAAAGAAGTTTTACTTCAAAAACTTATCCTATATGTAGCCATTATTCCTAGGTCGAATAGTGCCGAATAGTAAACTCAGACTTTTTAGATAAATAAATCTTGTACAATTAATCTAAAATGTAAGTTGAATAATCTATAAGGAGGATGGTGAAATACCCCCACAGTTTATTAAATGTAGCTCATTCAAATATAGACGGAAAACTAATAAGAGCGTATTACCCCAATTTAGTTACCCCACTATATTAACACGTTTAACGTGTTATAGGCCGTCGATACATAAAATTTTTGATTAATTTATTATTGAACAACGCATTTTCACAACATCGTGGGATAACATTTAGTGCCGCAGTAAAACATTTACAGGTCAATATTCTCCAAGTTTACTTTGGACCAATAGCGGCCGGGGCGGATGATTTACTCCGGCCGGGTATTGAATTCCTGGACCGGCTAAATGGATGTCCATTACATGGCGCCATATAAAATTTGTGAGCATTTCGTTAAAAAGAGCGTAAAAAGATGATCTGATGATGAAGTATACGAGAAGCTGTGAACGAAAATGACCGCAGCATGAAATTTAATGTTACTCAGTTTTCGGCAATTGGGGAAAATTTATACCATATATATACATAGCCAGTTTTACGTCTAAGAAAAATGATTTGACGATAAGAGATGGAAAATTACCAACAATGAAATTGACAAAACGCACAGAATTTTACGTTATACTGTTTTCGATACTTATGATAGAATATTATTTATTTATATTACATATTTTATATTTTTATAATACATATATTATTTTTATTCATACATATTTTTTTTTTATATATAAAAAGTATATTAACATTAGGTTTTTATTATGCCTGTTTCACTAGGATATACCTGTGTCGAGACAGGCGGTTATATTATATTATGAGAGTACAGCTCTAGTGTGAAACGAGCATTACGATAGAGTGAGAAAGCAACAAGATGAATTGATGGTAGTGCATAGGTAAGTCCATCATTGACACTTTAAAAAAAAGTCTTTAAATAATTTTCTTAAATATTCGGGGTTTATATCGTATAGTCAGTTTCGGTTGTGGTCAGTTAGATTCTTCATATTATAATATAATAACGAGGTATGATTTTTTTTAATGTGGGTAAAAAATATTCAGAATGACAAACCAAAAAATCTAGAGCAATCGGAGAATTTTTTTTTTAAATTGCGCTGTCGCTTCAGTGGTTATATACATGATAATGTAAGACGTATAAATGGCCATGTTGACCGTTAGACTGCATAATATTATATTATACGGTTATCGGCACTAAATTTGAACTTTGCTTAAAGGGATTTTAAAATGCTAATCTGATAATGAAGTATGTTAACCGAAATTCCCATGAATTCATTACAAAATAACCATTTAAATTACAAAGCTTTCGGCACTTAGAGAAACGTCTTAAATTTTGCCTGTTTTGTACGTATCGAAATGAAATTATTAAAGAAGAGGATATTGCTTTTAAGGTTAATGGTCCAAAAATGCTTTGGATGTGGGTTCGCCTTTGTGGAGGAATTTCTTTTTAACCCTTTTCAACAAAACGTCGAAAGATTCTATCATCTCCCCATCACTAGTTTATTTTGGCCATTTTTTGGTTAATGCTAAGTGGGGTTACCTGGCCTCGCCTCCCCTCCACGAACCATTTCAGCATTTATTACACTCTGCTGTTTATCTTCCAAGCTAAATTAAGAGAGAAAAGAGATTATTCCAGTTGACAACTCCCCATTGACCCTTTTTAGCAATAAGTGGTTGTATATATAATCAACAAGTACAAAAAACGTACTGATTATAATTTACCCCCTTACTAATACCCTATACAACTATAATAATATAACAACTACCCGTATATACCCTATATTGTGGCATTATCAGTAATCAGTTATGTAAAATTTAAAACAGGTATATTAGTTAATCCTGTAGAGTTTAGAAAGATGCCTATTCCAGCACAGATTATTTAGCTACTAAGTGAAATTACATACGTTAGAATGACATTTAAAAATAAATCACACATAGACATAAATAACTTTTCACATACAACCTAACCCATATAAAACAAATGAAAATAATGGAATCCTGTCAAATTTAACCTATAAATAGACTAGGCAGAATTGATTTCATTACTACATCTCCAACATTTATAAAATAACTCTCTTTAAAAGATTTATTACCCTTCCAATCACCCTTCTGTTTTAATTCTATTCATAATATGTATTTTACCTGAAATATCCTTGTAATTACTATATTCATTTATATACCTGTACGCCTGTCTCGACACAGGTATACCCTAGTGAGACAGGCATACAAATAAAACCATTGTAAACATATTTTATTATAGATAAATAAATAAAAAATAAATAAAAAAATCTTTGTAATGATTTCAAAAGAAAATTTGTTTTCGTAAAATTATCTTGTATCGTTTTAATGATAAATTTTGCACTATCTCTAAAATTCGCATGTGCCTAATATTGAGAAAACAATAGTTATTCATTATATGGATGACAGATCTTAATCTCGGATTACTTTTTAAACATATGGGACCAGTTAACTGTTCGGGATTATATCAAAGAAATTTATATTCATAATCATATTACGAAAGAAAAGCATTTTTTATTGTTGAACGGCTTGCGATAACATTTTTTTTTTCAATTGAACAGGTTCAAATTGATTGCCAGAATCTTCGTTTTCGAATTTTCGTTCGTTCAGGTTTTTGCTTCAAAGAAACATGGCGTCATGAAATATTTGGACTTCATAAAATATTAACTCCATACCGGAGGCAATAATGATAAGCCGACGTAGATCAGTGGATAAGAGCAGTTGACCGGAAATCAGAAGGACGCCGGTTCAAGTCCCGTCGGCGGCATGTATCTTCTCTCGAGAGATTTTTTCAATGTAGATGAGTGTTTCGGTCTAATAATTATTACTTATAATATTGTTAACCTTTGTGCTATGCATAAAAATCTTGTCTTAAACGTTAGTTTATCATTTAAAAATTATAATTAATATTTTTTTCGGTTCGCTCTAAATTACTAAGGAGCTTTGGAATGTGAATTTTCATTAAAAAATGGAATAAGGAGCCATGCATCCCATACATTTCAATGTAGAAGAAAGAGTTTGAAAGTGTCGACAAAATACGGTCATAATGAACAAGTATCAATGTAATTCAAAATCATCTTGGCACAACTCATTTTGCAGTTCATGGGCCCATTTAAAGAGGAAATAAATAAAATTGTAGGTTTAAAACAACACTCTAATGGAATCAACTTAGCAGATAAAGAACTTTAAACTTCCAACGCTCATTTATGATAATGAATTAAACCTTTTCGCTAACTGGCAAATTCTATAAGCGCATACCATCATCCGTCTACGCGTGACCGCCAACGGAAATTGCATGGCGAATATATTCATAGGGAAAGGCTTTAGCCAGCCATTTCAGCGGCAATCTGATTGCGTTAATTCAAGAGATGGTATCTCGTGCTGTGCGTTCATAAGTTGTACAAGCATAAAGCGTTGAGGTTTATAATTAAAAAGCCAATTTGATCCATCTATGAAAACTGAAAAGGTAGGTAAATAGTTGAAAACATGAAGTTGTTTGACGTCGTCGAAATAGAGTGTTTGTTGTTATCTAATCTTAGTTTTTTGTTTTTGAAATACTCAAACAAAATGGCCAATTGAAAAACGTCTTACACGGAATGTTTTCCGAAGCAGTGAAATTACTGCTTGCGTTTTCAATTTTTCGTAGCTTTTTCTGTCTGGATTTACCGGATTCATGTTTAGTAGGTACATTATTCCCGTCAGGTGCAATGATTGTTTTTTAAATTTTATTTTCAATTTTCTGAGTAAAGCCTCAAATTGTAATATTTTATTAAATTATGACAATATTAGCGAAACTCGATCGAAAATCCGGAGACAGAAAAATCAGAAAAATATATTGTCTGAAATGTCAATCTTTTTCTCGATTTTTCTGTCTCCAGATTTTTGATGTTCGATTCTGCTGTAGTCCTTTTATCTTTTTTTTTACATTAGTTACACAAAAGAGGCCCTGAGGGAAAAAATCCCTCAGGGCGTACTTCACCTTTAGGGATGCTATGTGGAGGGTCTTTTTAGGGAAAGGAAGGAGAGGAAGTTTTGGGAAGGAAAAAGGTATGAGGGGTGGGTAGGAATCTCGGGTTCTGTGTGTCCATGAGTGACGGATGTGTGAATCCATCCCTCCCACTGCGGTGCAAGCCAATGGGTCCAAATAGACCAGCTGGAGAGGTCTAGGTTAGGTCTTGCTCAACCAGTCTCTCGCGATCCAGCCCGCCACGCAGTAGGCGGGCAAACGCATTCGCCGCCAATACATACCTTACCTCACAAAAAAAAAGAAAAGCTGGCATGGTTGTTCTAAAAAAATAATAATTTATTTAATAAGAAAACACGAGAATGGTACAGATAAAATACAAACTCCAGCAGTATCTATCTATGTACTCGTACTA
Source organism: Limnephilus rhombicus (assembly GCA_929108145.2). Taxonomy (NCBI): domain Eukaryota; kingdom Metazoa; phylum Arthropoda; class Insecta; order Trichoptera; family Limnephilidae; genus Limnephilus; species Limnephilus rhombicus. The sequence goes on from OV815271.1 coordinate 43,998,288, forward strand.
ACTTGCAAATTTAGTCATTTTTATCAGTTATATAATTGAACCAACAGAAATCTGTAACTACTAAATAACACTTCTTCAAAAATTTGTTGGAAATTAGTCACACTTTTAACTTCAGCAGTGGAATAGAATTATGTCAATGGTATTCAGTTGGATAAGTTAGAAATGTTAGAAATCAGAAAGAGCGTGAATGCGAATTTGAATATTATTAATAATCGAAAATTGTTTTTAAATCACCCAATATTTGTAAATTGTTCCCTAATGCCCCTCTTCCCTCTACCCATTCTCTACTATCCATTGACACCATTGTCTGTATGTCTACGTCTATTATTTATAATAAGTATTAAATAAACCCTGAAACAAGTTGGTACTTATAAACAATAAAAGTGTTAAAAACAGTATTTCTATTAAGTTAGAACTAAATATCAAATAAAGGTAGGTATAAGCACACAACAATAATTTTATTTTTCAATAATGTTGATTAAATGACCATGTCGATGGAACTTATTATTAACCATTAAATGAAAAAAAAAATCCCTTTGTTAAATAAAATTATGTAAGTTTAAAAAAAAAGAAGTTATTTATAAACCAAGTAAAGCAAAAATACATTCTTGCTTATCTTGTTTAAAGTGGTGCGTTTGTTTACATTTAATTAAAAAGACGCCACAAAGGGAATTTGTGATTATTGAAGATATAATTACTAGCCCTTTGGGTGGTAATTTATTTTACATGTGTTGTTAGTTTGGTGGTAATATATTGTCTGCAATCTCAGATCTGTGTCATATTAGATGTTTTCTTGTGAATTTACACAATTCATATTGCTCAAAGTGTGGTTCACATTACTTTTAAGGTGACTACATTAATATTTTTGTAGAAAAGAAAAGTGAATTTAAAAAAAAAAACATTGTGTGTTTAATTGCTTGTGTAGAGACATGTTTTAAATAAAAAAAAATATATATATAACGTGCACCAATGCAAAGAATGAGTAGTTTAAATTATTACAACTTAAATATTAATTATTCTAACCTAAATTACTTCGTGGGTGATTGTTTTTGTACCTATATGGGAGCGTGATTTGAAATTGTATTTCTGCGTAATGCGTAAAAATTAAAGTTCAATAAACTTTCAATTTTCACAATTGAAACTGATTATTATAAATCATGTCAGATAAACGTTAAATAGGTGCAAACATTAATTATTTATTTGCAACGCGTACTTATTTTGAATGTTTAACAGATCAGATGGTGGATCAGTAGAGATGGTGTGAAAGATTATAATAATGTGCATGAAATGCTTGGGGTAACTAACGTATTTAAGTTAATGAGGATTTATACTGTATCCGTCTAAATAACTTTTCAATTACCGAAATGTTCGTGACCATTTTTTTTGAAGATAGAATGGGTATAGTAAGCTATCCGTAAAGATAGAATTTTTTGTACGTCTATAAAAGAGGAATATCCCACCATGCATTGTTTTGTTATATCCCAAAAGGATTAGGCAGCGTTTTCGATGAAAGCTACCAGGCGGCTTGACTTTTTCCGACACTTCTAACAATTATCATTATGATTCAACCAATTTACACAAATCCTTGACAAATTACATATCTTAACCTTCCTCACGAAACACTCTATCTATTGGTGAAAACCGCATGAAAATCCGTTCAGTATTACGGGGGACTTTATTTTATAATATGTAGAGATGTATTTTTATAGTAAATGTAAAATGTACATGTTACTGCACAAGACACGTTGCGTGAGCATTTGCGTAAATACATAACGTGTCTTGTAGGTATTTTTATAAAGTAAACGTAAGTTTTCATCTTTACTAACATTCAATTGAATTTAAAGTGAATTTATTTTTTGAAAGGCAACAATCCAGAGTTATTTTTTTTTATAAATACATTCAGCTTAACAAATGCCACAATTCTAATTTACCGGCATTTTTCGGACTGCGCTAGTTTTCCAATAAAACCAATAATTTGAAGATTTTTATATGAACATACATATAAATATTTATATGAACATATTATTTAGTATAGACTAAGGTATGTGGTAACTAAGTGATACCTACAAAAATATGTGTTTTTGATTAAAAGCATAGATAAACACCGCTTTTATAAAAATAAACCTGATAAATTAATATGGGATATTCCAGAAAAAAACAATTTGCAACTGCTTTTTGATACAAAGCAAACAAAAATTAACATTAAAAGTGAAACAGTAAAAACATTAAATTGCTTTTAACCAGCCAGCGGCCGAGAATCTAGATTTCGTCGAGAGATGTTCTTACGATCGTACGGGGCGGTTTCAATGAGAAAGATTAATTATTCTCCTAACCAGCTTTTTAAAATTATAATTCAATATCGATTTTATTTCATTCAAAATTTGCTTTAATTTATACCTACATACAAAAATGCTGAAAGGCGTGATAATAACACTTTTAAAATTTTGTACTTTTTGTAATTATTTTTTGATCATAAATATTCATAAGTTTTCAATAATTAAGCAAAATAAGAATGTAAAAAAAAAACTTATATTTATTGGTTTGTAAGACCGTAAATAAATAGGCAAACTGAAGTCTTTTCTTCACAAAACACGTGCGCGGATCTTTTTTTTAATGATTTTATTTAAACTAAAATTAATATTCTGAAACATAAGATAATTATTGATTTATGTTATTGCATAATCATATGATTTGAAATGTGTGTTGTTTAAAACAAAATTTTGTTTAAAAATTTAACAAAAATCTGCCAACGACCTATGGGATAACCTTATTATACTAAAAATATTTTTTTTTCCTAAAATTTAAAACATACGTTTACCAGATAAAAGAACAGTCTTTCGAAATCAATTTATAAGTTTTTTTTGGAAAAGAGTCAATACGTCTGAAATTTGATTTAAAAATGGCATATTTCCGATTTTCTCTGGTTATTCCCTCTTAAAATTAAAATACTGGTAAAAACCAACAACAATGGATACGAATTTTGACTTTTTTAATGCGAATACCTCATAAGAGTCCCAGCTGCTCCCGTCTGAAGACGGTGAGTCAATTGGGGTATGTTGTGAGGTTGAAGGTAGTGGGGAGGGGAAGAAAATGCGGGAGAGGAAGGTGGGGAAGTACCTGGCTGTTCAAATCTGATCACCAAACACGTTTATGGATAAAGCCATTTCAATCATGGTTTTAATTCTGAATGGTGGTCTTACACCAAGGTGATCCTGAGAGTATCATCCACTCTGGAACGTGTCGCAAATAAACTACCAATATATTACAATGAATTAATTGTGAACTAATACAAATTAATCAAATAAGATTTATTAGCCCACGCGACCTATGGATTGTCAAGAGTTAAGGGCCTTACCCTTCGACAACACTAAAAAAGAAATAATCTACATTCTTCATTTGCCGCATCTTTTTTGCCACTCAAGTACACACTCCTTAGATTTCGATTTCTTCTTACTTCAAAATAACCGCACTCTGGTCTCTGTCATGTAATAGGCCACTTGCATGGATTTCATAACGACTTGGAAAAAATCGTGTGGATAGATTTTTTTACTAAGATTACGAAAATTTTGTAAAATTCTACACTGATTTTTGTTTATATGGCTTCATTTTGATTTCAGGCGAATTTTTGAATTTGACATTTAACGTTCACTAGATTTATAGTTCGTTCTCTGCGAAGTTATCATTTGGTTTGACGTTTTGACAGATGTTTCGAAGAGAACCCAGTACTTTTATGCCTGTTTAGAGGTATAATGGTTATGGTGCTGATTTTAACAAAATTAAATTTTATAATATTCTTATTATTATTACAATTTACAAGTTCAAGTATATTACATTGGATTTAGTATTATAGTCGTTGTACATTATAATAATTCATGATCAATAAAATCGATAAAGGAAAAAAATATTAATGAGATGTAATATTTTTGATATGCCTCGTTATTCTCCTGTGCTATTCGTGTGGAAAACGTTATTTTTTTTAAACGATTTTCGGGTATTTAATTATTGTTTTTTCGCACCAAAAAAATTAAGTCCGTCTTTCCGGTTTATAAAATATGGTCTGATTTTTCGAAATGAAATTTTCAAAAAATCCCCAGGGTTTCAAAAATACGACTAAAAAAATACAGAATGCCTAAACCGGATTTTTTTTAAAAATGTGATGCAAGTGGCCTTTTTGAAAATTATCATCACTGTCACTGTCATGTTCGTATATTTTAGATCGGAGTGATTTTTTTTTTACAAAATTGAAAATATTCTCTAATTGTGGGAAAATTTACCTACAACTTCTTGGAAAGAGCATTTAAACAATACATACAATACATACACTCCCGCACAGTGTGCGCTAACCCAGCAGTTCTGACGAAATATTACGCCTCCCCCGCAGGGCGCGGGTTCCAACCGGAAAGGGATAATAATTATTATTATTTTTTGTACACATTTTTTGATACATTTTGTTATTGTTTTTTTTTTCAAGTATTTATTAAATAATCACTTTACGTTGATTACAAAAATAAATTACAAATAAGTTTTCACAGATTCTTGATTTTTTTAAAGTTTCTCTTCTATAGAAGCGGACGCTTGTGATTAGAAGAGGGACGAGTATCGGAATAATAAATATATTTTGTATCTTATAATTAATAAAGATTTAAGGAACTTAAAAAAATAGACAAATTTAAAAGATATATTAATTATAAAGGTAATTTCATCATTTTGTTATTTTGAAATTGAATTGCTCTTTCCTTGCTTTTAATCGTCTTCGATTGTTGTTATCTTTTCATGTAGGCTATTGAAGTATTTTTTTTCCTAGATATGCGTAATGATACTGTGCAAATGAGGTGTTACATTTTTGTGTTGGAAATACATGTTTTTGACGAGTACGATTTTCAGTTAAGCTATGATTTTGTTTTTCTTCTATTATTTTAATAATAATATTTTTTCGGACTAGATCATTAAATTTTAATACTTTAAATTCTTCAAAAATAAGGTGTGTTAGATAATCTCTTGGTTTTTTCAATATAATTTTTAAAATTAGACGTTGCACAATTTCAACGGGGAGTAGATTTGTTTTGTATGCAGCTCCCCGCTTACAACAGCGTATTGGTGAATTGATTGTACTATAGCATGTTAGACTGATGTTAGATTTTATAATTAGAGAATGTTTCGGATTTTCAAGAATGTGTAAATTAATTTTCTTATTTTTTAATGTACAAATACATTTTAGTTATTTTATACTTTATTCCCTTTTCACATTTTATACCTACTTTTAACTTTTTACACTTACCCTTGTGTTATATTATTTAATACTTGTTCCTATACCTACTTAGTTACATTATGTTTTTTACACTAAATTCTTTTTTAACATTTGTACTTGTAAATTTTTTCTGATGTAAATGCCACGTGTTATGCTGTGTGTATTAAAATACACGAGTAAATAGGAAGGCTTTTCTAGTGAGCATTACCTATTAAGTGACTTCAACATTAGAAATTATTTAACCTTCTCGAAATGTGAGAGGTCAAACGTTCTGAATATTCAATATGTATATTTTTATTTTGAATGAAGTAAAAACAGAATAACAGAAATTTAGACCTTTTTAAATACCGTCTCCATTACATTTCCATAAACATACCTACAACTGGTTGTTAAAGAGCAGAAACCCATTTGCAGTTAGGTTTAAGATGGCAACATTAGTTTGAATGTTGAAATGTTTTGAAATAGGCAATTTTCTTACAAACTTATTAACTGTTCAATTTTAAATAACATTTAACCTTTTCCCGAAATGGATGTTTTCTTCCTGTAACATTAATGATACCTGGTCGTTTTGCAATTCCAAACAGACATTTAATTTTAAAAAATAATTAATAAAGTTAAAATTTTTATATTTGAAAGTTTGGTATTAAAAGATAAAAGCAACGAGTTCTAATAAGTTGACGTTCAACGCCACAAATTAATATAAAGATTCAGATGACAAAAAAATAACCGATTATTTTAGATTTTATATAAGGGGTCTGTTTAGTTAATAATCGTGTTTCAACTTTCACATACCAGGTAAATTAATAATATTAAAAAATTTCGACCATTCTTAAAATTATTTCGTTGACATTAAATATTGGATAAATAATTTTTTACAAAAAGAATGTTCCAAAAGCCGTAAAATTATTGTTAAAAACACTGATAACTCCCCAGTCTCAGAAAAAAATATTTTAGACGTAGTAAATTTAAAATGTAGGGCATCGCTTAATTTGTTTTATTTATAATTTAACTTTTTTTACTGCTTTAAGGAGTTGTACGCAGTCAGCTGGCCGAAAAAAGGTATTTTTTAATAATTTTTACTGGAAATACACTAATTTATTATTACTTTATATTACTTATTGTTGTGACTTTTAACTTTAATATTTTTTTATTTTGACTTAATGATTTTTAAAGCTGCTTTAAATTCTCTCCTTGAGGTCAGGTTTAAAAAATGCGATTTACGCTGAGCACGTAGTTATAAAACCAAAAAATAAAAAAAATATTTCCTTAATATAAGATGTAATCTAATATTTAATCGACGAAATAAACAAAATATTATTTTTTAACAAAATGGCGGCTTAAAAAAAAGGAATTTTTAATCAAAATTATGGCCTTAAATTGTTTACGAAATAGAAAATATTTGTCGGCAATAAAAAGCATTCAATTAATCATTAAAATATTTATATTTAGGTATAAGGTTTTCATAAAAATTAGAGACTGTTCGGTTCAGTCTTGCTCACACAAAACACAATTTTGAGAAAAACGCTTTCAAAGACTCAAAAGCGCTATACACGTAGTATTTTTTTTTAACTTACACAGAATCGTCTATTTCTGACCATATAATAAACCCATCTCGATCTTTCCAAATCAGTTTTTAATTTTAAAAAGTTTTTTTTTTAATCTATGAAACAAATTAATATTTTCGAGGTAGGTACAGAACGGAAATTAATATACAACCTCTTCGTTGTTGAAAAAAAAGAAGTGATTTTGTGAATTCAAGGACCATCGTATTTCTTTTTTTTTCATTTTTCGGTTTTTTTCTACGAAAATCTGCTAAGTGAACGAATATATTTTCCTGAAAATGGTCTCCCACCCTTAAAATTATTTCGAATATTGGGTACGTTCGCGTTTTGATAAAAAAAATCTTTGTTATTTATTAGGTGAGAGGTACTGCTGACTAGAGGTTGGGGACTAGGGGCTAGGGGCTAGGGGCTATGGGCTAAGGACTAAGGGCTAGGGGCTAGGGGCTAAAGGCTTTTAAGTCTGTCGGTGGATCCATGGGGCACGTGGCTCTCGGAGCGGAGGAAATGATTATGTTATTAATGAATCCTCTTTGGCCGCAACTTACCCCGGTATTCCTTTTATGTGTAGTAATTTCCTTCAGTTATTTTGGACAGGTAAGGGATGAAGAATGAGATGAAGATCCTGTGTTTGTGCCTAGAATACAAAGGATCGCTTCCTTTCACCTTTGAAGGTTCTTTTGTGCACAAGTTCAAGGTAGGAATACATATATATTATTACGTTATTTTCTGGTTCCAAGACCTTGCTGGCTTTCAAAAGTTCAACTAAAAATACACATGAATACGTTTTCTTCATAAATAATGTCAGGTTGGGTTGTTTCTTAAATAGAATTGATGGAAGTCGGATAATAATGTTGGTTATTAATGACAATTTTTTTATGTTTTATAAAAACTTTCGCACTCCGAAAATTTTCCTGGAACAAATAGTTAAATTATTATTTTATTTTTTATTTTTAAAAGAAAAACTCTCTCTTCATAACTTTTGAAGGTTATTCCCATCAATGTAATATATAATTGCAGAAGGAGATAACAATAATAATCTAAACGAAAATATGAAAGAGAAAAAGACACAACTAACCGGATATAAATAAAATCGGATATATTTAACCGTGACGCTATCTAAGTTACAAACCAATTCTAAGAATGATTGTTTCCAATAAAAAGGGTAGTTGCCTTATAATATATTGAGAAAAAAAATGTTGAAGATAATACTGTTAATTCTGAAGTTTTACATATGAGATTGACTAATATGACGGTTTGACAGAAGATGGCAATGGCGCAATTGGTAAACGCGCAAGTCCTGGTTAGGCGAGAGTTTCTGGGTCCCAGTTTAAAAAAAATAAATTATTATTATGTAAAAATTGCAAATAATTGGAATTTATTGCCTGCTAAGCTACTACAAGTAGCTTGTCGGCAGGAGATTAGTTTCACAGATTAGTTACAACAACAAATTAAATAATCATAAACGTTAGCGTAGCTACAAAGTACACAAATTCACATCCACATATAACATACTTACAAACATTGCGATATATATATATATATTTTTTTTTAATGAAAAGTTGAGCGACATAATAACGAACATTACTTTTTCTGTGTCCCGTTCTTGTTATTGTTATTTTATCTTCATATTATTATTTTGTTATCTTCTTCTAGGTTACAAACCAATTCTTAGTGTGATTGTTTCTAATAAAAAAGTTAGTTGCCTATAATATTGATAAAAATTAGTTGAAGATAATATTGATAATTCTTAAATTTGAAGTATGAGATTGAAAATAGATACTTTGACAGAAGGTGACAATGGCGGAATTGATAAACGCGCACTTTTCGGTTAGACGAGAGGTTCTGGGTTTGAGCCCCAGTTGCCACCATTATCTTTTTCTGTTTTTCCGTGTCTTGTTCTCTTTCATATTTTAGTTTAAATTATTACTGTTATCTTCTTGTTCAATGATATATATATTTTTATAAAAATTAATGATTTATTTGCTGCCTACCTCATGTATGTCGGTAGATGTTTTTACAGCACACAAAAAATTTGAGGGAGAATGAAAGTTCAAAACCCTTAAAAAATGATTAATTGCTTTACACAAGTGCGCAATAAAAATATTACTTGGCAAATTTGATAGCGAGCGCGATCATAAAATATGTTTAAATATACATTTTTGCAGAGAATGGGTGTTGTAGGAGAGAGTAGGTTCTATGTTAAGAATGAAATAAGCAGTTAAATTTTCACGACCCGTTCCACACAGAGGGACATATGGCGCGGAGTCGCGGCAAAACGGAATGGCAAGTTTTATCCGCGGGTTTAATGCCGATATAGTATACACCTTCCACAGCTAAAGAAACAATTGGGCCTGAAAAAACCATTAAAACAGGAATCTGTCTTTATTCAAGGGACTTCCTACTCACACTATACGTTATACGCGGTGCAAAGTACTGCTTTACCCATGAAGTATTAATATGCTGATTCCCTAAAGGTACAGGAGTACTGAGCGATCAAACAATTGTACGAGAGTGGTATTATAAACCCTTAACCCCAAGCCAAGGGCTTTGAAAAAAAGGCGCGAAAATTTTGCTTCCCGAATTTTGCCAAAATATCCGTATAAATACGAAAATGAACTGATGTTGTTATTTTTACATAAACCTGAATAGACATTCTGCGTGAAAAAATGATTGACAATAAATAAATACCTTTATATGCATTTGAAAAAGGAACAAAAATGCTAAAACTGACGACTTTTCGGTTTTGACAGCGGTCTGAAGTCACAGATAAATTAATTACAAAAAAACTAGAATTGCCACATGAATGAAATCTTTTACCCTACCTATAGGGATATTTGGCGCAAGCGATTTTGACCTTGTTTTCATACAGTTTCTTTATACATAAGGGTCAAAATCGCATATAAAAAGTTTTTGTTTTTGAAATGTCATAGGGGACACCGGTGTCCCCTTAGCCTCCCAGGGGTTAATTTTTTAATTACCGAATCTTCCGAAGAGCTGGCTTGAAAAATGCGGTTCATAATAACTCAACAAAGTGGAATTTCATCACCATTTTAAAAGTTATTAAAGGTGAGGAAAAAAATTGTGCAAAACCTAACCTAACGTAACCTATTCAACCAAGTTTTTTAAATTTTTTTATTAAGAATTATGATTTTTCAAAAGAGTGATGAAGTTGTACATTGTTGATTTTTCTGGTGAACGAAAATGCTTAGTCGCGTTTACCGCCTATCATATCTGACAACAGTAAAATGGGGTGAAAATAATGCAAGTAAGGTGTTCTGCAAATAAATATTCAAGTAATCTATAAAACCGAGGTAATTACATATGACTAGTAGAGTAATAACCAAATAACCGAAAATTCACTCGTGAAATACGACAGCAATGAAGATAGAAAAATCCATATAATTTGAATAAAATCATTGTATACCATCCTGTTAAACCCCTTTCCCCAAATGTTATTTCTATAAAACATAGTTTAAGGAATAATTGTGTCTGAAGATGTTCTTAATAGTTTGAATTCGCTAACGGTCAGAAATAAATTAAGGGGAAAAAATTAAAAATATGTTTTAACGCTTTATTTTAAAGGAATTCCACCACGAATTGTCAGCATCAAAAAATATTAAAAAAATACATTTTATGAACAGGGAAAATTATGTGTTAGTTGAAATTAGATACATTTTTAGTGGCGTGATTATTTTTTTAGGTTTTTAAAAAGGTATGAATAATTTGCTCTATCAGAACGTAGGTCAAAATGAGCCTTTCCCGCAGTATTTCCTTTAAGAATCTACCAATTATTATATATCAAATTATTTATCAAAGTAAAAATACTAATCTAAAACACAAAATTCATACGTGGATATTCAACAAAGGCATTGTATACTGCAGATAACTTATACAATATAACAACACATTAAACACCTGTATCTATCTCTTTTCCTCTCAAATATTTATTATTATTTCTAAATTTCTTTGTAATCTTGTATACTTATTTTATTTGTTTATTAATTATATTTCTCATCTCTTTTCTTTTTCTTTCATTCAATTTATCTTTTCGAATATAAATTAAAAATACACCTAAAATATATATACCTTAAATATACCTAGTGAGGTGGTGTATACCAAAAAACAAACAAAAAAAAGTGTGTTTGTACTTCAAACTTGTTGTGTTGTATTTTGTGCATATCTTAGTTAATAAATATATTTTTTTTAAATCTATGTATTTCGCTTTTTTGTGAAGATGTGCCTTAGTTATTTCTGCGTAAATTTTTTTTCGGTTTTCTGCGGTGATATGCATTAGGCATTCCTTTATGAATCATTCTTGCACGAATTTTTTTAGTTTCAATGAATTCGCTTTGAATTTAAATGAGATTTTCAAAATCGTAATTGGTTGGGTGAAGAATAATTCAGACAAGCGATGAAGTAGTTAACTACGCTATTTTAATTAATAATTCTATTTTCGAAATGTGTATTTTAATTTAATACCTACTAACGGTATTTATTAGAAACTAGCTGGTCCCGGCATGCGTTGCTATGCCATTTAATAAAGAAATTGTTTCTCCCTGAGTGTCCTTTCCCATTCGTCCCGTTTCCCTTCCGCCGCCCCTTCTTCTCCTGCGTACTCTTCCCCTCTCGCGTTCCCACTCCGTCACCTCTACCTTCCCTCTCCACACTCCACTCCCCCCCCTTCCCGTTCCCCTCCCTCCTCACACGTCCCCTTCCCCTCCCGCGTTCCCTTTCCACCTTCCCCGCCTTCCCTCTTCCCTTTCCCGCTCCCTCGTCCCGCCAACCCTCCTCCCGCGCGTTCCATATATTCAATCCCAGTACATTCAGTTTTTAAACAGCCCGCGTGCCACCTTTTTGAAATTTTGATTCAAATTGCCATTTTTCATGTACATTAATTTTGGTACCTAACATAGGTACCTATTTAAAATATCTAAAATTCTTGATTCGATTCAAACTATCAGGGGAGTACCTACCTTAAATTAATCTATCAACTTAAAGGTTTTCAAAAATAGAATCCTGATTTGCAAAATGTCATTCTCAAACAAGCGAACTGTCAAACGTGCGATAGTCGTTAGGTTGTTTTTGTAAATTATCCATTTTTTGCGCAATTTTCTTAATTTTTCTCTCCTTAAGAACCATCCTCGTACTTCAAGGAATATTATAAAAAAAGAACTAGTGAAATCGGTTCAGCTGCTCTCGAGATTTGCGCTTAGCAACACATTTAGCGATTCATTTTTATATATAAGATATAACTTTGTGCCAAGCGATTCTATTTCTTTTGTGCGATCTCCTGATGAACGAGATCTGGTGTCAGATTCGTGTGATTTTCTATGGCTGTTATTTGCTTTTTCTATTGGTATCGGGCCAGCTTCGTAGATTTAAAACGATCTAAACTAATATATGTGACAGCTCACAGTTGAAATCTGACATCGGCTCATATAAAAAGCAAATATCAACCATAGAAAATCACACAAATCCGTCAGGAGATCTCGATCCCAAAAAATATATAGAATCGCTCGGCCGATCGTCTCTCTAATATTCCAACAATCAGTATGATCCCCATAAATACTTTCAGCTTCATAAATCTAATAATTTTAAAATAATCATGACTTTTCACTTGTCTGCAATAGTTGAGTAAGAAAATTATACAAATTATTTCGGGTGATCAAACATTAATGAAAAATGTGCTGTGAAAGTCAATCTGTTGTTTCACACTTGTTCAGTTCTCTGGTTTTATGGAAAGGGTGATACAGGTTTCTAAAACTGTAAAAAATTGGCCTAGATGCAGAATTTGATAATCTTCGAGATTTCTTCTTCCCATATTTTTTACAAAATTCAAGAGCCTTTTGATCTTCTCCAATATATATTTTTTTTTAGGTACTTATTATTCTGTACTTCAAATTTCACGTATATCACGATGGTCTGAATAGCGGATGTTCCGGGAAAATGGCATTGTAACTGCTACAAAATAATAATATTCCAGTTACCAATGGATTCAGTTTTGTACTAACATTTCACAGGCTTGAATGCATTGAAGGTAAAGTACGGGGGAGTAAATTGGACTAGTGTGTTATTACGGACAAAGCCATTATTTGCCAACCTTAATACTCAACCCACACGAAGATTGAACACAGCGGTGTATAAATTGCCTGAGCAAACTTCACATCTGCTCGTCCGAGTGACCAAGACGATCATTTTTAATTTGAATACCGCACAAGAGTCCCGACTGCTCCAGTCTGGACCCAGTGAGACTAAGGCATCCCAATAGGGGTATATTGCGAGGCTGGGGGGGCGGGGAGTGGTGGGCGGGTGCCGGGGAGGGGGGATGGGAGGAAACAGGGAAGAGAATGGTAAGGAAGTACCTGGCTATGCAGATATTGTCACCAAACACGGCTAAAGCCATTTCAAGCAACATTTCAATTCTGAATGGTGGTCTTACACCAGGGCGATACTGATAGTAACCAAAAAAGCCTACAAAAAAGTATGTTTCAAAATTTTTCTTTTTTAATAAATTAAAACCATATTATCCTCTGAAATAATAAGATTTGTTAGTAGGTACTTAAATATAAGATGATGAAAAACTTTAGTAATGGCAATTTGAATTCCGATTTTCAAGAATTTTGGATCACGAAACACGCACACACGGGGTTCTTCTTTATTTTTGACAACATTTTTTAAACAGGACAAAAATCAGTTGCCAATTATTAATGCTTTACTATATTTTATAATTATTTATTCGGAAAACATGGAATTATTTTGCATTTCTTTTTTCCAACTAAGGTTATGCGCGTAAAGCTCGTGTTCTCATAATACCTTAAAAGTGTGGTAGATATTAATAAAAAAATTTCACAACTCCACACAGGAGGCCCCGAGGAAAAATATCCCATCATCTTTGGAGTTAGTGTATGGAGGGTCTTTTTAGGGAAAGAAAGGGAAGGAAAAATGGTATGCGGGGTGGTCAGAAATCTTCGGTCATTGTGTTCAAAAGTGACGCACGTATGAATCCATCCCTCCCGCTGCAATGCAGGGCAGTTCGGCTGGAGAGGTCAAACAGTCTCTATCAACCGGTCTCTCCCGATCCGGCCCGTCACGCAGTAGGTGGGCAAAATAATCCGCTGTACTCATAAATAATGGTCAAACGGTCTCCATCAACCAGTCTCTCCCGATCCGTGTCGCCACGCAGTAGATGTAGATGTGAAGACCTAGACGATCCTCATCTCATAAACCCGGGCAACCCTGTTTAGTCACCCAACGTAGCGAGCCACTTGGGATGTCCAAAAAACAGTTCCCGGTGTGGCGGTACCCATACCCGTCTCGTAAATTGATAGTGTGAGCATGTTTATTTAAATCACGTAATAAAAATATGTTTCTCACATTCAGGTTCAAAATTGATAGAAAATTAAAACATAATAATCTCAATTCAAAATCAACAGTCTTCGTGGTAAAACGTGAATCTCATTGTAGGCACACATCATATTATATCGAATTGCAGTTAATTCATAATGACAGTCAGCCTAAAAGTGTTTAAATGTACGATAAAGTTCCTAAAAACATAATATAAATAATCAGTCTTCTGTTCGCCTGGCATATTTGCTGAGTATTTTTGCAATGTTATTCTGTAATCCTAGATTATCTCACGAAAATAATCTACTTCAATAATTCTCCTGGGAAAGCTTCTTATGTCGAACTGAGCTCCGATTATTATTACAATAAAAACGGATAATCCGCAACATTTTGACGAAAATGTTTTAAATGGAATTATGAACGTAAATAAATAATTAATTCGTCGTTACAGCTCCTAAACATTGAATAATTAAACATTTTTCTTGAGATAAAGGACCATTTTTTTCGATGGTTTCAAAATTGTGATAAACATTTTCTTATTATTTATTATTAAAACCTGCTGTTTAGTATTAAAGTAAAATAACTATGAATGATTCATTTTAAAAGTTACACTATTTGCTTTTTTTATTTCCGTAGAAAATAAAAACGTAGCATTTTCAAGTTGGCTTCTTGCAAGATTAGCAGATAGGAATCGGGACTATATTTCCTCAAGGCGCATCCTAGAGGTCTGATCTTGTATTATTTTGGTGATCTCATACTATTGCAGAGTATCATCAGATAGCTTCTAAATTATTTGTTTTGGGCGTCCAATTGGACGTCCCCCTCTGAAATGGCATATATAATTGTGATATCACTCCACTCTCGAATAGTGGAGTTTCTCATTTGGTCCCATAGTTTAACTCCCGGCACCCCTTTCAAGAATCTCATTTCGGAATCCTGGACCCAAGAACCTACCCTTTTGTTAATAATCCGGATTTGATGTACATTAGTAAAGGCGCGATGATACACTGACTTAGACACTGTCAACTTGAATGTGGCACTTACGAGTAGCTCAGCTTTGATTACAGTTCAGTTGTATAAATGATGTAGCAATCCACCTCCCGCACCTGTTCCACTACCGATGTTTTGCGATGGTTTGAGAACTCCAAGGTACTTAGAAGGTTCGATCGTGTTCAATTGGCATTAAGGTTGCACTGAGATTGGTATCTTCCTGCAAAATATAAGGTGCTTATCGTTATCCTGCCGCAGCAACAATGCTTGTGGATCGAACGTAAAGATCACATTTCAGGACTGATGCAATATAGTCGCAGGCGGTACTTTCCTTAGAAATCACGATTTTTCAAAATCTTAAAGTTCACATATGTTCACATTGTTAAAGTTATAATTGTTTTGAATAAATATTTCTAATGCATGACAGAAACCTTCAATTTACTCACGATTTCTAAGAAAAATATACTGAGCGACAAACCCTTGTTTACTTACCATTATCAACGTAGAGCTCTTACACAGACAATGGCGTAAATCAGAACACGATAGGTACATGATAACCTGTCACCACAAAATATGACCTCTAGTCTTAGGTACATTGATAACCTCTCACCACAATAAAATGAACTCTGGTTTTGCCGTTTCGTCAGCTAACTATAACAGACTGTTCTCTTCGTAACCAAATTAATATGTTCATCTTGTAATATTTACATTATATCGTTATTATTATATTCGTAAATGCGGCACAAAATATTTGTTAACCACAAACAAGTGTTAAAATATTTTAAATCTCTTTTTTTGTTAGGTTAGCTTAGATTCAAAATTAACATTGTCTTTTAAAAAATTGAATTTTTAATTTTCTCTAGGAATCTGAAAATAATAAGTTTTTTGAGTTTGATGTACTCTTCATGGGCAAGTAAAGATATAGCATGTAGCGTAGTAATATTTGATTAAAAAGGACGCAAAGCTCTAGAAAATTAGTAACCTATGATTCAACAATTTATAGGTATTTCGACTTACGAAAACCCCCTGATTTTAAAAATGAAATCGTCCTGCAGAATGGTGCTATAAGTTACTGTACGTCTCAGTACCTAACACCAATTTATAGGTAAACCAAAAACCTGGACACGAGCTTAGTATTAATAATAAAGCTCAATTTCAGCAATCAATTATTATTCAAATACCTTACCGTCCGCAGAATTGATGGGTTCGGGACCTCACGGGGCTTGACCCTGTCTGTTAAATAAAAATATATGGATACCCTATTATAGTTGAAAGAAACCCATTTACCTATGGATTAACCTGGTTCTGAAATGATTCGATCACTATATCGGTCAAAGAGACGAGAGAAAAAATATTTTTCTGTTATCAGTTTTATATGAAAAGGATGAAACGAAATGTTGAAGTGTTGAAGTGTTCTTGAGGTTGAATATATAATCTTGGTCTTTGTGTAAAAAATGTGGCATATTGCATCATTATGATGGCTACTTTTGAATATATAGATCCAATGGTTAGTTTTCATTTTACTTTGAAACACCACTCAAGAAATCTACCGCCGATTTAATCAGAAGAGTATGGTGAAAAAGTTACGGTTATAAAACAAAAACTATTCCCTAAATACTGGGAAGCCAAAAGGCAAACCGAAATAATATAGAATATGTACCTAATGTGGTTTTTGAAGAGACAGGAAAGTCTACTATAGCAGCGGTGTTATTAAGATAATTTTAAAAACTCAAAAGAATATTAAATTCTCAATTTTCTTCGTCAGGCTTTTAACTCGCACCCTTTGGTTTCGGAACTTACTACTCTATCTGTCAAATTATTAAGCTTAAGAAGTCATATATTATTAATTTAATAGCCAATGTCTTAATTTGGAGGAAGTATGGATGAAGAAATACTGAGGAACATTAAATTTCAAAGGAAAAAAATTGACGACGTGCGTGTTTTGTGCTATTGCTACGCCTGAAAAAGGAAGGTGCGTCGACAATTTCTAAGCAAAAACCGTCATTATGTCATGTCAGCCAAAATATTAACCTGAAACATTTGTCTTTATAACAAGAAAAGTTAGATGTCGTGTGTTTACGGTGTATTTAGTATTTAAATCCGTAAAACGTTTTAATTAGATGCCAATTTATCTGATCTTTAAGTCTCTAGTAATTACGAATTCGCTACACATATAATCTTCTCCTGAATTTACATTTTTCCATTATATTACACGCTTGAAGATTCTGCCACGTGTGTAACGAGCCGTGTAGGTTGTATTTTTGCGCTCATAAAACGTTTCCTCTCATTTTCAGAACAGAATAAGGACCCCGGCCATTGTCGGAAGGTATTGTTCTCAAAATGGACAGCCCTTTGACAATGTGCCGTACGTTATATCTCCTATTATAGTGTAGCATATTTATTTTCGCTGATTTTAATACCGCCTGTATATTCATGTATAATATGAAAGGAGGCTTGCTATTCTCCACCAGGAAAATTTGATCGCAGAGGCCTTAATAAATTTCTAAAACTTTGACATCACAATTTATAAAGAAGCCAAACTTTTGTCATGAAAGAAAAATATTATGATAATCAAATCGATTTACGGTGCGGTTAAGAATGGAAAAGTAAAAGAGAATGCCAAGGGTAATAAGCTAGCATTATAAATAACTAATAATATTGATATAAATTCTCTTTTATGCAAAGAAAATGATACATTGATAAACGAAGAGGGTTGGGTTGAGATATTCTTTTCTTTTGTTTAATGTTAATACGCACAAGAGTCTCAAATGCTCCCGACCATCTGGTTATACCATGCAATTTCCAATGTCGTGAGGCTGAGTGTAGCAGGAGCGGAAGGAAATGAAAGAGGGGAAAGCGGGAGTACTAGGCTATTCAGACCTAGTCACCAATCACGGACAAAGTAATTTCAAGGTGCAGAAACCAAAATATTTTAAGCTCTGCCGAAAAAAATCTGCTTGTTAAAAAATATGGGTTATGATGGAAGAAAAATTCATAAGTTTTCATGAATAAAGACAAGATACTTCGGTTGCGTCGTCATCATGATTTGCCAAACCACCTAATAACCTAATAGATCAAAAAGACTTAAAAGATAGAAATAAAGTATATCTGATAAGATTAGAAACACAGATACAAGCTTACTATGACACGAAATAGTCCATCGCCTTCTTCCTTTGCATCGAAATAGATATTGCAAAGCTTTTTTCATAAGAAAAATAACGCTAACCTATACATTCTAGACAGAAAGAATTAATGACGCGAAAGATAGCCATTGAAATAGATTTTCTGCTTATTAACTACAAGTTACAAGCGCGTACTATCTTTCGCGTCATTAATTCTTTCTGTATAGAATGTACGGGTTAGCGTTATTTTTCTTATGAAAAAAGCTTTGCAATATCTATTTCGATGCAAAGGAAGAAGGCGATGGACTATTTTGTGTCATCAAGTTTTCCATATAAAGAAAATGAGATGAAATTCGTGAGTAAATTTGAATCAGTATAAAACTTTGGGTGATTTTTCAGAAGGGTTGATTTTATTTTCACAATTTAAAAAAATTCAAATAGGTATGATCGTTTTTCCTTCAGACTCATTTCTCGACGTCCTGTCAGATTTTCCGTGAAACCGGAGGCAAGATATTATAATATATTGTGTAGGTTTGTATTCCATTTACATTTAAGACAGAAATCGACGCCCACTCCGCAATAATTAATTATACTCACTATTAACGTACGGAGAATTCGCTCCGGAGAGCCAATACACAGTCATATCCACACTATCGATATCCCGTATTTACCATTATTGTTAGATTAAGAAGCTGTATGATATAATGTGAGCTATGTTTGCTTAACCCTAAAAGGCAATCCTTCAAAAACACGAAGACTATTAAAACTAAAAGTCGATCTATTTATTTATTATAATTGATTAGCTCTCCAATACCACAAGGCGAAATAAATAATATAACATCACAATAAAATAGTATTATGAAAATTTAGACCAACCGCACACATGATGCAATATAACCTTAAGCATAATATTGTTTCAGTATAGCGTATCTAGGAAGATACAAAAAGAAGATGGCCACATCCCTCCAAAGTAAAATGATTTAAAAACATTATGAAAATATTTTTGAAACAGAATTTAAAACCAATACTTTGTAGATGAATTTCGCTGAAGTATGTAGGGAGGTATGGCAGCTGTTAGTAAAATATTTAAAAAAAAAAACGTCACATCATATTTTACGATATGAAAGAAGATGATGGATGTTTCTTATCTGCTACTGTCGTGCCTTTTTTTAAGACGATATTTTACAATTTTATCAAGAAAGATAAGTAGGGATAAAATTATATATTATTGCAGACTATCAATTGAGTTGTCAAATTAGATATTTTTAACACCGCATAAATTTGACAAAAAAAAAACAGAAATTAAATTGGTATTGCTGCAATGAACAGCAATATTTAGAAAATGATTTTGCTTCAGTATGCTAATAAACAGAGAGGAGAAAATCTTCCAATTGAAGTTATGGACATAAAATTTTTCTCTTATATTATTATAAATTATTTAAAAACAAGAAGAATTTTTTTTTGGTTACATTTACAACAACAATAATCTAAAATCAAACAGTGTTGAATTACGTAATATATTTTAACCATTCGTAAATAATGTAGACAATGTGGTTTTGCATTTTTCGAGATAGACCTCGCGACCAAATTAGCAAATATCCAAGGCTTCATAAATATCTTATAATATAAGAAAATATAATTTAATATTAAAATAAGAATGTGCATTGCTTAGTAGAAAAATATATTTTTCTTCGAAAATTCTCTTTTTATTTGCAAACTAAAAATTATAAAATATTAATATCATTAAAAATAACTTACCATTTAAGATCAGAAAAATCGCCGCAGTTAAGAACTGCCTGCTAAGCCGAAATTCTTTGAGCCACTTTAATCTTTCCATGTTGTCAAATTGATGAATTTTCACAAAAGTCACAAAGTTCTTTGAACATCGTTTTAAATCAACAATCCGAAATCACTTCACAGCATACTGTTATACAACTCATCCAAAGCAAAAAAAAAATTATTTAACGAAGTTAATTTTTTTTTTAAAATTTGGCTTTTCACATTTTTATCGTGACACTTTCGATTTTAATAGAAAATACAGCACTTTGATTGATATAACAAAGTAATTAATTTGATAAAACCCCTCGATGTAAGTGTTTTAAGTTTTGAATTATTAATAATGATGCGTCGAAAAGTGCTATCCGCTGAAGTACTTTGCATGCGGAGGTAGGCGTCGCGGCGCTTGCTACAGCGGGCGTTCGGTGCGGCCGCCGGGACGCTAGTGGCCAGGGGCGACAGGCAGCGCTGCGGCGGGCGCCGGAAGCATCCACTGTGCGTTTACAATAAATACTCGTCTTGCATAGGACCAAAACGTTATTTTAAAAGCTTCAGTGAAGTTTCATTCATCATTCCGGGTAACGCTAACGGAAACAGTGGACAGAATATTTTAAATGCTCGCAAATGTCAGCGGCCGTGTTAAACAAGAAAAAATAGATCATTTTTGAGGTTCATGAAATTATTCAAATTTATCGAATTTATGTTTACTATGATTATGATTACCTTTACTATTAGTTTGTTTCGGTGTTTTTGTTATGAAATAGTCGGATAGTGTTTTAGTGTAGAAATTGAATTATTTTTAAGATATACCTACATAAATTGAATTTTCGATGAATAATGGTTCAAAAATTAAATTCTAAAAGATAATGACTTAATTTTATTGAAAAAAGAAATTACAAGCAGTTACTCGAAAAACAACTTTATTCATTCTTGCTGGCACAATAATTTGTACATTTTTTCACTATTTTTTCTTCGAACTCGAGGCCAAAATAGGTTATATAAAGCTATTATATAAGTAAATATCCAAAAAATTTGTAATCGCATCGTTGTCATAAACCCACATTTTATTTATTTTTATTAACATTTAAAACTCACTGAGCTTGTAGACCTTGTATCTAGTTTGTCAAAATTTACATATTAACAATATTTTATGTGCCTATGTACAACTTGCATTTTTAAATATTTTCCAGTGATGTACATAAGTACATGAAAATTCTCTTGAGCGAGTCCAACATAAATTTTTACGTTATATTAATTTTAAATTGGGAATATTCATCGAAAACATTAATTATCCCTCTCTGTTACTGGGACTCGATATATTAAAAGAAAGAAGAATTTGTTCAGACCTATTTTATTTATTTAAAATCGTTACCAACCTGTTGAACTCCCCTGAACTTCTTTCGCTAATAAGTTTCCATGTACCTAGTCGATCAGTTCGTTTCAAATTACCTTATCATTGCAACAATACAGGATCTAACGCTGAACTCAATTCCATAATGAATCGCCTGCATGTACTTGGAAATAAATATATTTTGGATGAATCTATAAACATTGCTAGTCTAACCTCATACAAACACTACTTAATTAAAACTGTCTGTCAGCGCTTCTCAGTTTGACTATAATCAAATACAGATTAAAAGTATTAATTTCCTAATACATAATATCCGGGATATATAATATGTTGTTTTGTATTTAATAACCCACTCTTTGTACTTTTTTATGTGATACTACAATTTTTATTGTTCTCCTTTATGAATTTTATATTTATATTTTTCTTTTTCTTTATCTATGTTTATTCTGTATTCATATGTAAAATATTTGTAATTCTTTTGTAAAAGCCGCTATAATCGGCGTTAATAATAAATAAATAATCATGATGTTGGCAAAAGTTAATACAAAAAAGGTTACACGTTTGATGGGTGAGAACTGCGTAAATGTTTGGATTCAATAGGTGTAAATTACGTACCAAGTACTTGTATTTACACTTAAAAAGGATAGTAAAAACAACCTAAGTAGTAATGATGTTTAGTTCTGAAACAGCTTATAAACTGAAATCCATTTACCCAAATTCCTTGCATTGTTATTTTCTCCCTTTGTCCTTTTCCTTCCTTGAAAGGCCCTACTTACTCACTAGAAGAAGAAGGAAATGATGCCTATCTACTGGGCACACATGCCCAGTATCATTGTACAAAATCAAAAATTACCCACACTTAATGGAGTCGAAAAATTATCTTGAAATCGTTCTCACCTCGCTCTTGAAATTCTCGCTTTAAAAATCGTAAAATACTAACTAATGCAAAAGTGTCGTAAAGTGTAACCTTCCTTTGTGCCATCATCGTAAAAGACCAGTCACCACCAATAAAGCAGCATATGAACACAGAAAAGGTAGTGGTTTTCTCCTTTCCAATTGCCATTTCCTGTGATTTGACTTTAAAAACGCCGTCAATTGTCTTGTCCCATATAACTAAAATTTACAGTCCATCCTCTCTCGTGTCACGATATTGTTCGTGACGGAAGATATGTACATTAAGATGAAGCCATAGTAAATAATGCAAAATCATATGTTTTTGTTTTGAAAATTTGATCGCTTAGAAGTATTGTAGATGCTTCAATTAAATACTGCGTATAGAACATACCTTCGCCCTTCAAAATATCGGTCATTTTTTTATAAGTCTTTTAATAAGCCTATAAAAATAAAGAATTAGGTATAAAAAACACACTTTCAAGTCCAAACTCTCCTATTTATAAACCCCTTTTCGGTTATGGTTTTATTGTATAATGTGGAAAATTCAGTTTATTTTATAATGATCGCAAAAAAAGTTGATATTTACACCCAATCTTCCCAAAATAAAATAAAATATGCATTTTCGCGTTGTTATTTTACAATACGGCCGCTAGTCGACGAATTCGGTTTTTTCAAAGTGAACCCTATGGCGTCCACCGAAGAACTACTGTCCAAACCACAGTCGCCAAACCTCAGTCACGCCCCGAACTGAGCGGGAGATGGATGCGTCACTCCGCGGTCGCTTGATTTCGTGAAATCAATTTTAAATTTCCGTTTTATTACAATAAACAATGCGTAAAACAGGAATTAATATTTTTTACAGGCCTTTACGAAATCAACCGGTAAAACAAAACTCTCAAATACGTTTTCCAACCTTTCCAAAAGCTTTTTCTCAAGTATTTTTAAACTCCTCCCGTAAAGGGCGTGAATTCCTATTTCGATTTTTTCCTGAACTAGTGGATCGCCTTAATTGATATATTATACCTATGCACATGTGGTAGAATAAAATTACGTCGTAATGTAAATTTCAAATAACAACACAAGACGTCAGGAGGGCATCTTTCTTTATTATTTCCTTCTTCACAACTGATTCAAATTTTTAAAATATTACATTCATTGCAAATTCATTTTTTTTTAATATAAATAATTTTACAGCATCCACCGGCAACCGAAACTAGTACATTTTTCATCATCCACCGGCAACCGAAACTAGTATATTTTACATCATCCACCGGCAACCGAAACTAGTACATTTTACATCATCCACCGGCAACCGAAACTAGTACATTTTACATCATCCACCGGCAACCGAAACTAGTACATTGTACATCATCCACCGGCAACCGAAACTAGTACATTTTACATCATCCACCGGCAACCCAAACTAGTACATTTTTAAAATATACCTATTCTTTTTGTGATTAGATGTTGCCCACTTTTTCTTGTTCTTCATATTTAAAGATTTCTATAAGAAAAATAGACTTCCAAATTTCTAATCTTGAAAACAATTAATACGTTGGTATTATTTCATACGTAGGTACGTATATTACTATACAATTTTTCATATATTACTACGCTCTGCGATAAACGAAAAAATCACCCCCAGCGTTGAGACGAATAATTTAAGAATCAGCACGACAATGTAGTTCTAACCCAGAGTATTTGGAATATTTCTTGTTTTATTTTAAATCGATAAAACCTAATCCATTGCGTTGCGTGGTACGTGACAGGAATATGTTCCGTGATCCTAACAATATCAAAACATTAGAGTTCTTTTTCTAGGCCACATGGGTCTCCAATTCTCCAATCAAGCACGTGTGGAATTCAGAAAACAAAAATACTTCCGCTGATCAAAAAACCCTAAAAAATAAGTTAACAAGATTCATCTCGTAATACAGGATGTAGCAAGATAAAAAATACAATACAACTTGCTCGTTGGGTGAATTTCTTAGTAATTTCATAAAAAAATGTTGCACACCACAAAAAAAATCCGGTTTAACTACGTTATTAGATGTTTAAATTGTTGCTTGAATCTAGAAATGCCAACCAAAAGGACTGTAATTCTTTAATAATGCCAAAGCTCATCCCTCAAGATAATTAAATCTTTCAGATATCAGAAAAAAAAGTTTCGCTTTAGAGTTATTTGCCTGTAAAGCAAATTAAACACTTCTTAGAAATTTGCTTGTTTGATTCAAGGAGAGATAACATAATGTAAAGGTATTTATAAAATTGATTGTGGTTATTTTTCTTCTGGTATCCTTTTCTGCTGGACTTCGACTATAATCAGAGCATTCTTCACTCAGAAAATTATAGCCCATATCAACTCTACGGACCTGCACACGCAAGTACCACGTCTATTTCAAAACCATGAAGTTTGTCATCTTAATCTCCTACGTCTTCCATCTATCTTTCTCTGCACCTATTAAAATTGAAGTAATATCTTATTTTACTTCCTCCTGATATGACTAGTTTTACAGGTAGCACTTATTGATTTAATGAAGTCATTCGATGAAGAACTTCTTAATTATTTATGTATGTGTCCAGGGAATTTTCAAAGTATCTATCAGTAATATCCGCATCGCAAGTGATTGTTCTTTACGTGTTAATGCTTATTGTGCTAGACGATTTAAAATTGGCTAAATAGACGTTTTTTCACAGATATATATTTATGTTCATAAGACAATCCTTACTCAAGTGTCTGGGAAAGTGCTACACCCTGTGTGATGATGGGGTGCCGACCATTCCAGCCCCTGGTATATTTTCCAATCACGTCGCATTTTTTGCGGGGGAGTAATACTTTTTCTACTCGAGCAAATCAGTATTAACCCAGATTCTCGATCTGCTCACCGGAGGCGCCTACGTTTCATATTACACTATCTCCTACACGGTATGTACCCTGTACCCATGTCATGCTTTCACTATTTCAAAATTGTGTTACGGTCGAAATATTCGGCGGTGCTCTGTGACTCATCTATGTATGACCCGTGGAAATAGTGTGTAAAATGATTATTTTCAGTTTCGAAAAATGTGAAGAAATATAAATTAAATAAAATTTTATCTGTCCTACCATTCACGCAATTAAAGCATCTCTTCATAAAGTCATCCAGAAATGGGATAATATAGTTTCACACCTCATTTTCATAGCTTACCCGTTAGTACCTAAATTCATAATTTTTTGTAGTTTTTTGCACTAGTGCGCAAATTATGCAACTATGTTAATCTAATATTCATGATTCTAAATAATAATTTAAATTTATCACTGTTATCTTTTGGACACGTAAGTACAAAGTACCGATCATTTTACACGGCATATATAAATCTGCTACCTATAATAATTGTTCGATTCTTGTTGGGTAATCTGAGTTTTAGCTTTGATAATTTTGTGTCTGAGTGACTTAACAGCCCTTTCTTCCTTGCCCTCCTTCCCTTTCCAACCGAACTGTGTAATGTATACTAGTTCTAGAGAGAGCTCGTATGTACATCATCGACGATCGTCCTCTTCCTTCTCGCGCGCCGTGCATCTATACGAAAGAGACAGAAAATACCAGAACGATGATGTAACGTACGATCTCTCGCTGGGACTAGTTTACCAACCTGATTTGTACTAGGTTATCCAATATTGTACTTGCATATTATCAAATATCATATAATATTAATAATACTTTCAATTTCTGACATTTTCCACACATTCTGACCTCAGCATGTTATAAGAGCGCCTCCTAGCGGCGCGAGTTGCGATGCTTGGTTTTCTTTCATACATTAGGTTAAATTTAAAATTGTTCATTAACTGCTCGTTCATAGACGAGGCTAATTTATTTATTTTAGAAGAAACAGTTTTTTCCGAGCTATGATGAATCATTTGTTTAAGAATATACGCACGTTATAAGAATATGAATAAAAAGTTTTATACCTAAAAACAATCTTTACAGATACAACATTGTAGCTATCTAAATATTATTTGTGCAAAACCTACCCTTTACTTAGCTTTTGTTTCTAAAATTCTAAAACATATCATTTCAAAATGATCAAACGTGTGTCATATTCATACTATTGAAAGAATTCAAAGAAAATTTCTACGTTTTGTAAATTTTAAACTTAACATCCCTTTAGAGCACATAAATTATCCGTCATTAATGAATACTTTAAATACTCCAACATTAGAAAACCGACGAAAAATAAACGACCTAACTTTTTTTATTAAAATTATTAAACTCTAAATTCGACATTTGTGAACTCCTGCAATTAATAAATCTACATGTACCTATACGAACAACTAGACAAACATTGACATTTTATACACGTACATCTCATTCGAACTATGATTTACATTTTCCAATACAACGTTTGCATAGTCTTGGTAACAAATACTTAAACAATCTGGATGTATTTGACAATAATTTGAAATTAGCAAACTTCAAACGCCATATGTGCCAACTATTTATTTCTACCCATCCCGTAAACCAATGAGAACAACAATTTTAAAAATTACCTACTTTATGTCAACTACTATATTTTATGGACTATATTTTGTTTCTTATATTTTATGTTACCTGTATTTTGTTAACGCTTATATTTTATGTAACCTATATTTTGTTTTTAACAAATATTATGTTACTTGTATTGTGTATTGTATTTTGTAAACCCATTATTTTCACTGTAATTAAAAAAATGTACTGCATTCTATGTAAAAGCCCTATGGGCGTTTAAAGAAATAAATAAATACAATAAATAAAAATAAAAATAATCTTCGTCTTTCAGATTAACTAGATCGTCTAAATCATTCTCATCCTTTTTTTGCCCAACGCCCACTTTGAGAATAATTTTTTTTCTAGCGCCCCCTAACTCGTGAATCTGAAACAGCAATTCGACCCTTTGGAATTACAAGGTTCCATCTGTTGCGATTATGAACTGTAAAGTAGCTTTCTATAGATCCCATTATCGCATGACGTTACGGCGACAGATGGAACCTTGTTATTCCAAAGGGTGTTGAATTGTCGTCGCGATTATATTTACCACAACGGAGGGGGCGTAATGGGATGGGATGGGGCAAGATGCGATGGGTTTCTCTGGGTTTCCCACCGCCCCCCAATTTTCTCTTAGTCTTCTACCGCCCCCCCCCCCTGAATGTCTGAAACGCCCCCAAGGGGGCATTATCGCCCACGTTGAGTACCTATGGTCTAAATCCATCGTTTTTCACGCTATTACCCAGGGTTTTAAGCTGCAACTATTAATTAGTTTTGAACATCGAATTATAAATTCAATTTGAATAAAGATTGCTAGAAGGAACTAAGACAGCTTTGAAATTCACTTTTTTATGTGATGAAGATCATTTTATTTCTTAGAATTTAACGAATTTACATTATACTCTATCAACTTAACCAGCTGATGTTTTTTGGCATCCTGAAAGTGATAGTCTTTTTGTTGTTTGTAATTATTATGTCTGTAAGCGGTATATATAGAATCTACTTTGTAGGACAATTTATATTTACATGTTTTTGTCAATATTGTTCGAAATATAAATTGGAAACCGCAAAATAATGCCACCAAGTAGCACATAAATTAAATTTGACGGCATTAAAAGGAATGTTTCCATCAAAATGCCACACCGGTGCCTCTAGAGCCAGCGTTGGTGATCCTGATTGGAGTTGGGCATTACCACAATTTGTTATAAATTAAATGTGTTAATTATTGTATATTGACCCACTGATTTATTTGGGACCTGGCCTTTTTCACTGTTCTAAAGACGTCTTCAGACTGGTAACACTATTTAATGTACTGGCGATAAACTTGAAAATAATTGTGTCTATGTATGAAGTGTTAGTATCTACCTACCTGGTGTAGCAAACCTGATGTAGTAAACCCTTTTCTAAATAAATAAGTGAAACAGAAAAAAACAATTCATTGAGATATCGAATTAATACTGGGAAAGCAGAAATCATTTTCAGCAGTTTTTAAACTATTAAATTGTTATTAATTGTTATTATTGTAATTAGTCGAGGGGTAAGGCTCTTAACTCGTAATCCGAAGGTCGCGGGATCGAATCCCGGCATGCGCAAATAGATTTTGTTTTGATCAATTTGTGCTTTTTCACAATTATTTCATTTAAAATAAAATATAGTTTATTTGGGGCACGTTCCAGAAAGAAACATACTCTCAATATCGTCCTGGTGTATGACCACCATTGAGAATTCAAATGATGCTTGAAATTATTTTAGCCGTATTTGGTAACAAGATCTGAATAGCCAGGTATTCCCCATCCTTCCTCTTCCTTATCGCCTTCCCCTCCCCACTATCCTTCAGCCTCACAACATACTCCACTTGGGGATGCCATAGTCTCACTGGCTCTAGACGGAAGCAGCTCGGACTCTTGTGAGGTATTCACATAAAAAAGTTATTTAGTATATTTTTATTATTTTAAAGTTTATCCAATTAAATACGGTGTTTTTATTTAAATCAAAATAGAGCAAAGTTGTTAAATATTCAGGTCGATCGTTTTCCTGTAGTTTCATTGAAAATTAAGTCGAAGTGTCGAACGCAATATCGTAAGGGTTTAGTAAATTCAGAATATTAAATGTGGAGAAGAACTTTTTAGTTCACAAATATTTATCGACCGCCATTGATTTATTCTAAATTGTATGCTTCCTTGTAAATACCAAACCTTCACTGTGACCTGTGACCCAATAACATTTTTTGGTCGTAATACCTTAACTTTGTTAAAAAGTATTAAATTAAAGTTAATTTATTTAAATGGATGTGTCTTTGTTAATGAAAACTAACGTGTCTTTGTTAATGTTAACTAACCATCACGCCGTTTCCCCGCAGGGGTAGGCAGAGAGGACGAACCGTCAAACAACTCGATCTTGGCACACACTCCTTGCCTCATTCATATTCATACATTGTTTCATACATGCTCTTCTATTATTCCGACTCTTCTCACGGCCCGACTCAAGTATCTGATTCACCTGGTCGTGCCATGTCTTCCTCGGGCGTCCCCGACTTCGTTGATGTTCAAAAGGTAGAGTAAAATATAGCCTGAGGCGATACACACATATTATTTTATTAACTGGTTGACGGTCAACATGGATGACAGCTTTGTTTCTCCGTTTAAATTTTGTAAATTCACCAGAGACACACGTTCACTTTTTTTTCATAGTCTTCGACCAACGGTCATCACATTTGTGATATACGGTATTTATCTTTAATGACCAATACGTAAGGTTTTCTAAGATTGATTTCAATATTTAGTGGTTCCTCCCAAAGAATCTAATATTACAACACTTTAAAAGTGGTTAAATTTTTTATGGTCACTGCGTATAAAATAGCTTTCTTACAACAACCGATAAAAATTAAAAAAGTTTTTCATACCGCTGTGTTGGCCACATACAGGGTCTTTAGGGTGGTCTTTTGTTACAACTTCATTACGAACATGTTTTCAAACCAAAAACGTGAGTAAATCAATCTTATTTGCGCCTTATTTAAACGGTCACTAAGACAATACGTATCATTTGACGTTATGACTTTTGTATGTATAATTCGCAACTTTGGTCAGTTTTTTCACAGTATCACAGTTTATATATAGTACATGAAAACGTTTTGAACAAAAATATTGAGGCTCAGCGATGCCGGGTAATCTAAACATACTAATAGTAGAATAAATAGCTTTATAATAATTCATGTGAAATCACCTTTAACAGTTGACATGGGTGCACTGCACATTGCTGATGACCCACCCGAAGGATAGGTTTTATTATGTACTACTTAATGTCTTCAATTTTTTGTTCAAATATGAAAAAATCTGTTAAAAATATTTATCTGTAGGTATATATTTATTAATTTGAGTCTAAAATATATGATTACATGTAGGTATGCATGCAGTCTGATAGACTCCAATGTTAGCAATTAAAGTTTAAAAATAATGTATTTTATGAAAGCGCTTTTAGTTCTTTCAGCACTAGGCCCTGCTCTGAATGAATATAATTTTATTGGATCGTTGAAAAAAATAAAACGATATTGACTGCGTGCGAGACGGCACAAGGTAGGTGGTATATTGATTTGTTTGTAGCTCCACCGAATCCACGCGTGTCTCATCCTCTCGAAAAACTGATATGAAAACGATGTAATACCCGTAAGTGTAAATACTCCCAAATGATTTCAATAAAATATTATGTTTCTTTAACAAGCAATTACAGAAAAATAGTGGGTAATTGGGCGACTTTTTTAATACACGGAATGGTGGCATCGTGGGGTTGTTAATCAAGTTGATTGTTATATACGTGTAAGGAGTTCATGATCGATGTAAAGATGCTTAAAAGGTAGTGGATTATTAATAAAAAGCTTGTTTCTCTGAAAGATGGGTTCAATTCCTAGTTGCGACCAAATCTTTTGTTGATTTTTCGGTTTCAAATTTTCCTTTGAGAGTCCCTAATATTATTTTCAATAATTAAATATTATTTCGTGTTTTTAGTGCGGTTGAGTGATTTCTCTTTCAGTCTGTAAATGTTATTAGTTTATTTTCTATTATTTCTGACCTTCCTACGTTTTGTATCCAGCTTTTGAGTTTTAACTGTTGTAAAATCGTTTGTTGAATAGCTTGTTTCATATTATCTGTAATCAGGGCTGGGCAAAATGCATGCTTTGCTGTAATTAAAATACAAATTACAAAATACTTTGTCGCATGTATTTAAAATACGAAATACAAATACTTTCAAGTCGTGTATTTGAAATACAAAATACATTTGGTTTTGGTAGAACCTTTGGTTGCAATAAATTGTCGTAAGTGCCCTGATCTAAGGATGCGTTTCCATAGAAGCAAAGCTGAGTAGAGTGAAACAGAGACGTGCAAAAATTGACCAATCATATTGCTCAGAAGACACATCTCATCTCCGCTCCACTTGTAAAGTTTTGTGGTATAGGA
The DNA here is from genome assembly GCA_929108145.2 of Limnephilus rhombicus. Classification (NCBI taxonomy): domain Eukaryota; kingdom Metazoa; phylum Arthropoda; class Insecta; order Trichoptera; family Limnephilidae; genus Limnephilus; species Limnephilus rhombicus. The sequence goes on from OV815271.1 coordinate 44,029,528, forward strand.
CCCAGGTGTTAGATAATAATAATAATTATTATTATAACATGACATTTGTATAGCGCAGTTTTGTGTTATTTCACTTCAAGTGCGCTGTACTGTAATTAACTTAAAAATAATCTAGTATTCAGTCAAATTATTCCTATAGTACTTGATCTAATACTATGACACAAAAATGTACAATTCAAAGCAATGACGGAATTTGATTATCCATTATCAATTATCAATTAACTCACAATACCGCGAAACGATTAAAATAACAATTGACAAGATACTTGCTCTTACGTACCTACAGTGTTGCCACTCTAAATATTAACATAATATATTGCTCTGGATTCTAGCTGTTTTAATTTATGCATTATCTATATCAGTATATTTTTCATTATCATTATTAAGATCACTAAATGTATTTGAAAATGTATTTTGAAGCCATAAGTATTTGAAATACTAATTACAAAATACATTTTTAGGAAGTAATTGAAATACAAATACAAAATACGTATTTGTATTTCAAAATACGTATTTCAATTACAAGTAATTCAAATACTGCCCAGCCCTGCCTGTAATTCATTTATGTATGTTTCATATGCTTTTCCCCAGATTTCATTGAAGTAATTTTAATTTAATTTAAAGGATATACGAGACTATAATAAAAACATTTTTTTAATTCATGTGGTAACGTAATTAATGTTTAGGGGCTAAATACGATAATTAATGGGGTGATTTCATCTTTAATATCTTGTACATGCTATTCAAATGTTAAATTCTTATCATTGCATTGTCCCAGACATTTTCGTGCGTCAGGATTTGCAAGTCGTTCTTTTCAATTTGTAAACTTAAAGAGAAATTATTTTGGGGGTTGAGCCTGAAAACATGTTTCTGTTTTTTTAAATATTCATTTGTAGAATGTTTGATTGGAGTCGACTGTTAATTTTTTTATAGGTTTCGTTGTGCATTTTCTAGTAAGATGTCTAAATATTTACTACAGTACAAAATTGCGGTACGACTTGCTTATTATGTATAATAAAATTGCAAAATATCATTGAAATAAATTTGGAATAGTAGTGGTCTTAGTATGGATCCCTGCGAAATTCCATAGTTTATTGGAAGGTATTTGCTATTCTGATCGTTAACGACAACGAATTGCTTTCTATTGCTAAGATATGAATAGATTAAGACCAGAACCATCATCAATCTCTCAAATTTCTTGTCATGGCTTACTGCATAAAAGGCTTTTTGAATGTCAACAAGTGTAGATAAGATATAATTTCCACCATCAGTGCCACTCCTAAGTTTGTCGATTAAGTATTTCATTGCCACAAGTGTGTTCGATTTTTTTCTAAAGCCATATTTTTTATACAAGATTGATTTTTTAACAGAAAATTGTTAAATCTTTCGTAAATTACACTGCCCCATCCAAGAATACCATACTCTAACAGTGATTACCTTATTAGTGAGTACAGAAATATAATTTATTATTTATTTATTAGTTGCAATATATTTACATTTTATACACAATTCAATGATGTTGGCCTCACTGGGTGGCTTACCCGTAATGAGGCCTCCATTTCATACAAAATTATACATAATACATATAAATATATTATTATATATATATAATATTGGTGAAAAAAAGAAAAAAAAAAGTAAATAAAAGTAAGTGAAAGTAAATAAAAGCAAATAAATTAATAAACTCTGTATATTACTAGTAACATACAGTAATATCTAATTAATAAATCTTTTTTAATGCGGACATTCCTGATGGGTTTGAAAAAATAAGTTTTTTTTTGTTGTTGTTGGTCCATTTTAAATTTTGATCATTTTCTTAGACTTAGATACGATACGTTATATAATTAACATTTTTCAATGAGGGACAATATTGCAACCGCCATATGGGTGCGAGCTATGTAATTTTCAAGTTCAGATATCGTCCCGAGTTTTTTGTTCTTGTATTTTCTCACATGTTTTTAAAGTGATAAATTTAGTATTGTTAGCATTAAGCGTAAGTGAGTGGTGGTCTTCTTTTTTCATTCTATAAATCTTTTCTTCTATTTCCTTAAATGTGTTCTTACTTAACTTGTGTCCTTACGTAACCTTGGAGAACGTCCAATGTTCAATTATCTTTCACCTAACCGGCGCACGCGGCGTCTCGGTGCTTCGTGTTTGATGTAGCAATGAATTGAAATATGTTATTATATACGGTGTCAAATCTAAGAGTGCTTTGGAAATATTTTTTATTTTTTACAATTTAATGGTATCTTTATTGCTTGCTGAAGAAGAAGTCAAATAATTCCGACAAATGTATTTTGTTGGGACCGCACTGTTAATACAACATTCACTAAAAGAGTTGGTTTGGAACGAGTTTTTAGCTTATTCTATGTTTCCCAACACTTTCGATAGAATGTTCTAGATATCTTCTGAAATATCGACGTTGCTCTTCACAATTGAAAACACGAATTTACCCTCAATTTAACAAATTTCTTCAATAGAAAACAATAATGTTGAGAAAATGCATAGAGGTACATCGTCAAAATATCATTCTCAATCTGTAATTACGATTATTACAAGCAATAATTGTCAGCCTGAAACACTCAGTTACATTGAAAAATCTTCCGAGAAAAGATACTTGCCGCCAACGGGACTTGAACCCGTGTCCTTCCGATTGCCGGTCGAATGCTCTGACCACTGAGCTGTGGGGGCTTATCAAATACCCGCCAAATAATTCAATATATACTAGTGTTTCATTCAACAATTACTGCTTGTTATATTTTTTCCACCTGAAAACAACCAAATTTATTACGAGTAATTACGAGTTTTACACATATCATATATGAAGAATACCAATATATTTCAACGATTTTTTTATCGTATTTAAATGGATAGAAAGTACTCTCAGTATCGCCCTGGTGTAAGACCACCATCCGGAAATGAAACGTAACTTGAAATGACTTTAGTGGTGATCAGATCTGAAGAGTAAGGTATTTTCCCACCTTCCTCTACCACACATCAATCTCCTCTGCACTACCTACACTATTATAACACACCCTAATTGTGGATGCCATTGTCTCACAGTCTCTAGACGTTGGGAGTAGCTGGGACTCTGGTTCGGTATTTACATTAAAACGTATAAATTGTAAACATACTCGTATATTGTATTTAAGCCTAACTTTTACCTAACATTAAAAAGCCTAGCAAAATACAAATTGCGCCCCTAATATATTTTTTTCTATTTTCATTTATTTAAAATATTTATTACTCATTCCCCCCATATATTAATCGACTACGTTTAGTTTTACAACATTAGCAACTCTATTTGGGAGGCGGGAATGGGTACCGCCGCCCCGGGAACCTTTATTGGATAACCAACACCTCTGCCATAGGTCACCCCAAGTGGTTCGCTACGTTTGGTGATTTAGCATAGGTGCCCGGGTTCATGGGGTGAGGTTTGTCTAGGTCTTGGAGGCGGATGACCAGGACATACTGAACCCCAGATTCCTACCAACCCCTTAAACCCTTTTCCTTCCCAGAACTCTACTCTCCTTCCTTTCCTTAAAAAAAACCCTCCACACAGCATCCCCAAAGATGACATAGGTTCTGAGGGAAATTATTTTCCTCAGGGTCTCCTGTGTGGAGCTCACGTAAAAAAAAAAAAAAAACTCTCAGACGAAAATTTGAAACAGAAAAATCAGAAAAGGAAACCTTGAGTTGCTAATATTGTCTACAATCATTAACTAACTAACTAACTAACCATCACGCCAGGCAGGAAGGACCGCCAAACAACTCGGTCTTGGCACACACTACTTGCCTCGATTACATTCATACATGCTCTTCTACTATTCTGACTATTGACATAGCCCGACCAAGTATCTGATTCACTTGGTCGTGCAATGTCTTTCTTGGGCGTCCTCGAATTCTTCTACCATTCACATTTGCGATTTTATTCTCCTTACACTCCTTTCCTCGTTAATTTGCTCTGCATGCCCAAACCATCGGAGCGTCCCTTTCTTAATTTTATTCATTACGCTTACATCAGCCTTGCATTCTTTGCGGATCTCCACTTTTCTCACACGATCATACATGGTTTTACCTCATATTCGCCTCAGGGATCTCATTTCTACATCATTTAGTCTACTTTCATCCTTCCTCTGCCAGTTCCATGCCTCACTGCCATACATCCAGGTGGGTTCCAGTACTCCATTATGGACGGCTAGCCTCGCTTCTTTGGACAGTTTGTTGTTGGTTTAAATATTAAAATTTGAGGTTTTACACATTAAGTTATTACTAAAATAAAAGGATTTTTTTTATGTCTTGATATATTTATTTAGCATTGATGTACTTATAGTACGTCGAAAATATCTTTCGTTCGCCTTTGTTCCCTCAGGGGATGTTCTTAGCGTAGCAGTCAACTTATAGATTTAAAAGATCCTAAACCAGTACGCACGATTGAAGAAATCAAATTAATATCAACGATTCATAAAACTTACTTTTGCATCAACTCAATATCACAAAACACATACAAACACACCCTCACACAAATCAGTGTGCCTCACGCTAAAGCTTATGTTATTGTTGAAAGTTGTATCTTCATCCAGGCTTTAATTTTTCGCATACCTTCATAAATTATCACACTTTATGTGTGAAAGTTTCGGGATCCAGGATCGGTTAACATATCATTAAGGGAACTGGAGCCGTAATTAATCCTGGGAGTTTAAGGACGCCAAGTCTATTATACTCCTATAGCACGTTAATTCGAATTCGTTGATGTGTCACTCGTTCGGTACACGTTTGCCGTTCTGCGGGTTGAATATGTTATGAATTTTGCGTGATACTGATTAGAATGAATAAAATATAATGTGTTGTGTATTTGCTTAATTTTGTAGGAGGGTGTGTTACTGCATGTATGGCTGATAGTTTATGTAATGATAAATAATGATTACCTATTATCTTTGGGGTTAAAAATTATTTTATTTAAATGAAAAAATCCTCGGGTAACGCAAAATGCCTCTAAGATTACGGTGTAGGTACGTAATTCTTTAATACACCCACAGGGTGATTGGTAGTAGGTTTTTGATGCAAGGTATCTATGGACGTTGTAAAATATACAAGAATCCTTCTGCCCGAAACCAGCAGAACCATAGCATCCCCAATCGAGGCATGTTGTGGTGCTAAAAAAAGGGGGCGGGGGGTTAAGGGGGTAAGGGGATGGGGAGATGAAGGTTGGGAAGCACCTATCAAATAAGATATGAACACCAAACAAAAAAAATATATATTTGGTGGTCTTTCTCCAGTGTAATACTGAAAGGATGTTTTGAAAACTACTTTACATGTTACATATCCATGTCTCTTCTATTAGGGTCTTCAATATTTCATATCAAGTACGATGCACTTTTAGGTTGTCGTTTATAACTAACTAACTCAGAGGCAGAGAGGACGGACCGCCAAACGACGAGCCTTTTTTAAAAATTTATTTTGTTACAAAAATAAATTTACAGTTTGAGGAAGGTTTCCGTTCTAGCACAGTCAAATTGACATGTATCGTAAATATTAGCTAGGTAGGTACATGATGATTCATAGTATTAAATAAAGTTAAGATTTACAAATTTATTTGTCATAATTATAATAATATATGATACAGTTGAGTACTAGATTCTATAATCAATTAATCGAAAATACAAGAAAAAGTGTATTCGAAGTGAGTACTCGTATGTACCAGAAAAACCGTAAAAGAAAAAGAAAAGTAAAATTTGGGAACAAAAAAAATGTATAAGGCGTTCATAATACATACCTACATAATTATCAGATATCATTTTTTAATAATATTTCTGACTACGTCCTGTCTAAATCTAGTAAGCATTTTGTAATTTTTGGATAGAAGGATGCTTTTCACATTCATAAATCGTCTCATACATACTCTTCTATTTTTCTGTCTCTTGACACGGGTCGACTCAAGTAACTGATTCACTTGATCGTGCCGTGGCGTCCTTGGATGTCCCCGACTTTTTTTACCATTCTTATTTGCATCATATAGGTGTTCTCCTTACACTCCTTTCTTTGTTCATTCGCTCAACATGCCCAAACCATCTGAAGATCCCTTTTTTAATACTCATTACGATCACACCAGCCTTGCTTTCTGGCATTGTCATTTATACTGCTACATATAAACTTAAGAATGCGTTAATGTTATTATTTGTGAACGAAATGTAACAAATATAATATCTTTGTAAAAAGCAATAACTTTGTGGCTCGCCATAATTTACAATAAAAAAACACATAAATTTGTTTAAGACCACTTTTATTTTAAAACACTCTACCGGTTTCAGAAGCACCCTTCCTTCGTCAGGAGAATATTATAACTGAACTAACTAGTAATAATATTCTCCTGACGAAGGAAGGGTGCTTCTGAAACCGATAGAGTGTTTTAAAATAAAAGTGGTCTTAAAAAATTTATGTGTTTTTTTATTGTAAATATAATATCCACCAATCACAAAATCGATGCATTTATGTGGAAGCACGAAGTAAACAAACCGCCTTCCACTCTTCACGTTTTCTATTCGGCGTCTTCGTACTCAATAATTCAGCCACCAATATCGACATACACTGTGCATATAAAATCACGTGTGTCTGGTTTAAATATTAATAAAGATCAGAAGGTACAAAGGAAAATAAATTATTTACTTCACATCAGATGCTGGAGGCCATTTCTTGGATTTTTCCTTCGCTTTTTATGTATACCCCAGGAGTAATCTCCTCGGATACCATTTATTTCGTAGACCGCTTTTTTCTCTATTTGTTGTAATAGAAATGGAATATCATGAAAGCAGGAACAAAAACAAATAATACGTTATTTAGAAAAAGTCGTAGGAATACCGCAACTCATTAAACATTAATATTTGGAGCAAAACTTGCCTTTGTATTTTTGATTTCAAAATATTGGTACGCAGATGCTTTAAGTCACTGAACGCTAAACCCCAAGAAGTGTATAATTATTTAAAAAAAAAACTGATTTATAAGACCTTTCGATTTCTAGGCTCCAGACTAGTCCTGGGTCGGTCGTGAATGACCCGCTCATTGAAACCCGCTCACAGACCACCAAAGAGCGAGCGGGTCATTTTTTCGTCAGCACCCGGGTCTCGCAACAAACTTCTCGCAACCGCTCTACTACTGCAACCTGGGTTTCGGGTGCGGATGTGGCGGGGCGAGCGACGATAGATAGATGTATGAGAGAGCGAGCGGGTTGTAAACATCGGGTTTCGCCACCCGCCCTCCCGACTCAGGTAGTAGAAAGTAGCTGGGTGAAGCGTAAGTGCGAACTGCGACACATTCGGTCAACACACACGTGCGTGACGTTCATAAATAACAATACATAATATACATATTAAAACAATTTGAAAAATTTCTCCACAATATATTTTTAACCGTTACCGGTTTTTTACCCCTGAAGAATGTCTTTTTAAAAAATTTATTTCTGGGACATGACATTACTAGTTACAGGTGTGAACTGTGAGCGAACGTTCACACAATTATAACCTGGGTTTCGTGTCGCATATGACTTGACCGATCTGGGCGGCGACTGGCGCGAGAAACTCGATTACCGAGTTTCGTATTTTGTGTCCCGAAAAGAGCGGGTCTTCGCGACCTGCTCGTGACGCCAGTGGGTCGTGAGCGACCCGGGTCGTGTAAAACGATCGATCGACCCAGGACTACTCCAGACACAACAATTTGGGAGGCGGGTATGGGTACCACCGCCCCGGGAACCGTTTATTGGATAACCAATCAATTGGAACCATTTATTGGATAACCAATCTGCCATAGGTCACCCCAAGTGGTTCGCTACGTTTGATGACTTAGCAGAGGTGCCCGGGTTCATGGGGTGAGGTTTGTTCAGGTCCTAGTTTCGGATTCATCTGCTCTCCCGCTGCATGGGCCGGATCAAGAGAGACTGGTTGAGGAAGGGCTTTTGACCTTTACAGCCAGACTCTCGGCCCATCGCCTTGCACCGAATTTGAAGGGATGGATTGATACTTCCGTTACTCTTGGATACACTGACCCCTCAGATTCCTACCCACCCCTTACACCTTTTTCCTTCCCAGAACTTTCTACCCTTCCCTTCCTTAAAAATACCCTCCACACTGGATTCTCTAAGATGACATAGGCCCTGAGGGAAATTATTTCCTTCAGGCTAATGTTAAAAAAAAGTGAAAACGACGAAAAAATTTAATTTTTGAAAAATGTTATATTATTTTTAACAGAAATAAGGAGAAATTGAGCTTACTGCGGATACACGGACGCTCAGAATACACTTATATCGGTTTTCTCTTGAGAAATTTGTTTATTTATTAGAAATTTAAGACAGCAGGTACTCCGACTGACAGTGGCAATTAATTTAAAAGGATCAAGGAGAAATTTCATCAAGAAATCCATTCCAATAATTCTGGAAGAATTTTCCTGCCAGTCAAATGATTTGGAAATAATTTATTTTCCGTGAACATGGATTCCGATCAAAGAAAGAAGGTTGTTTACTGATTAATAAAAGCTTTTACTTTCTTTCTATAACCGCAAGAAATATGGCGAGTCAGCCAACCCCAAACTGCCGACAGAGTTATCCGAGCCGCTTTATTTTATTGTTAATAAGTCAATGCGAGGAATAAATTCTGTCATATAAATCCTGGCCTGTTCCACCCTTCCTCAACCCCTGACCAACCAACGAACCCTCACCAAGCCTTATGAGCCTTGCCGAATTAAAAGACATGTATTGACTGGATCAAATTTATTATGTGCTTCCTTCAATTCGGAAATTTCTTTGTTCGCCTAGTTTCTTGTTCTTAACCCCAACATTATTATGCTGGTTGGCTTATGGGCTATTTGACCGTAATGCTTCCTTCTCTATATATTTCGGAGATTTTTGTAATGTACTCTTCAAGACTTTACGAAATGTTTGCAAAGGAAGCGGAGAATAATTTTTATTTTTATTTAAGTTTTTATTCCAGCAGGACTGGGAGGGTAGTGCAATCCCAGTCTGCCATTATTACATTAACAACTATAAACTATAAAAGAAAAAAAAATTACATTTTAGGTAGGTACCTAATTAAAACATAAAATGAAAACATAATTACTCACACAAATAACAAAAAAAATAAGCATAAAATTAAAATAAGTAATAATTAAACAGAATTAAAAATAAAAATATAGTTTAGGATTGTCCATCAGGGAGGTCGCCTCATCATCTGCATCCATCGCTCATTTATTGGGGAACTGAGCCACTCGGATGCAGCCACGACAATGATATTGGTTGAAGTCCGTGTCCTGCTCCAGAAGCTGGCTAGTCGGTGGCGAAGTAAGGCTGGGAATGAGTGCACCCTCCCCTCGGTGAACATTGTGGAGGCACTGCAGAACCTCGGTAGTTGCATAAGTTGCCTGTATGCATTGTTGTAGTACACCCTCGGTTTGTCCCATTGCGCTGCTGGGTATTGTGTCCACGTCCACAGCTCAGATGTGTACAGGGCAGTGCAGTATGTCTTGAATAGTAATTTTCTGACATCGTCGCTACAGTGGTAGAACCGCCTTGAGAGCATTCCGGCCCGTATATTAATTGCTCTTCTTTGTCGTTCCACATCTTCTATATCCTTTATGTCTTCGGTTAGGATATGTCCCAGATACTTAACCTGTGAGGCCTCAAGCAGTTCATTTTCTTCTAGATATATTGGAGGAATATTTAATGGCTCCTTATTATGTTTGAAAGCGATGATGACTGACTTTTTAGAATTGTACAACAAGTTATGAGAGTTTGCGTACACTTCGCATATTTGCACAAGTCGTCTCATCGCTTTAATCAAAGGTGCAAGCAGCACCATGTCATCGGCGTAATTAATTTTGTTACTTCCTTGTCCGCAGATATGACAACCGAACCGATTCGTGTATCGTTCAACTCTTGTAACAGGTCGTTAATGTACACATTAAATAGAGTTGGAGACATATTTCCCCCTTGCCTGACTCCGCTGTTAAGGAATAAAGGTCTTGAAGAAGCTCCTGCCCATTGAATGTGATTTTTCTGCTGTCCGTACCAAATAGCCAGCATATTGACCACTGCTGCTGGAACATCTCGCTTTATGAGTTTTTCCCATAATAATTGATGGGAAACACGATCAAACGCCTTGCTTAGATCAAGAAAGCACCCATAGACGGTGGTTTTTCTTTTTTTGTAGTAGGCAATTGTTTGTTTTACTCCATAAATGGCCATATCGGTTGATGAGCCGCTCTTGAAGCCGAATTGGTTGTCAAGGGTATATAATTTCTCTTTGACTAGCGCGAATAAGATTTTTTCAAATAGTCTCGAAAGCATTGTCGCCAAGGAAATCGGTCGGTAATTTCCTAACACTGATGCATCCAGCTGATTGGATTTCAGGATTGGTACGAAAATAGTTTTGCTCATATCCATCGGCATATGTGTGTGTCTTAGGAGGCTTGAGTGCAGGGCGGCTAGAATAGTATGAAGTTGATCTCCTGTGTATTTTATGAGCTCAATACCAATGGCGTCGTATCCTGGACTTTTACCTGGATACGACGCCACTGGAATATGTAATCTTAACTTTAATTTCAATAAAATAATTTAAAATATCGAGACACTTAATACAATAAAATGTCCGAAAAAACAGGAAAGGAAAAAATTAGAGGAAAATTAGGATCATCTGAATTTTCTGCTTTTGTTTTTTAGTCAAAAAACCTAAAAAAAACTAGTAAACATAAAGCAGCATTTGGTTGTCTCTCATAAGGGCGATAATAAGGACAGGTTGTTTCGGAGAATTTCCTTAAATTTCAAAAAAGGCGATGCACCGAAGCATTATTATACATTCGGAATTGGTCGAAATCACGTCGTACTTACGTAAGTGGCGATAAGGTTGAAATTCCCGCATAACACCAGTTCAGGAACAAATGATAAAAGTTTCAAATAAACCCTCGTGAAGTAAACATTGCTTAATTTGACAATACCTTATAGAGAACAAAGACAAAAATTTTAAACCTACGATTTCAGTTGGCATCACAACAAACCACGTGGTTTATGTGTTGTTTGCTGTGATGCCAATTTAAATCTTAGATATAAAAATAGAGATAAAAACAGCGATCGCGTAAAGCGAAAAATTTTGTCTTTGGTCTCAATATAGGAATCGGGCTGAAAAAAGAGATGGTGTATAACTGCCATTAGGAACGTGATGGTTTTTTAAATAATATAAATTGTTAAAAAAATATATTTACTAATTTCGAAAAATCAAAATGTTTTCTAATCATTTCTTAAAGAACTTAAATGGTCACATTATACAATTAAATCGTATCCCAAAAGGAGTGTATAAATAGAAGATTTTGAACTTTAAAGTAGTTTTTGTGGCCTTCCTTGATTTTTTCTGGGCTTAATAAAAGCTTTATCAAATAAATACTCCATTATTTCAAAGGCCAAGGCCAAAGGTCATTTGGAATATTTTTAAATAGGTCACTGTTTTGTCATGTTAATTTTCTGTTAAAGTTATTTTTCTACATTAGCTCCATACAGGAGACTCCTAGAAAAAAAAATACCTCAGGGTCCATGTTATCTTTGGAGATGGTGTGTGGAGGGTATTTTTAGGGAGAGGAAAGGGTGAGAGTTCTGGAAAAATGAAGGTATGAAGGGTGGGTAGGAATCTGAGGGTCAGTGTGTACAGGAGTAACGGACGTATGAATCCAACCCTTCCACTGGGGAGCTAGGCGATTATCCGAGAGACTCCTGCTGGGGAGATCAAAAGGTCTCCCCCAACCAGACTCCCGTTACGACCACGCAGAGTAGACAGACCTATCCGCCTTCAAGACCTATACAAACTTCACCCCATAAAGTCAGGCACTCTCGCCATGTCACCATACGCAGCGAAGCACTTGTGGCGACCTGTGGCAGAGATGTTGGTTATCCAATAAATCGTTGGAGAAAAAGAAACTTAGAATCTTTAACATCCAAGATGCGCATATTCTTAGATATTAAATATTTATTTAAAAACAATGTATTTTTATGACTAAGACATGATAAGTTTTCATTTGCAACCACTAAAAACGAAGGGTTTTTTTAAAGGTTTGAACTTTCACGATAAGAAAACTTTAAAAAGTCCTTATTCTTACATCTCCACAGTTTATGATGAGTCTCGCTGAGTGCGTTAAAGGAATCACCTGGGCGAGCCAAAGTTAATGTCGTCATTTAGACCGACAATATGCTCAGAAGTAAGTAATTCAGTTTTATTAGTATTCCAAATTCAAGACCATTCCGTACTAAAATTTATGATCTTTGGAATGTTTTCGTGCAGGGTACGATGCCGTTGTATTATTCAAATGCTATGGCATTTTCCCAATAAAAACAAACCCGTAAAGGTAGGCGATCTTCCCTTGAGAGAAGTAGTCATATCTTTCAGTATCGAAATGTCTAGAAAATCGAACCAAGATTAAGGTTTAAGTCAGTTTTCCTTAACCTTTTAATTAAGACTTAATTTTTTTTTATACGAATACCTACCTCACAAGAGTCCCAGCTATCTGAAGCCAGTGAGTCTATTGCATCCCCAATTAGGGTATGTTGTGAGGCTGAAGGTAGCGGGGAAGGGAAGGAGATAGGAAAGAGAAAGGTAGGAAAGTACCTGGCTATTTAGATTTGGTCACCAAACACGGCTAAAGCCATTTCAAGCAACGTTTCAATTCTGAATGGTGGTCTTACACCAGGGCGACACTAAGTGTATCTTCCACTCTGGTACGTGCCGCAAATATACTATATATTATTTTTAATGAATTATTCATAAAGTAACACAAATTAATCATATAAAATTTATTTACCCACGCCGGGATTCGATCCTGCGACCTTCGTGTCAAAAGCCTTACCGCTAGACCACGCCGGCCGTCGTTTAATGGTAAATATAATTATTTTACAAATAGTACCCATCTGGTATTGAAATATTACTTTAGTAACTAAAGTTTATTTTATGAAGACTTGTGTCGGAGCCGGTGAGTTCATACTCGTAGAATTGGAAATTTTATGAGAAGTGTGAAATACTATGGAGACGACACGTTCTATTCTACGTTGCTTAGATGCTTCTTTAATAATACTATTTGATCCTTACCTGAAATGTTTATCTGTTTGTCTTCGTAATAGATTGAAATATGTTTTCCACTATCTCTCATAGCATTAAACATACGGTTAGGTACTATGTGAGAAACAAGCACGAACATTCAGAACTAAAATATTGTAATTGTGGATATAATAAAAAAAACTAATTTAGGTGGCAGCTTTAAATCTGTTTCAATGAACTTAAATGCGCTTTGAATTTAAAATATTTGAACTGATTGTTTAAAGAATTCACACGAGCGTTAAAACACCAAACTTAATATAATTTTTAACATAAAATTATTTTAATTGCCATTTTCCAGAGCATAGAAGTCTCATTGTGAGTTTTTCTTCATTTACCGAGAATGCTAAATGCAATGCTAATTGTAAAAGTAAACGGTCAAATGCATAGTAATTTCGTTCAAATTTTAAATTTCGATCGTTTATTGTTAGGTACAATTAGCATTGCATTTAGTATTCTCGGTAAATGAAGAAACCCACCATCAGTAACATAATATAAAAGAAGAAGAAAGTTTTAGCTAAGTGGGATATTTGAACTAGGAACATTTAATAATAGAGCGCTTAAGAAAAAGTAAGAATTTTACTTTGGTTAAAGCTTCCCGCATTTCCACCGATTTATTTCATATTTTCCTTAAACACTTACAGCCTTACTAAAAAAACCCGTAAAAATTTTATTCAATTGACAAACGGCCGCGGATGTGAAAACATTGTTTACATAGCGTGAGAGTTAGCGTGTTAGCTGTGGCTAACGAAACACAACGCCATTACTCAACCTTTATAAAATCCACACCACCCGCTTGTCAGCTGCCCGCTGCCCGCTGTCTGAATTGAATTGTTGAATTTCTCTGCTTTTATCTGCTATAATGAGCATGTATTATATATATAAACAATCCTCGTGAATCACTCTATCTATTGTTGAAAACTGTATGAAAATCCGTTGCGTAGTTTAAAAGATTAACGCGCACACACATTTTGAGCGACTTCATTTTATACTATGTAATGATAAAAAGTACCTACTTACTTTAGGACATATATTTTCCAATTTCTTCCGTACAAAAATATGTTTTCTTTGAATTTCTCGGCTTCTCTCTAATATAATTTACATGTATTATACATATAAACATTCCTCTTCAATCACTCTATCTATTGGTGAAAACCATATGAAAATCCGTAGTTTAAAAGATTAACGCGCACATACATTTGAGCGACTTCATTTTATACTATGTAATGATGATGATGATGATGTCTGAACGAAATTTGGAATTTTTCCAAAGTATTTTGAATGTTCTGTAGCAATTGTACGTGCTACGTAAACACAGTTAAAAGAAAACTCTAGAATCATCGGTTGATAGTTTTTTATGTGCCATTAAAATTTTCACAATGTTAACAACATATGGAGTGTGACAGACTGAAAAATAAAATAAGAATAGGTACCATTTGTTTCAGCTTGCTGTTCAAAAGAATTGGAATTTGAATTGCTTGAATTTGAATTCTTAAGTAAGTACTTCTCAAGTAAGTACTTCTCACAGTGCAGGTAGTTAAGTTGACTCGCCACATATCGATCGTTTCGGGCGTAATCCAATACGTGACGTAGCAACAATGCGTGGTTGCTACAGGACTCCCTCCCCAGACAACGCAGACATGGCTGCGGTGGAAAGAGGAATAGTCAGATATCGAGGTGATCGGGAAATCGAACCCGCCTTCCAGAACGAGTGGTTGTGTGTGTCCGATCCTTACTGCCATCGAACAACGGAAGGGTTGGTTGTGATGTGGCGGCTGGTGACTCTGATGCGGTTTGCGAGTGTGATGTGAAACTCTCAAGATCTTGAGCAACGTATGCTGGTTTGAGGCGGTCGATGCTCACGGTGATTTCCTTCCCTTTTACCAGTATGGTATATGTTCGTTCGTGCCGACGAACGACTTTATGAGGGCCGCTGTAGGGTTGTTGAAGCGGGCTCTTGACTGTGTCGTCCCTCAGAAAGACGTGAGAAGCTGTGGGAAGATTTTGGAAGACGAAACGATGTCCATAACCATGGCGGGTACCTTCAACTGGTCTCAGCTCGTTGAAATGTTTCCGTAGTTCCTTTAGGAAGCTTCCGGTGTCGTCGTTAACATTAGGTCGTGCTGTACATAGAAATTCGCCGGGTAAGCGGAGCGGCTCGCCGTATACTAGCTCGACTGAGGTTGTAGCGAGGTCATCTCTCCAAGCTGCTCTGATTCCCATGAGTACGGTGGGAAGTGTTTCCGTCCAACGGTTATTCTGATGGCACTTGATCGCTGCTTTCAGTTGACGATGAAATCGTTCCACCATGCCATTTGCTGCGGGGTGGTATGCAGTTGTATGGATTTGCGTCGTGCCTGCCAGGAAATTCAACTGCCTGAACAACTTCGACTCAAATTGTCTCCCTTGGTCCGTAGTAATGCGGAGTGGAGTGCCGAATCTTGTTATCCAGCCCTCGTAGAAAGCACGCGCCACTGTTTCAGCCTCTTGGTCTGGGATCGGGAATGCCTCTGGCCATCTCGTGAATCTGTCTACGCACGTGAGACAGTATCGGCATCCTTCTGAAGAAGGCATGACGATTATGTCGATGTGGACGTGCTCGAATCTAGCGGAGGGTCTGGGAAAGGCTCCCAGGGGTGCTGACACGTGCCGTGTAATCTTGCTTCGTTGGCATTGAAGGCAATTGCGTGCGAGCTTAATAGTCTCAGCTTTAATGGCCGGCCAGACATAACGTTGAGTTATGAGCTTAACCGTGGCCTTAATTCCAGGGTGAGCCAGCTGATGGACCGCATTGAATGCCGCAGGTCTGAACTTCTTCGTGACGAAGGGTCTGGCTATGGTAGTTGAGACGTCACAGTAGAGATGCGCGTCAGTACCCGGAATATTAATCTTTTTAAGTTGTAGGCTAGAACTTCCTTGCAAGTGTTGTTCCAGTTCAGGGTCGCACATCTGGTCAGCTGCCAGCGCTGCGTAGTCCAGAGGAGTATCTATCGTCTCGACCCTGGAGAGAGCATCCGCGACGATGTTGTCTTTTCCGGAGACGTGTCGGATGTCAGTTGTGAACTGGCTGATATAGTCCAGATGGCGGAATTGCCTTGGTGAGCATTTGTCTGCTTTTTGTTGGAAGGCGAACGTGATAGGCTTATGGTCTGTAAATATGGTGAACGACCTGCCTTCCACCATGTGGCGAAAGTATTTCACAGCGAGATAGATGGCTAGTAGTTCTCTGTCGTATGCGCCATATTTCTTTTCAGCTGCCGAAAACTTCTTCGAAAAGAATGCTAGAGGCTCCCAGTGACCTGCGACGAATTGGTGGAGTGCGGCACCGGCTGTAGTATCAGACGCGTCGCTGACGATAGAGAGTGGGGCGTCGCACTTCGGGTGAACGAGCAGGGTTGCTTGGGCCAGAGCTTCCTTGCACTTGCTGAAAGCTTCTACTGTTTCGGCAGTCCAAGACACGAGTTGTTGGCCTTTTTGGTTCCCTTTTAGGAGGTCATTGAGTGGAGCTTGTGTCCTCGCGGCGTTGGGAATGAATCTTCTGTAAAAATTTATTGTTCCCAGGAAACGGCGGAGATCCTTGATGGAAGCTGGTTGGCTGTAGTTGTTGATGGCCTCCACTCGATCTGGGAGGGGTGAAGTGCCAGCGTCGGACACCAGGTATCCTAGGAATTTGACTTTAGTCAGGCCGAAATGGCATTTGGCGGTGTTTATGACAACACCATATTCCTGCAGGCGCTGGAATAATATCTTGAGGTGGACTAGGTGCTCTTCCTCTGACGTTGAGGCAATAAGGATGTCGTCTATGTAGGCGTAACAGAAATCTAAGCCTCTGGTAACCTCGTCCATGAAGCGTTGGAAGGACTGGGCTGCGTTGCGGAGGCCGAAAGACATCACCGGAAATTCGAAGAGTCCGAATGGCGTAGTGATTGCTGTTTTCGGAATGTCCTCGGGAGCAACAGGGATTTGATTATATGCCCGCACCAGATCAATCGTTGAGAAGATCTTGGTGCCGCTCAGTGCCTGTGCAAAATCTTGGATGTGGCGTACGGGGTATCTGTCCGGAATAGTTCTGGCATTCAATCTTCTATAATCGCCACATGGTCTCCACTGGTCGTCCTTCTTGGGTACCATGTGCAAGGGAGATGCCCAAGAGCTCTCGGAAGGTCGAGCGATTCCGAGACGGACCATGGCCTCGAACTCCTTCTTGGCG
Source organism: Limnephilus rhombicus (assembly GCA_929108145.2). Classification (NCBI taxonomy): domain Eukaryota; kingdom Metazoa; phylum Arthropoda; class Insecta; order Trichoptera; family Limnephilidae; genus Limnephilus; species Limnephilus rhombicus. The sequence continues at coordinate 44,046,853 of OV815271.1, forward strand.
CGTTTTAACTTGTCAGGAGCAAGGCGTCGTGGGCGTTCGACTGTTGGAGGTCCTGGCGTGGTGTTAATATGGTGCAGTGTTGCGTGACGAACTTCCCTCCTGGCGCCGTCAGGGCGAGTGATATCAGGAAAGTGTTGAAGAAGCTTATGATACGGGGACGTTCCTGTGACCGTCTTAATGGAAGCGATCTTGTTGTCGCTTCGTTTTCCCGTGATGGTCAAATTCGTCACCTGGTCCAGCAGCCGTTTATTTCGGACATCCACCAGTAGCTCGTACTTGGCGAGAAAATCTGCCCCGATAATTGGCCTGGAGACGTCTGCAATGACGAAGCTCCAAGTAAAGTCGCGTCGCAATCCCAGATCCAGGTTGAGCGTTAGGCTGCCATAAGTAGCGATTGTGCTGCCATTTGCTGCTGCCAGTTCGTATGTCGCTTTAGTGAGGCGTCCCTGGACAAGGCGTCGTGGGAAAACGCAGAGATCTGCGCCGGTGTCTATAAGAAATTGGGTACGGGTTACCCTGTCGGTAACAAAAAGGCGACTGACTTGGTTGGGGCTAGTGCCGGTTGCCATCAGTTTGGGCCCCGCGCGTTTTCCTGCTGGAAGTTGCAGGGTTTGGTGCACTTGCTTGCCTTCGTCTCATACTTCCAGTGGTACCAGCATGTTCCCTCGGGCTGACGACCTCTGGACCGACTGCGGGAACGATTGCTCCAACGATGCGGGGTGGCGCTCCTCCCCTGCTGGCCAGAGCGTAGTGTCGAAACTTCGCGCCTCAAGGTAGCGAGCTCTTGTTGGAGAGGCTGCATCAACCGCGCCATCTGTGTAACCAATGAATCTTCGGACGATGGAACAGCCACTGAGTTAACTGCCGGTCTACCAGCATAGTCTGCTATGGCGTCGGCCAAGCTGGCCACCTTGTCAAGCGGAGTGTCTTGCTGCGTAGCCAGAACCACCTGCATACTTCTAGGAAGACGACCCATCCATAGGGTTCTCAAAACCTCATCGGGCACAGCGCTGCCGGCGAGGATGCGCAGGTGTCTCAAGAATTGGGAGGGTTTACGGTCTCCGATTTCTTCATGTTCCAGAAGTCTCCTTATCTTCTGCTCCTGCGTGGAGCTGAGGCGTCTGGTTAGTTCATATTTTAATAGTGCATATGCACCGACCTCAGGGGGCTTCACAATGATGTCCCGGACTTCTTGGGCGTGGGCGGGCTCCAAGGCTCCGAGAATGAAACCAAATTTTGTGGCATCCACGGTCACTCCTGCTGCCTCAAAGCTGCGCTCCACCATAGCGAACCATAATTCTGGGTCAGTAGGGCAAAAAGGCGGAATGCGTACTGCCACTCGGTTGACCTCAGGCGGTGGATTCCTGATGTTGGGTTGCTGGTTACTTGGTTGCTGGCTGTCCTCAGATGTTCCGCTCACAAGAGACATGATGATGATTGGTGCGCGAAATTTATCACCGAAGAGTTTATTTCGTGCGCGACGTGCTCGCGGTAGACGTACTTGCACGCGTCGTGCTCACTGTCGGATTCACAAATGTAAACTTCGTGGTCACTAATGTGAACGTCGGTGTCACCAATGTAGCAATCTGTACGTGCTACGTAAACACAGTTAAAAGAAAACTCTAGAATCATCGGTTGATAGTTTTTTATGTGCCATTAAAATTTTCACAATGTTAACAACATATGGAGTGTGACAGACTGAAAAATAAAATAAGAATAGGTACCATTTGTTTCAGCTTGCTGTTCAAAAGAATTGGAATTTGAATTGCTTGAATTTGAATTCTTAAGTAAGTACTTCTCAAGTAAGTACTTCTCACAGCGCAGGTAGTTAAGTTGACTCGCCACATATCGATCGTTTTGGGCGTAATCCAATACGTGACGTAGCAACAATGCGTGGTTGCTACAGTTCTATATATTTCTTATTTTTGAAGGTGTCGGAAAAACAAATACCATTTATGAAAACTAGATAAAACTACCTTTTAGATTTGTGTATTTGAAATACACTTTAGTTTAAAAAAACTTCCATATTTTAAGATTCAAACGCGGAAAAAAATTTCTTCCCAAAACATTTTTTATGAACGTGTAGAGAAATTTATAAAAATAAAACAAATTTAAAAATACAATCCCTTTATATAATGAATTTGGAAGGAAACTGTCACCTCACTTTTTCCTCGTGCACACAATAAAAAAATAATAAAAATTTCATTTTTTTTTTATTGCCAAAAAAATAACTTAAAAACAGTACCGAAATTTATAACAGATTTCTTCCATCTCTAAAGACGTTAATTTCTTTGATACGTTTACGAATACATGTATTAGATATTAATATTATAAAAAATCATCACTTTTAAGAAATTCTGTTAAAATTAAGATCTTAAAATGTAAATTTTATCTTTAGTACCTTACCTATAAAACAATATTCTGTCAGTTTAACTTACTGATGTAAACCACACAATTAACACGGTAAATATATTAATTATATGAATAGATGAGTGAATTCGTCACTACAATAGAAATTATAAGGTAAAATCACAATATTTAGGTACTAACAAAATTTTCGACATCCCGCCATGAACACACCAAGCTGTTTTTTTCATCGCTGGCCATTGATTGAGGACAAATGCACAGGCGCGCCAATAATGCCCCTTGCGGAGAAGAATTAAAACAACCATTTTACCTAGTAAATTAAAACCACATACAATATTGTCAGATGTTCAATGCATTTTAATAGCGTGACCACGGAAGAAAGGTTTTTAGTAACAGATCGTGTTTTAGAGTATACTGGCTTTAATTACGTTGTTGCAAAAACATAAGTTATCGGCAGTGGAAGGTTTTTTTTAGTAAGGTTGTCAAAGTTTTAAAGCTCTTAAAAAATATATATGTTATTTTTGAAGATAATGTACATACATACGAAAAACTCTTCAAAAAACTAAAAAACGTCGGTGTTGGTGGCACAGAACTAGACTTACTGAAAAGCTTCATGTCGGGTAGAATGCAACAGGTCAAAATTAACAACATGTTAAGCGAGCCACTTCTATGTAGGTATGGAATACCACAGGGAAGCGTCCTTGGTCCCCTAATGTTCATTATTTACATTAACGACCTGTGTGACATTGATATCGACGGTCAAATCGTAACATTTGCTGAAGATACAGTACTTCTCTGCCAGGCAGAAACATGGAATGAGGTATATTCAAAGGCTGAAAAAAGTTTATCGGTAGTTAAAAATTGGCTAAACAATAACATTCTTACCCTAAACACTACAAAAACCAATTATATTACACACAGCATCACACAAAGAGGCCAACCTTCACCGTATACTGACCTTATATTACACAACTGCGGACAAACTTCTCCCACCTGTCAATGCGAGCGTATTGAAAGGGTTAAGCACACAAAATACTTAGGAGTTATAATAGATGCCAACTTGCGCTGGACTGACCACATAACTTATATCACAAGCAAACTGAAACGAGTCATGCATCTTTTAAATTCAATTAAAAACATATTTCCAAGAACAATCCTCAGGACCATATTCTTTGCACTTTGTCAATCCATTATCTCATACGGCATACTGGCTTGGGGAAGTGCAACGAATGTAGCTTTAGACCCTTTAGTAAAAATTCAAAAGGCAATAATTAAACTCATCCTCCAAGTACCATTCCTTACAAACACGAATGTAATTTACGAAACACTGGACGTCATGACAATAAGACAACTCTATGCCAAATCTGTACTAATATACTTCTTCCAACATGAACTCCACATTCCAATGCAACCACAAATAGCGATTAAAACCAGGGCCTCTACAAAAAAAACCATAAATATTCCAATAACTCATACCTCACACGGGCAGAGAAACTTTAAGTACTATGCAACCAAACTTTATAACTCCATGCCCAATACGCTGAAGCAATTATTAACTTCAAATACATCAACAATCCATCACAAAAAACTAATCAAAGACTGGATCAAACAACAAGGTATTCTCTTTACTCAAAAGATTATAACACCTAACCAAACATGACCCAACCCAAACTTAAAAAAAAAAAAATAAAAAAAAATTGTTTCGGGACACAAAAAGTACCACAAAAAAGTACCACAATATTATTTAATACTAGTGGCGGGAGGTCTGTAGAATAATTATACCTAATTGTATATCAAGTAATTCTTTTATCTTATACATATTCTAGATATCCTGAAATAACCTGCAAATAGATCCTTACTAATATTTAATTTATGTATAGGATACTGCCGTCATGGATCGACCCACGGTGCCCTTCTTGACAAAATCAAGGAGGATACTGTGCTTCGACTCTTGCCGACAGAAGAGCACTTATCCTAAAAATGGGAACACCTCAGCACAGGTTCGCCTAGTGAGGTGTTCACAAAACACTACTTTTAACCAATTTACGTACAGTTACGGATCAATAACATTTTTCATATTCTTTATTATACTGAAACTTATTATTTATGTACTTAAACCAATGTAATAATCTGTTAAGTGTATGTTTGCGAATAGAAATAAATAAATAAATAAAATAAATACATTCCCCACGCTAAGACGGAAATCATTTGAAATTCCCTCGATAGAACCAAATCGCAAAATATGCTCCGAAAATTATTATAAACACGCTTTTTTCAGTAATTTTACAAGTTATATGTATGAAAAAAATCACAGTGTATCTTTAAATTCTATTTTAGACATTTCCCACGAGTTTTTGCTATATTTTAAACGAGAAGCGTTTAATTAAACATTTTCACAATTTTCGCTTAAATATTATCGTTTTTAATATTAGCTCGCTCCCTCTAACATTTGTATTCACATATATCTCTCCTTCTTCTTCTTTGTGAGTGAAAGTCCTTAATTATCGACTCTTTAAAAATTAGAACAGTCCCCATCGCGATCGGTTCAGCATTCTGATTTCCGGGCAACGCTGGGCATCAATCGATACAGAATTAAAATACTTTCTGGTTCCATGCCAACTCAGAATGAAACCAACTCAGAAACACCTCAGAAAAGTCATTAAAACTATGCAAAAATAATTTTTAAATAGTCGGTAACCCTAACCTAACTTAACCTATTTATCGATTTTTTTATAATTTTTAATCTTAATGACCATTCTGAGGTGATTCTGAGTTGGTTTCATTCTGAGTTGTCCGGTCACCATATTTTCTGTACAAAATTTGAACAAATTGTTAGAAACATTGTATAATAATAATAATACTTGGATGATTTACATGGCGCCGTTTTTGTGAAAAATCACCTCAAGGGCGCTGTACAAACTTATAATACATTTATAAAATCTAAAAAAAACTACAAGCTAGACAAACAATTAAAAACAACTTAGGGCTAAAAATTGCATACACCGGTTCATTGATAACCTATACGAAAATATATGTACAATATTTTGACTAATGAACGCGATGCTGCCTAAAAATTAATGAAAACAGGACCATACTTACCTGGGAGGTCGCTTGAAATTAACACTGTATATTGTTCATTTAAAGAAATTTAGAAAGACATAATTGTGAACACATATTATTTAATCCTGAAAAATATTTTAATATTAATATGTAATGTGTTATTTGATGAGTGTATTTTGGAAAATAAAAGCAACATTTAATAGTGGGTGGTGCAGTAGTACCTATAAGGATTTGATCTGTCTAAATGTGATTCGTCAAGAGACAGATTGATGTGTAAGGACTCGAGTAATTTTAATTCAATAAGAAAAGTGTGATTAAGACGTATCATAAGCAATACAAGAATGATACTCTCAGATAGGTATATATTTAAATTAAGGGTATGAGAGCCCAAAAAGGTGGGTTTTTAGTTGGGACCTAAACTCTGTTGGGCTTATTATGCATCTTAATTCCGGAGGAAGTCTATTCCAAGCCTTAGGCCCAGATACTCCGAAAGCACGATCTCCAAACTTATTATTTGGCTTTTGCTTAGGTTCTATTAGTCTGCCTTTAGCAGACGAAGTTGCTGATCTAAGGGTTAATTGCCTCGGACCGGTATTTTCCGGGACGCATAATTCGGAGATGTAAGGTGGGGCCATTTCGTTGATTGATTTAAAAACCATCCAGCACAATTTGTACTGGATTCTTTCAGGACACTTGAGACAGTGAAGGTTACGAAGATGTTCTGAAATATGCGAATATTTAGACACCCCAGTTATGAGCCTTGCCGCTGCATTAAACACGGAGTGAAGTTTGTATGTAAGCTTACCCTCAAAATTTCGGGAACGGAACTTTTACATGTGTGACAACACATTTCGGTCAATTCGATAAAAAATTGAAAGGGTTGCGGAAAACAAAGCAATATTATTATCTTGAAAATTATTTACTTTGTTGAACATTATGACCACTTTATCTAAGGTTAAAACCAACAGGTTTACAGCCCGACCGTACCGTGTTCTGTTAAATAAATATGCTACATTTATTATTCACACACATGTGTAGGTGATAATAACAACTACAAGGTAAGGTATTATGTGTAAGGTGCAAGAGGGAGAGAGAAGGAAGCAACAACAGGGGCAACGATAAATACGGATAATGGAGGGGTTTACCGAAAACATGTTACGTGGCCGTAAGTGAAGTTAAAATGATTATTTATTAATGATTCCTCGATTACTGACGCATTTATCGTGCTTTTAAATAATAATCTTATATGTTTTTGTCAATAAAATAATTAATATTGATGACACGATTAGTGAATTCTGAATGCATTCTTGATTTAATAGATGAAAAAATTCAACATTCCTGTTGTGCTATTGCTTTTAGTGATTATTAATTATTCTACAAGTCAATCGAAATTATATTCTAATATATTCTAGAAACAAAACTGAAGATATTTGAAAAGCAGATATCATTTAAACAGAAACATTGTTTAATTTATTATTTTACTTGAACAACATTTGTGATGAATATTTTTTTAGTTTTACGCTTGTATTCAAAATGTACCTGCAGCAAAGCACAAAGACATATATGGTATAAATTAGCTTACACGTGGTTATCTAAATTTATTATTATTATTAAATTATACTTAATTTTATTTTTAACTTAATGAGTAAAACTTCAAATTGTAATATTTAATTAAATGAAGACAATATTAGTGAAACTCAATCGAAAATCTGGTAAAATCAGAAATATTGGCAGCTCTGTGACTCGAACCCAGAACCTTAGGCTTTCCGGCCCGCGACACTACCAACTGAGCTAAGGTGTTCCTATCCGATTCGGTCATTGTTAACTGTATTATAATTTGACGAAGAACTACCAACCCTATATTAATTTTCTTAAGGCATATTTTTTTGGCTGCTATATTTATGCTAAATTTATCCAGATACTATCTAAATAGCATTTAGTTCGGTTTTGAATCTTGCAATCATACATAAAGAAAGCAGTCAATAAAATATGCGTTAAGAAAATGAATATTGAACGAAGCATGATACAGTTAAAAATGACCGAATCGGATAGGGACCCTTTAGCTCAGTTGGTAAAGTCGCGGCCCGGAAAGCCGATGGTCCTGGGTTCGAGTCCCACACGTGCCAATATCTTTTTCTGATTTTGGTGTTTCCGAATTTTTGATTTTTTTTTAATGTTCTTTATTCAGTAAAGTTTATACATTACAGTAAATGGATAATTTTTTGGCCATCACACTAGGCCCGTGTTGTAGTGGCCAATTTTATGTTAAGTATAATAATATAGATTGAATTTCGCTAATATTGTTTTCATTTAATTAACTTAATTCTTTAATTTTACATAGCATATTATGACACTTTTCATCGAAATACGAGTATTTAAAAATATTTACAAAAAACTTAATTTCTCATAACTATCATTATTCGACCTGGTATAAATCTGAAATACATTTCCAAAAATATTTTGAAAGTGCCACTAGTTTTTATTTGTTTTTTTAGTCGATGATATAGCAGGTATTAACTGCGATGTAAAAATACACCGCGCGCGAAATGCAAGAAGCGTTTCAATTTCCGTTGTCAAACAAAAAGTGATGCCGGAAAGGCAAATTGATTTCCTTTCAATCAATCTGCCGGCATCCAGAGGGGGAGGATATCCTATTTAAGAGATAAGCTGGTGATGTATTAACAATATGAAAAATTATTTATCAGCAGTTTAAGGAAAATAATGATGGTCGAGATGTCTCCTTAAAGATCGATTTGGTAAATCTTCGAAGTAAATGTAAAAAATATTGTTTTTTAAAGATATTTTTAATTTTTGTGGAATATTATTTCAAGGGAGGAAAATAAACCCCGATTAATTAAAACAATCTAAATATTCTTTGGGTGTCTGTCTTATCGAAGGTTGAATACCATCGTGCCTATTACACCATGAGGCTACGTCAGCAGAAAAAAGTACAACAGTTCACACGTGGTAGAAGTGAAAGCTCCAGAAAACTAAAGTAGACAAGAGTGGAGAAGGAACACAGAGAGGAGATCGATTATTTTATGTCATTCTCTAGCAGGCTTCATTCTGTAGAAGTAAGTGTTTGTCTCTTTTTAGTGTCGCTTTTTCGTTTCATTGAATTTCAAATCACAACGGTGCTAAGGAAGTTTTCATCATCATCATCATCATCTTATTTCCCTTATCCTATTCGGGTCGGGGACCCATTGCATCGACAAGGCTCCTCCATACATCCCTGTCTTGTGCTGATTGTTCGGCCTCTGTCCATGGTAGACCCATCCTCTCCTCACACAGTTTCTGGAGTTGCCTCGCTGTAGTGTTGGTAATATGTTATTCTGTCGGGTAGGTTCGGAAATACCGAACCTAGCCGAAGCGACCTACATCGGTACGATATAATAGCGAGTGGAGATCTCGCGCGGCCTCTTTCTCGTCAGACGGCTTACAGCCAACATTGTACTATTATATTCTATTAAACAGTTTCCGTGTATCAAAGTACTACGTGTTTTAAATATTAATCCTTGAAAACATCCTAGAGGAATACTGGAGATAAAGGGCCCAGTATTGCCTGCAAATATTGGACATCACACTCGCCCAACTGTGTCTGGGGCGGCCCACTGGACGTCTACCCTCTGAAATCGCACTCAGTATCTTCCTCGAAATTCGGTCATCAGACATTTTTAGTACATGCCCAAGCCACCTCAGTTGCGATTTTTCTATGAAGAGTAGCAGTGGTTCAATGTTTAGATAATCTCGTTTGTTTTGTGGTTCAATGTTTAAAGAAGTTTTCAACTAAAAAATTAGTTTCAATACGTAAACAAGAGTTAGCACAAATTCACAACACAATCTCAACCCATTTCTATTGGTGAGATTGAAGGGTGGATTGCCTTGAAGGGTGAGCTGGTAATCAAAGCGGCCAATGCGCTCATCTGGACCGTTGTACACAACATCTCGGTTAGGGAAAATCCTATTGATACATGTGTTTGTCTTTTTTTGTGTCGCTCGTTTCCGTTTCATCGAGTTTCAAATCATAACGGTGCTACAGAAGTTACACTTCAATTTTTTTTTTTAAATTATCTTTATTGATTGCTAGATGGTTTGAATATTTTACTAAACACTCGCAGTATTCAATTCAATTACATAACGAACAACCTTCCGAACATTCCTAAATATTTTTTAAATGCCGCAATTTTTAAACTTTTTTCTACTAAATATATTTGTAACCATAACCAGTTTGAGTCTGTTTGGCCAATCTTTACACTAATTTCTAATTATTATAAGCAATAATTATCAGCCTGAAACACTCATCCACATTGAAAAATCTTCCGAGAAAAGATACATGACGCCAACGGGACCTTCTGATTGCCGGTCAGCTGCTCTCCCAATTGAGCTATGGCGGCTTATCTTATACCCGCCAAATGATTCAATATATACTAGTGTTTCATTCAACAATTACTGCTTATTATATTTTTTTCACCTGAAAACAACCAACTTTATTTTTGTCCCGTTGGCGTCATGTATCTTTTCTCGGAAGATTTTTCAATGTGGATGAGTGTTTCAGGCTGATAATTATTGCTTATAATAATTGTTACCCTTTGTGCTTTGCATAAAAATCTTGTCTTAAACGTTAGTTTAACAATTAAAAACAATAATTTACACTAATTTCTCTTCAGACAGATTTGTTTCTTACACGGTTTAAGTACATAAAATTTAAGGGAGGGGTAGGATGGGGGGGGGGGGGGGTTAACGAGGGTGCTATACAAGGATTTTAGATAAATTATTTGAATTTTCTCAAATTTATTGCTATATCGTCTTTGACGATCTCATTTCTAGTTATTTGGTTATTTTCAGTAGGCATAATAACCTCAGATTTATAGATTCCTTTAATATTCGTTTGCGGAAAACCTTACATGAATTATTAAACACCCATTTTATTCTTGTCATGCAGGTGTCTATTAATATAGTTATTCTACTTATGATAACATAACATTTTTATTGATGGTTAGATTTTAAAGAGACACATATTTATTTAAAACATGTGATAAAATATAATGGATATAGAAAAGGAGATGTATTATATAATTTTTATTTAGCGATAGTAGATTTAATATACGATTCTTAACATTGGAGGGGACGTCACCACTTTCCCAACGGTGTTATAAGGAAACATTATGGTTTCCTCGTTCACCACACGCGTCAAGACTCTACTTTTTTATTGAAAGAAGCTACATTTATTTGAACGACGTTAGATCCTCCAATGTCCATGCATACGGGATTAGTAAACAGTATGCAAGTACTTATATTAATATTATACAAAAGTAGCAAGCAGTCCGTGGAATAATTCTTCTGGAAAACGTGGTTCTTCTAAAAGATGATTCTTAAGAGGCTGAAACCAGTTGCGGTCAGAAATAAACTAAGAAAAAAAAAAACGTTTTAAATTGTTTTAATGTACAACGTATCCTAAAATTCAACGATAAGCGGGCACCAATGGGTGGGCCTGCTCATGACTCGTTCAGAAAAAAATAGAAAAAAAATATTTCTCAATTTTTTTTTTGAAAAATTGTTGGTACCATTTGTTTTGATTAATTCAAAAACAAAAAACCTAAATTGTGCACATAGTAAAAGTGATTACTGTCAACAACTATAATTTATAAAATTTGGCTTTTTGTAAAAATAGTACGCAAATTTTTTTGGTGGCTAGTTTTCTGAGAGTATTACACCATTTTGGAATCTTAAAAATTTTAAAATTTTTATTTTAGAAAATAAAAATTTTTCATAATTTTTAGAAAAAACAGTAATTTTGATTGATTTTTGTGTAAAAACTACAGGCATTCATGGGTTAAGTTAGGTTGCCGATACAAAAAAGGCAAAAATATTTGAAAAATTGTGGTCATGTTAGTTAAAAATATCTTAAGAGGTGTCAATTTTCAAAGGATGTCATTTTTTTTTTGTACATTAAAAAAAAATTGAGAAATATTTTTTTTCTATTTTTTTTCTTGAGGAGTCGTGAGCAGACCCACCCACTGGTGCCCGATTATTGTTAAATTTTGGGACACGTTGTATACTTTTTTTATGGAATTCCGCCTCGAATTGTCAATATCATAAATTGAAATATAGATTACGATGTTATTTTTCAATAAACTTTCTTCAACAAGATATTTGTAATTTTCGTCCACAATATTTGTGTCCCCCTCCCCATTCCATTGAAAACTACCATCTATAAAAAGGATATTTTTATTTGTTTTAACCACGACTATAATTAACTGACCATTTCCCTTTATTACTATATTTAACTTGTCATTTTTTGCGTGTTTACGAAACAACCATCAGGGATTTTTTATGTGACTGAAGATATCTTCTTCCTGGAAAGATTTTCTTCAATTTAATCCATTTAACCTTTTGCATTTTTCCCATGTTGATTTCCTAATATAAACCATGAACTAAATAAGGTTAAATTATTCAAAAGTTAAAACCAAAAAATCCAGAAAATCTAAATAAGTCAAGGATTGCCCGTGGTGTTTACGCTAATGATTCATGGTACTTAACCCAATAATATATTTATAAATTCTTTTAAGCCGAAATTTAAAGTATCATGAAAGTAATGAATGTAAAACATCATAATTCCTGCAAAAATTACTTAGTACTTAATATTTTATGACAGCAATAATCATAAAAGTTTTTTTTTCAACTCCATATAAAATACTAATTTATGTTAATACATTCTTTATGAAATAAAGTCGTTAGGGAAACGAGTGCCCTTCTTGCTTTATCTCAATATTTGAACCATAACCGTTCATTTTTATGGGTTTGGGAAGTCAAACAATCACGATAAGACGCATGCCTTATAAAAAAGGCTTTTCCGGAAAAGCTCAATTAATTGAGGCTTTGATTTATTATTAAAAGCCCCCATTTTACGTAATATGTGAAAATTGTGAAGGCTGCTAATTTTTTTGGAGAATATTTTAGAATTTGTGAAGACATATTTTATAAATTATAATGAAGTTTTCTGCTAAGATTTAACAGTCTATCAAAATAAATATATTTGAAATACTTATATACATTTACCTTTATGTCCAAAACAGGTAGATTTTTTTTTCAATTTACGCAGTTATAAAATTTATTTATAGTGTTTATTTGAAATTATTAGTTATGATTTAATTAATATCAATGGTCAATTGCTTAATTGAGATGTGTTTTTATTACTCGTATGGTGTTTGAGTTTATACGAAATATAAAGAACATATTTAGTAGGAATTGCATGTATTTAATCGTAACTATTAATTATATTAATTTCATGAACTTTTAACCACATATCTTAGTTATTCTATAATTGAATTTATAGGGCTTTGTCAATTCACTATCACTAAAGCGCATAATCCTGTATCTATTCGTATAATACAGCACATGTTGCTGCCTTGTTTATATGATATAGTACATTTCATAATAATATATCTTGACACATAAAATGAAGTTAAACGTATACTACTTATGATTATGTAGTAGGTAATTGTATATATTTATATGTTTCGAATTTGTAAGTACAAATATAAACTTACAACTTGAGTTAAGAAATTGGAATATTATTTACTCATTGAGTTAATTTAATTAGTTATTTTCCTCCATAAGTGAAATTAATTCAATAAGCTGCTTTTTACCTCCTGTACACACCCTTTCACTATTTTTAATTCCACCTCAAGGTATATGAAACTTGTAAAACTGTTTATTTGTTTATTTTGGGAGCCTTAAAAATAATTTCAAGAAATTTATTCAGCACGAAAAGTCCGATTTTTTTTTACATTAGCTTCACACAGGAGGCCCTGTGGGAAAAAAATCCTCTCAGGGCCTATGTCATCTTTGGGGATGCTGTGTGGAGGTTATTTTTATGAAAGAAAGGAGAGGAATAACAATACTATTCCATGTAATATCGTTGCACAAATACTTAATAAACTAACTACATCTCCTGTTGATACCATATTCACAGTAGATAAATTAGTTTTTTCTATCTCCTTTGCGAAATTCATCGAACTTTAACACATAATTTGTAGCGGTCCAGCAGATGTTCGGGTCATAGTGCCGTGCATTATCATTGTGTAAAATCCAACCCTATTTCTGAAAATCACAGTTCTGTTGTACCCACCAAATTTCCTAGAAATCAAAATTGTGGATTTGATCTGGCTTCCACTTAATTTTGAGTATTTTCGTTGTAATTTCTAACATACTAATTAACTACATATATCTAGCACCATTTTGTCGAAGGGTTACCTACGTAGTATAATATGTAGAGCCATCTATGTATTTAATATCTTGGCACACATTACTTGCTTCATTCGCATTTACATTTTCTCACATAATATGAGATCTTCGTTAGGCTGACCTTTGACATTACCTGAATCAAGCATTAAATTCACGTAGTACGATGTCTTCATTGGGCGTCATTGATTTTTTCTTCGATTACTTGTGCATCGCGTTATTTTCTATTGTAATTCCTTTCTCATTCCATCCATTCTACCATCCCAAACAACTAAACCAAAACCGTCTAAGGGGTTTTGCCTGAATGCCTCTTTCTCGATCTTCTTTTCGGACATCAACATTTGTAATACGGTGGTAGATGATTTTACAATACATATGATTTTAAATGCGTACATGGTTTATTTATATGATAACTGGAATAGAGTATTGAGGTCTTGTGAAAGTAGTTTCAATGAAAGTAACAAATCGTAACCTACTCATGCTGTTTATTTTAATGTTATTACGGTGTTGCTTACTAACAGAATGGTAACGTTAGATAGTTTAAAATAAACAGTTAGCCTAAATTTTCGTTCCTGCGAGAATCAAAAATACCTTTAACCTTTTAATTTTCTGACGTTTTCTATATAATAATCTTTGTCCAATTTTCTTATAAAAATAAACTTTTACAACTTAAACCTCTGCCTAAGCATACAAATATTTGAGGATATTTATAATATTCTATTTGGAGAATTTTAGTTTCATCGCGTTGTTCAGCATATTTGTTTGTACTAGAATAAGTATTACATCAAATAAAACAAATGTATTAAATTGACGGCTTCCGTGGTCGAGGAGTGCGGCTCGCAATCCGAAAGTTGCGGGTTCAAATCCCGGCGTACGCAAAAAAATGATTTAATTAAATTGAGTAGTTTTACGATTAATTAATTTAAAAATGTATTATATTACGTTGCATACAAGTTTTACACTTATGAAAACTGTAAAAATGATTGTTAATTGTTAATTTTAATAAAAGGATTTTAAAAAACAAAATTATGTTGTCTAAATATCCACCATCGCGCCGCTGGCATACTCGAATCTGTGACCAACATTTTTTAAATCTCTTTGGAACATTGCGGGCGAGATACCGGATACCTCTTAAGATACCAGACTAAACCGGAAATTTGTCATTTTTAAATCAAATTTTAGACGTATTTACTGTTTAAAAAAAAAAAAAAATTATTTCGAAAGACTGTTCTTTTATCTAGTAAAGCTTTGTGTTAAACTTTGAGTAAATATGTTTATTTTTAGTACAATAAGGTTTTACCGTAGGTCGTTGGCGGATTTGTTAAATTTTCAAAAAAATTTTTGTAGTATACAACATACCTACATTTCAAATCATACATTTAATCATATAATCATGCGGTTAAATAAATCAATAAATTATTTGGGAAAGCTACTTTTCAAAATTTTAATTTTAGTTCAAATAAAATAATTTTAAAAAAATCCTTGTTTTGCGACGAAAATACTTCAGTTTGTCTATTTATTCACGGTCTTACAAACTAATATATTTAAAAAAAATGGTTGTTATTTTGCTTTGACGTTATTGAAATATTATAAATACTTATGATCAAAAAATAATTACAAAAATCACATAATTTTAATAGTTTTATCATCACTAGTTTGAGCATTTTTGAATGCAGGTATTTATCAAATCAATTGAATGAAATTTTATTTATTTACTATAGATACATACAAAAGAAAGTACAAATTACACATAAGGAAGCTTTGCCTGTCCAACTAGGAAAGTTTCCCGTTCCAGGACAGACAAATTGACAGGTTTAGTTCATATTATACATTACATTATTACATAACAAAAAAAATAGAAAAATAACCTGGTAGCATATATTATAATCAGATTTGCCGAATTAACCTATAACATATAATATATTCAGATTTACAGTGTATGAGATAAGTAGATAAGTTAGCAGTATTGAAAAGTGAAGACCAGGTACCTGATAACAAGTTGGAGGAATTACAATAAGATTTACAATATAAAGAGATGAAGTTATGTGTTTAGAAGTGTGAACTTATAATACATTATACACTTATAAGAGAACTGCATTAAAATTTACAAATTAAGGTATAATTTATGTATGTAATAATAAATATGTTGTTTTTTTTTATATTTATTTATACGCTGTAACTACAATGTGTAAACAATTATGTGCAAACATGATTATTTTTACAAATTTTAAAACATGTTTTCAGTACATATTATATTATACGACAATACAAATATACCTACACCGCGCTCATGTCTTGAACTACTCCTGCTAAAATATGCAAAAAATATATTTTTTTAAATTTTTATGAAAGGTTTTCACTTTGTGATGACATTATTTATTTTAATGAAAAGATAAATAACTTTGTTTACATCACTTTTATTTGTATTTAATTTACATGTTTCGTGAACGAAGTTCACATCATCAGGATCAAATGTATACTTAACTTAAAAATTAAACATAGATCACATATGGGACGAAGGGAAAGGAGGAAAGGGAAGGAGTAAGATTGAGGGGACAATTGGGATTTCGAAGTCTTTTTCGATTTAAATTTTTTTATTATTCGATGTTATTTTTAAACAGAATTACTTTCAATTCAATAATACAATATTTAAACAAAAGGATGGCTTAGCGATGGGTAGTAGTACGAGCCCTTTGATTGCAGATATTTTTGTTAATAATATAGAGAATAAGATTTTTAATAGCGGTGCACTTTTACTTAAAAACGTTTATTTTTGGAATAGATATGTCGATGATATAATATGTATTTGGTTAGGTACAGAAAGGCAACTGAACATGTTCTTGAATTTCACGAAACATGTAGATTGTGTACAAATAAAAGTGATGTAAACAAAGTTATTTGTTTTTCATTAAAATAAAAAAAGCAAACAATAACTATAAATGCAGATAGAAATATGAATAGAAACTCTGAATATAAATAAATAGTACCTAAAATCGATATTGAGTTATTATGTTAAAATGCTGGCACGACCAAGTGAATCAGATACTTGAGTCGGGCCATGTCAAGAGTAGAAGAGAATGTATGAGACGTTGTATGAATGTAAACAAGGCAAGAAATGTGTGCCAAAACCGGGATGTTTGGCGGTCCGTCCTCTCTGCCTACCCCTGCAGGGAAACGGCGTAATGGTTAGTTAGTTATGTTAAAATGCTGATTTGGAGAAAAATTAATCTTTCTCATCAGAACCGCCCTGTAGAGTTGCAAGGGTACGATGGCAAGATCATCGTTCAACGAAATTTAAATCTCGGCCGCCGGTTAATGGCTCTTAAAGAATATTTGTCTTTAGTTGGGATGTTGCGGAAGGTTTCTTCATATAAACCCGACTTTTTAGAAAACCCCCTAAAGAAATCAGGGAGTGTCAAGTCTGTGCTGCGGGGGGACCATGGGAAGTCACCACTTTGCCCACCATTTCCCTTCCCCGCTACCTTCAACCTCAAAACATACCCCCAATGCAGATGTCATTGTCGCACTGACTCCTGACGGTTAGGAGCACTTAGGGCTCAGGCGCTGTATTCATCTTAATATATAAAACAAAGTCGGATTAGTTACACTATTTATAACTCGGGAACGGCTGGGCTGATTTTGATGATCTTTGATTTGTTGGATTTGTCTCCGCCCCGGATAGGATAATAACTATTAAAACATCACAAAAGTTAACGACATAAATAGTTATAAAGAAAATTATTTTCCCCATACTTTTTGTATGGAACGAATTTTCCTATTTTGAAAGAACTGCAGCAATATTGTGGGGGCTATAATATTGAACTGTGCATGAATACCAAAAATTCTAAAATTTCAAATGTCAATGCGTTGATTGTTGTGCATTTGTTTTTAATCATATAATGCTGCCCTTCTTTCTTACACACTCAATGTCAATAGTCGAAAATGAGACAAATGGCGAACGTACGTCTGCACACCTCCAACGGAAAAATACAATAATTATAATAAATCTATGAAATGAAACGCATTTTTTTACATAAGCTCCACACAGGAGGCCTTGAGGAAAATAATTTCTCTCAGGACCTATGTCATCTTAGGGGATGCTGTGTGGAGGATCTTTTTAAGGAATGGGGAGGATGGAAAGTTCTGGGAAGGAAAAGGGTATGAGAGGTGGGTAGGAATCTGGGGGTCAGTGTATCCGGGAGTGACGGACGTATGAATCCATCCCTCCAACTGTGGTGCAAGGCAATGGGTCGAGAGAGTCCGGCTGGAAAGGTCAAAAGGCCTCCCTCAACCAGTCTCTCTCGATCCGGCCCGCCACGCAGCAGGTGGGCAGGCGCATCAACTGCCAAGACCCGGACATAAGTCACCTCATGAACCCGGGCACCCCTGCTAAATCACCAAAAGTAGCGAACCACTTGGGGTGATCTATGGCAGAGGTGTTGGTTATTCAATAAATGGTTCCCGGGGCGGCGGCACGCGTATCCGCCTCCCGAATTCCCGTAAGTAATTGTAAAACTAAGAAAATCACAAAAATATAAATCCGTACACAACGCCATCTCTGATACTGACAAAAACAAAACACGGACAGTTGCGCATTGATAATTGCTTCATTGCATAATTTTTAACTTAATAAAAAAACTGAATTTAATTCAACAGCTATTGATTCTGAGGCGGTACGAAGTTCGTCGGGTCAGCTAGTATTAAATAAAAATATATAGTTAGTATTTAACGATGAGAAATATTGCGTAAATATTCTTTCCATGAAATATTAATTCAAACAAAGTGCTTTCGGTTAAGAAAAAAAAAACACTAAAATTATGTACAAATTCTGCACTGTAGCAAATGTCAGAATGTTACTTCGATCATATGTATAGTTGAAAATCACCAGAGTTAAATTTACATATTTCATGCGAACATTATTTAGTTTTGCGTGAATAAAACTTTTGTGACACCCCTTTCACACGGAAAGAGAGCACAGTGTTGATTTAGGAAGGGGCTACTATTTTACTATTATAGAGCTCTGTCTTCATTAATCTGTTTCTGAGATATCCGAAGTCTTTGTCCTAAAACCATATAGACAAATCAACATATTCACCGTTATGCTATCTCCGTAGTTGTGATTCAAAACTATATATTTATTTTATTTAACGCCCAGAAGGCTTTTACATAAATAAATAAAGGAAGTATAACTTAAACATGAGAAAAAATATATATATATATAAATTTATGATTGGAATTAAAAAAGTACATAAATCAAATAAAAAAATAAGCAACAAAAATTTAAAGTAAATAAGAAATAATAACAATAACGTTACGATAAAAAATACATACATGATTCAAAAATACAAGCAACAAAAATCGGAGTGAAAGATCAGGTGATCGGAGGTTTACAAAATAACAACATTAACCAAGTCCCGTTGGAGGCAAGTATCTTTTCTCGGAAGATTTTTCAATGTTGATGAGTGTTTCAGGCTGATAATTATTGCTTATAATAATTGTTAACATTAACCATGTCTAATAACACCGCTGTATCGGTGGTACCTATTTATGTATTTAAAGCTTATGTATTTAAAGTGGTGTGAAGGTATTCAAGAGTTGTGAGCACATCACATTATCTGTCATCTTTAAGAATGTGGGGTGGAGGGTTTTTTTATGAAAAGGGAAGGAAATGAAGTTCTGGGAACGAGGTGATCTATGGCAAGTGTTGGTTATCCAATAAATGGTTCCCGGGACGGCGGCGCGGCGGCGCGGCGGCACTCACTCACTCGCCTTCTTACTGTGTGGTTTTAATATTAAAGTTTTTTTTATATTATTAATTGAATCTGTCATTTTTTCATCTTATCCCGGTGCGATGTCGTTTTTTTTAATGTGTTAATTATTTCATCAATTTCCTCTTCTGTGGTTGGTTTACATGGTACGTCTTGGTTGTGATTTTTTTTAATTTCTAGGGAGTTTCCCAGGAGAATTTGCATATTCATGTAATTTTGCGTAGAATTGAGTTAGATATACCGTTCTCCAGGTGGTGTGATTCTGGTGGGTAGGCAGAGAGAATGTTCAGTCACACGACAGCGCATTGGTGCACAACCTTGCTTCAATCAAATATTAAAACAAATATAGTATCCTATATATATCAAAGCATATTATTCATATTTTTGATACGCATTGAATATACCGTTGTAATGGTGGCTGGAACTATGTTACGTCTAGATCAGATTATATAGATTATATCAGATTATATTAAAGTTATTTGTAGGGAGTTTGCCAGGAGATAAGTGATTTTGCATGGAATCGAGTTAGCGGTAATGCCCGCTCTCCAGGTGGCGGGTCTCTGACGTGTGTAAACCCTTGGAAAAATGCCACCCCAGAAACAACATTACACCCACTTAATGAGAGGGTATGCATTACTTGCTCGTAAGGCTCTTTTCGGGATCCTAATTCAGATAACACTTAGTTAAGTCCTAACCTTTTGGTATAAGTTTACGCAAAATACAATTTAGTTGCGCATGATCGCCTTTTCATGGGTTTCGACAATAATTGAATAAAGAATAGAACACTAGAAGTACATTCCATACAAATTTGAATAGAAACAAATGTGACACTGACCTGGTACATTTTGGTTCTAGACCATTTAGCACATGGTCTGTTTCTCTTATTCTGGACTGAAGTTAAATATAGCCATCCCATTAGAATTTCGTAATCAACAGTGATGAGGTTTGCAACAAATCTAAAATCATGCTATGTCCAGTGTTTTAAATATATTGTCCTCTGCGTGCAAAATCGTATCTTCTCCAAGCATAAACTTGCTAATAAAGTGTGTTTATCGGAAGTGACCTGCCAGGTAAGTATTTTAATTATTTTTTATTTTATTATTTATTTATCTATAAAATAGTATATGTGCATTGGGTTTGTTTTATGCCTGTCTCACTAGGATATACCTGTGTTGAGACATGCGTATAAGTATATAAATGAATAACGTAGTTACAAGAGTATGGTAACATACATATTAATGTGAATCGAAATTATAACAGAAAGATGTTTGGAAAGATAGGTAAATCATTTAAAAAGAGTTATCTTATAATTGTTGGAGGAGATGAAATAAAGAAGTAAATTCTGTCTAATCTATACATGGAGTTAAATTTGTCAGGATTCTATTATTTTCATTTATTTTATATGGGTTAGTTCGTACGTGAATAGTTATTTCCGTCTATGTGTGATTTATTTTACAGATGTTTGTAATAGTGTAACGTCCAATACTTATAATCCATTTTTTAATATCTTGTTTGGATTTTGTCATGAGTCAGTTTGTCTGATCGTAGCTGGTAGTGTATTGTATAGTTTGCAAGCTATGTATTTAGATTGTCTTTGTCCAAAGCAGGTTTTGGAAAAAGGAGTTTGGAGAAGTTCTTTGTGTATGGCTCGGGTATTGTGTATTGTTTGTGTAGCTTTGTGTAGCGTTTTGTTATTTTTGTGTAAATTAACTAAGATGGATCTTGAGTAGACCTGTTTTATGTCCATAACATTGAAGGTATTAAAGATCGTATCAGTGCTGGTAGTAAGTGGCTGAATGTTTGTATACCTATTTGAGAATAATAAAATTAGATGGAGCCTAAGAATTCATAATAAATTGTACAGCGCCCTTCAGGTGATTTTTCACAAAAACGGCGCTCTACAAATTATCCAATTATAATTTACAGCTTTTTATGGAAATATGTAGGCTTAGACTGGCCCATATTGGATCACATAACATGCCCACATAGCGTTTCATGTGTTATTCTTTGTTCTATAGTTTCAACATATATTATATACATATTTGCATAGGTAATATTATGTAAATACAACACTCACAACAAATGTGCTGTGCGTACAATAATACGGCTTTGTAGGAAGTATAGTGAAGGCATAATGGTAAATTATAATTATTGATAAAAGAGGATTTTCATACTTGAAATATTTAAATAATAGTTCTAACTATTCGAAAAATTCCGATTTTTAGTGACAATTTAGTTAAAAATGTTGAATGTTGTTGAGTCTGGTAACAGAAAAAACATATAAACGAGACAATGCATCAATGTAAATGAAGCCAGGATCCTTCGCACAGTTGATCGATAAGGTTTGTATCGATAACTTTCAGTAACTTCTCATAATTCCTTCACGACTGCAGATCGCCAAGGAGTAAATAACAGTTCACAATGACTAAGTGTTCTGAATATATTCGACGTCAATTATTGTTGTTGTTGCTCGTACTGCAGTTGTCCAAGTATACATTATGTATATATTATAAATCCTAATTTATGGACTATGCTAGGGATTCACGTGCGAGTGTCCTTCCATCTAAGATATGTTTTTCTGTTTTTCTGTGTTTCGGTAAGACAATTTCACAGCCAATCCTCTTTGATGATGGTTCCACAGGTCGCTTCTCGGAAGTGTCCACCAACGCTGACACAAATAAGTGCAAAGGAACTCAAATTTAACTGTCATGTCTAACTTTTTGTTTCGTTCAACTTTATTGTACACTTTGGTTTGATATTGATAAATTTTCAAGACGATCTTAATCGAAAAGAATTCCTTAAGAGCGTTTAACCAGCCAGAGGACAAAAATCCACATTTCGTCGAAAGTTGTTCTTATGATCGTACAGGGCGGTTCCAATGAGAAAGATTAATTATCCTCCGTACCAGCTTTTAAAAATTGTAACTCAATATCGATTTTATTTCATTGAAAATTTGCTTTAATTTATACCTACATCCAAAAATGCTGAATGGCATGATGATAAAACTATTAAAATTATGTACTTTTTCATTTTTTGATCATAAGTATTTATCATTTTTAAATAATGTCTAAGATATGAATGTAAAAAAAATCTGAAATATATTAGTTTGTAAGTGCGCAAATAAATACACAAATGGACCAATTTTCGTCAAGAAACAATTTTAAATGTTTTTTTAATGATTTTATTTAAACTAAAATTAAAATTCTGAAACATGCGTTTCCCAGATAACGTATTGATCTATTTTACTGCATGATTATATGATTTGAAACGGGTGTAGTATAATACAAAATCTTTCTTTTAAATGTAACAAATCTGCCAACGACCTATGGTATAACCTTATTATACTAAAAATAAACATATTTTCTCAAAATTTAAAACATGCGGTTCCTAGATAAAATAACAATCTTTCGAAACCAATTTATATTTTTTTGTGGAAAAGAGTCAGTACGTACCTACGTCTAAAATCTGATTTAAAAATGACATATTTCTGGTTTTCTCTGGTAATACCCTCTTGAGCTCAGCTTACCCGATTTGTTTGAATTTAAATCATATCCGTAATTAACTTTTTTGTAGCGAGTTTATGAATTTTATGTAACCAGGTAGGTATATCGAGAAACCTGTATAAAATAGATTTCTACCTGGAAATGAAAACTAATCATTGAAGTAGGTATTCAAAGGTAAGACATTAAACAGAAAATGACTTAAGCCAAATAAATAGCAGTACCTAAAAATAGCAAATTCTTTTAATAATACACATTCAAAATTTTAATTATAATTATCTAATGCAATTGCTTAAACTACCTGAATTATCACAGCGAAGAAAAATCTCTGATGTTTTATTATTATTTAAAATCATCAATGGATATTTGGATAGCTCTGAACTTGTGAACATGATAAATTATCAAGTACCTAACAATTACAGCACTAGACTCCATACTCCATTTAACTCAGTTGCTTCTCACACTAATTTTAAGTTTGACTCTTGTCTTCAGAGATTGCATCGTGCGGGGAATGAAACTTGTTCTGTTGACTTATTTTTTTTATAAAAACATCGCTTCCTTTAAAAAGCGTGTAGGTATGCAGATGTAAAAATCCTTAAATGTTCCAGTTTGTTAACAGTAACAAATTTAATACCCACTACTCCGTAACAATTTTCATAGTACCTATTTACTTCTTTATATATGTAATTGATGTGTACCTTTTATTTATTTCATAATAATAACAAACTTACGTACATTTATAACAGCAAAAAATTTAAATTACAAGAAATTTACCTATATTTATATTAATCGCTAAAAAATGTTTTACACCTCTGCCAACCGGTATGCTTCGAATATATTCGTAATCATGTTTTGTGTAATATTGTGAAAGTGATTTTTGAAACTACTATAAATAGCCTGAGCCCAAATACGAATATGCTGGTTGAACTCCTTTGTTAACAATTTACTTATCGAATACTCATACCTACTTGTGTTGTGCCCACTTATGTCTTTAATGCTCTGTTTATTATTTTATGTACTATTAACTTGTTATGATGCTACATACTTGTTATAATGCTCCTGTACAATTTACCTTACATGTAAAAGCCATCATGGCGTAAACAAAGAAATAAATTAATGAAAGCATGTTGACCTCTGCTAATTGAGATAAGGCATTTTGTTCTCCAGACTGGAAAAACTGTTAAAATAACTATATTTTTTTAATAGGTGGAAGTCAAAACGTTTTCTTTTCTCCTGTTAGTAATTTGGCGAATGACATTTTTAAATTTGTGACGGGCTATCTTTTCAAGTTGCTTTTTAAGTTCTGGGAAGGAAAAGGTTTGAGGGTTGGGTAGAAATCTGGGGGTCAATATGTACGGGAGTGACTGACGTATGAATACACACTTCACACTGCGTTAGAGCTGAGAGATCAGTCTCTCTCGATCCGGCCTACCACGCAAACGCATTTGCGCCAAACCTAGGCAAATCTCTCTCTATAAACCCGGGCACCCCTGCTAAATCATCAAACGTAGTGAACCGTTTAGGGTGACTTATGGCAAGGATGTTGGTTTTACCATAAATGGTTCCCGGAGTGGCGGTACCCATACCCGCCTCCCAAATTGATCTTAAAATCAATGTCAAAATATCAGTCTTAATATTTATTAATCAACTTCTGTATGGTCAAGTGCTAATTTATCAAGGTCCTTAAAAAGGCCTTTATTGATTTTTCCCATTGATTCTCTAAACGATTTTTATAGATTTTCCCATCGAAATCACAAATAGTTACTCAGTCTAGGCTGGTGGTTAAATGAAGAACAACGAGGTTGCGTGATAAAAAAACCTTTAATGAGTTCCCACAAAAAAATTATAATTTGTAATCACACAAACACGGTCAGCGTAACAGTCTTACGATATTAAATAGTACTAACGAAGTTACACACTGGGTCAAGGTTGATTGCGGATAGAAGAGGCGACTGCTAGGTAAGTTGAACGAACACTGCTCCTTTTGCTGTTGTTGGGCGCGTTTTATATGGCCAGACGAGTGAAGTATTGGTAGTAAATCATCACTCGGCTAGTTACTCGAAAGCGCTAGAACTGTGCATTGCAAGCGTACAATGGTTCGTACCTTTTCTGGAATGCGTGAGAGGTAGGTAGGTCCGCGGCTCTATTCCGATGAACTAGGTACCTACTGTTCAGTCGCGTACCGTCCATGCCAGACGGCTGACGGGAGCTCTAGTAATTTCGCTTGAATATATTTGAACACAGGCGCCGCTTCTGGAAACATCGATACGGTTCGGGGGCAATCCAAAGCGTGACGTAGCAAAGGCTGGTTGCTACAGGACTCCCTCCCCAGACAACGCAGACATGGCTGCGGGGAAAGGAGGAATGGTCAGATACCGAGGTGATCGGGAAATCGAATCCCCACGACGCCTTGCTCCTGACAAATTAAAACGCGCCAAGAAGGAGTTCGAGGCCATGGTCCGTCTCGGAATCGCTTGACCTTCCGAGAGCTCTTGGGCATCTCCCTTGCACATGGTACCCAAGAAGGACGACCAGTGGAGACCATGTGGCAATTATAAAAGACTGAACGCCAGAACTATTCCGGACAGATACCCCGTACGCCACATCCAAGATTTCGCACAGGCACTGAACGGCACCACTGGAGGTTGCCCACCACTTTCCCACGGCGTTCTAAGGAAACAGATGGTTTCCTCCTTCACCGTACACGTCAGGACTCTAATTTTTTTATTTATAAAGAAGCTATTTTTTTATTAAAATGACTCTAGACCTCCAATGTCCGGGCATACATTGTTAGCAGGCAGTATGCGAGTGCGTACATGGTGTTAGTTATTTATTTCACAGTATCATGTCTCATCTCCGCCACTGGATATAGCTGAAAACAAAGTTTATTAATAGAAAAGAGGGAAAGTTACTAGAAAAAAAAAAACATTATTATGATGAGATTGTACGACCTAACCAAAGCAACTGAGTTGCAGTCGTCCGGCAGTCCCGCCGAGGATAAGCGGAGCCATCAGTCCAGTCGCAAGTGGGACTCGGTGTCCGCGCCCCTAAGCCGGCTTCCCAGTACGCCCTCGAAGAAAGTGTTGGAATTAAAGAGGGAAAGACCTGAAGACCCTAGGGATAAAAGTGAGCATCGGGTCACCGGAGGCAGGGCGGAAGGGCACCGGTCCGCAACGGTTGGTCTTCAGGCCCGCTCATGGCGACGGGGGAGGCGCGGGCGGGTTATGCAACCGCTGCCTTGGGAGTCATCTCCTCAGTTGATGCACGGTCATAGGTCTAGTCCACCCCCTTGATGGGGTGTAAGACAATACAAAATGATTAAATGGTAGTTCCGTTCCGGCTCCTTACGATCCGGCTCCTTACTTATGCAAGTCCAGACACGCAAAACTTGATTGAAATATATCTTAGATTTAGAAAAAAAAGAATAAAATGAAAGTAGCAAGAGTAGTATATACTGGTAAGGTTATTAATAATATCAAGTTAAGAGAGAGAAAACAATGATTAAAAAGCAAGAAATAGAGACAAATTTTAGATTTTAAAGAGGCTGTTGAAGGTGGTACCTAAGAAAGCATGATACATAAATACATGAATAAACAGTTTCAGTGCGAAATAATAAAAATCCGGGCAATAGTAGTAGTAGAAGTATAATAAAAGGGTGACCATGGATTCCAGGAGCAATTACACCTGGATCCTAAACACACAATGAAGTAAAATTTAATCATCGACTCTAAGTTCAGGCCATCTCTCAACCCAGATCCTTGTAAATTTCCTCAGGCATTCGAGATTCTCCTTGTTCGACATGAGATCTGCATTCCATGCTGGTCTCGTAGTTACTTTCAGACCTTCCAACATTTCATCTCTTGCGTCCGTCAAAATCTCACAGTGCCACAGAATGTGCTCGGCTGTTTGGTTTGTGTCACCACACGCACAGTTCGGATGGGGAGACAGGGTCAGGCTGTGCAGTCTTCCCCTGAATTCTCCATGACCTTAAAGTATTTGTGTTAAGTGATGATCCAATTTGATGAACGCCCCTTCAATTCTGGCTTTTACTGACGGGAAGAAGGAGAAAGTTCATCTGCCCGTATTCGATCTATCCCAACGTTTTTGCCATTCATTAAGAGTGAGTTCACGCATCTCTTTCAGCAGTCGAGGGAGAGGTACTGCCCCACCTGGTGTTAGTTCAACCCCAAGATGGACGGCTGACCTTCCTCTAATTAGTTTTTTCTTATTTAACACTTCCCTTATTTCTAGATCAATGGGCAAAATACCGGCCAGAACCGGCAATGCGTCCGAAGCTACAGTCCTGTATGCGCCCGAGAGCGCCAGCAGGGGAGTTTGCTGGCCCCGCTTAAGTGCCGAGTGGATCAGAACGTTGTCTAGGCGATGCTCCCATGCAGAGGCTGCGTACGTGACTTGTGCCACGTACGCTCCCCTATACAGTAGGCGAAGTGCCGGAGAGCGTAATCCCCACTCCGCAGTTGAGATTCTTCTTAGTTTCATGAACAGGGCCTGGGCCCTGCTGGATACACTCTTGACATGCGCCAGGAAAGATGAAAAGCGATCCAAGATAACGCCTAGGTATCTTGCATTTTCCACAAATCGGATGTTGGAGTCTCCCATTTTTATAGTAGGATTTCTTCCTCTATCGAGGAAGCCCTTCATAAGGAGACCCATGGTCTTTTGGGGAGTGAAATTCAGTCTGTTTCTCTTACCCCACTCAAGGATTACTCTCAGACCTTCTTCAGCTTTGCTTTCAACTTCTCTCCTGCTGTTCCCCGAGACCAGTAATAATTTGTCATCAGCGTAGTCGACCGAGATACATCCTTCAGGCAAGAGCAGCCTGGAGGAATCGTCGAAGAGTATATTCCAAAATTCTGGGCCAAGGACTGAGCCTTGTGGGCAACCCATATTCACTTCCCGGTTGATGGTGATATCACCATATGTTAAGGAGATACTTCTGTTGTTGAGATAGTCAGAGACTATCTTAAACAACTTACGAGGGCAGTTACGGTTTTTTAATTTCGACAGTATCATCGGCCACCACGCATGATCGAAGGCACCAGTGATGTCTAAGAAGACTCCAATCACGTACCTCTTTGGACAAACCCTCACCCATTCAAGCGCAAACTTGATGGCGTGCTCCGTGGATTTACCCGGGACGAAGCCAAATTGACAGTCGTCCGCTGGAGACAGGGTTTAGTATAGGCGGTTTCGTATAATTTTTTCTAGAATCTTCCCTAGAACAGGAAGCAGCGTAATAGGTCTATAGGCCTTGATATCCGTCTTTGGCTTATCGTTTTCCTTGGGTATAATACGGAGCACCCCTTTCTTCCACTCTGTGGGGAAAACCCCTCTTCGCAGACACGTATCCATGACTTGGAAGAGCTCCTCCTTGGCATGGACCCATACTTTCTTCACTATTACTCCGTTCAATTTGTCAAAGCCAGGTGCCTTCTTAGAACCTAAGCCCTTAATTATCACCTCCAATTCTGCTTTACTTACATGTGTAATCTGGTCCTCCTGGGAGAGGTTTCTAGGGAGAAGCCGTGAAAGATTTCGAATCTGTTGGTGGTGGTCGCTTTCCCCAATGACTGAATCTATAGGAACTAATTTTTCGAGAAGTGTTTCGAGAGTGGAGGCCACGTCAGCAGTCTCAACATTCCTCTCATTATTTTCAATAATGACGCTAGTTAGAAATCTGTCAGAACCTTTACCCGTTTTTGCAATAGCGCTCTGGATTTCCCACGGGTTGGCGTTACCCACATCTTTAACCCAATTATGCCATGCAGCTCGTTTCGCCGAGAGTACAGCCGACTTGAAGGCATTACGGGCTGATCTGAGAGTGCTCAGAAGGGCAGATGTCTCCTCCACCGTACATCTACCCTGCTTGGACAGACTCAGGGCCCTGTGAGCCCTCTTGTAGACTCCCTTCATTAAAGTCAGCTCACTCGACCACCACGGCGTTCTTATGATCTTCTTTGGGTTTGATCTTCCCAAGGAGCGATCTGCAGCTGATACCACGGCCGCATTGAAAAAGTTCCCCAAATTGTCCGGATCTCTAGCAGCTACGTCATGAAATCCCCTTAAAGTATCTCGTAGCGCTTCCCCAAAGCTATCCCAGTTCGCCTGTGTGGTTTTGAAGTTCCAGGAGGATCTTGGAATTTCGGTCTTCTTGACATCCACTGTAAATGTAATTTGCCTATGGTCGGAGGCAATCGCACGATCATGAACCATCCACTCAGATATCTTGACCGCAACTGATCCAGAGCAAAGAGTTAGATCTATGTTGCTCTCGCCTTGGGTGCCAGAGAAGGTAGGTAGTCTACCTGGCTCATTTAAAATAAATAGACCTTGCGCAGCAATAAGGTCTTCGACGGCGTCTGAGCGTTCCATCCGAATTCCTCTATTGTCATACCACAAAGGCGAGCGAGCGTTAAAGTCTCCTCCTATAACTATGTTACGACCTTTAAGCGCGTTTAGGGCACGCGTCAGGCTCAAGATATGTGGTCCGACGGGATTCCCGTATTTAAAATAAACCGAGATCACAACGATCTCGGTTGAGCCAAAGTTAAACGTTACGCAGGTTTGATACTCGTTCGATAACCCCTCAAGAAGGAGCGGCACCAAGATCATCTCAACGATTGATCTGGTGCGGGCATATAATCAAATCCCTGTGGCTCCTGAGGACATTCCGAAGACAGCAATCACTACGCCATTAAGACTCTTCTAATTTCCGGTGATGTCTTTTGGCCTCCGCAACGCAGCCCAGACCTTCCAACGCTTCATAGACGAGGTTACCAGAGGCTTAGATTTCTGTTACGCCTACATAGACGACATCCCTATTGCCTCAACGTCAGAGGAAGAGCGCCTAGCCCACCTCAAGATACAATTCCAGCGCCTACAGGAATATGGTGTTGTCATCAACGCCGCCAAATGCCATTTCGGCCTGACTAAGGTCAAATTCCTAGGATACCTGGTGTCTGACGCTGGCACTTCACCCCTCCCAGATAAAGTGGAAGCCATCAACAACTACAGCCAACTAGCTTCCATCAAGGATCTCCGCCGTTTCCTGGGAGCTATAAATTTTTACAGGAGATTCATCTCCAACACCGCGAGGACACAAGCTCCACTCAATGACCTCCTAAAAGGGAACCAAAAAGGCAAACAACTCGTGTCTTGGACTGCCGAAACAGTAAAAGCCTTCAGCAAGTGCAAGGAAGCTCTGGCCCAGGCAACCCTGCTCGTTCACCCGAAGTGCGACGCCCCACTCTCTATCGTCAGCGACGCGTCCGATACTACAGCTGGTGCCGCACCCTATCAATTCGTTGCAGGTCACTGCGAGCCTCTAGCATTCTTCTCGAAGAAGTTTTCGGCAGCTGAAAAGAAATATGGCGCATACGACAGAGAGCTACTAGCCATCTATCTCGCTGTGAAATACTTCCGCCACATGGTGGAAGGCAGGTCGTTCACCATATTTACCGACCATAAGCCTATCACGTTCGCTTTTCAATCCAAAGCGTGACGTAGCAAAGGCTGGTTGCTACAGAAATATATGAGCACCGAAGGTTTATGGTTATCGAATACGTTATTACTACATAAATCAATTTTGAATGGTTCTTATTAATAATATTTTTAGCTTTAAACATGAAATTTAAAAAAAAAAAAGTTTTCAATCCAAATGTAGACAAATTTAAAAAAACACAAAATTAAAAAAAAAAAAGTCCTTGTATTTCATTAACTTAGAAGAAAACTGTCACTTCACTTGTTTCTCGTTCATAAAAGATTTTTTTTTTTAATTTGAAGTTTGCTCTTAGTTTCCAAAAATTAACAATAAAAAACACACATTTTAATCAATTTCTTGCACATTTTAAGACACTTATTATTTTATATGTCAACTCACGTATTAGATATTTATGTTATTAAAAAAAAACACTTTCAAGAAATTGTTCTGAAATAAACACCCAATGCAATTTGCACATTGATCTAACCTCTAAAACCATTTCTGACAGTTCAATTTACAACATACTATCGTATGATAACTAGACTAAAACCGACGAAAAATTACACAATATATTGAAAACATAATAAATTATTCGGTAATTATCGATTCGGACTGGCCACGCTTATTACGAATAATTTTTAGAAAAAAACTTTAGATTCGCCTTTTTTTTTTTTTTTCAATTATTTCTGGCTTTAACCCTTTGTATATATAAATGTCTAGATATAGCGCTTGAGTGACGAAGCGCCAAAAAAAATATCTGCCAAAAGTTGGCATATAAGCTCGGCCTGTCCGCGTGTCCGCTCAGTGGCGACACTATCGTTGTACGGTAAACACGTGTTGTGTGACATTTGAAAATGACGATTTGCGCTATATCAGTGTGCAGGAATTACATAGGACGATTGAAAACAACTAAAAATGTTACCTATCATCGGTTAATAACCTTTAAATAACCATTCAGTTAAAGAAACAATTCAGTTTTAATAGTGTAATTTGGTCTTAGGACAACGCCGTTTGACTCCATGTTTTGACGCCATGTTTACAGAGTTGCCTGTTCTTCAAATTAAATTTTCCCGATAATTATTTCGAAGTACAAACCGATCAGATTTACGGTCTTCTGCATCAAGTTAATTTGATAAGTTTGGCCGTGGAAAAATATTTGGCTTTAAGATATCACTATAAGACAAAATTGGATAATATTAACCGGGATATAAAATCTATACGAAAACTGTTTAAAAAACAAATTTAAAGGGAAAGTCATTTAGAATAAATAATAACTATCGATAGCTTTAGTTTTAAAAAGTTGCATTGTCTTTTTTAGCGTGACAAGATAGTTTTACCATTATTAGGGATTTACCTGGATGTGGGCCACCTTCTTTATTTGATGATGATAAAAATTAAAATTTAGACACAACGATACCTGCCAGCCAGTTGGCAGCGTCTATGAATGTATCTTTCTTATTTTATGTATTTCTTATTTATTTTTTTTAAAATAATCAATCAAAAATAAATCTCTTTTTACAATGATTTTCTTTTCATTTATATCATTATATGCAGAAAACTATCTTACTTAAATGAATTCAAAATTAAACGAATTATAGGTCCCGCTAAACCGAAACATATTTTTTACCCACTATTATGGGAAATACTCGGGAGCTGGTATCACTCATCACGCCTACAGTGACGTTGAGCGCTTTACGTTAACAATATAAGTTACCTATACTTATGTTCGTGTCACGCACACAAGCGTTTCAAATCTGGCCTGTTCTTTTTTCGGAGTTACAGCGCAACACTCTATCTAGACATTTATATAATCAAATGCTTTCACCCTTCAAGGGTGTTCTAGGCCATCATTTATAATTACAGAGAAAGGAAAGGTGAATTTATATAGTAATTTTATTTAAATGTGCAAATTTCAGAATTTTATGGAAGATTGGAGTAGAGTTCAGACTTAGAAGAGATGAAATGTTGAATGGAGGAGAGGCAATTTTTGATAACGCTTGATAGAAGAGAGGATAGATTCGCCTTAATTACTATAAAAGGAAATTTTTGGCTTTGGGGCGGCGGAAAATAACGCATTTTAATTTTCAATTGCATAAAACCAAAATTCTCTTCGCGATCTGACACAGCGAAAATCCGCGGCCGTACCTGACACTGTGATGTTGGTATCCTTTATAAATTAACAAGAGCTAATACGACTGTAGCCGACTTCGCGGGATACCTACATGAAATACCGCGAATCACAAACCATGTTACACAAACCTAGCGTAGCCGCTAAACCACTTGAAAACTGGGATGTTTTTCTTGCCTTTACGCGAGTAGGCGTTATAAAGGGGCACTTTCTTCTGTATCACAAACCATGTTACACAAACAAGCCCGCTGGACAAATTTCATAATTACGCGCCTTATCCCACGAAGTCGGCTACAGTCGTATTAGCTCTTGTTAATTTATCAAGGATACCAACATCACAGTGACAGGTACGGCCGCGGATTTTCGCTGTGTCGTTCGCGAAGCGAATTTTGGTTTTATGCAATTGAAAATTAAAATGCATTATTTTCCGCCGCCCCAAAGCCAAAAAGTTTCCTTTTATAGTAATTAAGGCGAATCTAAAGTTTTTTTCTAAAAATTATTCGTAATAAGCGTGGCCAGTCCGAACCGATATTTACCAATTATTCGAATATAAAAATGTAATAGACAATTGAAAATTGAAACCGGAAAAACACGTGTTTTATGTAGAGATTTCTAGACATAATTAACAAAACACACCGTAAACCGCTTAGCGCTGCAAATATAATAGCAAACAGCGCATGTGTGATTCAGTGTTACCCCATACGTAAAATGTGATTGAAAATATTGGTTATTAGTAAAAAATGGAATTTATAAATTAGTAAACGTATTATTTTTTTATTAAGGCTGTATAGTGTATGGGACAGCCATATTGCTATTTTACGTCATCTTATTCTCTTAGAATCCCTCTATTTCTAGAATCCTAACTGCTAACTGCTAGGCCACCTCTATTCTGAACATGGAGGGGCAAACCTATATACTAGATAATCTTTCGGAGAACTAAATAAACTCTACAGTTATATTAACTACATAGTTCTCTAGAGCTACTAGCTATAGACCCATCTATGCTACCTATCTCGAACTATAAAATGTTATTATCTTAAAATAACGTCCCGTATTCTGTTAAAAATAAATAAAAGCCTTAGTAAAATAATCTCTAATAATCGCGTTCTGGTTCTCAATTTTTATATTTGAAATATATATTTTGTTAAGGGCCCGCAACCCGCATTTCAACCGATCTCTTACATCATATCTCCCTTAAACACGTTAAGTTTTAACTAACTAACTAACTTACTAACCATCACGCCGTTTCTCCGCAGGGGTAGGCAGAGAGGACGGACCGCCAAACAAGTGGTTCGCTACGTTTGGTGATTTAGCAGGGGTGCCCGGGTTCATGGGGTGAGGTTTGTCTAGGTCTTGGAGGCGGATGACCGGGACACACTGAACCCCAGATTCCTACCCACCCCTTAAACCCTTTTCCTTCCCAGAACTCTCCTCTCCTTCCTTTCCTTAAAAAAACCCTCTACACAGCATCCCCAAAGATGACATAGGCCCTGATGGAAATTATTTTCCTCAGGGCCTCCTGTGTGGAGCTCATGTAAAAAAAAAAAAAAACTCGGTCTTGGCACACACTCTTTGCCTCACTCACATTCATACATCGTCTCATACATTCTCTTCTATTATTCTGACTTTTGACATGACCCGACTCAAGTATCTGATTCACTTGATCGTGCTATGTCTTCCTCGGGCGTCCCCGACTTTTTCTACCATTCACATTCGCGTCGTATATTCTTCTTACACTACTTCCTTTGTTCATTCGCTCTTCATGCCCAAACCATCTGAGGGTCCATTTCTTAATCTTACTCATTATGCTTACATCAGCCTTACATTCTTTGCGGATATCCACATTTCTCACACGATCGGTCAGTGGTTGAGTGGTCATAGCGCTTGGGTCTCACCCGAGCGTCGCGTGTTCGATTCTTCGGCTGGCTAAGTCCTCCATCACAACACAAGCAACATTTTTGGCTTTCTGTGGTGGTAGTAGGAGATTTTCAAACATTGTTGGGTTATTCGTAACCCGGGAATGTTTGTCTTTCTTTTAAAATAAAAAGAAATAAAAAAAAGATCATACATTGTTTTACCACACATACGTCTCAGGGATCTCATTTCAACTGCATTAAGTTTACTTTCATCCTTCCTCTGCCAGTTCCATGCCTCACTGCCATACATCAGGATAGGTACCAGGACTCCATTGTGGACTGCTATTGCCATTGTGGCATTCAGTCCACCATTAATGGAGTTACCGGCGTTCACCCTTCTTTCAATATCTCTTTCAGCCTTCCCATCTCTCGTAAACATACTACCCAGATACACAAACTCATCCACCTGCTCCAAGTATTCATCATTCACAACTATGATTAAGTTTTAAAGCTCTTAAAAAAATATATGTTATTCTTGAAGATAATATCTAGACATTGCCCGCGCCGAAACGCAAATTACAAAAAATTCCCTCCACACAAAAAAAAAATCGCAAAGCATGCTCCAAAAATTATTATAAACACGTTTGTTTCGGTTATTTTACAAGTAATATGTATGAAAAAATTCACAGTGTTTCTTTAAATGCTGTGTAAGACAATGCCCGTGAGATTTTAACTCTTTTTTAAACAAGTCGTGATTAATTAAAGATTTTCGCAATTTCCGCATCGATTTTGTCGCTGTAAATGTTAGCGCTCTCCTCTAACATTCGTAATTTCCAAAGATATTCAAATACAGAAAAGATATGCTATGGTGTCCGCGCAACTGTCGCCGGACTACGCGCTAATTAGCGTAGTTTTCATACAAAAAGAATTTGTTCATTTCGTTGATTTTTTATTTCAAATTTCAATATCTTTGGTAATTTCGTATCTCTCCATCTTCTTCTTTTCGAACCCGGTTGCAGAGCCTTAAGCTAAATGGGAAAAAGTTTAATAATAATAAATTATCGAAAACCATTAAGTGAAAAAATCTCTTCTCCTTTAAATAGTTCTCACAAAGAAACCTTTTTTCACGGGTAAGTTTAAGAGGTGATATTTGAAAGAAAGTGACACAGCTCGCACAGCCTACTTATGTAACAATGCTTGTTATGACGATATCTGGATATGGACCTTTGTAAGCCAAATATATTCTCAGCACGCTTCCTCCGCCGGACGAGGGTCGACAGTTCGTCAATCGACAAATGGAGTTTAGACTTTTCGCTTCGAATGATACACTTAGCTCAGACCTGAGGGATGCGAATTGCAACGAGCGACGGACAAATGTGAGCACTCAGGCAAAAGGAAAATCGTATAAAAATAATCTCAAAAAAATCAGAACTAATAAATAGATCCAATAATGGGTATAATGGTAGTCAGTTTAATATATTTATTATATTCGTAGATTAATTCACTTTGACAAAACTAAATAATTGATACCTTACTTTTTATGTTTTTTTTTTTAAATTTGAAATTTAAAAGAATGTAATACGTATATATGTATATCCGTACATGTGCGTATATATATTATTTTTCCACTTTACGTCTGGTGTTTTTCAATTACAATTTTTTTGTTTTGTTTTATAAATGTATATTTATATTTATATATTTTTTTTAAATAGCCATAAAACTGGCACACTATATTTTAATATTTTTTTGTGCGTAATATCACTTAAATTTTATGTTAATTTTACTTGATTTTTTTTTATTAATGCATATATTATTTCTCGATCCTACATCTGGTGTTTTTCAGTTTTCATCATTATTATTATATATTTATTTTTTCTACTTTCATTGTTTTTTATCTTATCTTATCTGTATCTTTTATATATCACAGTATTATACAGTATATATAGACTATGTTTAGATTGTTTATCTAGTTCCCATCTCTGTAATATTAGGCTAAAAAAAGTTTATAATTATTGACTTTTTATTTATTATTTGGGCATGATGTGAACATTTGCTATTGGGTTGTAATCTAATGATTATAATTTATTGTTTTCTTTAATGCATGTAATGTTATTAACCTGTAAATGTTCCTAATAAAATAAAATATTATAAAAATATACACAAGACAACATTTGAAACGTTTTACCTTTTAAAGGCATTAAAAAATTGGTTTGTTTACAAAATTTGAGAATCAGGTCGGTATCATTTTTCTCACATTTTTATACATTTTATTTACAAGCTCGCTGAGTAAAATAATTACCCTCAAGGCCCATTTTAGGAAAAGAAGGAGAGGAAGTAAAAAAGTATGAGGGGTGGGAAGAAATATGGGGATTACTGTGTCCAAGAGTGGCGGACGTATAAATCTATACCTCCCACTACGGTGCAAGGTGCAAGGCAATGCTTAATTATGGGGGTAAATCAAATACATATATTGTGTAATTAATTATCGTATAAAATTTATTGTAATATATGTATAATTTTATAAATGAACATTTTTTAATATAAATTAAAAAATGTTCCGAGAGTCATGCTGGAGATGCCAAAAGGCCACCCTCAAACAGTCTCTCCCGATCGGGCCTGCCACGCAATCAAAGATACTCTCAGTATCGCCCTGGTATAAGACCACCATTCAGAATTGAAACGTTGCTTGAAATGGCATTAGCCGTATTTGGTGACCAGATCTGAATAGTCAGGAACTTTCCCACCTTCCTCTTACCTATCTCCTTTCTCTCCTCACAATCTCACTCACTCCCCACACCACAGAATATACCCCAATTGGGGATGCCATAGTCTCACTGGCTTCAGAAGGGAGCAGTTGGGACTCTTGGGGGTTCATATAAAAATTAAAAGAAAAGACCTATGACAGAAGGTTATGTAATAAATGGTTCCCAGTGCGGCGGTACCCATAGGTACCCTTCTCCCAATTTGTAAAAACCCATTCCCGCCTCCAAAATTTTAAAATTATGTTGAACATTTAACATTTTGAAGATTTGGTAGTTCTTTTCGTGCTTTATAACAATTTGAACAATTTTCTTTCAATATATTGTAAAAGATTTTTTTTACGGGGAACAATTTCGTGTTTCCATAACAAAACATATTGTTTAACTGAAAACTTTGTCACAAAATCCTGTCGGACCTAAATTATTACGAGTTAAATAAAAAAAACAATAATTTCTTGATAACACCTCGGTGATTTATTTTTGATACGATGATTATTGGGATTGACATCCAATATTCCATTTAGATAAGTTATAATAATTAATAATAATAAAATAACACCAAATTAGTTCGGAATGCAAGAGAGGTCAGAAGGTCTACCTCATATAGTCTCTACCGACCCGGCCCGCCACGCAGAAGTAGGACAGATACATGCGCCGCCAAGACCTAGACAAATCTAGACAGACCTAGATAATCTCGACACCCCTTGAACCGGGGCACCTCTATCACCAAATGTAATGAACCACTTGGGGTGACCTATGGCAGACGAGTTGGAAAACCAATAAAAATTCCTCCTCCATAATTATGTATTAAAATATTTTACATTTATTGCGTGTTGAAATATTTCACAATAATTTTTGAAAGAGAACCTCGAGACTATTTCAAAAAAATATATGCAAGGGTCCGGAGTTTGCTTCGTGATGTGATTCTACGTGATCGTAAAAATAAAAATTAAACCTTTTAACGTAGTTTTCACGTTAAAAAGTTGAATTTTGTAACAAAAAAAATTTTTTTTTCATGGAAAAATATTAATGTTAGAAAAAAGTCAATCAATTCATCGCTTTTACTTCTTATAATTATGTACTTAGATATAGAATCACATCCCGAAGTTAGTGCACTTTACCTCCGGACATCCTGAATTCCTGTATAAGATGTTAAAAAAGATGGACAGCGTTCTAAAGATTTTTCTAGAACGTCTTAAAATTCAGTGAAGTCAAATAAAATTGAACCTTCCGACTACGTGCCGTAAGAAAACGGTGTATGTTTGTTTTGCCATGGAAAGAAATGGCTCAAGCCCGTGCTGACTGTGACAAGAATGAATTAGGCATCTTTCATATCTCTGACATATTAAGGTGTGATATAATGAAAGAAGAATTTCCTTATTTTCGCTTTCAGGAAAATTCACGTACGAGGACGATTCTTTTCTTGAAGGACGGATCAATGACGCCATTCAGATATGAATGAATTATGATTATAATGTTGCCAAAAAACCTGCCAGAGACGAAGTTAAACTAGTTATTTTTTTTGCTAGGGTTTTTTGTTAGGTTGTTTGCTTTATTAAATTGTGCCGACAGATTCCTAAAATAGCTTTTCTTAAAACCTCTTACGTAATTGTCAAAAAATGTTTTAAAAGAGGGTATCTGGCCTTTCTCATTGTTGAGATTGATATTTTTTTTTTAAACACACTGAATTCATTTTGATCACATTCTAGGAACGACTTTCTTCTAAAATTAATCCTATTCACTTTGAGTTTCAAACAATAATAGCTAAAGTATTAAAGTACCCGCAGATGAAAGATTTTGGTTGAGGTGATAGTCGCATTGCAACATTTACGGGTAGAAACAACTACATTGATAAACCACCTGTAAATTATATATTTTTAAGATAGAACAAATTAATTCCACTTTTTACCGTCATCTGCAGTAAGGTAATTGATTTTCAGACATGAAAAATCAAAAATAATGTTATTTTAACCACTAGACCGACAGCGCAATTTAAAACTTTTTCTCCGATTGCTCGAGATTTTTGTGGTGACCGTTTTGAATTTTTTCCGTCCATATTAAAAAAATCATACCTCCGAATTTTAATATTAAGACATACAAACTGATTATAGTTCTATATAGTCAATAAATTCACCTATCTTTTGTTGATTATCACATATTCGTAGGATTTATGAAAAAAATATAATAAAATCATAAACTTCTACTTAATTACTTACAAATAAGATTTTTTTTCCAAAATTGGCAGCAAAGCAATCCGAGATATTTTAAATAGAGCCATATTGTGGCAAAAAGCGCTCCCGTGATTATGTTTGCATTATAAGCACGGTGTATTATTTTAAACAAAAAATTAAAGATTGTCTTCTTTTTTGCATTGGGATGCTTAAAATCCCTAAAGATCACGATGGCTATGTGCTTAAAATCTTTAAAGATCACTATGGCAATGACGTTGTGTGCTTAAAATCCTTTAAGATCGCGATGGCAATGACGCTGTGTGCTTAAAATCTTTAAAGATCACGATGGCAATAACGCTGTGTGCTTAAAATCTTGAAAGATCACGATGGCAATGACATTGTGTGCTTAAAATCCTTAAAGATCAAGATGGCAATGATGTTGTGTGCTTAAAATCCCTAAAGATCACAATGGCAATGACGTTGTGTACTTAAAATCCTTAAAGATCGAGATGGCAATGATGTTGTGTGCTTAAAGTCCCAAGATCACGATGGCAATGACGTTGTTTGCTTAAAATTCTTAAAAATCGAGATGGCAATGATGTTGTGTAATCAAAATCCCTAAAGATCACGATGGCAATGACGTTGTGTGCATAAAATCCCCAAAGATCAGGATGCCAATGACGTTGTTTGCTTAAAATCCCTAAAGATCACGATGGCAATTACGTTGCATGTTTAAAATTCCTCAAGATCACGATGGCAATGACATTGTGTGCTGAAAAATTGCATTAAATTAGAAAGTCCCGACCAAAAATTTTTCTACATACCGTCTCACCGGTTAATATTAAATAGTTTTCAAGATGTAGACGGAAATTTGGGTGCAATTATTTTTCCAGTAAGGCAAGTTTATGCTGTTGACTGAAATGATACCAGGTTGTGATCCAGTATTACATACATTGTAGGCATTATTTGGGCTTGAAATCCGAAACTCCTTCTCGGTGCACCCTGACAAAGAGGGTCCGCTCTGCTATGTGGAAATGGTGACAATAAACAGTGTGTGAAAAATTGCCTCAAAGCTCCGGGTTTAGCCGGATGTTCTATCAGGCTCTACTTTATGCCTTCCAGGAAAACTTAGGATTGTTTGCCGTTTAACCATTTAACTACTCAAGCATTAAATAGGTATATGGAATTTTTGGATACAAGAATATTATGGGAATCTTTTCTATCTTATATCTCCGAAACACAATGAATATATTAGTTTTGTAAATAATTTCTACACAGTGTAATAAAAAATGGCTTCCATGATTGTCTTATAGTCAACTTCTTTTTTTTTACATGAGCTCTACACAGGAGGCCTTGAAGAAAAAAAATTCCCTCAGGGGCTATGTCATCTTTTGGGATGCTGTGTGGAGGGTTTTTTAAGGAAAGGAAGGAGAGGCTACTAGCTTTTACTACCCAGCGTTGTCCGATTTTTAACAATTCATTGAAAATGTGAAATAAACATAGACTTCCAAATTAATAGACTTGCTCTAAGATGAAATCTGGGTATCATTTCGACGAGTTATTACATATTTTTGGTACAAGGAGGGTTCGACAATTTAAAAAATATTTTTTATGATCTTTGCTTTGATGGTTACATAATTCGTGGAGTTTTTGACCACCATGGTGGTAGTAATGTGCTTAGCATGCTAGGCACATGCCCGTGCTATGATGGTCAATAGTCGTAGATTGCTTTGAATAAACCACGACATCAGTCGTACATTGACCACCGACGAGCGCACATTGAAATAACCAGACCCTACGCAGTAAAGTACAGTTCACTGAAGTGAGGCAAGGGTTTGGTAGCGCAGTCCATAATGGAACATTTTTATGTGGATAAATTATGACACATTTGGGAAAGCGTGTTACTAAATAGGGTATTTATATTCACTATCAGTGACCGGTCAGTGAGTTAGCATCGCGTCTGGTTTCCACCCAGGCGTGGTGAGTTCAATTCCTCGGCTTGCTAAGTCATCCATCACGACGCAACCAACATTTTCCACTTGCTGCGTTGGTAGCAGGGTATTAGTAACCGGAGAATGTTTATATTAAAGTAGGTCGTGCTGTTATAGCACAGTAGGGCCGTGGTGGAAAGTCGAAACTCTTTCACTGCATAATAAAAATGATTAATTATAAAAAAAAAACTTTGTTATTACGGGTTGTTTTTTCGGAAGAAGTTTGACGCTATTTATGACTCCTATACATCGATAGTCAAGGTTCATTAAAATTGTTGGTTCTTGGGGACGATATGTATGAGATTCATGCCTAAGGGTGTTAACTCCGCCAATCATTGATTTGTTTGAATATTTTGCGATACTCCTCCCACTATATTTTGCAAGTAACATGTCCAAAATACAAATAAAAATGCGGATAATAATAATACCTTGCCGGAGACAATAGTTTTATTTTATTTATTTATTTAATACATGAATTACCGAAAGTACATATAGTTTTTTTTGTGATATTTCACCCTCCATTTTAGGGATGACCCTGTGTTATGGCGGGTGAAGTTTTCAGTTTGCGGATATACATTAATTAGTAAAGGTTGAAATTTTTCACTAATTGATACTATGCACACAAGAGAGTTTATGTAGTTATATTGGATTACAAGAATAAGGCAAAGAAATTAAAGAATTATAGGAAAAGATAAGTTATTATTAGTATATTAAGGAATTATTGATATATAGTTCACAGTAATCAGTCTTATACATATAATGCTGCTTAGATAGTAAATAAAGATATATTATGTTTTGCCTGCTCTTATACTATGCACACAGATCTTCTATAATAAGAAAATGATATACTTATAGTTAGATTGGGTTACAAGAAGAAGATGGAGAGGTTAGAGAATTATTAGAAAATGAAAAATTTGAGGAGTTGTTATCTATGGATCACACTAATTAATCTTGTACATACAATGCCGCTAATATAGAAAATAGAGATATATTATGTTTTGTCTGAAAGGTGATTAAATTGATAGAGTGTATAGTGAATGGGTGTTAAAATTGTAATGTATTCCATGTGTAAGGATCCATTTCGTTATTTGTTTTTTAAAGGAATAGGGTTGACTCAACGTTTTTAGGTTTTCAGGAATAAGGTTAAGGATTTTAGGAGCTAGGAAGAAAAATTGTCTTTGAGCTGACGTGGTGCTTCAACTGAGACTGAGTATTAAAATAACGAAACAAAATTGTCAGACTTACGTTTTCTTGCATCTGCATGTAGTAACACAATTTTTCCAAGAAGTGAGTTTGCTTAGCTAAATTCCTGGAATTCTAAACGATAATTATAGTGAAATAATTCAGTAAAGCTTGATTTAAAAATGTGAGTCGCACCTAAAAATAATAGTACCCCCCAACCCCAGATGCAGGCTGCGGCCCGTTCCAACGTTCCGACGTTTGGCTGTGAGGCGCCCGTGGAGAAATGAAACAATTTTATTAAATCCTAACTCATGTTTACTTCTCTCTAAAGGCTCGCAGCCAGTTTCACGCCAAGAATTGAAAATTTTCCCTTGCAAGTCTGGCAGACAGGGACGGTGAATTCGATAAAGCCTAAGTGGGACGGAGATGCCACCTAGGCTACGGTGTTTTTTTAAGGGAGCATTCCGGTTTGACGTACTCTGATGGTAAGTGTCACAGACAGAATATTTAAATACGCTTACATTAGCGGGAATGTGCAACGTGCAATGTGCAATGTGCATGTGCAGCGTGGAAATATACTGCTCGGAGATGTCGGGGCGGGAGTACATAGATGCGCCGCTGAGCAAACGGTCTAAGCCACTTACCGTAAACTGGAAAAGGTCAGATATCTCAGGTAGATACCTGAGTAATAAATGCATTAAATTCTAAATGGTTTGAGGTGGTTCTTAACCTACGCGACATTGCAGAAAAATGGTTGATTCTAAGCTTTGCAGTACAACAA
Organism: Limnephilus rhombicus; assembly: GCA_929108145.2. Taxonomy (NCBI): domain Eukaryota; kingdom Metazoa; phylum Arthropoda; class Insecta; order Trichoptera; family Limnephilidae; genus Limnephilus; species Limnephilus rhombicus. The sequence continues at coordinate 44,090,161 of OV815271.1, forward strand.
ATCAAAAATGCTACGAATCTAACAAAAAATTCTGAATCGAGTGGAGGTGGGAGGTGCGTTGTGTTTGACAAGGTTGACACTTAACGGTTGACACACAACGGTTGATCCAATCAAATTAAGTGGTTCGTAAGGTTCAAAATAATGATCAAAGTTCCGAACCAAAAACATTTGATATCGCATTGCATTGCCTTTATTGGTACTTATCCAAATAATGTTTCTTTATTTGGTACACAGTAGAAAATTGACCCTTATCCTCCATTGTTAAAAATTAAAAATGCCTATTTTTATTACAGAATTGAAAACAAAAGATATGTGAGCAATACCGATGTTTTAATATATTTTTTTAAATATATGAATAACGGACAAGTCCATCGCAACTGCTTTGAACTGACTGGAGGCAGTGTCCGGCTACCTCAATTAGAGTATAAGTTGGCTGAAAGTAGTGAGGAGGGAAAGGAGATGGAGTGGAGAGAGGTGGGGCAATACCTAATTATTCAGATCTGGTCACTAAACTTTTACACTTTCAACAAATAACTTTTTTCAAACGTTAACTACTACGGATATTTATGAACTGATAATTTTAATGAATATTGATCAACAGGTTTTTATGTCAGATATGGTATCGCAATGAAGTAGAGTGGTTTGCGACATATGGTGACTTAGCAGGGATGCCCGTGATCATGGGGAGAGGTTCGTCCGGATCTTGGCGGTGAATGAGGCTGTACACCAACTGCGTGGCAGTTGAGGGATAGACTAGTTATGAGTGACCTTTTCACCTCTACAATAGGACTCTCGGAACGTCGTCTTGCACCTTAGTAGGAGGGATAGATTCATACGTCTATCACTCCTGGACACACTGACCCCTAGATTCCTACCCAACCCTGATACCTTTTTCCTTCCCAGCACTTTCTCTCCTTCTTTTCTTAAAAATATCTTCCACACCGCTTCCTCAAAGGTGTCGGAATAGAGGGGATTATTTTCCTCAGGACCTCATGGAGCTAATTTAAAAAAAGAGAATTTTGTGTATTGTTGATTTTATTTGTGTGAGATTTAATGATTTAGTTTAAGTACCTATTTAAATAAATAGTTCCTATCGGTTCTAATGGTACCTACTTATTTGAAATGAATAGATTAATTCACCGCAACGGTAAATGCATTAACATGTCTTGTTAACACTAATTTATTGTCAAGTGCCGACTAATCATGGAGGTTAATTCCGAATTGTAACATCGTCTTATCTATTACTACATTTCCTATTATGCTACCCGTGTGGTGATAGAATATGCCGATGGATGACTGTAAAGAAGAAACAAGTCACTTTTTATATTCATTTTTATAGGTGCCGTAATTTCTTAAAAATTATGACATTAATTTGACGCTTTTTAAAAATCATCACAGTCATCATAAAAAATACCAATTTTGGTTGTGTGTCTGTCCAACGCATCTCTAGTTCAATGAACTCAAAATTGCTTTAATTTTAAGAGTACTTTTCAAAATTGGAACTGATTGTGTGAAGGATTCAGACAGGTGATAAGGTACGTGCCTACTTATAATATAATATTAACGAAAAATTATTTTAATTGTGTTCTTCAAAAATGGCTTCATAAAATCCTTTGATTTTTCACGTGTCTGCGCTAGGATAGATATAATTGGTGCAGATATTATGCAAAAATCCTCAAATATTTCAGATTGTTACCAATAAAAAATTTAATACCCGCTGCTCTGTAACTACCAAGGGCAGCTGGTCGCACAGTGTGTTTGTGTGCAGAACTGGCAAATTATAATGTCTAAATTTAATTTATTTACTTACTATAAAATCTCTATTTTAATTTCTCTAATTTAAATCTATAGAATTTCTAATTTAATCGTTTCAAAATATTAGTTACCAATATAATGCTACGAATATTATCAATCTCCCATAGCGCGGCCGCCGAGCGCCCTCGTATCGGCCGCATTGGTGTGCATTCGGTTTTTAAACGAACGAAATCATGTTTTTGTATGGAATATTTAAAACATCGAAAGCGCGTCGATTTCGCTATTTGTACCAGAATTTGACTTCAATCGGTGTGCCACCCAACATATTCCGATCCTTGCCGAAGTTTACCGAATGACCCGAACCATGACCCGAGGTGACACGAATACAATCGAATTTCGGCGAAGATCAGTTTGCGTCTAGCGCAGTCTAGCGGCGCGCGCTTGACCCGTGACGTGATAATTGTCATTGTTTTGTTTTTTGTATTGATTATAATTAGTATTTAATTTTATTACAAAAATGGAGGAAATAACAGTTTGTTTGAAAATAAATTTATTATTAAAAATTCCTAATTAATAATTTTTTTGTCATAAGTAGGTACGGATTGTCAGTGAACCACCACATTCTCAGGGCAGCGGCCGCCACTGGTAACTACTTTCATATTACCTACCTACCTCTTCACATATATATAATTGTTATGTACCTTTAATTTTTTTCAATAAAGATGAATAATAAAAGAAAGCAAAACAAAAATCAACAATTATTATAAGCAATAATTATCAGCCTGAAACACTCATCCACATTGAAAAATCTTCCGAGAAAAGATACATGACGCCAACGGGACTTGAACCCGTGCCCTTCTGATTGCCGGTCAGCTGCTCTCCCAATTGAGCTATGGCGGCTTATCTTATACCCGCCAAATGATTCAATATATACTAGTGTTTCATTAAAAAATTTCTGCTTATTATTTTTTTTTCCACTCGAAAACAACCAACTTTATTTTTGGCGAGAGAGACACTGTTAGTGTTAAATCCCTCGCTAGGTGGCGTCCAGACAAATTATGTCTTCATTTATTGGGGAAATACTTAAACTTGTCAAATATTAATTATTATTTTTAATTGTTAAACTAATGTTTAAGACAAGATTTTTATGCATAGCACAAAGAGTAACAATTATTATAAGCAATAATTATCAGCCTGAAACACTCATCCACATTGAAAAATCTTCCGAGAAAAGATACATGACGCCAACGGGACTTTAACCCGTGCCCTTCTGATTGCCAGTCAGCTGCTCTCCCAATTGAGCTATGACGGCTTATCTTATACCGGCCAAATGATTCAATATATACTAGTGTTTCATTCAACAATTACTGCTTATTATATCTCGCAAAAAATAAAGTTGGTTGTTTTCAGGTGGAAAAAAAAAATAATAAGCAGTAATTGTTGAATGAAACACTAGTATATATTGAATCATTTGGCGGGTATAAGATAAGCCGCCATAGCTCAATTGGGAGAGCAGCTGACCTGCAATCAGAAGGCCCCGGGTTCAAGTCCCGTTGGCGTCATGTATCTTTTCTCGGAAGATTTTTCAATGTGGATGAGTGTTTCAGGCTGATAATTATTGCTTATAATAATTGTTACCCTTTGTGCTATGCATAAAAATCTTGTTTTAAACATTAGTTTAACAATTAAAAATAATAACAAACAACTTTCTTTTGGGACACCTTTATATGTTATAACTATACCTAAGTATAATGATTTATTTAATACTCGTAAAAGCTTGTCGATTTTTGCTGAAAGCTCGCGTTGAAATTATTTTATAAATGCATTTAATCCCTTGGCGGCTGTTTTCGTCTATTACAGTTATTAAGTTTAACTAAACGTGATTTGCGTTATAATTCAAATTTATCAAATATTTCAATTACTTCGTCGTTCAGTCAAATTTTCAACATTTTGACTTAATCCTTTTTGAAGTACTGCCACACCGCAACTACTCAATCAATATACACATATAACATGGACTCAATCGATGGATCGGAAGTGTGCTCCGCTAGACTATCGAGGTTATTGAATTAATATGTGTGTCGATGTAACTTGAGCTTTGATACAGGTTGATCAATCAACCATTTATTCCGAATTCAAATAATGAAGTATTATTCAAGCTAAGCACTGTAGCTGTCATTGAAATGTTAACAAGTTAGTTAGTTACCCTTAGCTAATAATAATAGACGTTATATATTGATTATCTTTGACATACTCAATTTTGAGGTTAAGGTTTGTGTGAAGTTCAGAACATACATATATTTATTACTCCTAACTAACTATTACGCCGCATAGTTTCATGTTGGCGATATTGAGGTTTTGAAAAACGTGGAATATAACTTTGCCGTATTGTTAACAATATTTTTAAGAGCCTCAAAGACTCCAAAACCAGTACAAATATTCATCAACTTTATGTGAGACAAGAGCGCCCCTGTTTGTATAGTATAATGGCATGGAGACTATATGAGTCCCAAGACAATGAGGATCAAGACTCTTCTAACATTGAGTTTCAAAACCTCCTTTATCACGACCAAAAACCATGTTAAAACTGCGAGTGACAAACAAAACCCGCTTTATCATTCAAGAAGTTACTATCAAAACCTGCTCTATCGGAATTCAACCAATCACGAGCAGTTATTTTGCCAATATGGTGGGTGTAGAAACACGCCCCTCAGGTCAGTTGAGTTTCAAAAGCCTATATATTCCATACAAATCACGAAGTGAGTATCAAAATCCGCTATATCCATTTTATTTACAAAGTTTCTTAAATATTTAAATACATGCATTGAAAAATATACACTTTTTGAATGTATATTTTGACTACAATTCATTATATAAAAAAAAATGCAATGTTTTATTTACGCTAGAGATGTGACAGTTTTTTGCGATTTTCTCCGAATCAGTGAAAGTTGGTATAGCGGATATAGAAATTGAACAACTCATATCAGCACCCGATCGGGCAGCGTTGTGAGGCGGGTTAGGATAAGGGCTGTATTATAGTATTTATTAATGCGCATCTTGAAGAGGCTGTGATGAGTTAAAAAAAAGTAAGAAAACTATATGCCTGTAGCTCATTCATCCGACGAGTACGAGCCGACTTCCACAAAAACGATTCGAAGCAATCCGTTTCAGAAAGCATTGCTTCTGGAACATGTTTTTTTTTTTTTTTACATGAGCTACACACAGGAGGCCCTGAGGAAAATAATTTCCCTCAGGGCCTATGTCATCTTTGGGGATGCTGTGTGGAGGGGTTTTGGGGGAAAGGAAGGAGAGGAGATTTCTGAGAAGGAAAAGGGTTTAAGGGCTCGGTAGGAATCTGGGGTTCAGTGTGTCCTGGTCGTCCGCCTCCAATACCTAGACAAACCTCACCCCATGAACCCGGGCATGTTTTTTAAACAACAAAATTGGTTAAAAAAGCGTTTATTATTTATGAATTAAAACGGTGTCACAAAATAAGTTTGCCATTTTTTAAGAAGCGATATATAATACATTTGTTTAACAGTGTAATAATACGAAGAAAACTAAGATAATGTCTTACCAAATAGGAACAAGCAAAACTCTAAATAACTACATGCAATGAAAGCTCCAAATAAATCACGTCTCCACCATTTAACGGTGTTTTAGTAATGCGTTTAATAAAGACTGGTTAAGTTCAAATTTGATTTATTACTAATAAAAAATGCCTTTATCTGGCCTCCGAAATAGTGGAAAATGTTGCATTTCAGCAGACTGACACGTGAAATTCGTGTCTTGAAAAAGTGAGGTTATTTCGGGCATATTATTTTTTTAAGTGAATGTTACCCCGTGAATTTAATAAGAATTCTACGAAAGTGGTGTTTTTTTAAAAAACATAAATGTTTTACGCATGTGCAAATATAAATACAAATTCTCGGAATCATCGTTTGTGCTAACAATGAATCCAAAATGTTTTTTAAAAGTAATTTACTCGGAATTATAATAATAATTTTTATATTGTGTGTATGAGATAAAAATTGAGGTTTTCTTGCAGATTCCCTAAATAAAAGGAATCTGTTTTCAAAATTTCGAAATCCTTACAATTTTTTTACGTTTGGAGTGATAATAAAAGTTTTTTGCACCTTTTTTCACGATGAAAATTAAAAATAACAATTTATAAATATTATTTATGTAAAGATTACTTAAAATATAACAATCTAAAAGGAATGTAACTTTATCTAGTTTCTAAAAATGGTATTTGTTTTTACGACATCTTCAAAAATACGAAATATACAGAAATTTTAAAAAATATTTAGAAATTCTATGTAAAATTTCAAGTGTACCACAAATAAACTACCCATTACCGCTTTATGGCTGATAGGTATCAGTTTAGACCACGGACATATGAATATACATGGACCTGCCCTAAGTGATAAAAACGTATTATTTCCCCCTCCACATGGCGCCGGCTGAAGCACCTCCTTGGAACCGGCTCGCTCCATGGGGAGGGGATAGAGCCTCGCTTGAATCTAAAATGTGTGACGTCATCATTCTTGCCGTGAACAGCTAGAAGGTAACATCCATACATTTAACGAAATACAACGCCAAAACAGTAGCGTATTCTGTACAATATATCTACATATCAATGTGCACATAGCGAATGTGGGCGGTTCTCCAGTGTGCTCATCGGTGGTTACAGGGGTAAGTAAATTATGAAACATTTGTAATAGTGTTTTAACTAAACACGGCAACAAAATATTGCTATGTGTATTGGGGCGAGTCTTTTTCAGGCGAGCATTTGACCTTAGCAAATATGTTATTATCGTGGCAAGCAATTCGCGCTCCCATGTAAAAAGGTCTATTCATTCAAAGCAGATTTTGCTTTTAAGAACTAAATGGTGATATTGTAATGCGAGATGCCTATTTACTGTCAGATTGATTGTATAACGAATCACAGTCATCTTTCCCCTCTTCCCCCTCCATGGTTTGGTTTGACCCCTCACCCGTAACTGCTTGTCTAGTCATTTGGATGTCTATGGTTTAGACAATTTTAGTTTATTAGTAGGGTTTTCACAAACACGCTTGTTTATTAATTGTTTAAAATTTACACCACGTTTTTTCACTCGCAAGGCCGTAAGCCCTTACACACTCTACGAGTTAGAAGAAGAAGAAGCAATTCGAATGAAATATTATTTTTAGCATCTACTTAATTTACGAAAACGTTTTAAGGGAAAAAGCGAGGTATGTTTTTTTAGCAAAACAGCAAACCTGAAAGTGCATTTCTATTTCCAATGCGGGCTGCATTTAAGTGCTTTGGTATTTGCAATGTTTTGGAAAGCTTTTTTTGCAGATAATATAACGTCTCGATGTTTATTTCCGCTACAGAGTCTGGCAGTGAGACTTGCAGCCTAGTGGCATCTGACACTTCACTTAAAATGCACGTTAATTCAGGTTCATGCCGGCAGCCATCACAAGTTGTGCTGAAATCTGGAGTCTCTTAACAATGAACGATTTCTACCGTTGCCACATGAGTCGACGGCCTCCGTGGTTTAGTGGTTATGATTTTTGGCTAACCCGGAGGTAGCGGAAAAAAGTACGTTGGGACAAAGTACAAATTTATATTAAAGTGAGTGTATTTCATTTTATTCATATATTAAGTACATAGCCATTTGATGTTTGACGTTTAGGATTGTTGATTCACAGAAAATCCACCGGTGTTACCATAGTAGTGAAAAAATATATTTATTTAGTTGTCGCTTGATTAATAACACACCTAACGAGCGCGAGCGTGCTCGGAAAATCGATATATAATCGTCATCAGCTAACAATTATTATAAGCAATAATTATCAGCCTGAAACACTCATCTACATTGAAAAATCTTCCGAGAAAAGATACTTGCCGCCAACGGGACGTGAACCCGTGTCCTTCTGATTGCCGGTTATTATAATATTATTTTATTATTATATTATTTTATTATATTATTTATTAGTTATTATATTATTTTATGGCTTATAATAATTGTTACCCTTTGTGCTATGCATAAAAAATCTTGTCTAAACGTTAGTTTATAAATTTAAAAAAAAAATAATAATAGTCATCAGTTAAGCCTAGCGATCTGAAATTGGTTTTCGGTTTGACCGTGCTAGCCCCCCTGATCTGAATAGTCAGGTAGGTACATCACCACTTACTTTTACCTATCTCCTTCCTCTCTCCACTATCTTCAGTTACACAACATACCCATTTGGGGATGCCATAGTCATACTGGCTCTAGACCGAGGGCAGCATAATATGGGAATCTCGTGCGGTATTCTGATTAAAACATGAATATCTACCTGCAAATTGTATGGTAAATTTTCTATAAAATACGAATCGTACAAATTTAAGCCTACTAATAATGTATCAATGAAGAAGAGGATAATAATAATAATCTAAACGAAAATATGAAAGAGAACAAGACACAGAAAAATATAATGGTCGCAGCTGGGACTCGAACCCAGAACCTAATAATAGTCAATCTCGTTGACTCTCAATGACGGTTTGACAGCAGGGCCCAATGGCGGAATTGGTAAACGCGCGTCCAGGATAGACGAGAGGTTCTGGGTTCGAGTCCCAGTTGCGACCATTATATTTTTTGTGTCTTGTTCTCTTTCATATTTTCGTTTGGATTATTATTATCTTCTTCTTGATTGATATATTACATGTATGGGAATAACCTTCAAAAGTTATAAAAAGAGAGTTTTCTTATAAAATTGAATACTAATAATGGGTCAAGGGTCAGTTCGGGGGTCATTTGGATGTTTGTAGTGGTGACTGGACAACTCAGAATGAAACCATCTCAGAACCACAAGTGAGTGAAGTGATTAAAAAATGTATAAAAAATTGGTTAAATAGGTTGCGTTAGGTTAGGGTTATGGGCTATTTTTTAAATTATTTTTTTCATAGCTTTTAATGACTTTTCAAAGAGGTGTTTGTAACGGTGCTGCCAGCGTATTCGCAATTTTGCATGGGAGAGTTGGCTGCATTGCGCACCGAAATAATCCACGCATGACTCAGGGATTATTCGAGAATGTTCGGCTCTTCAGTTGACGGAATTACCGGGGGTCGGGAGGTTGTGCTTGTTGAGCGGGCTGTCATTGGCTGGAACCCATTTCATCATGATCGGACTTCGAGACGTGAGAATGAAATTTTATTTGTAACAGATCGAGATATTATTTGACTTAGTTTTAGAGATTACTGAGATATAAATATGTTTTCGTTTACACGATCACAGGCGCCCATCAGTCATTTCTCTTAAATTTTACCTGCAAGATTCCGATAGACACGGTCAGAGAAATTATGATCAAATTCACAGCTGGTTACTTCTTACGCATCCAGCCACCCCTGATGATTAATTATATTTTAACTTAATAGAGTCTCATTGCTAATTTAGAATGTTCCCAAGGGCAGGTTTTTATTATAATAAAATTAATCATTGTTCTGACTTGGCATTCTTTACTGATTACCTATCCTCAGTGCCTTGCTGATTATATTTGTGTATTAACACTATTTTATATTGATGGATGACCAGCCATGGTGGGTATAATTTATAGGTAATAATGTTATGTTACATGTTGAGTTGAATTTATTCTCAGTTTGTAGTAACCACCAGTGAGACGCACTTGGATTGGAAGCAGTGGGTGGGGTGTCGGAATCCTCAATATTTTAATATAACCTCATTTTATCACATGTACTGAATTTATTTTATATACACCTGACGAGAATTCTTCGAATAAAAAAAAAAGTGAAAATGCGATACCAATGTTTTGTTCACAAATGAGTCTGCTGTTAGAAATTTATAACTGTACCATGCAAATAGGAATGGTTTCCCATTTGGGGTTAATGGGTCACGTTTACAGATGAGTCCTCAAAACGAAAGTTAAGTTCCCTTCGTAAAGCGTCACCAGATGAATCCGCATCTGGAATTTTGTCACATCGTTGGGATCTCAAAACTGCTTTTCAATTAAGATACAATATTTTTGCGAATTTAGTTTAACTTAGCTTTAATTAAAACTACACTAACTTTCACCCGATTGTTTGCAGTTCATGGTCTGCAACATGGATTTTATAACTGCACTTCGAACACGATTATGGTTTCCTTCGAAAGTCAGTAAATGAATCCACAACTGGAAGTTGATCGCTAAATTCTTAACACAAAAGTGGTTTTAACTTGTGACTGAATTTGCGTGAAGTCCCCAGCTTTAATATATACTTCGAATTTTGCAGCAAACGGCGTGCAACTAGAATTTCATACTTTCACACACACGGAAAATTAACGAACGTGTGTGTGAAAGTATGAAATTCTAGTTGCACACCGTTTGCTGCAAAATTCGAAGTATATATTAAAGCTGGGGACTTCACGCAAATTCAGTCACAAGTTAAAACCACTTTTGTGTTAAGAATTTAGCGAACGATTTACTTCCAAATGCGATAGTAGATGAATCCACAACTGTGATTTTATCTTTTCATTAAAAACATAAAACTGGTTTTAACTTATATGAGTGAATCCGTAAGCGAGTCCTCGACTTTAATTAGCTTTACACTGGTAATTTGCAAATGGTTTTCCTCCAAATTTAATGAATAAAAAGAAGTAAGTAATTATGCGTATTTATACAGGGTGTCCGGTGGCAGAATTTGGTTTTAAATTTCGAATTTCTCTGTAACGGCTAAGCGGACGAGCGGGGAGGGGGCCGCGTTAGCTTTGTCGTTCGTGCGGATTATTTAGTCACGATCAGTCACGATGTTGCAGTGGACTGGAGATCAACGTGCGTTCGTAATCGAAGCCTATTTCAAGGCTAACGATTCGTGTGCAATTGCGCGTCGAAGATTTAGTACGCGTTACAGTATTCGACGTTTACGTGATGCCCCAAGTGAAGATTTGATTCGGTCATATGTCCGGAGGTTCCGGGCAACATGTTAGGCGGCAAACGACTCACGGCCGGGGCCCAGGAGGACGTCGAGAACAAATTAAAACATCGAACTCGTCACGAACAGTTTGCGCGACAATCCCCGTCAGTCCGTGCGCAAGAGAGCGGCTATCCTAGGGCTTCCAAAAACTATTGTGCACGAAATATTGAAGAAGGGCCTTAAATTACATTCTTTTAAGATTAAAATTGTGCAAGCGCTTAAACCTAATAATTACAATTTACGTAAAATTTCCTGCGAGACAATGTTAGAGCAATTTCGTACGGTAAACGCTATCTTTTGGGCTGATGAAGCCCATTTTCATTTAAATGGAAGTGTAAATAAGCAGAATTGTCGTTATTGGTCACCTAAAGGACAGAACCCACGTTTAAAACATCAACAGCCACTTCACAGTCCCAAACTGACGGTTTGGTGTGCATTGTCTAGCAGTGGAAAAATCAGACCTTATTTTTTTGAAAATCGTCGAAGGCAAGCCATTAATGTGAACGGGGTTTCTTATCGGGGCATGCTTAACGATTATTTTTTGCCAAAAATGAGAGAACATCCTGCCTTCAATTCACACACATAGTTCCAGAAAGATGGCGCCATGCCTCACACTGCTAGAGAGACGATGGCGCTACTTCTTGAATTGTTCGTTTTGGTGACATCCCCTGGCCAAGGGGATCACCAGATCTCACTCCTTTGAACTTTTTTCTGTGGAGGTACCTCAAAAGTAAAGTGCATAAAACCGACCCCGCGACCATCTCTGCACTAAATGAAAATATCATTCGCGAAGTTAATGGTATCCTGATGTCACTCCAGCGAGTGGAACGAAATACTGAGGCCAGATTCCAAGAGTGTGTCCGACGTGATGGTCTACATTTAGACGAAATAATTTTTAAGAAATAAAATCCGCACTTCTCCTCTTTGTAACAGTTATTGAAATAAATGTACATCCTAAGCAGTTTATTTTTTATTCAAGTTTTAAATCCTAATTATGCCACCGGACACCCTGTATGTGTCTAGACTACATTCTAGAAACTTAGGTGTATACACTGCATACCTAAGTAACCTAGGTTTTGTAATAATGTCCTAAAAATGTATTCGAAATAACGTGAAAGAAACCCGTTCTCGGGTTCAGAATGTTTTTTTTTAAAGTGGTAATTTCAGCAGGTCGCAATATAATAGCTTGCGAGTCGCACCAAAAAGGCTCGCGTTTCGGGTAAAGGGCATAGTTTCAAAAAAGCATAGTTTCCCTTCTCCTGCTATATCTAAGCTTCATCAGGGCAATATTTTATAAAAGTCGCCATAACAAAAACTTTTCCTGAAAATTATGAACATTTAAAATATTAATATTAAATAGCATATTTAAATTAAAGCAAGTATTAAAATTGTTTAATTTAAACATCACAAAACAACGTGTCATTTGTGTATTTAATAACGTCTAACGTTTATTACATTCGAGCCAAACTTATATTCATTCTTTGTCATATTAAATCCCAACAAAGTGAAATACTTTTATTCCTTAATTATTATTTGAAGCTTAATACGTATGAAAATATATACAAACCTACTATAAAATTAATTAAAACATCAAAATTCAAATGTTATGGTGCTGATTTTAACTAAATCAAATTTTATAATATTCTTATTATTATTATAATTTACAAGTGCAAGTATATAACATTGGATTTAGTAATAAATACGTTTTACATTATAATGATTTATGATCAAAAAGATGGATCAAGGAAAAAAATATTTATGAAATGTAATATTTTTGGTATGCCTCGTTATTCACCTGTGCCATTCGTGTGGAAAACGTTATTTTTTCAAAATGATTTTCGGCTATGTAATTATCGTTTTTTCGCACCTATAAAATTATGCCCCGTCTTTTCGGTTTATAAAAAATGGTCTGATTTTTCGGATAAAAATTTTCTAAAAATCCCCAGGGTTTCAAAAATACGACTAAAAAAATACAGAATGTCTTAGAATATTTGTCTAAACCGAATTTTTTTTTTAAATGTGATTCAAGTGGCCTATTACAAAACGTCTATTTGTACCCACGAATAAAGCCATACTAATTTACTGATTTTCGTGCAATTTTTTTTATCGACTGTAAGTGTTTCCAGGCTTAGGTAATGAATTATGATTATGATGTCGTAGGAAGTTTTGCCTTTGATGGGGTGATTAAAAAAATAGTCGATTTAAAAATAATACAAGTAGCTACCTGAACTAGTTTAGTTTTTTTTTTATGTTAGCAAAAATACAGAAAATCATGAAATCGTAGAAAAAACCTAACCAAATCTAAACTAACCTAACCAACCAACATTCTAAAATTAAATTCAATCCATAATTTACCTAATTTGAACTCCACTATTTTTTGTTAGAATGTTTTTATTAATCAGTTTAGCCAATCAAAAATTGCATTAAATTTTTCAATAAAATTTTGCATTCTGCAATGATTATTGATAATACAAAATTATTCGTGTGTGTAGATGGATTTTATCAGCGAAGGTACTCAACGAATTAACGATTCAAACTATCGAGAGCCGCCCGTATTTCCACTAATTATATTTGCTACGCTAAAAATCATAAATAATGCAAAGGTAAAAAAAACCTCCTCATGTACAACGATTTGTTATATTTTATTGTTTGTGATTTACACATATTTCTAATGTTATTATTTTTTTTATGTTTTAGGCACACATTCAATAGTGTTGCTGATGACTCCCAACTGATTCTATCATTTTATTTATTTATTATCTATGATTTTGTTTGCTCTCTTTTATTTGTAATAACTAACGCTAATAGCTTTTCTGTAGCTGTACTGCACTGTACATATGATTATTATTTTTAATTTTTCTCCCTTTCAAGGAAATGGAAAGACCCTGATCTGGCAATCAGGTTAAGAAAATCTGGAGCAGTCAGCCCTCTCACCATCACTGGCTCCTCCCCCAAAATTATGAGCCTGCATGAATATGTTGGCACAAATCTGTTGGGTTCCTTCTAATAAACGGAAATTCACTATATTCCTTTGAGTCTCTAGGAGTTACACCCCGCTTTTTCAAATTATTGGAAACTCTCGTTGAACTGGGTTTAGGAGTAAACGTTGGATGTGTTTGCTGCCAGGTCAATTATAACGCATGTACACGATGGCACTGACTGATGTGAGTTATACTGCCCTAGTTATCTTCTTGTTATTTTTAAGATGAGTACTTAAACTTTATTTTGAACTTTTTACTTTAGATGTTCTTTTTTCAGATCCGGCAATAACCAAAGAAATTATTTAAAAAAAAATTATGTGCTGTGTATGAATTTGTTACTTACTGTATATATATTTGCTATAAAACGCTGTATTCTGGGATACTGGAAGGTCTAGAGTTGTTTGTAATTGTTAAAAGTACCTTCATTCTATTTATAAAATTTTCTTTTTATAAAAAAAAGTTTTCGACGTGGATGACGAAGGAGGTGAACAATCAGTTTTCTTATACCGGCGCGGCCGGCGTTGTGAAAAAGGTGGGACTCCTCCAACGCCACATTACTCGCCGAATTATAATGGACGTTAAAAAAACCGTCGAATGTTTATTTAAGATATTTCTTACATCAGAAGTATTGGGCGGAAAAACAAGCAAATGTTTTTAGTGTCATTGTGAGTTGGACTCTTGGTAAGTTGATTTTTTAAAGATTTTTTAAGTGTCTTTCGGTTATCAAATAGTCTCAAAAACCTGTTTTATTATTGTTAGTCTAAATAACTAGTTAAGTATTACCTATGTAGATAAAACAGAGAAACAAAAAACTAAAAACCAAATATTCAATGGGTACTTAGAACTGAACAGAGAACATGAATTCAGCAAATGAGATATTAAGATTTCAAAAAATCATTCTTTTGATAAAAATAAAGAGTTAAATTTTTACATACAAACATAACTGGCTGACAATTAGATAATTTAGAAAATTTAGAAATTAGAAAAAGTGTTAATAGTCAATTAAATATTAATAACCTTTTTTTTAAATAGCCTCTTATTTTATTTATTTTCATATTAATGCTCACATTCATAATATTTTATTTTGTTATTTGGAATTCCTAGTATTTTGTTTGTTATTAAAGGGTTTATTATGTAAATGCAATGTTTACACTTTCATAAATAATTTTTATATTTCATTATACGAAATATTTATTTATTTAGGTTGCAGGTTAGGGCTTTTACATAGATAGCAGTACATTTTTTTTTAATTACAGTGAAAAGAATGGGTTTACAAAATACATAAAAAATACATAAAAAATACAAGTAACATAATATTTGTTAAAAACAAAATAAAGGTTACATAAAATATAAGCGTTAATAAAATACAGGTAACATAAAATATAAGAAACAAAATATAGTCCATAAAATATAGGAGTTGACATAAAGTAGGTAATGTTTAAAATTGTTGTTTTCATTAGTTTATGGGATAGGTAGAAATAAATAGTTGGCACATATGGCGTTTGAAGTTTGCTAGGTTCAAATTATTGTTAAATACATCCAGATTGTTTAAGTATTTGCTACCAAGACTATGCACACGTTGTATTGGAGAATATAAATCATAGTTCGAATGAGATGTACATTATAAAATGTCAATGTTTGTCTAGTTGTTCGTGTAGGTACATGTAGATTTATTAATTGCAGGAGTTCACAACTGTCGAATTTAAAGTTTAATAATTTTGATAAAAAGGTTAGGTCGTCTATTTTTCATCTGTTTTCTAATGTTGGAATATTTAAAGTATCCATTAACGACGGGTAATTTATGTGCTCTAAAGGGATGTTCAGTTTAAAATTTACAAAACGTAGAAATTTTCTTTGAATTCTTTCAATAGTATGAATATGAATTTTGTAGAAGGGCGACCAGACTATGGAGTTATATTCTATTAGGCTTCTAACAAGGGATGTGTACAGTAGTTTCTTTGATTATATAAATGTCTAGATAGAGTGTTGCGCTGTAATT
Organism: Limnephilus rhombicus; assembly: GCA_929108145.2. Classification (NCBI taxonomy): domain Eukaryota; kingdom Metazoa; phylum Arthropoda; class Insecta; order Trichoptera; family Limnephilidae; genus Limnephilus; species Limnephilus rhombicus. The sequence goes on from OV815271.1 coordinate 44,105,834, forward strand.
CCGAAAAAAGAACAGGCCAGATTTGAAACGCTTGTGTGCGTGACACGCACACAAGTATAGGTAACTTATATTGTTAACGTAAAGCGCTCAACGTCACTGTAGGCGTGATGAGTGATACCAGCTCCCGAGTATTTCCCATAAAAGTGGGTAAAAAATATGTTTCGGTTTAGCGGGACCTATAATTCGTTTAATTTTGAATTCATTTAAGTAAGATAGTTTTCTACATATAATGATATAAATGAAAAGAAAATCATTGTTAAAACAGATTTATTTTTGTTTGATTATTTGGTAAATTTTGGGGATTGGTGTCCATGGCTATTACGAATAATTTTTAGAAAAAAACTTTAGATTCGCCTTAATCACTATAAAAGGAAACTTATTGCATCACGGCTGGCGGAAAATAATGCATTTTAATTTTCAATGTCGTTAACTAAAATTTCAATTGGCGAACCGAAACTATGTCAGCCCGCCCGCCATTTTGTCACTGTCAAAATACGTTTTTGAATGGTTTGTTTGGCTACGCAGGGTTTGTGTAGCGGGCTTGTGTATGTTATCTTTACTTTAAAAAACAGCTTACGTTTTTGAATGGTTTGTTTGGCTACGCAGGGTTTGTGTAGCGGGCTTGTGTATGTGACAAATGGTGGGCGGCAGCGGGCGGGCTGTCGTAGTGTCGGTTGGAAGTGAAATTTTATTTAACGACATTGAAAATTAAAATGCATTATTTTCCGCCTGCCGTGATGCAATAAGTTTCCTTTTATAGTGATTAAGGCAAATCTAAAGTTTTTTTCTAAAAATTATTCGTAATAGCCATGGACACTAATCCCCAAAAATTACCGATTATTTTTAAAAAATAAATAAGAAATACAGAAAATAAGAAAGATACATTCATAGTCGCTGCCAACTGGCCGGCAGGTATCGTAGTGTATAAATTAAAATTTTTATCATCATCAAATAAAGAAGGTGGCCCACATCCAGGTAAATCCCAAAAAATGGTAAAACTATCTTGTCACACTTAAAAAGACAATGCAACTTTTTAAAACTAAAGCTATCGATATTTATTATTTATTCTTAATGACCTTCCCTTTTAATTTGTTTTTTAAACAGTTTTCGTATAGATTTTACATCCCGGTTAATATTATCCAATTTTGTCTTATAGTGATATCTTAAGGCCAAATATTTTTCCACGGCCAAACTTATCAAATTAACTTGATGGCATAATGAGTAAGATTAAGAAAGGGACCCTCAGATGGTTTGGGCATGTAGAGCGAATGAACGAAGGAAGTAGTGTAAGAAGAATATACGACGCGAATGTGAATGGTAGAAGAAGTCGGGGACGCCCGAGGAAGACATCGCACGATCAAGTGAATCAGATACTTGAGTCGGGTCATGTCAAAAGTCAGAATAATAGAAGAGAATGTATGAGACGATGTATGAATGTGAGTGAGGCAAAGAGTGTGTGCCAAGACCGAGTTGTTTGGCGATCCGTCCTCTTTGCCTACCCCTGCGGGGAAACGGCGTGATGGTTAGTTAGTTAGTTAGTCAGAAGACCGTAAATCTGATCGGTTTTTACTTCGAAATAATTATCGGGAAAATTTAATTTGAAGAACAGGCAACCCTGTAAACATGGCGTCAAAACATGGAGTCAAACGGCGTTGTCCTAAGACCAAATTACACTATTAAAACTGAATTGTTTCTTTAACTGAATGGTTATTTAAAGGTTATTAACCGATGATAGGTAACATTTTTGTTGTTTTCAATCGTCCTATGTAATTCCTGCACACTGATATAGCGCAAATCGTCATTTTCAAATGTCACACAACACGTGTTTACCGTACAACGATAGTGTTGCCACTGAGCGGACAGGCCGAGCTTATATGCCAACTTTTGGCAGATATTTTTTTTGGCGCTTCGTCACTCGAGCGCTATATCTAGACATTTATATAATCAAAGAGTAGTTTAATGATTTGTAACGAAAATTGTATAATTATTGTTAAGATATTTTTAGGTAACTAATCACCTCTCCCTTTAATACTTTGTCTATAGTTTTTATTTGTCTATACTTGTTTGTCTTATTTCTTATCCCGACGAAGAAAACTTCGTTTTCGAAACACGTTGATAATATTGATTATACAGTGGTGTTTTAACAAAGTTATTTATTTCCATTTAAATAAAAACGTGCAAAATAAGACATTTTATATTTTTATCTTCACTTTTTATCCAAAAAAACTAATCATAGGATGTTTACAGCTGTGAATTTGTAAGCCCTCGTTTATGTTCCCTAGGTGATTTAGGCGTCGAAAAAGTTTAAAAAAAATTGTTGATGTCATTTATAACTACGAGTATGTTAGTTATTTTTTGCTTCGTAAAATGTCCTTAAAGCAATGTGTCATGCAAACAATGTGCAAATTTAAGTATTTTAATGCAAATGAACTGTGGTTTATAACGGTTGTCTACTTGTGAGGCCATTGCTGTGATGTTCGTGAAGATGTAAAAAAATTGTTGATGTCATTTATAACTACGAGTATGTTAGTTATTTTTTGCTTCGTAAAATGTCCTTAAAGCAATGTGTCATGCAAACAATGTGCAAATTTAAGTATTTTAATGCAAATGAACTGTGGTTTATAACGGTTGTCTACTTGTGAGGCCATTGCTGTGATGTTCGTGAAGTATTAGCAAGGGCGGATCCAGAATTTTTTTCTGGGGGGGGGCACAAGGGGCGGACGGGCAAAAAAATCAACAATTACAGTTAGGATTTTTCCTGAGGGGGGCACAAGGGGTGGACGGGCAAAATATCAACAATTGCTGTTAGGATTTTTTCTGGGAGGGGGCGCAAGGGGCGGACGCGCAAAACAATCAACAATTACTGTTAGGATTTTTTCTGGGAGGGCACAAGGTGCGGACGGGCAAAAAAATCAACAATTATTGCTAGAAATAAACTTGAAGTATCATACTTACATACATCTCTCTATATTGTGAATCTTGTTGTAATTCCTCCAACTTGTTATCAAATACTTGGTTTACACTTTTTGACTTTTCAATGCTACTAACTTTATTACCTACTTATCTCATACACTGTAAATCTGAATATATTATATGTTATCAGGTTAATTCCGCAAATCCGAATATACTTTATGCTACCAGGTTCTTTTTCTATTTTTTTTGTTATGTAATTATGTATGTATAATATGAACTAAACCTGTCAATTTGTCTGTCCTGGTACGGGAAACTTTCCTAGTTGGACTGGCAAAGCTTCCTAATATGTGTTTTGTACTTTTGTATGTATCTATAGTAAATAAATAAATAAATAAAATTTCTACAAGTTCAAGTATGAATCTATAGGAAGGTTTATGAAAGTGTCAAAACAATCGAAAAATTAAATGTTTAACAAAGACAGTTTTAGCTTACTCGTCTGGGGGGGCACGTGCCCCCCCCCCCCTCCTAAATCCGCTACTAAGGAACAATTATTTTTATTATTTCTGCATCGACTAAAATTTTTTTTTTTTTACAGTGAATACCGCACAAGAATCTCAACTGCTCCGTCTGGAGCCAGTGAGACTATGGCATCCCCAATTGGGGTATGTTGTGAGGGTGAAGGTAGTGGGGAGGGGAAGGAGGTGGGGAAGAGGAAGGTTGGGAAGTACCTGGCTATTCAGATCTGGTCACTAAACACGGCTAAAGCCATTTTCAAGTAACGTTTCAATTCTGAATGGTGGTCTTACACCAGGGCGATACTGATAGTATCTTCCACCCTGGAACATGCCGCAAATATACTATATATTATTTTAAATTAATTAATTGTGAAATAACACAAATTAATCAAATAAAATTTATTTACGCATGCCGGGTTCGAACCCGCGACCTCCGCATTGTGAGTCAAGAGTCTTACCCACTGGACTACGGAGGTCGTCGTAAAATAATGCGATCAATGCATTATTTGCGAATATTGGTCAATTTGCGTCTAAAACCTGAAAGGCCTTAAACCAAAAAGAAGTAAGGCCGACGTGTATTGTACTATATTAGAGTTATTTGAATTTGAGAAGATTAGTACCACATATTTTTGCTATTCGTGGCCAAGGATTCGGCATCTTGATAAACATCTCAGGTTCAAAATCTGAATTTTCCGAGTTACAAATTTAAGTTTTGGCGAGTTAATTGTAGCTTGGCGTGTTTGTAGGCGTGTAAGTTTATCACCGATCATAGATATTGCTAACACTTACCCCAACTTACAAAATTTCACGATAGGAATGCAACATTACACTTTTTTAACATAGTTTGTAATAATGAATGGCTTAATTGGTTTCGAGATTTTCGGTATTGTTTGTTTTCAATAATTATCAATTACTAACTGAATAACCGTCACGCCGTTTCGCCACAGGGGTAGACAGAGAGGACGGACCGCCAAACAACTCGATCTTGGCACACACTCTTTGCCTCGTTCACATTCATACACCGTCTCATACATGCTATTCTATTATTCCGACTCTTCGCATGGCCCGACTCAAGTATCTGATTCACTTGGTCGTCCATGTCCTCTTCTTCTACCATTAACATTTGCATATATTCTCCTTACACTCCTTTGCTCATTCATTCGCTCCACATGCCCAAACTATTTGAGCTTCCTTTCTTAATCTTACTCATTACGCTTACATCAGCCTTGCATTCTTCGCTGTTTTACCACACATACGCCTCAGGGATATCATTTCTACATCATTTCTACAGTCTAATTTCATCGTCTAATTAACAATCACGACAGAACAAAAAACGATGCACGCTGCAATTTTTTTTCCAAATCTCGTGTTTGAGGTAGATATTGCATTTTTTAAAGTAATAAATGATATTGTATTGCAAAGCAAAAAAAATACGTGAACAGAAAAGGAAAGAAAGAAATAAAACAGATATTCTTACCCACAACACAACCGACGTTTTTATGAACAATTTTTTATGCTTTGCATAAACGACCACACGGGTCTACAAAAAAATTTAAATTGAGAGCTGTTTTGGTTTTTTCGCGTAATTCTTATGTTTTTGGGTGTGCTGAATCCGAAAATGACTTTCATTTTGTCACAGAACGTCACGTTTTCTGACAATGTAGGTATCTATGTTAAACAAGTTATCATCTTAAAATAAAAGATAAAAGAATATAAAAAATAAATTTATTATAATTGCTTAACAAAACTTATTTTTTTATCTTAAATACATTGTTTAGTAAGCACTAAATACATTTCTCTTTCACAAGAGACTCCTTTTGGTACATTTTCGCTTTTAGGAAGCATCTGGAAGGTCTCTCTGAAGCGTCCACCAGTAGTCTGCAATCATTGAGATGCTCCATCTTCCCTGGTATCTTTTTTCCATCTCCTTAATCTTCTTCTTCTTCCTTGCGCTGTCCCAACTCACTGCCTTGGTAGGCTGTTGGGGTCGGCTCTTCTCGTTCTCAGGTTGTAATATCTTCTGTTCTGGGTATCGCCTTCATCCAGGCCGTTTCTCTGAAGAATTTTGGAACATTGAGTCATCCAGGAGTTCTTCGGTCTTCCTCTGGATGACTCTCGGTGAAGCTCCTTAGACATTGCCTGCCTCACTGTGTGGTCTGATGGTCTTCGTCTTATGTGTCCATATCAATTTTTCCATCTCCTTAATATCTTGGTGAAATCGTTCACCTTGCTCTTTACTCACATATCCTAAATTTTCTGGAAAGTAGTTGAGGTGGGAATGAAGAAAATGTACTTTTAAACTCATTAGGCAACCTAAAGCTTGAAATGTTTTTAACGATTTGTTTGAAATTAGAGTCTTTGTTATTGCCTAAAAATTCAGGTTACCCTCCCCGATCCCTAGTTTCCCTCCCCTCGAACCCCCTACCCGAGTTCCCCTCCCCCCTCCCACATTTCATAAATTCAGTCTTCACAGCTCGCGTTCCACCTATTGCAATTTTGTTTATACAAATTTCATAATGCCAGAGCTCACCAGTATTTTATACAAACCTCGTCTTGACAATAACGAACACAATTTTTTTTTTATCCAATTTGGTGCAGTCGTTCAAAAGTTATGCGCGTACATACATTTCTGCGATACATTTTTATTTAATTAAGTAATTTTTCGTAATGTCATGATGTCAGAGCTCACTATTCTATACAGAAACCACCGCGGCCATGCACACATTATATCCCCAAAGTTTCATCGCAATCGGATGAATGGTTTAGCAATGAAATGTTTATTGCCAGAGCTCACTATTATATATACAATCTATATCGGTATATATATGTATACCGTTTTGCAAAATAATCTGACGTTCTGGAATTTTTTGAGTATTTTTCTAGTTTTCAGAACACCTACATAGAAATCAGTTGAAAACATCCATACAGCATTTTTGTTGTAGACCTGTGTAATCAATGTTTACAAACTTTACCATTAACGAAGCAAATCAAATCTAAAAAACCTTTTTTCTGTGTTTGAATACTTTTATAAACACATCTCTGGTAAATAACGATAGAATGCTGAATAGTTATTTTTAATTTATAATAGTTAAATTCCTTTGCCAATTCTGTTTATGCAAAAGGAGCAAAGTTGCGGTGCGCCAAACTCGAAGCAGAAATATCTATCTATCCCAGCAAAACAAGGCGGTGTTCTAACCCAGTGTTGGTTGGTGGGTTTAGGGTGTGGAGGAGGAAATTAAATTTTGCAAGCATCACTTATCTCCAAATAACGGCGGGTTTGATGATATTTCATTGGCCGCTGAAGAGATGTGCACAGCCTTCAAATGGACCGACATCTTACTTAACATATTTGGGCTGAATTTGCGTGAACGTGTTAACATTCACGCCGCAAAATAACAATATGCCCACGAGGAGGTATTTTATATTATTTGAAGTTTGTTTGTGATGATTTAAAAAATAATAATAATATATTTTGACTGGTCAGTGGTTGAGTGGGCATAGCGCTTGGATCCCACCTCAGACTTGGATCCCACCTCAGAGTATATATTGTTACTCTGAGGCTCCCACCCGAGCGTCGCGTGTTCGATTCCTCGGCTGGCTAAGTCCTCCATCACAACACAAGCAACATTTTTGGCTTTCTGTGGTGGTAGTAGGAGATTTTTAAACATTGTTGGGTTATTCGTAACCCAACAATGTTTGTCTTTCTTTTTTAAAAAAAAAAGATAAATATTGTAGGTCCGAATTCGTGTCGTAATTCTCTTTTTGTAAGTATTCTAAAATCTTAAGAGCGTTTAACCAGCCAGCGGCCGAAAATCCACATTTCGTCGAAAGTTGTTCTTACGATCGTGCAGGGCGGTTAGAATGAGAAAGATTAATTATTTAAATAAATGAAGACAATATAAGCGAAACTCAATCGAAATTCTGGAAACAGAAAAATCAGAAAAACATATTGACACGTCTGGGACTCGAACCCAGGACCTCTTGCTTTCCGGGCAAACGCGCTAACCACTGCGCCACGGTGTCGATATGAAATTCGGTCATGTTTAACTGTACCATACTTCGACTAAGAACCACCTACATTATCTTCATTTTCTTTAACGCATATATTATTGGCAACTATCTTTATGTATGATTGCAACAGTGGTTAGCGCGTTTGCCCGGAAAGCAATAGGTCCTGGGTTCGAGTCCCAGAGGTGTCAATATGTTTTTCTGATTTTTCTGTTTCCAGATTTTCAATTGAGTTTCGCTTATATTGTCTTCATTTATTTAAATATTACAATTTGAGGTTTTACTCATAAAGTTAAAAATTAAAAATAACAAATTAATTATTCTCCGTACCAGTTTTTTAAAATCATAACTCAATATCGATTCATTCCAAATTTGCTTTAATTTATGCCTAAATCCAAAAATGCTGAAACGCGTGATGATAAAACTATTAAAATAATGTAATTTTTGTAATTATTTTTTGATTACAAGTATTTATCATTTTTTAATAATCTCTAAGTTAAATAAGAATGTAAAAAAAACTGAAATATATTAGTTTGTAAGTGCGCAAATAAATACACAAACGGCCCAATTTTCGTCAAGAAACACATGTACGTATTTTTTTTAATGATTTTATTTAAACTAAAATTAAAATTCTAAAACATGCGATACACCTAGATAATGTATTGATTTATTTTACTGCATGATTATATTATTTGAAATGGGGGTGGTATAATACAAAACCTTTTTTGAGAATTTAACAAATCTGCCAACGACCTAAGGTGTAACCTTATTATACTAAAAATAAACATTTTTTCTCAAAATTTAAAACATGCGAACGCTAGATAAAAGAACAATCTTTCGAAATCCATTTGTAATTTTTTGTGAAAAAGAGCCAATACGTCTAAAATCTGATTTAAAAATGATATATTTCTGGTTTTCTCTGGTAATACCCTCTTAATATTTGGTTGTTTTAAATGAAACGATTAGGTTAGACAATAATTGTCGATTCCGGAAATTCCTCCTTTGAAAACACTATAAGGCGGCCCCTAGACGCTACAATAACATTGTACAATATATTTTATTGTGCAATAAGATTGAAAGGCGCTTAGAATCCAAACGATCAATTAGATTGCGCAATAAACGAACTGCTCAATGTTTGCGAGTTGATAAAATGAAAAATTGAAAAAATATTGTGCAATACTGACCCTACACGATGCAATGGAAAAATATGGAGCAATAAAAATTGAACTCGCTCAAATTTTTGTTCAATTTTTGGCCGCCTTACACAATTTTGAAACTACGGTTTTTTACGTTTTTTAGTTAAGTGGCAAATAGCATGCGAAAAGAGGAAATTACCATGCACTCCCATTCCCATACGTCATCTAAGGCTAGGTGTATAATGATCCATGGCAACTCAGAATCATGTAACTTTAACGCCCTTTGAAAAGTCATTAAAAGTTATTTTTATTTTTAAAAAGCCAATGTCCTAACCCAACAAAACCATTTTTTTATCAATTTAAATGACTTTTCAAAAATATTAATTGATTAATTCATAATAATTGATTTTTATTGTTTTTCAGAAATATTAACGTGTTAAAATTAATTAGTTAGATTCTTTGTAATTGTCATCGAACAGAGTTATTATGTAGGTATGTACAACTAAACGTATTTTGACATCATGGTGTGAAGATAGAGAAAATGTAAAAACAGATCTATCGATTATAGGTGAACTAGCAGACCCGGCCACACGTTTCTGTGGCTTACCCAAACTTTATAACTAACGCCATCAACACTTTATATCAATTTCACACCGCCCGCTTGCCAGCTGCCCGCTGCCCGCTTTCCGCTGCCTGAATTGAATCTTTGAGCTTCTCGACTTTTCTCTACTATAATATGCATGTATTATATATATAAACCTTCCTCTTGAATCACCTTGAATCAGTTTAAAAGACCTAAGCGCACATACAGCGGGAGACGAGATAGGTAAACCCTACGTCATCGAGTACACGGATGAAGCTACTTTGTGGTGATAATTGACATTTAGAAAACCTTAAAAAACTGGTCTGCCGGTGCGCCTCTTGGCAGGAGCCGCGCAGTCATGGAAATAGTAAGGATTTTTTTCGAAAAAATTACGTCATCGAGTAGACGAACGGGAATGTTTTCATATGATAAAGGTCGATTAGAAAATGAGAAAAAAGCAGATCTACCAACTGGCACCCTGGCACGTTGGCAGGCAGCCGACGTAAAGTGGGTAAAAAAATAGTAAATTTTACGTCATCGCGCACACGAATGAAACCAACGAATAACTATAGTCCAAATCATTCCATTTAAGAATTTCTTGGTCTAACAACGCTGCCGGTTGGCAGACCTGCTTTTTTCTCATTTTCTAATCGACCTTTATCATATTGTAAAACCTATGAAACCATTTCCGTTCGTGTACTCGATGATGTAATTTTTTAGAAAAAAATCGCTCACTATTTCTATGACTGTGCGGCTCTTGCCAAGAGGCGCACCGGCAGACCAGCTTTTTAAAGGTTTTCTAAATGTCCATGATCACTACAAAGTAGTTTCATCCGTATATTCGATGACGTAGGGTTTACCTATCTCGTCTCCTAGTATATATGTAAAGATTTTGAAGAATTGAGAAGTTTTGCCTTTTAATAGCAAAGCATTTACCTTTCACATCACGATATAACTTAAAATTGGAAATCCGACGAAAATAACTTAATTATATTAGGGAGTTATTAATTATAGGTGATGAATAATTTTGAAGTACTGAAAGAAGTAGCTTTTTTATTTGCAGTAGAGTCGTACTCGGGACCGGTTGATGGGGTGGAAATACATTTTAAAAGGGTCCGTCTGGATTACATGCGATGAACGATTGAAATATTGAGGAGAGTTACCTTTTTACTATGTGCAGTCAAGTCTTATTCCACACGTGGCACGAGACCTCAGTATCGGGATTCGACGGTGGCACGTATTTCCACTTCTTTGGAGGTACTTAAAATAAAACGAGGGCGCTCGTTCTTCTGCCGTAAGAGGTACAAATTTGTCCGGTCACAGGAAAGTGTAGAGGTAAACATTTCACAAGGGTGTGTTCCCGGAATCCTTAATGCCTTCTACCTTTGTTTTTTCCTCTCCTTCACGGAAAAGGAAACGCTCCACGGAATTATCATAATTTAATGGCTTTATAATTCAAGTACGTGTCATATAAATAAGCATATTCCGATTTGCGATTTACAAAGACGCAATATTTATTTCTCATTATTTTTCAAGTATATTGTCGACAATTATTCTTTTGAACAAATTGATAATTCAAAGAATTTAAAATGAAATCAAGGGATTTGTTTACACCGCAAATTTGATTAATTTATTAACGCCTTTTAAAAACAAAATAATTGATTTTTCTCTCATCGTCCCTTCTTTAAAAAAAATGTCCGCCGCATGGTGTAAATGTAACGACAGCATTATGTTTTCTGAGAGAGTAATGTTTATAATACATTAATAAATGTCTATACGGGTTGCTAAAGAGAATGAATAACAATGAACAGAAATGTTAAAAATTTTATAACCTATAGAAAAACAACATTCCAAATATTTTTACCTCGCCTTGCTTACATGATCTTTACAATCGTCTAACCAATCCAAACTGGTAGATGAACATCGATTTTGAAATAAATAATAACTCTCAATTGAATCCCTCCAAAAAGCAAATCACAATTAAAGAGCGGTATTTCGGGTATTTAGATTCCCAAAGCAGGTTATTAAAATTATGACTGCCTTCGGTAATTATGTCTGGAGACGTGTTATTGAAGTTGACAGGCCAAGCAGCCTGGAATGAACTACGTGCGAGCTGGAAATTTAACGGCCTTTTTCGCATTGATTATGTCTCTAAGTTCTTAATTAAATATTCTAATCATCAATTTATTACCAAGTTAAGATTAAATTGATACGTAAGCTAGAACCATAGGCTGCGTAGACAACTGGGCCGCGGCCGGTTTATACAAGCTTCCTCATTTTCATGAGCGGCTCGCCGAAAGAAAATAAAACTATGCAAATACGTAGGAGAAACTCGGCAGGTAAAAATGTGGTTTAAATGAAAGATTCATAGCGGCGGTCGTGTAGAGGAAAAGTATGTAAACGAACATTAACATGATTGATGTACCTACGCAACGTGTTTTTGTCCAGAAATAAAAATACTTGACAAATTTGAGTTGTACGTGCGAGTTGACAATTCATTTTTCAAAAGTGACCTATTTATTCAAGTTTTTTGAGGTTGGTAATCAGACGTGTAAAGCGGTAGCCCCTGACCGATTTTCTAAGACAGTAAAAACAATAAACACAACGTGTTATTAAAATGTGTCAATACATTGAGATGTAGTGGCACGTTTTTGCGCTAAGTAGCGTTTTAAAGAATTTCTCCCACATTTGTGTTCCGCGAAAACATTCTTGTGCTTAGTTCAATACACCTACACGGTTGCAACTCACGTTAAAATGTCATAACGCCATATTCCTTGCACGTAGGGGCGTAGCACTCACAAATATTAATAAAAACATTATTCTAAATTATACGTCAAGGGTTACCTGAATAACATTCAAACAATCTCCCGATGGAAGTGTATCGTGGCATGCCTCATTGCAATTCCAAAAAATCGTGTTTTCTGTTCCATTATTATACCGGGAAAGTAATACATGAAAATTTGGGTGTAGAAAACTAATTTCAACGCCATTACCAAGGTTGGTAGTGGCGTATTTTATAATGACTTCATAACGCTGCGTAATTTCAAGTCAGATAAAATACTGTTTGAAGAAATTTATTTACCTTTAACGATAACTTTGAAGTAATTATTATTGTGAGGTTACTGAACTCACAAACTGCCCAATCAAAAATATTGCGGTATAAATGGAAAAAATTACGAAACTATTTATTAGTTAAGTTTTTCAGACCGTAATTTCACATGGCAAAGTTGTGGTAAATCCATCAAAAAATATTTTTCATTAGGTTTAGTACAGAAAATGAGTGTTGAAAATCCAGCGGACCTGGTTAGCAAATAATGTTATCAATATTGAGCTTTGGTGTCATGATATTTGAAAAAACAGTTTTGAACTTTTCCAGAAAACTACGCCCTATTTTAAACTCGCAACGTCATTAAACATGTGTAGTTGATCGGATAAAGCCGAATATTAAATACTGGTTATTTGAACCTACAAAAAATCCCATATTTTGAAATAAAAAAGTTTTGAATTTCAGTTTTAGACCGTAATGAAGCGGAATCTTGTAAGTTGAAATTAACCCACTTTCCGATATCCGATCAAGCAGAAACTCAGCAGATAGAATCATTGTCAATTTTCGATGGCAAATGCACGCGGACTTATGCGCATTTCCCTGAATTTCAATGATATTACAGCGCAGTTCTTGGGTAGGAAGATTCAATCCTCAATCAAAACAATTTTTTTTCAATTTTTATAAGATATTTGAAAATAGTTGTAAAAAAAATCAGAGTAAAAAAAAATTTGTTTTTCACGGGTTGTTTTTTGATGTTTAACAACGTCCAAGAAAGATTTCAGAAAGATAATTTTCCTTTCACATTGTATTCTTGTTAAATAACCTTGATGTCTTATATTTTTCCCGGAGGTGTTTCTCACGTTCCTCCTATCTCTGTTCGCTTCAGTGCCCGACTTGAAGACCTTCGACTCCTTGAAATATCCTTTAAATTTGCTTCATATGAGCGTTTATCTGTTTAGTCTGCATCACTGAATGGTATTTTATTTCAGAAACGTGTGTACAGTTTTGAATAACATAATAGTGGAAGAAGAAACGTTACGCTAAATGAAGTAAAGTTTATGTTTAACTTTGTCAGGGCCTCTGTGAAATATTTGTAATACATTATACTTTATTTTAATTTATTTTCTTATCTTTTTGCGCCTTAAAAATGGATTTAATCTGAGGGCTTTCCTTCACCAAGAAAAAATACGTAAAAACTCTTTTGGAGGATAAACTATTTGGTAAACGAGAAAAAATTATAATATCACATATTAAGGGAACAATAACATCAAAGAACCTTTTCAAGAACAAAGTACAAGATACAAGAACGTAAACAGCAAAGGAAAGGTTTAATGTAAAAAATATGATAAGTATGTATCTACTTTAAAAATCATATTTCTAAAAATTATATCAAAAGTAAAACATCTGCAATTTTTATTAGAACAACCCTCTCTTCATAACTTTTGAAGGTTATTAGCTGGCAAGCGGGTGGTGTGGATTTTATAAAGGTTAGGTAGGTAATGGCGTTGTGTTTCGTTAGCCATAGCAACGTGTGGCTGGATCTGCTAGTTCAATGATACATCGTATAAGCAATATAAATTATTTCTAGTGAATATTTTGGTTGTTAAACAAAAAATAACATATGCCGAATGAAATCTCAAAATGACGCGACGCTTCTCGTGAATGACTTGCGCATGTGTGGATGAAAGCTCTATGAGGTGGAAAGAGCGACATCTGTCATTCAACAACATAAATAATTCCGTTCTGTTTGAAATATCAACGACGGTTAATTTTTTTCACACAAAAATCGCGATTAAAAAATGGGATAGTGGGGGTAGGAGTGTGAAAATTTGGAATTTTAGTTCGATTCCCAAATAAAAATTAAATTTGTTAAAAAATTGTTTTTTTTCTGGATAGATACACCCTAATCACCTAGCGGTATGAAATGTACTTTACGACCTATTCTCATACATACCAAATATACATAAAAAATTCATAAATATCGGTTAAGCCGTTTCGGAGGAGTGCGACCACGAACACCGTGACACGAGATTTTTATATATTTAAAAAGGTGGGTAATATTTTCTCCAAAGAAATAACGCTTATGTACTAAACAATTGGGAAAAATTGGCGCCAAGTATTTCCACAGCTTATGATGGAATTGACGTTGCGATGAAATAGCTGTATTGATCTAGACATTCACGACAAAAAAGATTTGCAAATTTCATGTCGCCAGACCTCTACAGTTGTTTCTGCTCTGTATTTCTGAGGTAAATATGATGATATTACTCTGAAAAATAAACGTCCATAGGTGTGTAAATTCTGGAAAAATCTATATAGGTACGAGTATATAAAAATCAAAATATGCTTGCTTGGGTGTATATATATGAGTATATGAGTTGTCAATGCGTTGCTAAACCATTCATCCGATTGCGATGAAATTTTGAGGATTTGATGTGTGCATGCCCAGGGTGGTTTCTATATATAATAGTGAGTTCTGGCATCACGAAAATATGCGTTGCTAACCATTCGTCCGATTGCGATGAAACTTTGGGGATTTGATACAATAGTGAGCTCTGGTGTAATGAAATTATGCGTTGCTAACCATTCATCGGATTGCGATGAAGTTTGGGGTTTTGGTGTGCGTGTTTCCGTATACACCAGTGAGCTCTGGTGTCATGAAACTATGCGTTGCTAACCTTAACATCCGATTGCAATTAAACTTTGGGGATTCGATGTGTGCATGCCCGCAATGGTTTCTATACATTATAATGAGCTCTGGCATTCTGAAATATGTATAATTGCAATAGGTGGTATGCGAGCTGTTTGAAAACTGAATTAATGGAATGCGGGAGGGGGGAAGGGAACTCGGAAAGGGGGTTCACGGGACAGGGGAAGCGGGTGAGGGGAGTGGGGAGAGGGAAGGTGGAGAAGGCAGAGTGGTTGCGCGTGAGGGGAAGGGGACGCGGGACAGGAAGGGTAGGCGGAAGGGGAACGGGACGAATAGGAAAGGAAACGCAGGGAGATTTTTATTTATTAAGTGGCATAGCAACGCATGGGAACTCGCTAGGACTCAATAAATCGTACTTTTTTGCATTATAATCATATTTTCTTCAATTTACGAGTATTTACAATAACAGTGATACAAACAACTTGTAAAATACTATATTAAAGTCCATCAGGGCGGGTAATAAATAAATAAAACAACATACATTAATAGCAACCTACTTTTAAGATCATAACATGATGTTGATATACTAACTTACCATCCTAACTTAGGCACAGAGCTTCGATATTGTTCAGTGAATACTAAAGGTTACTTGTGGAAAACCCGAAATCCCTACCGGACACACCCCCTCGTCCTTGATTCGTTTAAACACGCATACCACAAACCAGTAAATCTGGGGCACAGAATAAAAAAATGGCCCTATTTACAAGGTACTAGAGTTGAGTCATTGGAAGGGGTTTGGTTTTACCATATGTTTTACAGATCTTTGCTGAAATCTGTTGGCAGTGCGAAAGTTTAGAGGTGTATTAATCTCAAATGCTAAATGTGTCTTTTGCGTGGCAGGCAAAAGAAACCATTTAATGATCAGTTCATTATATGTACTGCATTATACATTTCATCACGTTTCTTAACGGTTTAATTAACAAACATGTAGATTCTAAAAGAAGAGCTCTCAGCGTAAAAGCAAGCAGAAGATTCCGCCTCTGCAGTACCGCTGTAAAAAGGACGCTATTCCTTTCTTCTGCGCAACGCTGTATATGTGCGAACTCTGGGCAAACTACAAGAAGAGTAGTAAAGAAAGACTCCGGGTTCAGTACAACAACACCTTGCGCATAATGTTTGGTCTCCCAGATATTGCAGCGCTTCCCAGATGTTCACGGAGGGGCAAGTTCCCGGCTATGCAACCCTTATTAGATCCAGGGTGGCAGGAATGAAGGAAAGGATAACCAGCTCTGGAAATATCCTCGTCATGGAAGCCCGCCTTAGTCCATTATCCAGTATTGACGCACACTGGAGAAAAATACTTGCTCGTAATGTGGTCATAGAATCCTAAAAGCCTGTTATTATTATTTTCTTATTTCTTTTGTTAATACCACTATTACCTTATTATCTTCTTTTTTTCATGTACCATCATATCCACCTTTTCTTTTTTTTTCTCTTTCAAATATTTTGTGTGACTGCACTATCCACCCCACATACCGAAATAAATATTTATTATATATAACTTGTCAAATATTTTGTGTGCGTATTATAAACCTTATGGAATATATGGGACTGCACTATCCTCACATACCGGAATAAACATTTATTATTATTATATGTAAATTGTAAAATATTTTGAGTGTGTATTATAAACCTTATGGAATATGTGGGACATCCTCCCCACATACGGAATAAATATTTATTTTTGTTAAATATAACTTGTCAAATATTTAGTGTGTGTATTATAAACCTTATGGAATATGTGGTACTGCACTATCCTCACACTTCTTCTTCTTCATTGCGCTGTCCCAACTCATTGCCTAGGTAGGCTGTTGGGGTCGGCTCTTCTCGTTCTCAGGTTGTAATTTCTTCTGTTCTGGGTATCGCCTTCATCCAGGCCGTTTCTCTGAAGAATTTTGGAGCATTGAGTCATCCAGGAGTTCTTCGGTCTTCCTCTGGATGACTGTCGATGAAGCTCCATAGACATTGCCTGCCTCACTGTGTGGTCTGATGGTCTCCGTCTTATGTGTCCATACCATCTCAACTGTGGTTCCTCCAGCTTACTATTTATGTCTGTGACACCCAGGCTACCACGAATGCGTGAACTTTTTATCTTATCTTTTAGCGATACTCCTGCCGACCATCTAAGCATTCGCATTTCTGCTGTTTCGAGTTGCCTAGAGTAGAAGTTGTACATAGTCCAGCATTCGGAGCCATACATTATTGCGGGTCTTATAATAGTCTGGTATATCTTTCCTTTAAGTTTTATAGGCATTTTGGAGTCACACAATATTCCTGTTACGGATCTGAATTTAATCCATCCCACACCTATTCTATGGATGACATCCGCTGCACATCATCCGTCTCTGTGGATTAGTGAGCCCAGATACTTAAATGAATCACATTTGGCTAATGTTACTCCATCCACTATCCTCCCCACATACCGGAATAAACATATTATTATTATATATAACTTGTCAAATATTAGCTCGTTCAGCTCTTTGATTTTAACGCGCTTTTACGAAAACGTATTCGTTAAATGTGATTCTTTCATCATCTCACTTAAAGTTAAAAATTTTATGTGTTTTTATTCCAGCGTAGGAGTGTAGATATGTAAAAGCAGTACGTAACACACATCACAAACGGTGACCCGACAATTCGTCCTGCGACAATTCATCCGGCGACAGTTCATCCTGCGACAGTTCATCCGGCCGACAGTACATCCTGCCGACAGTTCATCCTGCCGACAGTTCATCCCGCTGAAAATTCATCCGGCGACATTCATCCTGCCTGATCATTTAGAAGATTTTTATTAAGTAAGTATGCAAAGAGTATATGCGGCCGTACAACCAAAATCGATATACTTATATCTGAAGGCATCTTGAGTGGAAATCCGCTGTAAAAATATTTTTACTAACAATAATTTCGACTCTCCGAAGAAGCATGCGTGAATAACAAAATACGACATACTTATACTTATAGGTTAAGTTAGGTTAGGTTAGGTTAGGTTGAATTGTCAGGATGATTTGTCGCCGGATGAATTGTCGGCGGGATGAACTGTCGGCAGGATGAACTGTCGGCAGGATAAACTGTCGGCCGGATGAACTGTCGCAGGATGAACTGTCGCCGGATGAATTATCGCAGGATGAACTGTCATGGAACCATCACAAACCTTATTGGAAAACAGCTGTGCTATATCAATATTTAAAAAAATACTATGTATGTACAATATTTGGCATAGATTTGTAATTCAGTTTTCTGAATACTCAGAATCGAACTCACCAAATAAAATAGTTTTTTTCGCGTTTATTATGCGGCAGGTAAGATCAAACTTGTGTTTTATTGTATTTTTGTACTCGGATGTGTTTCCTCAAAAAACAAAACTCGAATTTTTGTCGTCATCGTTACCGGCGAGACGAAACAAGTATTCTACAATTTCACTAGTAAACACAAGTGAAATTGTCTTTTCTTAAAACGAACGAATCGATTCAATTTACGACATCTAACTGTATTATGTTGCCATTGAATACTTTAATCACAAGTTCGAGTACGGAGTGCTGAGCGCCAAGCGGCAAGCGGCAAGCGGCAAGCGGCAAGCGGCAAGCGGCAAGCCGCTCCTGCTTATGTGCCGTATTACCGTGGGGAAAAAATGTTTTGGGAAAGCTTATCTGCACGGGTCAGTCATTCAGCGGGATTACCCGAATAGCTCTGGGGTCCAGAAACGCGAAACTTTCGGCAAACTCACTGAGTTAGCGGCTTAGCGGGGACTTATGTGGAAAGCTGAGAGAGTATTTTTCAGTAAGCCTTGCGGAATCAGTGATTGCTATTTTCAAGAGTGTTTTATCAGGCCTAGTACGAAGACCAACCGATTACTAGATTACTTTTATAATTGTAAGTTCTCGACCCTTTGATTAAGAACGGGTGAACGAACAGTTGACGGGTAGTCTTCAGTTTAACAACGGGTTCTTTATTCGGTAAGCGATATATTAGCACGGTGTAAATATCATAAAATATTGAGGAGTTTTCGTAAAGCTTGAAGTGCAATAATGCTGGGTTGTATTAGTACCTTTTCAACTAAAACGATGGATTTAAAAAAAATGTTTTAGTAAACATAATATTACAACAAAATATTTTCTTCTAACAAACATTTTTCTACCGCGTACGAGAAATACCTACACCAGTTTACAGGTAAAATGCACCCCAAGCCTTTGAAATTTGCGTGAACGGTACGAAGGCAGTTCCGGCGTGTTGTTCCGGAATGCAGTTCATTAAATTACCCCGATGACAGACATCATAAATCTTCTTGTTCTTCTAGGAAGATTGCCAATTTTTAACTATGAGTAAATATATTTCTACGACTTATTATTATTATTTATTTTAATAAATATATCGCTGCTATTACCGCCTACAAAACCAAATAAAATCCAGACTACTGTCCAGAAACACCAAGATATTAGTGTACAAAACACTTATCAGATCAGTACTCACACACGCAGCTGAGACTTGAGTACTAACTAAGAGGAACGAGCGAGCACTGGATGTTTTTGAAAGGAAAATTTTGAGGCTTATCTTCCGACCGATTTCAGAAAATGGATTTTGACGCAGATGTTTTAATAATGCTATATACTCTGTATAAGGATGTAAACGTTACAAAATTTATAAAACTGGGAAGACTTTGGTGGACAAGTTTATGTTAAATATGTCAATATCACCTAAGTACTGATTTCCCATAGTGTGAAATCGTTGTATCGGAGAGTGGGCAATGTAGTTCCGCATATGAATGCTACAGTAGAATAGTATATTTTGTCGTGTAGTTACTGTCGTTATTCGTAAGTTTATGAGTTGCAATAGTTCGCAACAGTCAAATTTAGAGTTAAGTATTTTGAATAAAAATGTTAAGTCGTTTATTTTACGTCTGTCTTCTAGTGTGTGTATTTTTAAAACATTTAATAATAAATTATATTTCAAGTCTTAGTGGGATATTTAATTTAAAATTTATAAAACGCAGAAATTTTTTTTGTATTCGCTCAATGTTATTAATGTGAATTTGGTAAGATGGAGACCAAACTACCGAGTTGTGTTCCATTAGGCTTCTAACTAGAGATACATATAATAATTTAATGACTTGTATGGAATTAAAGTTTTTGGTTGTTCTTAATACGAAGCCTAGTGTTTTCATACCTTTGTTTACAATTTGGTGGATATGATTGGCGAAACTTAGTTTTTCATCCAAAATAATTCCAAGATCTCTCATTTCCGTGACTCTTTCTAAAGCTGTGTTATTGATGGAATATTCTAATAAAACAGGATTTTTATTTCTGAAGAAAGTCAAGGTTTTGCACTTTTCTACATTTAAGAATAAATTATTTTGAACGCACCAATCTTTAAACATACTAATATTTGACTGAAGTATATGGCAATGATTTACATCAGTTATTTTCTTATATAGCTTGATGTCATCAGCAAAGAGTAATACCTCGACATCGTTGAAGCAATTGGTTATATCATTGATGAAAATGAGGAACAAAACCGGGCCAAGGTGACTACCTTGTGGTAGGCCACTAGTACCCCAGAAAGCGTTCGACATCCATGATTTTATTTTCACGAACAGTTTACGATTTAATAAATAGCTAGTAAACTATTTAAGCATGTTATCCCTTATTCCTGGAGCAAATAGTTTTTGGATTAGTAGTTTATGGGATACTTTGTCAAATGCCTTCGAAAAGTCTGTATATATGCAGTCGACTTGTTTATTTTCTGCAAACGATTGTATTATGAAGTTTTGAAATATTACTAAATTAGTTGCAGTAGATCTACCTTTGATAAAACCGTGCTGTTTTTGGTCAATTAATTTTATTAATTTGGGATAGATTTCATCAAGGACCAGTGATTCAAAAAGCTTAGGTAGTACTGACTGTATACAAATGGGGCGATAATTGGCTATATTAGTGTCGTCTCCTTTTTTGTAGATAGGTGTAATGAAGCTAGATTTCCAGCGGTCTGGAAAGTGTCCAAGGGTCAAGAGACGGTTGAATAATAATGTGAGTGGTTTAGATAATGTATTAGAGCATTTTTTGAGGAATATTGGTGGAATGTTGTCTGGGCCAGTGGATTTGTCAGTGTCTAAAAAAAGTTATTTCTGTTCGCAGCGTTTTTGTGTGATATGGCAATGTGTTAAGTGTGTAGTCTTGCTCGTCCTCAAAGATATATCCACCTTGGAGATTGTAAACCGTGATGAGTGGAGGAAGATTCTTGAGGAGGCCAAGACCCATCAGGGGTTGTAGAGCCAAGTGTGATGATGATGATTATTATTATTTTATTAGCGCGGACGACTGAAAAATCATGAGATAGGCATAGAGGCGCTATTGCATACTGATTTCTCGTCGAAACCTTTTCCACTATTATCACGTAATTAGGAGTGCATGGGGACCGGATTCGGAAGTTTACGTTAGTGATTTAATTGAACTAATGTAGGTAAAAAAGGTGGATTTTTCCGTTTTGTGCCTGAAATCTCGATAAATCAATTCCAATTTTGGAGGTAGGTAGTTTACAGCTTGGCTGAATTCTCCAAAAAATCACTAGAACTTATTCAAAATAAAAGTTATAGAGTTCGTTAAACTGGAGTTTCAAACAGAGGCACAACCAAAATTAGTATTATTAAATGGAATATTGGTAATATTAAGGAGATATTGCAAGTACTCTTATGGTGATTGAAATAAATTGTTTCCACCCTGAATTTGATCAATTTGATCAGTGATACATGATTCAAATCGTTTTCATGTTTGAATCCACAAAATAATATTGCATTTTACGAAGCGTGATTATTAAGTCAGCAGGTAATTACTAACTTTAATCTCAAAACATAATTAAGAAAGATTTCAAAATTACTGCTCATAACAATGCAAAGGCGTGCTTAATCCTGTTTTGTAACGGTGTAATGATATTTGAGGACTTTAGTACTTCGGGGTTCCGCGATTTTTCATACCGCGACAAAATATCTTCCGATAAAATATCCTTCGTACAAAACATCTCTACTAAAACCTAACCTAACTTAACCTAACCTAACATATAAAAAATGGGACAAAAAAATACGGACATCGTGTAAAGACAATAATGAATTGTTATCTGTAATATTTTTAATTATTATTTTTTAATTGATAAACTAACGTTTAAGACAAGATTTTTATGCATAGCACAAAGGGTAACAATTATTATAAGCAATAATTATTTATCAGCCTGAAACACTCATCTACGTTGAAAAATCTTCCGAGAAAAGATACTTGCCGCCAACGGAACTTAAACCCGTGTCCTTCTGATTGCCGGTCAGGTGCTCTGACCACTGAGCTATGGCGGCTTATCTAATACCCGCCAAATAATTCAATATATACTAGTGTTCCATTCAACAATTACTGTTTATTACATTTTTTCCACCTGAAAACAACCAACTTTATTTTTGTGAGGGAAACATTGTTAGTGCTAAATCTCTCGCTAGATGGCGTCGAGACAAATTATGTCTACATTTTTTGGGGAAATACTTTAACTTGTCAAATATTAATTATTATTTTTTAATTGACAAACTAACGTTTAAGACAAGATTTTAATGCATAGCACAAAGGGTAACAATTATTATAAGCAATAACAAGCTGAAACACTCATTTAAATTGAAAAATCTTCCGAGAAAATATACTTGCCGCCAACGGGATTTTTCAATGTAGATGATTGTTTTAGGCTGATAATTATTGCTTATAATAATTGTATTATTTTTGTCCCATTTTTTGAACAATAATTTATTATCTTTACAGGATGTCTGTATTATTTCTTCCCATTTTTATTTTAGGTTAGGTTATGTTATCATTTTTTTTAGGTTAGGTTATGTTATCATTTTTTTAAGGTTAGGTTATGTTATCATTTTTTTAGGTTATGTTATCATTTTTTATCTTTACAGGATGTCTGTATTATTTCTTCCCATTTTTATTTTAGGTTAGGTTATGTTATCATTTTTTTTTGTTAGGTTAAGTTATCATTTTTTTTTAGGTTAGGTTATGTTATAATTTTTTTTTTAGGTTAGGTTATGTTATCATTTTTTTAAGGTTAGGTTATGTTATCATTTTTTTTAGGTTAGGTTATGTTATCATTTTTTTTTGGTTAGGTTATGTTATCATTTTTTTTAGGTTAGGTTATTTTATCATTTTTTTTAGGTTAGGTTATGTTATCATTTTTTTAAGGTTAGGTTATGTTATCATTTTTTTAGGTAATATTATGTTATCATTTTTTTTTAGATTAGGTTATGTTATCATTTTTTTAGGTTAGGTTATGTTATCATTTTTTTTGGTTAGGTCATGTTATCATTTTTATTTTAGGTTAGGTTATGTTATCATTTTTTTTAGGTTAGGTTATGTTATCATTTTTTTAGGTTAAGTTATGTTATCATTTTTTTTAGGTTAGGTTATGTTATCATTTTTTTTAGGTTAGATTATGTTATCATTTTTTTTAGGTTAGGTTATGTTATCATTTTTTTTAAGGTTAGGTTATGTTATCATTTTTTTTTGTCCAATTTTACTATTTTTGAACAATAATTTATTGTCTTTACAGGATATTTAGTAGTAAGGGAAATTTTATAGCGGAAAAGAACGCGTATTACCGTACTTTCCTCCCTAGCCGTTTTAACCCAATGTATGTACGCCCTTGCAATAACGAGCGCGGTGATTAATTATTGTTCGGCATTCGAAGTTTTGAATAAAAATTGAATGGAATATTTCGAGGTTTCTAGTTTCTAGTGATGGCAATGCCAGTTAAGTGCCAGTTCTGCTAGAGTTAGTTTGAATACCACAGGGAGTTTGGTCTCCGTTTTAGCACGTTCGAGGATCCATGTAGCTAGTAAATAGATTTAAAATTATCTTGTGTTTGTTACTATCAATTAAATTTATTAAATTATAATAAAAAAACCTCGTGTTAAACACTGTTTTAACGGTACAAAACAATTTTTTTCTCAATCAATGGTTCATAATAACACAAAGAATATTAAAAATTAAAATTACATTTTATAAGTAGTTTACTTGGCTGTCTTGGCTGCGAAATATACGAGAGTGGACCGGTATTAGAAGTGTAAAGGAGCTATTCCGGGCAGTGCAAGACAGAGAAACATTTTCAATAGTGATCGTCAACGTCGGGGGGACCTGATAGGGCATACAAATAAGATAAAGAAAGTAGTTATAAACATAAACACAACTATAAAAGTAAGTGGTGGGAGAGGTTCACTTATTAGAGGGATGGGTTCACTGATTAGGTTAGGTATTATTAATGAAATCTAGGAGGTGGCTGTTAGTAAGGATGTGACAGTTTTTGTTTCATTATTATTTATTTAAAAATGGTGCCGCAAAATACTTTCACAATAATTACTGGAGAAGTTTTTCACTACCAATCAATCGATTATGTAATTTCGAATGTTACATGGGATATATTTAATAAAAAATAGGCGTCGAATGACATCGTCACATAAGCTACATTATATTAAGTATATGTTGGTATGCATATAAATCTTTGTTTTTTCTTTATAATCGCTGTTTTAAATATTCTCCCATCTCTATTTTATGTATTGTAATTTCTCGTTATATTTATGCTTTAGTGTTATAATTATTATTGTAAAATTAACCTGCTGACAAACTGCTCTGCGGTCTGCGGATCTGTGATGAGACATCCAGAGAAGTACGAGATCTTGCATCTCATAATGCAGGGAAAGATTGCCGGAAGACGCGGCCCTGGAAGAAGGAGAACATCATGGCTGAAAAACCTGAGACAGTGGTTTGGACAGTCTTCTGTAGAACTATTAATGTAGGGCGCAGTAAACAAGGTCCGCATAGCCAACGTTCGTTGAACGGACAGGGCACGAGAAGTAGAAGAAGAAGAAACTGATCTAGCAAAATAGCGGGTTTTATAATGACGAATAATAATTTTTAAAAAATGTGATTGAGTTCTTATCTGATCATCTGTAGAGGGTCACGGCATAATCTTATTATTTTTACGACTATTCCTAGAGATGGTTCACTCCAAATCATAATTTTTACAAGAGGAAAAACTGAATATCTTTTTTTTTTTTTTTTTAAAAAGAAAGACAAACATTCCCGGGTTACGAATAACCCAACAATGTTTGAAAATCTCCTACTACCACCACAGAAAGCCGAAAATATTGCTTGTGTTGTGATGGAGGATTTAGCCAGCCGAGGAATCGAACACGCGACGCTCGGGTGGGACCCAAGCGCTATGCCCACTCAACCACTGACCAGTCAAAAAAATCTTATTTTACTTCTTTAATAATATACAATCAATTAAACATTTTTTTGGGTTCAAAAACAATTTTGTTGAAAGTAAAAATTAAGTACATATACTCGTATTATCTTGATTGTGTTTCTTAATGAATTATAAATACGTTCTTAGTGAGCGTCGAACCCATATAACTTCAATAACTTCATTCTTGTGTCAGATGTCCATTACTTCGTCCATTACATTCTTGTGCCAGATGTCCATTACTTCGTCCATTGCTTCGGACTCCAACTCTTTAAAATAGCAGTGTTTTTGTTGTGAGTTATTCCTAAACATACTTTCTTCTTTACATCAGTTGCGTATTTCTGTCACAATATAGTCCAGTTTTGGGCTCTTATGTCCTCCACATAGAGCAGTATTGTTTTATTGAATTTTATTTCAACCAATTACAAATAAAACCAATTCTTCAATTGACAGCCCTATCAAATATTTAAATGTTCACAGTACTTGATTTAACCGTATTTAAGTGCCTCCGATCTGTTGATATCTCGCGAGGTTACCATTTTCACATTTTAAATTAATTCGTTCAGATTGTAAATTATTGAAAAGCCCATGGACAGCATTTTAATGATGAGCTTAAACGTTTTGAACAATCGCATTAAATATTTGTTTGTTGTGTTTACAGTGGAATTATTATAATTAAAATAGCATACAGCCTAGTAATAGAAATTTGATCTATATTATTATACGGACGATAATATACAAACGCAATAATAATATTGTCACAATTAGCATGCGGTAGACAAATTAGGAATACAAACCAATTTAATTTAATATTGCGCCTGCGGGATTTTCAAACAAATTAATAATAACATAATTAGCATTTTCTAACAATTCTATGCAAAATTTAATAAAAAAATGATTTTTATTTTTATTTTTTATGAATATTATATTTAATATAATATTCATAAAAAACTTCCATCTTATCAAACAATTTGAAATAATTAGTGACTAGCGTCCTCTGACCTGAGATGGGACGGTGGTAACTGTTCCGATCTGGTCACCAAACATGGCTAAAGCCATTCCAAGCAAAGTTACCATACTGAATGGTGGTCTGACACCAGGGTGATACTGAGAGTATCTTCCACCCTGGATCGTGCCACACCTTTTACTTTAAATTGTGAAATAGCTTTGAGCCCGCGACTAGTCGAGAATGGCTAGTCGAGAGCTTTATCTCTTGAACACGAAAGCCGTCAGATCCAAATAACTCATGGAATTTCAATTAAAGATTTTTTTTTTGTTTTACATAGGGATTTAAACACGTGATCTTTGAATTTGGAGCCGAAGCTCGAACCGCTTTGCAAATGTGTTAATCGTTCAGAGTGGGGAACTACCACGATGACAGGTCTCTAATTGCTCAAAGCAAGTGGGGAGGTATCAACTGTTAAAACTCCTGAACCGAATTACGGTATCACTGCAAACAAACTCAATAGCATTGACAGTTTGATAGCTCGGTAATTAGAGGTCAAAATGTTATGAAATTTCGTGCAGACGTATCAAAAGGTGTGTAAACTAACTCTTTCATAGTTCGTTTGCTTTAAACCTATATAAGTGACAATATTCCCCGATTTAGCAGTTCAAATAATAATAAACATTTTTGGACTTCAACAAATACACAAATTGATATCAGGTGGATACACTCAATGTAGCGCCCGGGTGAGGACCACCATCCATTAAATGATTCTTTGCCTGAAATGACTTTTGCCGTGTTTGGTGACTGAACCTAAATACCCTTTTTCTTTCTAGCTTGGTCTACCTCATCTCCCTTTTTCCCCACTTCTTTCAGACTCAAAATATACCCTAATGAGGATACCATGGTCGTTGTTGGGATTCGTGTGCGGTTTTCACGTAAACAAATTAAATACGTACCTAACTATATATTGTACAAGAAACCGAAAATGTAACTAGGTATTTCAGGCAGCTGCCTTTGTTTCGGTTCTTGTAAGAACTAAACTAAAAAAGTTTAAAAAAAATACTAATCTTCTTTACTCTCTAAATATCTTTGCTTGTTAATTAAAGCTTGACACAATTTTTAATCAATGTATTATAACTTTTTTAATCAGACTCTGTTTCGGTTCGATTAAGAACTAAAATGAAAAAAACTGAAAAAAAATGTTCTTTTTACTCTCTAAATATCCTTGAAAGTTAACTAAAGCTTCATAAAATTTAATCAATGTATTGTACTTTTATTAATAACTGCTTTTTTATTTATTTATTATTTGGTTATGGGGAGAGTATCAAACCTGCAGTTAGGTGTTTTTGCTACTTGTAAAAAAAATTCGGCGGCCACTAAACACCCACGTTGTCCACCGTCTATTTAGAGTAGACGCGGGTACGTTAGACACGATTTTGATAAATCAGTCAAGGTTTTGATAAAATACCAAAAAAATTAGGCTTGCTTTATAAAATTAACATTTATTCACTGAATAATGGAAATAGCTCATTTTTTACTCAATCTGATATAGAATCCAAGAGTATTTTGACAAGTAAAAAGATTCTGGTCCTGAGTTGATGATTTTATAATATTAACAGAAAACAATGGGTGCGAAAAATGGTGATCGAAAAATAAAGTAAAGACAAATATTGTTAAATATGTGCGATAGAAATGACAAAAGGTTGTTTTGTTTTTGAAAGATTATTTGGGTGGTTTTTTCGTACTTAAGAAGTAATATATTTCACAATATTAGCTTAGACATACAAAAACGAAGCACATAAAGAAAAAAATGGTCTAAGATATAAAGAAGTTGATACAAATTGGTATTAGACGCAGTATCTTACCACTCATCCACTCGCGCCTTCTAAAGTCATACTTTTTCGCGGTAAGACAGCAATTTTGCAGTCCACATTTTCATTTTCTTGAATTCTTTTTTATTTTATTTTCTGTTTTTATTATTTTATGGAAAATTTTTGGTGCATTGGAACAGCTATAAAATACGGGGTAATTAAATGAAAGACTGAACTGAAAAATCTCGCAAAGGTATTTAACAGATTTAGCCCTTGCGTGGGTATTTAACAGATTTCAATCATATAAGATTTAAAGATTTTACATAAAATATTAAGTTTTACACGAAGCCTTAGTTTTCTAGAAAAAATAATATAAGATAAAGTAAGTTGTACGCGAGATAAATAAAAAAGGAAAAAAATGTCTAAGAGTAAAACCTGTAATATCACCTTACCAGTTTGGATTTATGTCAGGTAGAAGTACTCTTTAAAATTTTAAAACAAATACTTTAAATGAAAACAAAATCATGTAGACTTTGTTTTTACTGATTTTAGAAAAGCCTTTGATACAGTTTCTCACGAAATTCTTATTTCAAAATCAGGAAAGCTTGGTATGCGTAGCAATATGTTAGCCTGGTTTAAGAGCTCTGATATATAACAAACTGTTAAAATAAAATTCTCCCTGTCTGAAAACAAGTGGTTTCCCATAGAGTTCAAACCTTAGTCCAATCTTGTTTATTTTGTTTCTAAATGACATTACAAAAATATTCCATAACGTAGGTACCTATATTTGTTTTTCTGGTGATCTTAAAATTTTCAGAAATATTCAAAATATTTACCATTATAACATTCACCAAGATAATATCAACAAATTGTTAATTTGGTGCAATAAATATCTCAAAATATCAAATCGTCATTGTTCTACAACTCGATGGTGTTCGACGTACTCTTACCGTAATCCATGCTGCAATGCAACAATTCGATCGATAATGATTTTGATTTATTCTCATATCTGCTTTTCGTTTAATATATTTATAATCGGTAAATTAACTTACACATCCGTCCACAAAGAGATTAAGGCTTTTCCTAGAAGCTTTGAATCGTTTGCTGCAATATATTCCACGAGACAATTGTTTAGAAAAACAGATAGTTTTATTTATAAACATTCCTATATTTTATGTACCTAAACCTACCCTTTATTTCCCCAACCCCTGTGAAATGGTCATTTTCCCAGATCGACTATTGTCGACCATCAACTGTTGCGAACACGACTTAATTAATAATAATAATAACGAACTAATTCCGCGATTGAGCTAGTATTGGGAAAGGTATAAGTATATATATTTATCAATATGGAATAATTTCTATGAACATAATTGTACATGTGTAACTATCTCGAGAAACATAAGATGAAGAAGAGACAACAAATTGGACAACTCTTTTACAAATTTAACTCTTTAGAACTATGCTTGTCATTCGATCGTTACACTAATTAATCAGTGCAGGGATAGGCAGAAAGGATAGGCCGACACACAATTATTTTATCTTGGAACACACTCATTGCTTCACACTCGTACATCGTCTCACACATAGTCTTTTAGGTACTTGCGGGTTATCGCCCACCACTTGTTTTTTTAGGGTAATTATCCAAAAGCATAGTCACTGACAAAGTGGAAGACAGAAGCAGAAAAGAGGAAGGTCACCAATGCGCCCAGTGACCAAGTATCACTGGCGTCTGGTACATTGGTGTCCGCATCACACACGGTGCAGGACCAAAGGATTAAAGGAGCCTTGTTAACTATGAAAATTGGAGTCGGGGTCACGATCCTCATCATTGAGGACCGAAATGAGAAGAAGAATTCAAAAAAATATCCATGTTTCTTCGAGAAATTTCCATTTAAAATGATTTGTGTTGATAACATTAATTTAAAATACAGAAAACAATCTTTTTACAAACAATTTTGTGTATGAATTTTTATGAAAAAAAGTAAACAATAAAGCGAAAGATAATAAACGCTTTTTATGCATAAATTGTAAAATTTATAATGTGTTTGTTTATGATACCTAGTTCAATATTTGTGACAAAAGTGTACCTATTTTTACCAATCAATAATATGTAAAAAAATGTTGTGGTTGCACAAAGTATATAAATTTTATTTTCCAAATAAAAAAAAAATAAAAACCTATTGAACTGACCGAAGGTTCACGATGGTTTGTCGACCCCGCAAATCCTCGATTAAAGCTTCGCTCAATGCCATCTCATGCATAAACAACTTTTGTGTGACGAGTTACTTAGTGAGGAGGCATTTAATTGGCGTTCGAGACGTTGCAATTTAAAATTGAATAAACCAATTACGCTGCATCGACATGCAATGCATGTCAACACTTGTGATTATCGACGGAAACATGCTGAAACAGTAGTATGCATTAATCATCTGTGGCCATTGTTAGGGACTATGTGTTGGTCATAATTCAAATGGGCGGCTGTGCGCCGGTCAAAGGAGGAAGCGTGGTCACTCTATAGACAGTGCAGTGGACATTGGGCACTGGTAGACACTATCACTGGGCACTGGCGGACGTTGTGCCCTGTACAATACTGTAGACTTGCTGTGGGTAGGACTGCCTTTAGAACTAGAGCGCTGCTGCCATTGTAATCAAGCTTAACCATTTTGATTACTTACACTATATTGGCAGCTTTGGGGATTAAGTGCAGGCTGGTTGCTCAGCTTTGTAAGATAACAACATTAGAAAATTTAATTAGCTACATAAGGCCTAGATCTTGTCACAAATTAACGATCAGTATTATTTCTTTTGCGTTTGAGTGGTCGGATGGTTAACTGCCGATTTGTCTATCAGCGAATAGTAAAATTTTAAGCTGGTTTATTTGATCAAATTTTAATCAGTCAATGAAAGCCGACAAGCATATTGGCTAACAAGTTTTAAACTTCACTAAGCACGATTTTTAGGGTGAATTGTCTCTTTCAAAAAAAAAAATTAACCAACCGTTGAACGGGAACCGTGCTAGTGTCACAACATTCGAAATGATGCTGCTGTTCGTCGATTTGTGACGATATCAATAATTGTGACTGGAATTCTAACAACAAGGCCTTAAAGCAGAAATCTGGCAGCATGAATTTAGCACTGATTGATATTTGCCGATCAATTGGTTTGGTATAACAAACCATTGGTTTCATTTAATTTAAAAGTAAAGTTTTTAATGGAGAATATCAAAACGTAGAGAAAATAATTCTATAAAAGTGCCATAAACACTTCTCCTTATTAAAAGAAAACAAATAACTTTGTATACATCACTCAACCAAAATTATCAACATGTTTCGAAACCAATGGTTCCATTGTAAGGATAAAATTAAATTTACAAAAATAACTAAAGATAAATAAGTAGGTACTTACGGACAAAAAACATTATAAATAGTGATGATTAATTAGGAAAAAGTGTAATAAAAAACAATTAAATAAAATAAAGCATTAAAAATGTTTTAGAAAAGGTAGTAATTGCATTATTATTTTTACAATAATATTATATTACATTTCATTCATCACTTTTTGTGGTTACCCAATTTCTTATTTTATTTTTTTTTATTGTAATATAAAAAATATGAGTTACATATACATATTTTACAAAATATTATATTAAATGTCGTATTTAGTCATGTATACCTTATCAGAAAAGAGGAGCTCTTGTTCCTGATAAGGGAGCCACGATTCTTACCTAGGTTTTAAGTTATAATATGAAATATAAAATATAATATAAAATATAACATAAAATAGTTACATTTTTACTGTAATTTTTTTTGAAAACTTGTTTAATTTTATTTATTTGTTATGATTCGGTGATGATACATAATGCAGATTTTTTTTTCTTCTAGAACTAGGAATAGTCTCTTTTTTACTATTTTTTCAATTATTTTAGAAATGTTAGATGTCATAGATATCGGCCGGTAGTTAGTCATTTCCTCTGGGTTGCCAGATTTAAAGATTGGACTAATTACAGTTTTTTTGTAATTATTTAGAAATCTTCCAACCAAAAAACTTAAATCAATGATATGCACGATAGGTGTTTAAGATTTTTTATGGTTTCTGCTGTTATTCCATCATGTCTCGGAGCTGAGCAACCTGTCAGTGAACTAATTACATTTACAACTACCGGTTCCGAGGTGGGTTCAAGAAATTGCATGTTAATTGAAATTGCATCTATCAAATTTCTCCCAAAAGCCTCAATGGTTTTGCTAGCAGCTTAAGGGTTAATTTGTTGTGCTAAATTTATTCCAACATTTGCAAAAAAAATATTAAATAAGTTCGCACATTGTGTCGGCTCATCTTTTACGTCTATAGAATTACCATTTTACGTCAGTTTGTGTATTGCCGACCGTTTCTTATCAATAATTTCATTAATTGTCGACCACATTTTTTTTATCATATTCTACTTGTGACATTTTTGTTTTATAATATTGTTCTTTAGTATTCCTTATTAAATTTGCAAGCATATTTCGAAATTTGACAAACGTAGTTTTTAATGTATAATTGAAAGGATTTTTTTTTACAAAGTATGAATAAACCTTGTTTTTCTCTTTTTTATACAAGTGCATTACTTACATTACAAATACTAGTATGGAGAACTTTTATAAATTAACACAAAATAATAATTATTATGCTTAAAATAAACGCTATATTCCTTATTTTATAAACAGCTAGATATCAAGTCAGTATTATCCGTTACAAATGAATCCGAAACTGACTCGAATAACTCAAACGTGACATTTTGACTGCGCTGTGTCCAGTGCTGGATTGTACCCAGAATAGGTGAAATAGTGGTATTCATACAAGGACGCCAATGGTGTGGTTTACCCGAGGTTCATTGGGGTGGATAAAGGCTTTGACGCTGGAGTAAGCAGATCGTTACCTAATTACGATGGGGTCTAACCACCATTTGAATCAAATAGTTTTGTTTTGCGTAAAACCGAAACATTCATAATAATTAATTTATTGACCTGTTTAGGCAAGTCATCATTGTTCATTTGTAAATATGCTTAGAGGAGACAAGACGTAGATATTTGTGTTTGCTTCATTTGAATAGTTTAAGAGTTGAAATTTGTTGTTTTTCGGCAATCTAATCACTTGACCTTCTTCGGTAAAGTTACCAATTCAAGTTTCTATTAATTTTTGGGATTTGCATCTCACGGCAAAATCTATATCTCGTTCCCGATACATAGTTTCTGCTCAGCGGCAAGTAGAGATGATGGAACACAATTTTGCCCAAGTACGCATCTTACTTCTTCCACGTTCATAAAAACTCTTATATTGGTTAGAATATTGAACACTAATACCAACACATATACTTAATATATACAATTATCATCATCACCCTTGGCTCTACAACTCCTGGTGGATCTTGGCCTGTTCAAGAGGCTTCCTCCACTCATCTCGGTGACTAAGAACTGTCATGGCGAGCAGTAGCGCAATGGCAGAGCGAACGTGATTGGTCAATTCAAATCACCTGAGGCCTGATGCGCCGTCTTGCCCGCCACCCCGTCTTGCCGGTGTTCCCCTAATTTAGTTGAAGTTACAAAGAACATTGAGAATACAATGAAAAATACTAAATTAAAAATATAACGGAAATGATCATCTAATAGTAAAATGACAGACTACTTTTATTATAATAGTAAGGAATTCATAAGTTTCAGCTTTGTATTTCAGTAATCCTGATTTTAAAATATTCACAGAACATTATTTATTACCAAGGCTATGAAATCAAGTTGCCAAGTTGGTACGAAATAGTTATTCATGAAATGGAACTGTACTTCTAGTATATCTGAGTAAAACATTTAATTGTATCATTTCTTTATTAGAACACTCCGAATTTTATCATTTATAACATATCCGGGGAAGTAAATTGTGCATGTATTATCTATGCAAAGTCGCTAATAATAATGAAGGTGAGTCCATTTTTTTATTTTTTTTTTACCAGTGTTCACATTCAAACTTTAATACTAGTATTTTTTTTTAAAGGTCGGTTTCATAATTAAATTAATTCTCCAAGTTAAAATTTTTATTAAGCCCGCCAAAACGAGCGGTAAGAGGCGGGGTATGTGTGTGAAGTCTTTCGGACTCTTTTTTTTATCAATGTTAACCGTCTATCAGAATCAAGATTTCATAGTTAAATTAATTTTTAAAGTTACAATTTTTAAATAACGACTCCCGCGCGAACCAATTCTACTAGCTCATTCTAATAATTCTACTAATTCAGCTAGCGCCACACGCTAGCCAGTAGCGGGAATTACGACTCCCGCGTGAACTAATTCTGACTGTTACAAAATCAGCTGTTGGTGGGCGCTATCTTGGGGTAAACGCTAGCGAGTAGCGAGCAAAGTTGACTACCTTTCAACTTTTTTCGTAGATTGTCCACAATTTACTAGAAAGCTAGTAATACGATTACACTGATCGAGTTTTCTAACAGAATTTTCCAGCTAGTAGCTTGTAAACTCGCTCAATGTCATCGAGGCTTTACTTAAACTAAACAGACTCATAACGAGATAGCAAGCAAAACTGTTTGGCCTATACCTTTCTCATCATAAACAAACCATCACTCATGTAATAAAAAGAGATGCACGATCATGATTCCAATGATCGTACAAACCGGCGGCGGCGTACAGATGACGCTAGAATTATTTCGACCAATCGTGCAGCATTTTTAGTATATAGCCTTTTAATCACTTTTTAAGAACGTTTAATTAATTCTAAGAATAATAATATACCTATTTACATATTTAGAATCAATAGTTTTTGATCTACATGAACATAATTTTATAAGTCAAAATATTTTTCACTCAACTTCCTCATTCCTTCGGATATTTTCTTAGTTTGAGAAAATTTAAAAGATTACTTTAGTTAATTGGTTCTGAGGATAAACCTATTTTATAAAGGGCGAATCTTACTTGATCTGTCTTGTAGATACTTCTGGAACGTCCTGGACTGTCATAATATATTCTCCTGACATTCCATTCTCCATACGTCCGAATCAGATTTCTCCCCTTTCGTGATTTTTGGTAAGCGTTGCATTA
Source organism: Limnephilus rhombicus (assembly GCA_929108145.2). Lineage (NCBI taxonomy): Eukaryota > Metazoa > Arthropoda > Insecta > Trichoptera > Limnephilidae > Limnephilus > Limnephilus rhombicus. The sequence goes on from OV815271.1 coordinate 44,140,844, forward strand.
TTTTCCAGCTCCTCATTATTACTTGGATATGCTAGTAGACTTCATCGCGAACTGCCGGCATTGTTTCTCTTGATAATGCATGAAAAAGTTGTCAAATTATGTTAATAGTTGGTAGATAATCTTCTTAACCTTTTATTTACGAGACATCAGTTAATTCATTTCGTTCAACATCAATACCTAAGAGCTAGAGCTTAGAGCTTCTACCCTGGTAGAAGTATGTCGGCCTCACGAGAACTCAGTGGCGTGCGAAGGCAGTATTAGTTTGGCGTGTTTTGGCGTGGGTTACGTGACAAAAATGACAGGACTCACAATTCGTGACTGATTCATTGTTGAACCACTTTGGCTCATAGCGACTACCCCTGTACGCAATGCCAGGTTCGGACTTTGTTGAATGTTGATACATGTTTCCTGTTTCTTATAAATTCCACTCAGCGTATTGTCAACAAAAATCCGTAAATAATAATAATAATTATTATTTTCAAAGTCATCACTTCGAGGATCTTACGAATATTAAAAGCAGAAATAGCAGAAATCCTATTATCTGAAACAGCAAAAACTCTCACACTATAAACTATGGACACATTGACGTCATGAAATTTGCACCGCTTTTTCTAATTGAAATTTATACATAGGTCAACGCACCATTTTTTAACTCTTGACGTCATTCCCGAGGACGGTGAAATATGTTTTTAACTGTCACTTTTTTAAGACTTCTGTAAAAGAATGTTAAAATCTCCGGTAAAATCTGGCAAAAATTACTATTCTAGTCCCATCTAGAAATCGTACGTGACGTCATCGTTTTGCATTTTTCGTTTGAAGGGAGTGGACGAATATCCATGACGTCCGTATGAGATCTCATTGGGACTAGTTTAGTTAAAAATTTATGGTTTTCAACAATGCAGGCATGTATACTTGTATAGGTATATATAAATTATATTTTAAAACATGCTTTTTTCAAATAACGATTATTAGGTCTTTTAACTTACATGCATAAAAATAATACTTTTACTGCTGGGGTTTGAAAGGATTCTACATCAGCGTAGTAATTTCTCAAACACTACAGTGTTGCATGGTGATAAAGTGGAATGACTGCCGCTGAAAACTGATTTACATAAAGTTCATTAAGAACTTTACTCATGACTCGTGGAGTGATGTTTTACATATCCACTGGGTTTAGATTTTTTCACCAATGGTCTGATAGAAAAACGCGAATTTTATAACTTTAATATTATTTTTAAAAAAATATTTATAGCTATGTCCATGTTCACCCAGTTTCGAAATTCAGTCGGTCGTTACTCTGTGGGTACCTGCCGGGCAGTGGACTGTGGACTGTGGACTGTGGGCAGTGGGCAGTGGGCAGTGGGCAGATAGCGCCATTAGCGACCTGTGGATGATTGCGTCACACTGGAAAATTTAGCTCGCCGGCGCGGGTCCTTTGTTGCGGTCGGTAAGCAAATTAAACAAGCGGACTTCCAGCACCCACTGCCAACCACGCTGCGTCACTGCCCATTAGATCAAAATACAAAGACTAATTTTATTAAGGGTTGTTCATTTCATGTTAGTTTTTTGACTTAAAACTTAATTAATTTGTCTTTGAAATAGTTTATAATCAGCCAAATCAAAATTGTATTACATTTGTCAAGTTTTTAACTCTTAATAATTTAGCTTTTGAGTAAGTATTTAATTTGGTGGGTAGGTACGGGTACCGTAGCCCTAGAACCATTTATTGGATAACCAACACCCCCGCCATAGGTCACTGCAAGTATTTCGCTACGTTTGGTGATTCATTAAGGGTGCACGGATTCACCTACTGCATCGCGAGACGGATCGGGAGAGACTGATTTCGTACTACAAAACTCAATGTATCACGGGCGTAGCCAGGTTTTAGTATCGGGGGGGGGGGTTCAAAAATCAAAACTCGTGTCGGGGGGGGGGGGGGGGGTGAGGAGACGACTTTGTATTTCTTGAGCATTAACTAATAACAATTTGTGGACATTTTATGTTGAAAACTTTTATTTTCTATGTACATTGGTTAATTAAAGTAACAAATGCATGTAGAAAATAAATCTTATTTTAAGCAGTCACCTGATTAGAAACGGAATTCCAAATAAAAATCAACCGCAATCACCGAAAAAACGGATCTTACAAGTTAAATCATTTTTTTCTTTCAGAGGTCCCCATTTATCTTTTTAGATACATAATATCATTTTGAGTTATCGGTGTTAAAAATAGCATTTCTTGTAAGTACATCAACAATATTTAAGATTCATGGGAATTCCAAAAAGCATATGGGTATATAATACCAGTAATATTGTCATATGCAATAAAAAATTTACAAGGTCGAAATTTTTTACCCCTAGATTTAGTGCTGATTTTCCTTTTCCCTAAAAAATATTTTTCTCCCCTAGATCTAGTCAAATTTCCCTAGACGGTAAGAAAATCTTGGTACAAATGTTACCATCCGATAATCGGTACAGAGGGCAAATCCAAAATACATTATTAGTGTAATAATTAGTAATAAAATAAGTTATGCCGCTCGAATCTCCTTATTTTTAATATTATTGATGTTGACATCTTAACTTTTCGGGGGGGGGGGGGGGGGTTGATCCCCCAAACCCCCCCCCCCCCTGGCTACGCCCATACAATGTATAATACATTGGGAGGCAGGTACGGTACTGCCGCCCCTGCTAATTTGATAACCAACAGCTCTGCCATAGGTCACCCAAGTGGTTCGCTACCCTTTGGTCACTTAGCAGGGGTGCCCAGATTCATGGTGTCTTGATGGCGGATGCCGGATGGAGCGAGATTGGTTGAGGGAGGTCTTTTGATCTCTCCAGTCAGGCCCTTTCGACCCATCGCTTTGCTCCTTAGTTGGAGGGATGGATGTTTACGTCCGTCACTTTTGGACACATTGACCTCCATATTCCTACCGATCCTTCAAACCTTTTTCCTTCCCCAAACTTTTTCTCCTTCATTTTCCAAAAATGACCATCTACACTGCATCCTAAAGATGATGTAGGCCCTGAACGATTCAGGACCCCCTGTGTGGAGCTAACGTAAAAAAGCGAATTGGTTATATTTTTTAAAGTTCTAAACACTGATGTAAATATGAAGTGGATTTATTCTAAAGGTTCGGAAATGTTGTTTTCAATAATCTATTCATACTCAATATCCACTGATTGACCATAATTACTAATTCATTTTGGCATTAACCATTATTTTAACTCTATGCCTGGAAAAAAATCGTGTTAGAGTAATCCACTTGTCCTTGAAAAATTTGAAATCGAAATTCATGCCCCTTTTCGGGAGGGATTTAAAAATTAAGAAGGTTTTTCCGGAAAGATTAGGGAAGGTATTTGAGAGTTTTTTATAGTTTGATTTCATAAAGGCCTGTAAAAAATATTATATTCTTTTTTACACATTGTTTATTATAATAACAAGGAAATTAAAATCGATTGCACGTAACCAAGTAACGTAAAGTCCAGGGACGTCCATACGCTACCGTGGCGGGGCGTTTGGTGTGTTAACTAATACAAAATGTAGGTACTTGTAGTCTGTATGCGGACGGCGTAAGGGCGTAAGGTTTAATTCCCACAACCAAGTTCGTAGAACGCCGCCCATAATCGCGAAATTGCATTGTTTTGTTTTATTGTGTTAAATTCAGGCACAAATAATATATATTTTATCCAAAAATGACCAGTCAGTGGTTGAGTGGGCAAAGCGCTTGGGTCCCACCCGAACGGCGCGTGTTTGATTCCTCGGCTGGCTAAGTCCTCCATCACAACACAAGCAACATTTTCGGCTTTCTGTGGTGGTAGTAGGAGATTTTCAAACATTGTTGGCTTATTCGTAACTCGGGAATGTTTGTCTTTCTTTTTAAAAAAATGGATTTCTTAGTAGGAAGTTTTGCATTTGAAAGTTGACTTTGCACTTGAAAGTAGATTTCGCACTTGAATTTTTTAGAGGGCTTTATTTTTTAGATACATTATTTTTTCCAGACTTAAAAAAATACTCGATTATTTCCAAGGCCAAGATGTGTTCTACTTGAAGCATCTATAATATTTCTAAGCGATCAAATTTTTAAACCAAAAGTACATGATTTTGTATGATTTTGCATTAATTCTCATGGCTTCATCTTAAGGTTCATGGAGGCGGGTGGAAAGTAGTGTTTAAAAAAATTAAATTGGTTTAGAGTAAGCTCAGGATGCCAGCGGAACGAAAACCAAACGAAATTATTTTAGTAACGTCTGACGGGCTTTGAAGAGTTTAGGCCTGAAGCAATACTTTGTAAAACAATTACATGAAGATATTGACTACGCAATGGAACAAGGCCATAGAAGAAATACAAGAAAGGAACTCCTGGAGCAGTGGGTCGCCTGCCCAACTGGGAAAAGAGAGTCAAAGTTAGCTTTTTCTCTAACATTTAAAATTGTTTTTCTTATTCACCAGCTTACTCCATTCTATTATTTCGTGGTAAAAACTAAAATGGTCGTTTAATTATGCTTACTTATTTTATGTTGTTCTGGACTTACGGATTAGGGAGGAAACCATAGAAAATTTAACCAGATTTGAAGAAAGCCTTTAAAGCCGTAATTTGCGAAAGTGTAGCCGAAAACCATCACAGTTTTATCCAGATTTATAATTGTAAAACATTTCCGCAATTCGTGAAGATATCCTTAGCTACAAAAGGTTTAAAATATTGTTAAGGAAATAATTTTTATTAAAGAATAGCTACCGAACATATTATACATGGTGTTAAAGGAATTGTCTTGACTTACTTTAACCAGTGATTGTTAAAAAATGTAAATTGAATTATCGTCTCCGGTGACTTTTTAGATCACCAAAGATCAAATTTGTCTTCAAGATCAAACAAACAAAAAAATTTTCAGCACATCGTCACTAGTAACTCAACCGAGTAACCGCTCAACCTCTAACCCCGCCCCCAACTGTTCAACAAATACTATTTTTTATATTTAAATAAATGAAGACAATATAAGCGAAACTCAATCGAAAATCTGGAAACAGAAAAATCAGAAAAACATATTGACACCTCTGGGACACGAACCCAGGACCTCTTGCTTTCCGGGCAAACGCGCTAACCACTGCGCCACGGTGTCGATATGAAATTCGGTCATGTTTACCTGTACCATACTTCGACTAAGAACCACTTACATTATCTTCATTTTCTTTTTTAACGCATATATTATTGGCAACTATCTTTATGTATGATTGCAAGATTCAAACCCGAACTTAATGCTTTCTAGATAGTGTCTGGATAAATCTTTATCCATTTTATTTAATATGCGACATCTATTGACTTTTCTGCAAGTCTAGGATGAATATTTATTTTGTATTTTTAACTTCATGAGTAAAACCTCAAATTGTAATATTTAAATAAATGAAGACAATTTAAGCGAAACTCAATCCAGAGGTGTCAATATGTTTTTCTGATTTTTCTGTTTCCAGATTTTCGATTGAGTTTCGCTTATATTGTCTTCATTTATTTAAATATTACAATTTGAGGTTTTACTCATAAAGTTAAAAATACAAAATAACTATTTTTTATGTTTGTGTTGAAAAAAAAGTTTATTTACATTTTTTACAATCACTGGTTAAAGTAAGTCAAGTTCGTCAATTAACACCCGGTAAATAATAATGTTCGGGTGTTTAAATGCCTTTTTCAAAATATGTATTCGTCCATACAATTGTTCCAAGTGCAGCGTTTTTTTATGTTTAACTCAAACGACATATAAATTCAAAACCTTTCACATTTTTATGCCCCGAATGAAATATTTTGAAAGAAGATGGTGCTATAACCTCCAGACTCTAAGCCAATTAGGTATCGTTATTACGAGTCGACCGCGGAAGCCACATTACCATTTTATTGTTATAGTAATATAAAATATTGGTTCCCTCAATGATCAATGTGGGCAGCATTAATTGCTATCTGTTATTCTGGAAAGCGGTTAAAAAATCTTTCAGCAGTAAAAGCATTTGCGAAATTGATTGCTAATTGTTCCAGACTCCATGAAATGGTGTATTCAGTATTCACCACAATTCAATTGTTACGGAACGAACAAGTAAGCAATTTATCAGGCGCACACTTTAGAAAGGCGGCTGTTCTAGTAGCCGCCAAACATATAACTCAATTTGTACATTACTTATTTATCCGAAACAATTACAATTAATAACATTCCTACCTCTGAAAAGATAGTGCTTAGAAGTATGACCTATACCGATGTGGAAGAAAAAGGCTGTCGCCAATTTACAGGTGACTTTAAACCCTTAGATCACAGGCAAACGTATAAGTCGCGCTTATATTGGTGCATGTCGAACGTTGATTAGTCAGACATCTCCGATAAATCTTAATTTGAGTTGAGTATGCAGTTATATATGCAAAAGTCTTTTATTCATAAACACCACCAAATCAATTATAATAGAGAGAAACATGCAGTGAATCAATTTTTTATTTCTGGGTCATTTCTGCATTGTAATTTTTGGATAGTACGCCATGTTACGCAGTCACGACTGTACTGATAATGAACACTGTAATGCTGTCCGAAACTAATAAACCAACGTAAAAACAAATCACCGTGCCTTACAGTACGCCCAGCTTCTAAGAGGCTAACTTGACGCTGGCTTCGCTGGAGCCCCTGCGCCTGACGTAACGCTAACTCCCGAACACACAGACCCCCAGATACCTACACACCCCTCGTTCCCTTTTCCTTCCCATATCTTTCTCTTTCTCTATTTCTATACTTACTTTCTTTTTAAAAAATACTCCACACAGAACCCCCTAAGATGACGTAGGACCTGAGGGACATTATTTTCTTCAGGGCCTCACGTGTGGAGGTAATGTAAAATCGGGGTTTATATCAATTTCACCGAAAATAATACTGATTAAAAATTGGTTTGCTTTGGGCACACGGATACGCACACAATACACTACTAAGGGTGTATCTCTTCAGTAATTCCTCCCAACCATTCAGTTTATTTCAAGGAGTGTCTAAACCAAGTCGGCTGGAGATCTTTCGCTGTCTTATGCAAAGAAGGTCGACTAATTAGATTACAAGGTACAATTATTTCAATAAAGGTTAAAGTTTGAAGGTTGAGTGTAATGTTTTATTAGAGCCTTGCGGTGGATAATTATTACACTAGGTAGTTGCGCGGATTGTGGTACCTACCGATGATTTGAATTAAGGTAATTGAATAGCCTAAAATTATGCATTCATTTTATTCCTTTCCCTGTCCTCGGCCACATACAACAATCATCGTTCGTCATTAGTTTTGTGACCGCTCCGCATCCCTATATCAATATTTTAGTCGATATAAATACCCGGAAGGTAAAAATGTATAAGTCGTCTTCACGGATAACATGGTCTATTCCTTTTTTAATCAACCGACATTTGTCGGAAGCACCAACCTTTCTTAGATTATTCGCTAAACATACCCAAACCATTTGTCGGAAGCACCAACCTTTCTTAGATTATTCTCTGTAGATGCCCAAACCATTTGTCGGAAGCACCAACCTTTCTTAGATTATTCTCTATACATGCCCAAACCATTTGTCGGAAGCACCAACCTTTCTTAGATTATTCTCTATACATGCCCAAACCATTTGTCGGAAGCACCAACCTTTCTTAGATTATTCGCTATACATACCCAAACCATTTGTCGGAAGCACCAACCTTTCTTATATTATTCTCTATACATGCCCAAACCATTTGTCGGAAGCACCAACCTTTCTTAGATTATTCGCTATACATGCCCAAACCATTTGTCGGAAGCACCAACCTTCCTTAGATTATTCGCTTTACATGCCCAAACCATCTGGGCGTTTTTTCATCCCTTTTTCAAACCCTTTTTCATCTTAATCATTCCGTTTACGCCTGATACCTGACTAACCCTCTATTAAAAAACAAACTACTTTTTCAACGCGTGATTCAAGTAGTAAAAATAAATTTGATTTCGAAGTTGTCTTTTCGATTGTCATAATTAAATTCAGAAGAAATTATTCGACTTTGGCACATTTTACAACTTTTTTTACTATTTCACGTAAAGTTATATTTAACGAATTGCTGAGGAAACCGGGGAAAGATAATGATCCATCGTTGTCTTTATCCCAATTACCGATCAACACCCAATTATCGATTGTGATGTTTGTGTTATTTACAATCGAGCACTATTTGTTCTGCGGGGGGTAATTCTTAATAATAATAGCTCCTAGATATAAGCTGGTTTATTAGGATATTTTTGAATGTAGCTATTACTTTGTGGTTATCCATTATAGAAAAATGAAACAATAGATAATAGCCAACTATAAATAACGGATATGAACCAAAATTAATTGATAACATCCTAAATAAAAAACTTAGCAAAATTTCAAAAAATAAATTTCTATACATTTCTAATAATATTAATGATAAAGAATGGCGTAAAATTTTGTATATTAATAATTTTTCAGTTCAATGTTGCAAAAATTTCCCTTCTAATATTAAACCAGCGTTTTATACAAGAAATAATGTCGGTAATTTTTTGAGAAATACTAAAGATAAAGACCATAAATTGACTAATTCCGGAATATATAAACTCAAATACAATGATTGTCCGTCATTTTATATTGGAAAAACAACTCGTAATTTTGAAATCAGAATCAAAGAACATTTAAGGTGTCTTAATAATAATAATTTTTCTGAGTTCGCTAACCATATCATTGAAAATAACCATAGTTTTGAAAAAAACACAGGGATAAATATTCTTCATATTAATCATAAAGGAAAACGTTTAGATAACTTAGAAGTTTTGGAAATTAAAAAATCCCTTAAAAATAATGAATCTATTATCAACAAACAAAAATATTGTCATATATCCCAATCATGGATTTGTTCCCCTACCCACCCACTCTACACTAATACCTACCCACCCAATCTACATTATTAACTAACAACGGCTCCACCCCCTACCATAATAAAACATTGTTCTAAACTGTCAAATTAGTATAAGCTTTCCCTGACGAAGGAACGTTTGTTCCGAAACCGGTCGGATTTGCACATTGTATAAGTGGTTTATACAAAGTTGTATTGATTCATTTTTCTTTTTGGTTTATTATGAGTTTACGTATTTAAAATAATTATTATACTACTGGTCGCACGACTTGTCTATGCTGGCTGCTAATTGAATCTGCTGGGTAACTTACTATTGAACACTCTCAACAGCCACTGCTACCCCTGCAGGCTTCTGTCGGCAACCGATAGAAGCTCTTTCCCTGCTGGCATCTGTAGGCATCTGATTTCGATTTGATTCCAATCAATTTGATCCCAATCGATTTGATATGATTCCAATTATCGATCAACACCGACTTTGAGACAACCCTGTTATTGACAAGTGAATGACATAAGCCTACATGAATAGGGTAGGACTTGAGAACCGGCCTGGACTTTTTTTGAGTGAACATCTCGCAAGAATCTCAACTGCTTCCGTCCGGAGCCAGTGAGGCGATGATATCCCGAATTGAGGTATCTTCTGAGACTAAAGAAAAGGGTTGGGAAATAGCTGGCTATTCCGATCTCGTCACCAAACACGGTCAAAGCCATTTCAAGCTGCGGTTCAATGTCATGCAGCATTTAGTAGCCCTTTGTGTCATTTATTAATTAAATGCCACAATTAACTTAAATCTTTATTTTAATTATTTCCTATGTACCTACAACTAATATTTTGTGATATGTAATATGTATTTATGGCATATTTATACCGTTAATAAATAAATAAATAAATTTCAAGGTCTAACACCAGAGCGAAAATGAAAAGTTTAAAAACAACCCGTTGAGTGGTACGTTCACGCGGCCGGTTTCGGCCCGTTTCATACAAATCTTAAATTTGGATTTGAGATCACAATACCCAACTAAACTGAAAAATTATTTTAGTGATCCAAAGGTATATCAAATATCTAGTATTAGAAGAAATAATTTAAAATCGTCGGCGAACAGCAAAAAGCCTGAAAAACGGATGACAATAAGATAGGACAATCTATCAAATGGACCGTCCGTTTCTGCACAGAGTCGAAGATTTGTTCGGGTATTTTGGGGCTCTGGACCGGAGGTGGCTGCCAAATTCAACCGTGGGGTGAATTTGCAATTTGAACGGGGTTAGAAGTTGCGTGCTATTAAAGTATCAGCATGTCCAGCTTCTGAGAGGCCAACTTGATTTTGGTTTCGATGGAGCCCCCGCCCCGGGCTGGTCACTTACAGTTACACCAAGCATATCAATAAAAGGCCTGTTGGGAAGATTGCTTTCCATGGAACATGAATGCTTAGTTAAATCAATAATACTGTTCCATTTAGTACTAACTCACTTTTGTCAATATGTAAAATGAATTTATTACCTACATATTTCATCAAGGACCGAAGTATTATTTGTAACAAATGGGTTTCGGTTTACCATAAATTATTTAAAAGGTTCTCGGTTTTTCTAATTTCGCCTATACCCCAATCTGGTCTCGGTCGATTCCTAGTATCCGCCATTTGGGAATCAATCCAATTAAGGAGGTACATTCAAATTCAGTTTAGGTCTGGGAATGGGTGAGGTATATTATCAGAAAAACCATATCTATATTAAAGCTGGTTTGATATAAATGGAATCTCTAAAAAAGGGTTATTCATTATTTTTTTTCTGTACAAAGTAAGTTTTTTTCTGTAAGTAGTAAGTAAGGTGTTATAGATAATATGTGCACATTAGTTTTGTTTTAAAGAACTCGTTTTTATATTTAAATTGCTTAAGGCTCCGCAACCAGGCTCGAAAAGAAGAAGATGGAGAGATACGAAATTACGAATGTTAGAGGAGAGCGCTAACATTTACAGCGACAAAATCGATGCGAAAATTGCGAAAATGTTTAACAAAACACGACTCGTTTAAAATAGAGCAAACAGCATTTAAAGAAAGAGTGTGAATTTTTTCATACATATAACTTGTAAAATAACCGAAACAAACGTGTTTATAATAATTTTTGGAGCATACTTTACGATTTTTTTCTATCGAGGGAATTTTATATAATTTGCGTTTCGGCGCGGGCAATTTCTAGATATTATCTTCAAGAATAACATATATTTTTTAAGAGCTCTAAAACTTACCGATTTAAAGGGAGATATGTAAGAAATTGGTACAAATTCGGGTTGCGGGCCCTTAAGAGGAACGTTTCCGCGGCCGGTTTCGGCGCGTTTCATACAAATCGTAGATTTGGATTTGAGATCACAATACTAAACCAAACTGAAAAATTATTTTTATAATCAAATGGTATATTAAATATCTAGTACGTATGTGAGCTACTTTATTTATGTTTGCTTTAAAATATAAGATATAGTCCCTCGAAGATTTTAATGTAGGAGGCAACTTTGGCAATTATTTGTAAGTAAATGAAAAACACGAAAAAAAATATTTTATTAAAAAGTATTTTAAATTTATACTCATAAAAATGATTTTTTTAAATTTTATATTTCATCATAATTTTATGATAAATAAGGTTATATGCAAATTCAAAACACGGTTGAATTTGGCAGCAACCTCTGGTCCAGAGCCTTAAAATACCCGAACAAATATTCGACTCTTGTGCAGAAACGGACGGTCCATTTGATAGATTGTCCTATCTTATTGTCATCCGTTATTCTCGCTTTTTGCTGTTCGCCGACGATCTAAAACTATTTCTTCTAATAAGAAATATTGAAGACTGCCTGCGCCTTCAAGCTGATGTTGATGTTAAAACATTTCAGAATGTAGTCAACGAAACCAGCTTCATTTCAATACCAGAGAGTGGTTCGCTTATCTGGAATCCTCATGAGGTGGGGTGCTCCCTCATGTTGGAGAGGGTTCAAAAAAAGTTTCTAAGATTTATCTACATAAGAGAGTATGGCCACTGTCCATGGCTCTACCCGACGAACTTTCTTCTGGGCATGCTGGGAGTTCACTCCCTACAGCTCGGAATAGAGGGTTATGCCGCCACCCATTTATTCAGACTGCTGTGAGGCTATATTGAGAACTCAGCCATTTTGGAGCGCGTGAGTCTCTATGTTCCAGATGACTATCTTGGACAGCGTTATCATAGATTATTCTATTTTTTTATTTACGCCCTTTTTCGGGGCTTTTACATATGAATAGTAAGAAATATACAGTATTTATTGTACATAACTGAACTGCCTTCGTAACAATATTTTATATTTGTTTAAAGATAAATTGAAGATGTCCACTGACTTGGTATAATTGTTTCCCTCCATTAGTATTCTGGGCAAAGAGGAATACATATGGTAGTTAGTTCCAGAATTACTGTACTGAAATAAATCCTGACTTCTAGTATTACGTAGTGGAATCCGGAAGCTTATCAATTCGAGCAATACCGGACTGTCATCTAAATCATTTAGAATTTTATACAGAAATATCAAGTCAGTGAAAGTTCTTCTGTCTGACAATTTGAACATATTCATATCATTCAAAATAGTATTATAGTTCAACATAATTGCTGGAATACCCATTTTAAATTAAGAAAACGTAAGAATTTGTTTTGTATTCTTTCAACAGTTTGTACATGTATATTGTAATATGTATACCAAACGGGAGAATTGTACTCAAGTTGACTTCTAACATATAACAGTTTAATATACTTTATATTGTTAAGATTTCTAGTTAGCCTATTTATAAATCCCAATATTTTTAAGGCCTTATTAGAGATTTCTGTTATGTGGTTAACAAATGAAAGATTTGATTGAAAAGTGATAACCAAGTCTTTAATTCGTGTTAATATCTCCAGAGTATTGTTATCAATGTTGTAATTAAAGATTACTGGATTTTTTATTCGAGAAAATCTAACTATATGACATTTTGAGATATTTAAGTAAAGTCTATTTTCATTACACCAAATTAACAATTTGTTGATATTATCTTGAAGAATGTTGCAATGTAAATATTTTGAATTATTCTAAAAAATTTGAGGTCATCAGCAAAAAGTAAGATAAATACATCATGAAATATTTCATTTATAAACACGAAAAATAATATTGGGCCAAGGTGTGAACCCTGTGGAACTCCACTTGTTGCATAAATTTTTTTCGATAAGGAGGATTTTACTCTAACAATTTGTTGTCTTCCAGTAAGATAGCTTTTAAACTTCCAGTAAGATAGCTTGACTGGTCAGTGGTTGAGTGGGCATAGCGCTTGGGTCCCACCCGAGCGTCGCGTGTTCGATTCCTCGGCTGGCTAAATCCTCCATCACAACACAAGCAACATTTTCGGCTTTCTCTGGTGGTAGTAGGAGATTTTCAAACATTGTTGGGTTATTCGTAACCCGGGAATGTTTGTCTTTCTTTTTTAAAAAAAAAAAAAAAACAAGGCTAATATACTGACACGTATACCAAGCTTTTATAATTTCCAAATGAGAATTTTATGGGAAACTGAATCAAAAGCTTTATTAAAATCAGTGTAGACAGAGTCTACTTCTTTTTTTCTTTAAAAGCATTGGTTATAAAATTTTCATAAATCTCTATCTTCCTGCATGCAAGACTAACCTGCCAATAGTTATCCCGGTAGGGAGGAGTATATTGCTCCTGAACCAAATCTCCTCCGAGATTGATATATTTGGCGTCAGTGAGGAGAGATCCAAAAGGGAAATTCTTTCAATTCTTGAAAGTCTCTCCATATTGACGAAATTTTCACTACTGCCTGAGATTTTTTTTGAAATTGCTATATTTCTTAAAAAAAAATTTATGCATTAATATTTATTAACCATTTTTTGAAAAACGTTACAAGCAATACATTCTTTTACGTAATAAATTCATTTATTCAGTTATTTCTTATATGTAATAAATTCAAATTTGGTGTAAGAAATTAATATAAAAAATATTATTATTATTATGTTAACGGGCATTGGCTGAGAAAGCTGTCCTTTAATTTCCAAGAAGATGTTCCGAGGAACTAGCGTCATTGATTCCTTCAGCACTAGTGCAGTTGACATTTGTCTCTAGAGAACGTATCATTTCTGCGACTCGTTCTTGAGTTCAGCAGCTCGGCTGTGGAACTCTTCAAGACCCAGGTTCAATCCTTACTTTCCACAAAGACCCTTCACACGGCATCCCCAAAGATGACATTGGGTCTGAGGGAAATTATTTTCCTTACGGCCTTCTGTGTGGAGTCAATGTAAGATAATTATAAAGTATCTTTGTCAAAAAATGTACATCAACATTTTGACTTATGGTGATCAACAGTTGACCCATAAAACATTTAAAAGATTTATCCTCCACGAAAGTACCAAAAAATAATTAAAGTTTTAGCTAAGGGTTTCAAATTAACAGCCTAATTTAGACTTAGATACGTGTTTTAGGTTACTTTTGATAAAACGGTTAACCGGTTTTATGTGATTTAAATAATAATCAACTTGCTCTCTAAGAATTTCATCCAGTTAAACGAATAAATGAAAAAGTTTTTCAAATTTATAAAAATAACCGGCGAACGGTTTCAGTTTTACTCCCAGTGGGGAGCACTCTTATTTTTTCGGTTAGTCTTTTTTATTTGTTACAAAGCCGATCCGTGATATTATAATTCTAGGATTTATGCTAGTGAAATTATTCATGAAAAAATATTTGTCTCAAACTTTAAAAAGTTAGGACGTCAACTGACGAAGATTGAAACAAAAGAAATACACGAATAACTAATTCATTTATTAATTCTGCTACCTACTTTTCGGTCGTCTGAATAATTCCCACAATCATTTCCTATTTTGAAACCGACGCGAATTCCAGTTCTAGAGTTTATTGAACCCGGGTTACACACAGACACAGAGACACACCACCGATATTATTATGTCAAATTACTTATTCACTCAATGAAAACTACGTTTTTATCCGGTCAAAGGTATACATGAAATTAACCGGGTTTTTGTAGAATTAGAATTTTTAATCATAACCGGTTAATCGGTTTGTTTTAACCCTCTTAGAAGTTTCCCTCTTGTGCTGCGTATTAATAGGTAGGTATTACCGTAAACTGAATCAAGAATAATGGGAAAGAAACAAAACAACCGCAAGCGGCGCTTCCTTTCTCATAATTCGTGGCTCGGTTCGCGTCTCGGTTTGTAAATGCACACGCAGCCTTAGATCTTGAAAAAAAAAAAAATGAGTGTGCTTTAGACCACACAACTGAAGTAAAAGTTTTTTAGTTCCATCTATATGATGGAACTAAAGCCTGAATGCCTCTCTTGATACAGACAATAGGCCTGCACTGTATCTTAGATATACGAAACGTAACTGGATATGATAGAAAGAGAGAAAGAAAATGCGTGCTCGCACCTCTCTCTCTTGCCCCTACAGTAATATACGAAACTTAACTCTCTCTCTTTCTATTTTCACTAACTTATATCTCCCTCTCAACTACCGTTCGCCTCGCTTTTCGTAACGCTCTCGTCACGCATTCACCAGCTTACTCCCCAAGTCAAGCGTGCGGAAAGAAGTTTTACTTCAAAAAACTTTTAATTTTTTATTTGATAAAGACGATTAAATTTGTTAGAGTAAACATGAATAGAGATTTTAAATACTCGTACCAAGCACCAACATAATTTATTCTACGCTAATGGGAAAAATTTATTCGATTTTCAAAAGTATTCCCCGTATTTTTTCCTATAAATCGCAATGAAAATACACGATTCATAAATTCAAAACATACTGTTTAGCTAGATGTCAAGTCAAAGTATTTCGTCAAAGTGTAATTCTGTCCATGTATAATGAGTAATGGAATTAATTAGTATCTAAGTAAAGTTTACGACGGCATAATTTCATCACTTTACTGATGTAAACCAGATTCATTTATTAGTTTTCCAACAATATTTTGTAAATTTATAACTAAATGATAATATAGCATTATTAAGGAAACTGATATTGTAACTTGTATGAATTTTTAAACACAAGCCTGTGTTTCTTCGTTTTATTTTGTAGGTCAAATCGACTTTCCACCTTGAGCTAACGAACTTTGAAATATCCACCTAACTGCCGAAAAATGGAGAACCTGCAATCTATTTGGTTAAAATAATTATTTGAAAAGAAAAATTTGGATCAAGTAAATGGCATTACTTCACGAACAAATCAAAATTAAAGTTTTTTTACCACTTAAAGTAAAAATTGATTAAATTATATTATGTAGTTACAATTTTTTATTGAAGTGTAACTTCTATAGCACGGCTGTGATTTGGATTTCGGATAAAACGGAAATCAGATGCGACGCATCAAATGCGCTCATCGGCCGCTTTGATAATTATGTCACTTTTAAAGGCTCCTTATTGGTTGAGATTTGAAACGGAAATTACGCGAGGTCTGCGCTCATTGGTCGCATTGATTATGACCTCACTTTTCAAGTATTGGATAAGATTGTTTTGGTAAAGTTTCGCTTCTACCGCATGTAAACTGCACTGGTATTTTTTTTATCAATGTGCGAATATTTTACTCAACTAACTTACATCCTACATCACATTACTAACTTCCAAAATATCATTAATACATGAAAATGCTATGCACCTGCTAAGTAACTACGTTACGGGTTATATATTATGCAATCACAGATATTTCACTTAGGAAATACGTGCGGAGATCACCTTGTTGAGTTAGGTAAATAAACATCAGACATGTTAGCAATATAGGTACACCAAACACGGGTAGCATAATTAACGTCCCTCTTCCCGGGATATTTCCGAATCATCGATTCGATTTTACACGAACTAATATTTACTCAGGAAACTGATCAGCCCGGTAAATCGTTTGCTTTACGAAACTCTCCCCAATATACCGGATTAGGAACAAACTCAATTGGCAGAGGATTAAAATTATTTAAGAGGAATAATTTGACCATCACGTTTTCACGGGGTGGATTATTTGTTTAATCCTGTCTAGACCTGTACGGGAAATTGAAAGGGAAAGCGGTCAGAAAAGAAAGTTAAAGAACAGTTTGGCTCATAAAAGTGAATTAATGTTATTCTTCATTTGTGTTGATGGATTTAATGAAAATTGAAAATTTTAGATATAAGAAAGGCGTAAATACAAATTCAAATATTATAAATAATCAGAAAATATTTTTAAATGAGCCATTATTAAGTTTGTTCACTTTGTAAATTATGCCATATTACCTCCTTCCCACTTCCACCTTTCCATTGACACCATTACGTCTACTATTGTAATTAGTTTTAAGTAAACCCTGAGGAAGTGAGCAAGTGGTTAAAATAAAGAAATCTATTAATTTTGAAAATGTATTTGTTTTTTTATCGATTTTAAAGCAAATTTCATCAAAACGTTATAAATATTTTTTGATTGCTACATTATGATCGTGTCTATCGCAGATAGTTCGGTTATTAAAGAGTTTATTAAATCTTTCATTAAAAGCTTACCGCTAATAGACCTGTTATATCAGAAAGTGCCGTAATAATTGAAGTCCTGTCACTGAGACTTTACAGTTATTATATGTAGACTTTCTGAGATCAATTCTGATATCAATTCTTACATAAATTCTTATACTAATTCTGATATCATTTCTGATACGACATATCTATCAAGTAGCAGATCAGCGGTAAGCCTCAAATTTGGGAGGCGGGAATGGGTACCGCCCGGGAACCTTTATTGGATAACCAACACCTCTGCCATAGGTCACCCCAAGTGGTTCACTACGTTTGGTGATTTAGCAGGGGTGCCCGGGTTCATGGGGTGAGGTTTGTCTAGGTCTTGGAGGCGGATGACCAGGACATACTGAACCCCAGATTCCTACCCACCCCTTAAACCCTTTTCCTTCCCAGAACTCTCCTTTCCTTCCTTTCCTTAAAAAAAATCCTCCACACAGCATCCCCAAAGATGACATAGGCTCTGAGGGAAATTATTTTCCTCAGGGCATCCTGTGTGGAGCTCATGTAAAAAAAAAAAAATCAAAAATTTACGGGCTATTTTGTAAAATATAGTCAAAACACATCAGATGAAAGGTTGTCAATATTTTCCGTTATTGAAACGACTGCTATTGCTTCAAACTCAGACCTGCCGCGCCACTCTCTCCCCATGCATAATTTAAAATATGTTTAATAAAACATTTTAAAAACCTGTTTATGATGTTTGGAAATGTAATATATACTTTGTTTCAAGTCTCATCCGTTTTAGCTATATTATTTGACGAAGCAGAGTGGTAAAAAAATATTGATTCGTCGCTCCATGGTCGTTGCAGACTGAAACAGTTAAAAATAATTTTACATCAACGGTAACAAAATTAAAACTTAACAGAATAATGAACAGAAACGTTACATAGTTTAAGTTAAGCCTTAAAAAATTATTGTAATTTTTGCAGTGTAAGCGGGTTTTTGACTTAACAAATGAGAAAATTACAAACTAACCAAGCAAGTTTCCCGGCGGCAGTATTAATACGTGAAAATAAAATAAATCTTCCCGTATGCACGGGTTTAATGGACAAACGTAAACCGATGCTACAGCTACATAATAATGTAAGTCCACTCGGAGCAAATGGCTTACCGAACATATGAATGCTGTAATTTACAGGAGTAAAGGACTCTAAATTCCTTTAAATTTACGACCGTCGGATTTCGTTGCAATTTCATAAGATTCTTTGGCCGGAGCGGAGCTTATCCGGACCGAATGGGACTCGTTAAACTGTGAGGTCATTTGTTTTAATTACTTCGGAGGTTCACTTTATTTTGAATAGTCATTTCTGGAGGTACTGTTTTACATGTTTATACGGCTTTAGTTTACTTATTGCCAGCCCTAATCATTAGTGGGTAAGTTATCTTAGCTCTAAAGTGGAGAATCTGTTTTAGTGTCGCACTAAACTCTAGACCGGTGAGCTTGAGCATCGTAAAACGTTAATGGCTTTTTATATCTTGAATTTCAAGGTCAACTATTTTCAGATCGTAGCGTCATTTCCACTGTGAACGACGCTTCAAAATATTGGACTTTGAATTTGAATTTATTTTATTAGATGTAACTGACGAAAAAATGAGTGGATCTAAAAATAATAATAATCATTGTTGTTGTAATTCGATACGTTTTTCAATAATGTTGAATTACATTAATGCTCGCGATGGTCAATGACATCACAGCGCAAAGTGCGTCAACCTACGCAAAAGCATTTATTTCTGAGGTTGGTAACAAACTTGTCCAGAGCGCTCTTTTGTCACTAATATGTGTAGTTTGCTTTTTGTTCAAAAGTAATCATTAATTTAAAGAAACATTTTTAGCATTCATGGCTTTCTATCCAGGGTAGTTTCCGATGAAAGTCCCGAGCACTATTAATGTTGCAAATTTACAAAACAAGATTGCAGCGAATGGGATAGCTGAAGCGAATTCATTAAAAATAAACTAGTTTCAGCTGTAGCAGCCTCCAATTTCTAGAAAGAAGAAGTACTAAAGAATCTTCTCTCTTACAAGTTTCAATGTGTGCAAACATCTTTAAATTGTGAATACGCGATGCGGGCACGGGGCGGGCACGGGGCGGCGCGGCGCGGCGGTGGTACTCTGCCCAACTCGGAATTCTTGCCAACTTTGTGTATTCATACGAAATGCTTTAGTTAGTTACTCAAATACATAAAAGTTTATAACCAAAAAAGTGTATATTTTTCAAATTGTTGCGAAGCTAAAGTTTTCAAAGTTTATCATTCACGGTTCGTACTCAAGGAAGAAATACGCTTTATTTTTGTGATATTTTCTCGACTCTAAAAGCCTTCAACAATATGATATTTTCTACTATGCATTGTGGTTCACTAATAATTTCTTGCAATATTTCTGCAATAAATGTTTTGTTTGCAACTAAATGTAAAGCAACCTACCAATCAAAAATATGACTAGCTTTTTTAATCACAAGTGCGTTAGAAATTTCAGTTTTTTAAGCACGAAGGAAAGGCGAAATCATCTACGTGCAATAAGTAATTTTAAAAACTGTAGTTTAAATTATAACTTCCTTGCGTTCTCAGGCTAAAACGTTGAAAGATCTAAATTGTGTTACATTATTTACTCCAACTCAAGCTCAATAAATACAACAACAACAACAAATCGTTCATCCTCACCTACCTTCTAAATTGTGAGAGGTTTTTCTGAAAAAATTGCGATTAATTCTTATCGATGTTTTTCCTTAATTGTTTCACATTTAATTCGTAGAAATTCATTTTTTTTAATGAAATGAAAATCAAATTTAATAATGTTATTATATGGTTCTGCGAGTATTTTTGTTTTTTTTTTACTATTGTAACAGCTGACGTATATTCCCACTCATAAAATAAAATAAAAAACTTTTATAGATGGTCTCACTAAGAAGCTCCCGGTGTCAGACTCCATTAGGGAATTTATAAATTGTACGTCCTAATTAGAGTTGAACATGCATCGTATACCCGAATTGATTATATTATCACGACATTCAATCGCATCCGTCAAAAACTGTCAACTTTGTCAACGTCAAGAACTTTGCATTTTGCATTTTGCATTTTGAAAAATTTGCATTTTGAAAAATTTTGCATTTTGCTGTAAGATTTGATTAGATTACCGCTTTAGAGATTTTTTATGGATCAAAGAGGTCTAGGTAAGTCGTGAAGATCGGTGGTGAAGCGCAAAACATCTGGGTAATCCAAATAAAGGGTGCACCCTTCCGAGAATGGTTATGGTGGAGGTCATCCAGACCAAAGTTATTCAGTTACAAACCAGAAATTTAGCAGCGACATGGCTTAGTCGCTGGGTGATGGGTGATGGGGTATTCACCCTTGGTAATTAGATGCCCGGATAGGAGTAACCAGATAGGGTCCTTCTTAGCTGCTGAATCCTGCCCTGGTTCCATCCACAGCAAGTAGACCAGCCAATTCATCAACCCGATTTAGCGCGGAAACTTCGGATTCAAAACCATTAAAGGACTCTCGTGAAGCTAATCTGGGAAGTTAAGTATTTGGCAGTTTTGATTTGGTCACTTGGCATAACTAAATCCATTTCGTTTCATTGTAGGTCTCTCATCAGAGTGATATTATCATTATGATGAATTTAAAATGACCATTATACCGCTGATTCACAAATCTGGACAAAAAATTCTAATTTCTGACAAATCAATCTCACTATTAAATTTAATGCCGAAAGTTCTGGAAAAAGCATTGAAAAAAATACTAATAACATTCCACGAAAAACACAACTTACTCTAAAGTCGTCAATTCGGTTAATATGTTGAAATGAGCTACAGAACGGGCCATATCTTAATTAATAAACTACATTGTTCAAAATTAAAATATGGGATCTAAAGTAATCGGAGTTTTCCCTGGCTTTCGACTTTATCTCTCATATGTCTGACTCTGTCATCAAATATTTAACATCAACGGACCGCCTTGACTGAATAAATGCTTCAGTGATTCCGAAGAAATCAAGTATGGAGTCCCTCAAGTGGGTAAATGGACTCACTGTTAAATTGTACCAATCAACAATAACAGTAATCGGTTGCGCAGATGGTACGGTAATTCTATTCAAAGCTCATAATTGGGAAAGGCCTTCAAAAGTGCCAAAATTGGTAAGATAGAAATCATAAAAACTGGCTCGACAAAAACTCTTCTTACATTAACACTTTAAAAACAAAATACTTAACATTCAGCAAAACTATTACTGGGCAACCAAAAACCTTTCCGTCTTTACACCCAGACAACGAAATTTGTAATATTACCTTAAGACAAAGGAAATTTGTATTATTACCTTGACCCACAAATCACAACTGTGAAAAAATAATCATACTGATAACATGACGTATCCCGTCCTGGACATAAACTAAAATGCAAACTTCACATTATTTTGTTCATAAAAAGAATCCGTAAACTGTCATTCATTTTTAAAACGATAAAAAACATCATGTCACTAAAAAAAGCTTAACATTTTTTACTATAAATATTATACATACTTTATAAATTTCCATGGCAGAGAGTCTCTTTTTTACTCTTGATTCATATAAGTTGTATTTTCATATTTATTTTGTGCTAATTATATGTACTCCATTTTACATTTTATATTTCTTATTTTTTATGTGATTACTTGTCTCAGAATAGATAGAGTCTAGTGAGGCGGGTAACTTACTTGCATTATCAGAAAATCTTATCTCATTAAACACCGGGTTGCCGGCAAATTATTAAAAACACTATATCAGTTTGTTAGCCCATAAATTTCGAGATTTTTTGTGAAATATTCGCACCACAATCACCGGTCCAGTATTGGACCGTTGGACATTGAGCGATACAAATCCGCGGTTGGGGATACAAACCACTGGGCGTCTAAAGATTTATTTTTATTTTTATTATTTTTTTATTCGTTTATTCCAGATCTTTATAAATAGAAAACTCTATCTATCCACAGTGACTTTTTTTTATAATCGTACATAAACTTAGGCTTACCAAAGCGAGCGAAAGCCGCACCCTGAACTCCGCCGCCCGTAGGCCGTGGCCTGTAGGGCCTATTGACAAATCCAGGACTGTCGTGCAGATGTTTCTTTATCTTTAATAGTAATTAAGTTGTTCCATGTCATACGGTGTGTGTTTAATTTGTTTGCGAATTTTGTCTCGTTTACGAATACAGTTTAATATTCCTTGTGTTTTCCATAGTTTAATTATTTTTGCTTTGTGTGTATATATTAGTGTAATTATTTATTTCTTGCGTTAACTTATTTGTAAATTTATTTCAGGCCTCTTCGACATTATCTATTTGGTATATTGTATTCCAATCTATTTTTTGGAGTTTTTCGTTTAAATTTGAGAAGTCAATTATTTTTTTTATAAATATTTTATGCTGGTTTGAATTTGTGTTTTTGGTGACTATTGCTATCATATTCATATAGTGATCTGTAATTTTGCTTTCAAGTACTACTGTTTTGGTTTTAGTTTTGTCTTGATATTGTTACATTATACGATCTATACAGCTTTTAGTGTTTTGTGTGACTCATGTTGGGACATTTATCGTTGACTCCAGTCCATGCTGTGCTAGTGTGGTTAGGTATTCTATATTTTGTGTCCGTTTTATGGAGTGTTTATGTTAAGGTCTTCTGTGATGATGATATTTTCGTATTTGTTGGGATCATTTAATTTATTGTTAAGTTCTGTTAGGAAATTTGTAATATTGTTTTTGGATGGACTCTGTACATAGCTAAGATGTTTCTTTATCATATGTAATTTGTGCAGCTGGAGTCTATGATGTTTATTTCTTGAATGATTGTGTTATTTTCATCACTGATGTATATAATTACACCATCATTTAAGTTTTTGTATATCTTTGTGTGGTCTGTATTATAGTTTTCGATTATTTTTGGTATAAAGTTGTCATTCAACAGCATTCTATCAGCACAATGACATCAAAATTATTATCAAGCTGTTGGAGGTATATTATACATTCCCCAAAAATATTATTGATGGATCTAATATTTTAGTGCAATATTTTGATTCTATTTTTTTATTTTGTGATGTTGGTCCATAGATTAAAATCATTTGTACTTACACAGTAGTGTTGGTTGTCCGAGTCTTATTCCATGTAATCAGCTATGTTGATGTGTATTTGTGTAAGTATATGATCTGAGGTTGTGTTAGGTGTGCAGTAGTGTTTATGTCTGATTATTAATGTAATCAGAATATCTAACATTGAAATTTTTGCCATCCGGGGTCTTCCTGGTTTATAATTGGCCTCTTAGTCCAGTCAAATAAGGATTTCACCCCTAAATGAAACTGATTAAGCTGAAAATTTGTGTAAACCTTTATTTTAGTATTTTAAAACATAAAAGTTCTTCTTCCTTGCGCTGTCCAACTCATTGCTTAGGTTGACTGTTGGGGTCGGCTCTTCTCGTTCTCAGGTTGTAATATCTTCTGTTCTGGGTATCGCCTTCATCCAGGCCGTTTCTCCGAAGAATTTTGGAGCATTGAGTCATCCAGGAGTTCTTCGGTCTTCCTCTGGATGACGGTCGATGAAGCTCCATAGACATTGCCTGCCTCAGTTATGTGTCCATACCATCTCAACTGTCGTTCCTCCAGCTTACTATTTATGTCGGTGACACCCAGGCTACCACGAATGAGTGAACTTTTGATCTTATCTTTTAGTGATACTCCTGCCGACCATCTAAGCATTCGCATTTCTGCTGTTTCAAGTTGCCTAGTGTAGGAGTTGTACATAGTCCAGCATTCGGAGCCATACATTATTGCGGGTCTTATAATAGTCTGGTATATCTTTCCTTTCAGTTTTATAGGCATTTTGGAGTCACACAATATTCCTGTTATGGATCTAAATTTAATCCATCCCACACCTATTCTATGGATGACATCCACTGCACATCCTCCGTCTCTGTGGATTAGTGAGCCCAGATACTTAAATGAATCCCAGTTGGCTAATGTTACTCCATCCAGTTGCATCGAAG
Organism: Limnephilus rhombicus; assembly: GCA_929108145.2. Classification (NCBI taxonomy): domain Eukaryota; kingdom Metazoa; phylum Arthropoda; class Insecta; order Trichoptera; family Limnephilidae; genus Limnephilus; species Limnephilus rhombicus. Next base: position 44,165,252 of record OV815271.1, read on the forward strand.
GAGTTACAGCATTTGTGTCTTCAAATGGTAAATATAAATATTCAGTCTTTTTCCTGCTAATTTTTTATCCTCCAGAATCTTTCTCCGCCTTTTAAGGCTATTCTGTAAGTCACAATGATTATCTGCTATCAGTACTACATCATCTGCAAAAAGCATAGTCTTGAGAATACTGTTCATTTCTTGAATTGTTAGATAATTCATGACCATTATGAATAGAAGTGGGCTGAGGACAGATCCTTCAAACCCAGAGCGACTGTCTTTTCTCCGCTTCATTTTGCTTGCCCTTGGAGTCCTGTAAGCTGGCCCTGACACGATGTCAGTCTCTGAATCACCGAGGAGAAAATCCCCCTCGCTGCCAGACAGGGTGGTGCATCTTCCATGAAGCTTTGGTTTATTTGACTATATGGTTGTTTTATCCACCGATGGTCGTCAGACGTGGAACCAGAGTGACCCAACTAACTAGAGCTGCATCCGCTATCATTGCCCATTTATGGTCAATTATCGGATTAAACTAATGAGCCTGGATACCCATTAGATATGGTGTGTGCGACTAGTACCCGAATACGTCGAGTTGCCACACCCACCATTTGTGAGCCACCACTAGCATGTGGGACAGACGCTCACTGCTTCTCACTTTAGCCGTACTTTTAGAATCCCCCGACGGATTGGTTACCATCAACTTCACCCTCTAGTCCGTTGCCCGTTGGTCGCCGCGTGGAGGTATGAGAAACTTGGGTGGGAGAAGCTATGTCGGTCCAGGCCCTAGAACCAATGTATTACGCTATAACCACCCGACCAACATAAAAGTTGTATATTATAAAATTCTCTACAAATTTTGTCTGAAATATTTTTTTATATGCTTAACCGTTAACCGTTAACCTTAACCGAAGAGTCCGGAGCGCTAAGCCGTACATCCTATGGCGCAAGGTCAATGGCGAATCCCAGTTCGTAGTACGGTTTTTTAACTTACTTTTTCGTGAAATATTAGTTAATTAACTATTTAAGATATTTTACAGATATTACCTATAAATCAAATAGTCATTTGACATTGCTTACCTTTTTATAGATAATTACTAAAGTAATTAAGTGAAATATTTTTAATATATTTTAATTATAACAAATGAAACAATGTTACTTTGTTTGAACCACTTGTATGTTTGTTGAACGACCGTTCCGATACTGGTCAATTATAACACCTTAACTTCTATGAATGTTCATACCGAGTGTCGAAAAGTGTACTTTAGTAAAAATTCAATCAGAGCATCGAAACAACACCTCGAAGAGAATGAACCTTCAACATCCTTCAAAGAAACCTTCTGTAAATAAAATAAATAATGAGGAAAAAACAGTTATATGATTATGATATAATGTAAGTAATTACTATAGTAGCGGAAATAAAATAAAATATACAAAAAAAAGCCTGAGAAAGTATTCCATAGACCACCGGGCAGTCCCAATGAGAATGCGTATAGCTATCGGCCCAACCGCAGACGATGCTCGAAGTCCGCGTCCTTTAGCCGGTTCCCCGATTTTGCCTCGAAGAAATATACTTTGGAGAGAAGGGGAAGTTTTTGAAGACCTTGAGGAAAGATGAGCGTTGGGTTACCAGAGAGGGGACGGAAGGACATCGAGACCGCACGGTTACGCCTCAGGCTAACGCATGTCGATGGGGGAGGCGCGGGCGGATCGCAGGAAGACCGCTCCGGTGTGTGTTCGCCTGGCAATGTGCATGGACAGGGTCTATCCCACCCCTTTTCTATGGGAGAACGACGATACATAACATGCACAGTTCAGTTGTGCCACCAAAGAATGGAAACCAAAACTAATCAAGAAAAGTAGAAAATAATAAGAGCATTTATACATGTAAAACATAATTACAGAATCAGTACAGAGTGATAATGTATCAAGCGATAGTGTCATCACTACCATCGCTCACCAAGATGACCTGTCGAGGTAAAAACATAGATCATTGTTAGCAGAGACCAGAGAAGAAAAAAAAATAGTCAAACGTAATCAGTAATTTATAGGTCACATAAGTCATATTATAGATAGTTCAAAGCATATTCACTAAATAAAGAGTAATAGAGGAGGACCGAAGAAGACGGGAGCAATACGTGTAGCACCTGAAACAAAGATGAATTTAGTCTAGGTCGGTGATTCTAAGTACAGGCCATCTCTCTACCCAGGACTTGACAAACTTTTTCAAGCATTCGAAATTCTCTTTGTTCGACACAAGGTCAGCATTCCACGCTGGTCTTGTTATTCCGCGCAAGCCATCCAACATTTCCTCTCATGCTTCCTTCATCAACTCGCAGTGCCACAGTATGTGCTTGGCGTCTTGGTTAGTATCACCACATGCGCAGTTTGGGTGAGGAGAGAGGGTCAAGCTATGAAGCCAACCCCTGAATTCCCCATGCCCAGAAAGCATCTGCGTCATGTAGTGATCTAATTTAATGTATGCCCCTTCCATTCTGAATTTAACTGAATGAAAGAAGGAGAAAGTCCATCTGCCCTTCGTCGACCTATCCCATCGCTCTTGCCATACACTCAGCGTCCTCTCACGTATCGCTTTGAGCAAGCCACTACTCCTCCCGGTGTCAGATCGACTACCAGGTGGATAGTAGCACTGCTTCTAATAAGTTCCTTTATGGTCAATATTTCCCTAATTTCAAGGTCAATCGGCAGAACGCCGTCCAGAACCGGTAATGCATCTGAGGCCACAGTCCTATAAGCGCCCAAGAGCGCCAACAGGGGAGTCCGCTGACCCCGTTTAAGAGCCGAGTTTATCAAGACGTTATCCAAGCGATGCTCCCACACAGAGGCAGCATATGAGACTTGCGACACATATACCCCTCTGTACAGCAGGCGAATCGCCGGAGAGCGCAATCCCCACTCGGCAGTTGAGAGTCTTCTCAGTTTCTGAAACAGGGCCTGGGCCCTGTCGGAGGCGTTCTTGACGTGGGCTAGGAAAGAGGAAGATCTGTCCAAAATTACCCCTAAATACCTGGTGTTTTCTGCAAATCGGATGGGTGAGCCTCCCATTCTGATGAAGGGGTTCCTGCCTCGGCTGAGCATGCACTTCATAAGGAGGCCCACGGTCTTGTGGGGAACGAAGTTCAGTCTATTTTTCTGTCCCCATTCAAGGATCACTTGTAAAGAGAGTTATCATGTTTCCTGTGATCATGGCTTGATACCCGCGGAAGAAAAATACCACGCCGTTTGCTACAGTAATTTTTTAAAGCCAGTACCAGCTCTAATAAGAAAGCCTCGCCAAGATGGTCAAGTCACATAATCAATGAAAAAGATTTTTATCTATATAGAATATCATGAAAATTCCCAATTTATATTGTAAGAGCTTAAAGATATCCCTACGGAATATGTACCAAGTGATCAGAACCAGAACACCAAAGGACTGCCGTCATAATAGGAAAAGATATTGATTTGTTGATTGTTTTAAATATACCCCACTAAAAGTTTTGATAAATATCCCCGTTGTAAAGAAAACATTTTATTCTGATATGTGTTTAGTGGCTGTGACACGACTTCTGCTATTTCATAGGAAAGGAAAAAAATCTGTCTTCAAAACGTTAGAGAAACTACCAGATTTGGATAGACTGGCTCAAATATTTCATCAAGAAAACTGTCCTGTGCGAATATTATTCGAAAATAGATCACACACTTTTTTACCAGTATATAATGTTCCAAAATCTGAGAACAGTATCGATAAGTTAAGTCAAAAAAATTAAATAAACCTGTGCAGTTTTCAACTCTTCTACCAACGAGTGCAGCAGTTCACCAACATAACCACTACCAAATTTAAACTTGGTTAGGCAATGATTTAGAACCCTAGGGATGGGGTTGGGTGCTGCAAAATGAAGTCCATACATATTTGTAGAAATCATACATATTTGTAGTCCATTATTTTTGCATTTTTTTTTATTTCCACATGAGCTCCTTGTAGTACGGCGTCATTACTTCTCCAATATATTGTTTGTTGTTGTCCGGGCTGGTTAATAACATCCGTGGTTAGACCTCTACTAGAAGATAGTATCGATTCGATTTTGGTTTTATGGTTTATTTTAAATATTATTTTTGGTTGGTGGAATGGTCGACGATCTTGGATACGAAATTTGATTTTTCTGTATCTTCGGTTTGAACTCCGCATGCAGAAGTTATTTGTTGTATTATTTTTTTGTCATGTTGGGATTATGATGTTGTTTGCCTGAAATTTCGAGATAATTTTCCAGTGTGGCTTGTCCCATCTCTGATGTTGGCATCAGTACAGTTAAAATATGTAACAACGATAGTAGGGTTGGGTCTAGGAGACCCAAATTAAAAACTGGCTTTGATGTCAATATTTAAAAGAAATGTACTAACATATTGCAATAATTTGATTAAAAACTATTTTGTTTACGAGATTTTGGGTAAAATAAAACAACTTCATATAAAACAATCTTTTAATGAAATTTTTATAAAAGTATAGTAAAATTTTAACAAAATAGACAACCTCTATCTTAAAGTTATAAAATTTAAATAAAATATAATTTTTTTTTCTCAAAATGTGAACTAATATCATATATATGAATGAGATCCATAGTAGGATTACATACTCCACCAAAAGGTGGAGTATGTATATAATATACTCCACCTTTTGTCACATTATAAAATGTATTTATCTCAGATTTTTTTTGTCGCCGGTAGATGTATCAACACTGTCATCATGATGCAAGCTCGACATAAGTAAAACCACTTTTTTTCGGAATATAAGAAACGATCGTGATATCTTTCTGAAAACCAAAAGTCGACGAGTTTATTTCTTTTCCCCTTGCTTTCGTAAATTTTTCGGGTATTTGTCTTTTATTTTTGCGAACAGTGCCTACAGATGTCAGTTTGTGTTCTTGAAGCAAGTGGTTTACTAATTCATAGCTGGTGAACCAATTGTCGAATGTAATGTTTAGTTATTAATTGACGCGAAATTACGACGCGAAATGTATGGTTGGGCCATATTTACCTTTTTCGGGTTTAGCCACGTCTATCCACCGTCGCGGCCGCTACAACACTGAACAGCGATAGCCAGCGGGGAGGGGAGATTGTTAGCTCCAGCTACTGAGAAGTGTGGCAACGTTGCACAATAATTCTAAGAAATAAGCTAATTTTAAAATGGCGCGGGTCAAATTGACCCAACTGTACTGTCGCCGGGTTAACTACGGTGCTTTGAAATTCTATGTTTTTTTGTTCTATTTAGTTTTTTATTTCCGATAATTGTTTTTCTAATTGTGGGATTTTTTCTTTCGATTTTAATATCGTACCGTATTGTTCGCTGATAAATTGCATCGATTTTTTTATTGTCTGCACATTCCATTTCTATTTTGTTTAAAATTTCGGTTTTAAATTCATCGAATTTTTATCGATATAATTTAAAATATATTTCATAGTTTGCAGAATATGAGTATTCAGTCGGATTTCGTTATAGGCGGAGTGCTCTTACAAAAAGGAGGAGTGAAATTGGATTGTGATTGAACGGTTTTTTAGTGCCTTTCGCCCACTATGGTAGACTTCTCTCACTGTGTTATCTTTTAAGATGGTTGACTGGGAGAAGATATTTAGTGGATTACTGATAATCACTTTGAGGTTAAATGTTATTTTTTAAATTATAAAAAAGAATTAAACTTTAACCGGAGATTCCTGACATTATTTGGAGTAAAAAATGTAAATGAAATTTTGATCTCTGGTAACATTTATCATGTTTTTTTTTCTACAAAAACATAAAAAAATTGAGTTGGGCGGTTACTAGGATGAGTAAATTTTGAAAAAAATATTATGTAATTTATAAAAAAAACCGTCATCGGAAAAGTCACCGGAGTCCAAAATTTCATTTAAATTTTTTGGATCAAATAAAGTCAGTAATCACGAGTTAAAGTATGTCAAGTACGTCCCTTAAAACCGTATATATGTACCTTTATTAATATCGTCAGTGCCAAAGGAGCCAGTGAGCCGATGGCCTCCCCAATTGGGTTATGTTATGTGGCTGAACACAGTGGAGAGGGGTAGGAAATGGGGAAGAGGAAGATTGGGAAAGCACCTGGCTATTATGCAACTTTTCAATTCCGCATGGTGTTCTTACACCAGGGCGATGCAGAGAGTATCTTCCACTCCGGAACGTGCCGCGAATACACTACACATTATTTTTAAAAGATTAAGTTGTGAAATAACATAAATAAAATCAAATAAAATTTACTTATACATGCCGGGATATGAACCCATGACCCCCGGAGTGTCTTATCGAATTTGTCACATGGAAAAGTGTCAAAATCTTTGGTAAATTCGTTTGCTAAACTATGTAGACGACGAATGGGCTACTTTGCTACTTAATTACCTTATATTATACTCGTACGTAAAATAATATCAGACAAATTTTCACAGGGGTTTATTTGCGAATCGAGGAAGACATTTCTTGCGATCGGCATCACCATTGACGGCTTATGAATTATTTGAAGTTATAAACTCTCAGTAGTCAGTTCAGTACCGCTATAGACTTCAGCTTTGCTTCGGTGCCGGTAACTGGGAACCCGAGCTCCGGGCTCCGGGCGCAGTGGCGCTCGCACCAAAGTTTACGCTTTGAAATCTAATTGAACATTTTAGAAGCTGTATTACCATTTAAATAATATTATCTCGGGTCTGCGAGGATTCGCGGTGGGCGAAACGTAGAGGAACTGCGCCGACGATGGCTGAACAAGACGGGATGAATTATGCAGCCGCCCGCATCAAGGGGTGTCATGACGGAGGAATATATTTCACCCAGGAGAGATTCCGCAGTTCAACGCCGAGGAGATATTCACCGACTCCAACTCCTAAGAATACTCGCGTTTGTTTTTTTTAAAACAAGATGAAAGGGAAGATATTAAGATGAAAGAAAATATCTTCCAGTAATGTACCTAGTCAAGTTTTGAAGTTGTTCTTGTGAAATCGCGGTATGAAAAATATGTTGTAAGTAATAAATGCTTCAAAGAATCGCTTTGTGTTGTTAAAGCATGAAAGGATAAATAAAACGTTGAATAGGTATGTAGTTTTTATCTTTAAATATAAAAATGAATGTTTGTTTGTCCCGTATGCGTTCCTAAACCATTCACCCGATTGCAATGAAACTTTTGTGAATTGTACGTACTCCCTCGATGTTATATATATAATAAAGATAAGCTATATGCAATGGTGAGCTCTGGCGTTATGAAATTATTATGAAAAATTACAAAAGGTGGCGCGCAAGTTGTTTATGAAAAGTTGTAGGTATATTTGGAATGGGTTACCGGCAGGGAGGGAGGGGGGCATCCGGGAAGGGGGGAGAGGAATGAAGGATAGGGGACGAGGGAGGGGTAGAAAGAGAGAATGCAAAGGAAACGTAGTACTGGTAGAGGATAGCAGGGGGTAAATTTGGAAAATCCATACTTCTCACACGGACAACCGTATGTGTTGGCAACCGGCTGTAATCCATCGGAAAACCTTCAGATTTATTCTTATTTATTCTTCGTATATCCAAAAGCACTTCAATTAGCAAAATTAGAACACAAACATTTTATTTCTTTGGCTGGAATTACAACGCATGCCGGGTACTCGTTGGTATGGTATGATCTTTATTACTCTTATCATAATAGCTCAACGGTTGCGAACTCTAGTCATTTTAAGAGTACCTACTCGACACACTGAGCACACTTTTTCAATGTCTCCATACAAAAAAAAATTAAAAGGTAATTAAGTAGCAAAGTAGCCCATTCGTCGTCTACATAGTTTAGCAAACGAATTTACCAAAGATTTTGACACTTTTCCATGTGACAAATTCGATAAGACACTCCGGGGGTCATGGGTTCATATCCCGGCATGTATAAGTAAATTTTATTTGATTTTATTTATGTTATTTCACAACTTAATCTTTTAAAAATAATGTGTAGTGTATTCGCGGCACGTTCCGGAGTGGAAGATACTCTCTGCATCGCCCTGGTGTAAGAACACCATGCGGAATTGAAAAGTTGCATAATAGCCAGGTGCTTTCCCAATCTTCCTCTTCCCCATTTCCTACCCCTCTCCACTGTGTTCAGCCACATAACATAACCCAATTGGGGAGGCCATCGGCTCACTGGCTCCTTTGGCACTGACGATATTAATAAAGGTACATATATACGGTTTTAAGGGACGTACTTGACATACTTTAACTCGTGATTACTGACTTTATTTGATCCAAAAAATTTAAATGAAATTTTGGACTCCGGTGACTTTTCCGATGACGGTTTTTTTTATAAATTACATAATATTTTTTTCAAAATTTACTCATCCTAGTAACCGCCCAACTCAATTTTTTTATGTTTTTGTAGAAAAAAAAACATGATAAATGTTACCAGAGATCAAAATTTCATTTACATTTTTTACTCCAAATAATGTCAGGAATCTCCGGTTAAAGTTTAATTCTTTTTTATAATTTAAAAAATAACATTTAACCTCAAAGTGATTATCAGTAATCCACTAAATATCTTCTCCCAGTCAACCATCTTAAAAGATAACACAGTGAGAGAAGTCTACCATAGTGGGCGAAAGGCACTAAAAAACCGTTCAATCACAATCCAATTTCACTCCTCCTTTTTGTAAGAGCACTCCGCCTATAACGAAATCCGACTGAATACTCATATTCTGCAAACTATGAAATATATTTTAAATTATATCGATAAAAATTCGATGAATTTAAAACCGAAATTTTAAACAAAATAGAAATGGAATGTGCAGACAATAAAAAAATCGATGCAATTTATCAGCGAACAATACGGTACGATATTAAAATCGAAAGAAAAAATCCCACAATTAGAAAAACAATTATCGGAAATAAAAAACTAAATAGAACAAAAAAACATAGAATTTCAAAGCACCGTAGTTAACCCGGCGACAGTACAGTTGGGTCAATTTGACCCGCGCCATTTTAAAATTAGCTTATTTCTTAGAATTATTGTGCAACGTTGCCACACTTCTCAGTAGCTGGAGCTAACAATCTCCCCTCCCCGCTGGCTATCGCTGTTCAGTGTTGTAGCGGCCGCGACGGTGGATAGACGTGGCTAAACCCGAAAAAGGTAAATATGGCCCAACCATACATTTCGCGTCGTAATTTCGCGTCAATTAATAACTAAACATTACATTCGACAATTGGTTCACCAGCTATGAATTAGTAAACCACTTGCTTCAAGAACACAAACTGACATCTGTAGGCACTGTTCGCAAAAATAAAAGACAAATACCCGAAAAATTTACGAAAGCAAGGGGAAAAGAAATAAACTCGTCGACTTTTGGTTTTCAGAAAGATATCACGATCGTTTCTTATATTCCGAAAAAAAGTGGTTTTACTTATGTCGAGCTTGCATCATGATGACAGTGTTGATACATCTACCGGCGACAAAAAAAATCTGAGATAAATACATTTTATAATGTGACAAAAGGTGGAGTATATTATATACATACTCCACCTTTTGGTGGAGTATGTAATCCTACTATGGATCTCATTCATATATATGATATTAGTTCACATTTTGAGAAAAAAAAATTATATTTTATTTAAATTTTATAACTTTAAGATAGAGGTTGTCTATTTTGTTAAAATTTTACTATACTTTTATAAAAATTTCATTAAAAGATTGTTTTATATGAAGTTGTTTTATTTTACCCAAAATCTCGTAAACAAAATAGTTTTTAATCAAATTATTGCAATATGTTAGTACATTTCTTTTAAATATTGACATCAAAGCCAGTTTTTAATTTGGGTCTCCTAGACCCAACCCTACTATCGTTGTTACATATTTTAACTGTACTGATGCCAACATCAGAGATGGGACAAGCCACACTGGAAAATTATCTCGAAATTTCAGGCAAACAACATCATAATCCCAACATGACAAAAAAATAATACAACAAATAACTTCTGCATGCGGAGTTCAAACCGAAGATACAGAAAAATCAAATTTCGTATCCAAGATCGTCGACCATTCCACCAACCAAAAATAATATTTAAAATAAACCATAAAACCAAAATCGAATCGATACTATCTTCTAGTAGAGGTCTAACCACGGATGTTATTAACCAGCCCGGACAACAACAAACAATATATTGGAGAAGTAATGACGCCGTACTACAAGGAGCTCATGTGGAAATAAAAAAAAATGCAAAAATAATGGACTACAAATATGTATGATTTCTACAAATATGTATGGACTTCATTTTGCAGCACCCAACCCCATCCCTAGGGTTCTAAATCATTGCCTAACCAAGTTTAAATTTGGTAGTGGTTATGTTGGTGAACTGCTGCACTCGTTGGTAGAAGAGTTGAAAACTGCACAGGTTTATTTAATTTTTTTGACTTAACTTATCGATACTGTTCTCAGATTTTGGAACATTATATACTGGTAAAAAAGTGTGTGATCTATTTTCGAATAATATTCGCACAGGACAGTTTTCTTGATGAAATATTTGAGCCAGTCTATCCAAATCTGGTAGTTTCTCTAACGTTTTGAAGACAGATTTTTTTCCTTTCCTATGAAATAGCAGAAGTCGTGTCACAGCCACTAAACACATATCAGAATAAAATGTTTTCTTTACAACGGGGATATTTATCAAAACTTTTAGTGGGGTATATTTAAAACAATCAACAAATCAATATCTTTTCCTATTATGACGGCAGTCCTTTGGTGTTCTGGTTCTGATCACTTGGTACATATTCCGTAGGGATATCTTTAAGCTCTTACAATATAAATTGGGAATTTTCATGATATTCTATATAGATAAAAATCTTTTTCATTGATTATGTGACTTGACCATCTTGGCGAGGCTTTCTTATTAGAGCTGGTACTGGCTTTAAAAAATTACTGTAGCAAACGGCGTGGTATTTTTCTTCCGCGGGTATCAAGCCATGATCACAGGAAACATGATAACTCTCTTTACAAGTGATCCTTGAATGGGGACAGAAAAATAGACTGAACTTCGTTCCCCACAAGACCGTGGGCCTCCTTATGAAGTGCATGCTCAGCCGAGGCAGGAACCCCTTCATCAGAATGGGAGGCTCACCCATCCGATTTGCAGAAAACACCAGGTATTTAGGGGTAATTTTGGACAGATCTTCCTCTTTCCTAGCCCACGTCAAGAACGCCTCCGACAGGGCCCAGGCCCTGTTTCAGAAACTGAGAAGACTCTCAACTGCCGAGTGGGGATTGCGCTCTCCGGCGATTCGCCTGCTGTACAGAGGGGTATATGTGTCGCAAGTCTCATATGCTGCCTCTGTGTGGGAGCATCGCTTGGATAACGTCTTGATAAACTCGGCTCTTAAACGGGGTCAGCGGACTCCCCTGTTGGCGCTCTTGGGCGCTTATAGGACTGTGGCCTCAGATGCATTACCGGTTCTGGACGGCGTTCTGCCGATTGACCTTGAAATTAGGGAAATATTGACCATAAAGGAACTTATTAGAAGCAGTGCTACTATCCACCTGGTAGTCGATCTGACACCGGGAGGAGTAGTGGCTTGCTCAAAGCGATACGTGAGAGGACGCTGAGTGTATGGCAAGAGCGATGGGATAGGTCGACGAAGGGCAGATGGACTTTCTCCTTCTTTCATTCAGTTAAATTCAGAATGGAAGGGGCATACATTAAATTAGATCACTACATGACGCAGATGCTTTCTGGGCATGGGGAATTCAGGGGTTGGCTTCATAGCTTGACCCTCTCTCCTCACCCAAACTGCGCATGTGGTGATACTAACCAAGACGCCAAGCACATACTGTGGCACTGCGAGTTGATGAAGGAAGCATGAGAGGAAATGTTGGATGGCTTGCGCGGAATAACAAGACCAGCGTGGAATGCTGACCTTGTGTCGAACAAAGAGAATTTCGAATGCTTGAAAAAGTTTGTCAAGTCCTGGGTAGAGAGATGGCCTGTACTTAGAATCACCGACCTAGACTAAATTCATCTTTGTTTCAGGTGCTACACGTATTGCTCCCGTCTTCTTCGGTCCTCCTCTATTACTCTTTATTTAGTGAATATGCTTTGAACTATCTATAATATGACTTATGTGACCTATAAATTACTGATTACGTTTGACTATTTTTTTTTCTTCTCTGGTCTCTGCTAACAATGATCTATGTTTTTACCTCGACAGGTCATCTTGGTGAGCGATGGTAGTGATGACACTATCGCTTGATACATTATCACTCTGTACTGATTCTGTAATTATGTTTTACATGTATTATTATCTGTATCTGTATCTTATTATTTTCTACTTTTCTTGATTAGTTTTGGTTTCCATTCTTTGGTGGCACAACTGAACTGTGCATGTTATGTATCGTCGTTCTCCCATAGAAAAGGGGTGGGATAGACCCTGTCCATGCACATTGCCAGGCGAAACCATCCAAGCGTCCATTTCACAATTGTATCATCTACGCTTAAACCTGCCTTGCAAGAAAATTCCTTATCTCCAAAATGTTTAGCCGGCAGACATGGTTTTACCGTTGACGTGCCTCAGTTTACCGCAAATAAGTATTTAATTAAATTGATTTTTACTTATCTTCCACGGACGTTCCCAACTTTTTCTACCATTCATCATATAATAATTCTACATATATAATACGAATAATTTATTATAATATAATATATAATCTATTAACTTTATACTGATTTTCATTCAACTCCTTATCTCATTCCAGTATCGAGATAATGCACAACGATGAAACTTTCACACGTACATCCAAATTTATAATTATACCTAAGATTTTGAAGGTATTAAAAAAAACATTGAAAAAAGTGTTTTAGACAAACAAATAAACAAACATGCCAGCAAGCAAAATACATATATGTATACAAAGATATTTGGGTTATCGCCTTGCTTTTTTAATTGAACGTTTAAACTTCGTGTTGATATTTAAATACAAATGTTTAATAACGCACAGTGGAGGTTATCCACCACTTACCCGCCCTGGTATAATTAACTGATGGTTCTATTTTTTTTGTTAAATGAAGCTACATTTATTTATTTTGAACGAATCTAGACCTCCAGTGTCCCTGCATACGTTGTTAGAAAGCAGTATGCAAGTGCCTAACAGGAAAATAAAACATAATACAATAAATCAGGTTAGTAAAACAAGCAAAATAATATTTCACACTGCGATTTCGAGTAGCTGCCTTATTCCTCGCCCCCTACCGCTAGCCTACCCCGCGACAGCGATGCGGATGCACATTATAGAGTTTTGGCGCCAACCCGCTGCGTGATATCGGTATCATCATTAACTAATAAGTCAAATGGTTATAGGTAATTTTATAAGATAAAATAATTTAAAAAAAAACAAAAGTATTATCTTTATGTTCTTTTATTTTATGTTTCAACTGTCATAAGACTGACGAAGACTGATTTAGTCGTTAAATATTTAAGATTGTTGGGTTTAAATAAATATTGTTAAAATATCTCATAATTTTAATGCATCTAAAGATATTGTGTTATGTTTATAAAAAAGAATTGATTTTAGGAAAACCTATGTTTTATTGACAGAAAAAGATATCATTTTATAAACTTTCCAATGAAAAATAGCATGAACAGTAAATTATTGAAAAACTGGTATCGAAAACCCCGGTGCGTGAGACCGGGCTCACCAACGATGTAAGGCAAATTCACGTCACCAATGGCGGGTTAAATAGGTAACTATGGTAGATACCAAATTTGACTGACTGTTAATATATAAAAATTAATGTTTCTTTGTTTGTCCTTTATCGTTCTAAACTATTCTTCCAGTTAAACCTTGGAGATTTGATTTGCGCGTATCATCTCATCTACTTTTCATCAGGTTGCGATGAAATTTTGGTGAATTGTTGTGCGAAATAAGGGGGAAGGCAAGGAAGGTGGAAGAGAAACGCGGGAGAGAAAGAAGACGTGGGAGGGGAGGGGAAGCGGAGGGGGAACAGGAACGAATGCGAAAGCACACGCAGGGAGAAACTATTTATTCATTGAAGTGGCATTGCAACGCACGCCGGGAACTCGCTGGTATTTATTAATAAAAGCTTATATTTGTCTTTGATGTGCGTTAGTTAGTCCTGCGTGAAATCTGGTTCAATGAATTCAAATTTGATTTTAATTTAAGCGTCATTTTCAAAACTGGAACTGATATTTTGAAGAATCCTGGCAAGCGATAAACTACCGCTTAGCACAGCGATAAAGTAAATCTATTATTTATTAAACGGAACATTATTTTAATTCATACGATTTTTGATTCAACAATAGACAAGTATGCGCTTTTTCAAAATAAAGCTTAAATTAATGCCAACAATAAACATTTTTATCTGGCATATTCGGATATACTTACAAGTGGAAACATCTGGTACACAATACTTATTCTTGTTCTATGTCCTCCTCTGAAACTTATTGACTACATCGTTGTTTCTCTACATGGGAGTACAGGGAGGGTTGCAATCTATTAAAAAATAACCGACACACGTGCGATATTCTGGATATTAGTGTAAAAGCTTACCCATAGATGGAACTGAGCTGTCGATATTGCAGGGATCGAGTTTTTAATAAATACTGTAGGAGCCTCAAGGTCGGAGTCGAGAAAAGTTATTACCGCGTGCTAAATAAGATATCAGATCTCATTGTTAATCTTTCACAATAAAGTTAGAAGTGTTTTGCTGAATCCCAGACTTTTTATTTACAGAGAGTTTGTGAGACCAACCCGGAGTTCAACAGTAGGTGTACGAAAAATCGTTTTAATAAATATTAAGTTTCATTATAATCAAGTGTTTCATATACCTACTACAAAATAAATTATTAAATAAAGAAGTGTTAATTAATGTATTAATGTGGCGGTTTTATCACTTAAAAAAATTCTACACGTGGATCGACATTATTTGAAACACACGTAAGTAAATTTATATTCAAGTAATAGTATATGATTTCTGCATTTAGTTTGTAAGCCACCGTAGACGATAGGCCTTCTTAGCACGAGTAAGAAGTAGCAAACGGAATCAATGTTTTCAAAGCATCCGTTTCAAAGCTTTCGTATTCACAACGAAGTTGCAAGCGAAAACATGGAAACAAAGATTCTAGTTGTACGGTTTTATCAGCCGATATTTCAAATAGTTTGTTGAGTCTTTCAGTTTCAGCGCATTTTAGAGAAAGTTGACAGCAAATCAGATATTACATAATAATACAATAATAAGATATTTAATAATGCCAATTATGAACTTTCCACTGATGATAATGAATGATAAAGTGTGACATTGTAAGGGTTTCTTAATTGATTTTTTTTTAGTTACAATATATGAAAAAGGGGGGGGGGAGGAGGAACATAGAAATAGGATTAATAGGCAAAGGACGGGAATATATAGGAATTGAACGTTCGTTGCTTAGTGAGTTTTCGTTTTATGTCACGTAAAGTTGAGTTAAAAATGTCAACGTGGTAATAATTTAAGTTAAATGAGTGTGTGGATCTGTAGATAAATAAGTTCTGTTTCGAGTTGGTCTTGCAAAGAGGGAGATTAAAAGTAAGGGACTGTCTGCTGATGCGATTTGGAACATGGAAGTATAGGCGTTGAAGAAGATCAGGTCATTCGATTAAGTAATGTATAAAAATAATATTATCGAATCTGCTATATTTCTTTGATAAGTTAACGTCTGTATTTTGAATAACTTTGCAAAGTCTTCATAACTAACATGAGATCGAAAAGAGTGGAAATTAAAGTACCTTAAACATCTATTTTGAACGCTTTCAATTCTATTTTTGTGTAATGCATAGCCTGGGTTCCACACTTGAGATGCATATTCAAGAATACTACGAACGGTATTTAAAGGTTGAGAAAGAATGAACTAGATAATATAAACGTTTTCTCCATATTAATGTTGTTGAGTGTATTTGAACAATCTGCTGGCTTAAAATAAAAATTTTCTAATGATCGTAAGATGTATTAAGATTTTTTTCAACAAATATCAAGTAACCAAAAACCTGGGTAGGTTTGAAGAACATCATGGTAAAAAACCCTCCATTTTTTTCACTATTTAAACATTTCAAGTTAATTTATACAGGATATTAAGAACGTCCTTTTTAGATGCAATTTTTTTTTCTTTAGAGTCAACAAAAAATCTTCCACTTGTCAGCACAGGTTATTGAGCCAAGTAATCAACGAAGCTGTTACACCGTCCCTAACTGTCAAATACCTTTCGTTTTAGTAGAAAAATAAACATCTTTGGAGGCTGAAATTTCATTTAAATTTTTTACTCCAAATAATATCAGAAAGCACTGGTTAAAGTAAGTCAAGTACATAGAAATCCAAATTTAATATATCTCTGGTCAAGTACGACCCTTAACAGCCGTATCTCAAGATTATATGTATTGGATTATAAATAATTGGATTTATTATCATATTTGCATTCAGAAGGTATAGAAGCGCTTCAACAATGTTCAGAGAATTAGGACTCCATGGATTCGCCAGCCTGATGAGACACCGGGTCACTGGAGCCAGGATGCGGCTAATGGCCTCCGACAACACGTTGGTGACCGCAGCCTTCCAGCACCAAGCGCCACTCCTGAGAGCGATGGGCCCGAGCGCACTCAAGATCACGCCCTGCATAATAATTGATTATTTTTTTTTGTTATTATTAATTTTTATTATTGTTTTTTTTTTTTTCTATTAATGTTCTTATTTCTTTACTGTGTAAATATATACCTAAATATATGGGACGTGTGGGATTGCACTATCCTCCCCACATCCTGGAATAAAGATTATTATTACTATTATATATCATTGAAATTACGTAAGATTATAACCGATAGTCTTATTCTCTCTGTTTTGGGCCATGGAGACACGGTGTATGGTCCGGTCCCTCTTTATTGAAAAAAAAGTCCAAAATGCATGTGTCCGATATTGACATGTATGGTAGCATGTCTCTCCTTATCTTTATCGGCATCGGATCCTAAATATGTGGAGCAGAAGGCAGTTACATAAAATGCCTCAAATATACAAAGAATTCGAAGGTTCCAGCCTATCTGTTTGACAGACTGCAGTAATCCCGTGACTCTTGTGCACACAGTACACGCCAAATAGACCATTTACTCGTCCTCCCCAGACATAAAACTGCTGTATTTGAGGATAATTTCAGCTTTCCATTTTCAAAATATTTTGATTTTCAAAAAAATGTTAAAAATGATATACCTACCAGATTTAAAATTTTTCAAATAAATTTAAATTACTTACCGTTATTGGTACCTGTTCGGATATTTTACATCAGAATAGTTTGATGAGCTCAGTGGGTAGGTACTGAAAGTATGAACTATTTTTATAAAAATATTTAATTCATAGAACCTTAGAGTATCCAAGAGGGATATCAAATTACGCGTCTCGACCTGCAAATTCCGAAGAGCTGCGCGAAAAAATTGAGCGGTCAACTCATTGGCCCCTTTTTGAGAAAAGACTATTGGTTTTTCTAAATTAAATTAAATGATATACGTTCACCTCGCTTAATCCACATTCAAACATTAACTTTTCTTCATATATTTAATTAAACACCCGCTCCTCGCTTCATCCACGTTCACACGTCAAATCGCATAGTGTTTTAACCCGTTAGTTGCCTCTGCAACGGGCAAAACCTAGTTATTATTATTACTCGGACGGAGCCGCCCCCGCATCAGCAGTTAAAGGTTGTGTTTGTTTGTGGAAGGCTGCGGTCACCAACGTGTTGTCGGAGGCCATTAGCCGCATCCTGGCTCCAGTGACCCGGTGTCTCATCAGGCTGGCGAATCCATGGAGTCCTAATTCTCTGAACATTGTTGAAGCGCTTCTATACCTTCTGAATGCAAATATGATAATAAATCCAATTATTTATAATCCAATACATATAATCTTGAGATACGGCTGTTAAGGGTCGTACTTGACCAGAGATATATTAAATTTGGATTTCTATGTACTTGACTTACTTTAACCAGTGCTTTCTGATATTATTTGGAGTAAAAAATTTAAATGAAATTTCAGCCTCCAAAGATGTTTATTTTTCTACTAAAACGAAAGGTATTTGACAGTTAGGGACGGTGTAACAGCTTCGTTGATTACTTGGCTCAATAACCTGTGCTGACAAGTGGAAGATTTTTTGTTGACTCTAAAGAAAAAAAAAATTGCATCTAAAAAGGACGTTCTTAATATCCTGTATAAATTAACTTGAAATGTTTAAATAGTGAAAAAAATGGAGGGTTTTTTACCATGATGTTCTTCAAACCTACCCAGGTTTTTGGTTACTTGATATTTGTTGAAAAAAATCTTAATACATCTTACGATCATTAGAAAATTTTTATTTTAAGCCAGCAGATTGTTCAAATACACTCAACAACATTAATATGGAGAAAACGTTTATATTATCTAGTTCATTCTTTCTCAACCTTTAAATACCGTTCGTAGTATTCTTGAATATGCATCTCAAGTGTGGAACCCAGGCTATGCATTACACAAAAATAGAATTGAAAGCGTTCAAAATAGATGTTTAAGGTACTTTAATTTCCACTCTTTTCGATCTCATGTTAGTTATGAAGACTTTGCAAAGTTATTCAAAATACAGACGTTAACTTATCAAAGAAATATAGCAGATTCGATAATATTATTTTTATACATTACTTAATCGAATGACCTGATCTTCTTCAACGCCTATACTTCCATGTTCCAAATCGCATCAGCAGACAGTCCCTTACTTTTAATCTCCCTCTTTGCAAGACCAACTCGAAACAGAACTTATTTATCTACAGATCCACACACTCATTTAACTTAAATTATTACCACGTTGACATTTTTAACTCAACTTTACGTGACATAAAACGAAAACTCACTAAGCAACGAACGTTCAATTCCTATATATTCCCGTCCTTTGCCTATTAATCCTATTTCTATGTTCCTCCTCCCCCCCCCCTTTTTCATATATTGTAACTAAAAAAAAATCAATTAAGAAACCCTTACAATGTCACACTTTATCATTCATTATCATCAGTGGAAAGTTCATAATTGGCATTATTAAATATCTTATTATTGTATTATTATGTAATATCTGATTTGCTGTCAACTTTCTCTAAAATGCGCTGAAACTGAAAGACTCAACAAACTATTTGAAATATCGGCTGATAAAACCGTACAACTAGAATCTTTGTTTCCATGTTTTCGCTTGCAACTTCGTTGTGAATACGAAAGCTTTGAAACGGATGCTTTGAAAACATTGATTCCGTTTGCTACTTCTTACTCGTGCTAAGAAGGCCTATCGTCTACGGTGGCTTACAAACTAAATGCAGAAATCATATACTATTACTTGAATATAAATTTACTTACGTGTGTTTCAAATAATGTCGATCCACGTGTAGAATTTTTTTAAGTGATAAAACCGCCACATTAATACATTAATTAACACTTCTTTATTTAATAATTTATTTTGTAGTAGGTATATGAAACACTTGATTATAATGAAACTTAATATTTATTAAAACGATTTTTCGTACACCTACTGTTGAACTCCGGGTTGGTCTCACAAACTCTCTGTAAATAAAAAGTCTGGGATTCAGCAAAACACTTCTAACTTTATTGTGAAAGATTAACAATGAGATCTGATATCTTATTTAGCACGCGGTAATAACTTTTCTCGACTCCGACCTTGAGGCTCCTACAGTATTTATTAAAAACTCGATCCCTGCAATATCGACAGCTCAGTTCCATCTATGGGTAAGCTTTTACACTAATATCCAGAATATCGCACGTGTGTCGGTTATTTTTTAATAGATTGCAACCCTCCCTGTACTCCCATGTAGAGAAACAACGATGTAGTCAATAAGTTTCAGAGGAGGACATAGAACAAGAATAAGTATTGTGTACCAGATGTTTCCACTTGTAAGTATATCCGAATATGCCAGATAAAAATGTTTATTGTTGGCATTAATTTAAGCTTTATTTTGAAAAAGCGCATACTTGTCTATTGTTGAATCAAAAATCGTATGAATTAAAATAATGTTCCGTTTAATAAATAATAGATTTACTTTATCGCTGTGCTAAGCGGTAGTTTATCGCTTGCCAGGATTCTTCAAAATATCAGTTCCAGTTTTGAAAATGACGCTTAAATTAAAATCAAATTTGAATTCATTGAACCAGATTTCACGCAGGACTAACTAACGCACATCAAAGACAAATATAAGCTTTTATTAATAAATACCAGCGAGTTCCCGGCGTGCGTTGCAATGCCACTTCAATGAATAAATAGTTTCTCCCTGCGTGTGCTTTCGCATTCGTTCCTGTTCCCCCTCCGCTTCCCCTCCCCTCCCACGTCTTCTTTCTCTCCCGCGTTTCTCTTCCACCTTCCTTGCCTTCCCCCTTATTTTGCACAACAATTCACCAAAATTTCATCGCAACCTGATGAAAAGTAGATGAGATGATACGCGCAAATCAAATCTCCAAGGTTTAACTGGAAGAATAGTTTAGAACGATAAAGGACAAACAAAGAAACATTAATTTTTATATATTAACAGTCAGTCAAATTTGGTATCTACCATAGTTACCTATTTAACCCGCCATTGGTGACGTGAATTTGCCTTACATCGTTGGTGAGCCCGGTCTCACGCACCGGGGTTTTCGATACCAGTTTTTCAATAATTTACTGTTCATGCTATTTTTCATTGGAAAGTTTATAAAATGATATCTTTTTCTGTCAATAAAACATAGGTTTTCCTTAAATCAATTCTTTTTTATAAACATAACACAATATCTTTAGATGCATTAAAATTATGAGATATTTTAACAATATTTATTTAAACCCAACAATCTTAAATATTTAACGACTAAATCAGTCTTCGTCAGTCTTATGACAGTTGAAACATAAAATAAAAGAACATAAAGATAATACTTTTGTTTTTTTTTAAATTATTTTATCTTATAAAATTACCTATAACCATTTGACTTATTAGTTAATGATGATACCGATATCACGCAGCGGGTTGGCGCCAAAACTCTATAATGTGCATCCGCATCGCTGTCGCGGGGTAGGCTAGCGGTAGGGGGCGAGGAATAAGGCAGCTACTCGAAATCGCAGTGTGATTCGATGAATGGTAAAAAAAAATATTACCCTTTTTCGAATTACCCAGTCTCACAGACATATACATCACCAATGGCGAGTTAACATACCGATAATTCTTGATTAGATTTAAAAAAATCGATTTGGGTGAGTACTTCAATTAAATTCATTAATTTAAAGAGCTTAATAAAAAAAATTTGATTTATAACAATCGATGGTTTGCAAAATGTCATTCTCAGAGTATGACATGGTTGACAATTTCTTAAGAGTTTTTTAAAAGTTAAAAAACTTTTCGGATGTATTGTCATATTGTGAGATACGATTTTAGATTTTCACGGTCAAAAATATTTTTGTTATTAGTTTTTGGGGTATTATGCCGTGTTGCGCTACCTTCTTCTTTAGCCAACTTTTCGGACAGCGTTGCAGTGTCCATCATCAGGGCAGATGTGTGGCAGATGATGGACACTGCAACTAATAACAAAAATGTCATGTTGTGGTTGTAATAATCGAGAAACCTTTGTGAGGGTGAAAATAAGATATTTTGAAAGTTTTCTATGCTTAATATACATAGCAATACATAAGAGACAAACAAATAAACAAACATGCCAGCAAGCAAAATACATATATGTATACAAAGATATTTGGGTTATCGCCTTGCTTTTTTAATTGAACGTTTAAACTTCGTGTTGATATTTAAATACAAATGTTTAATAACGCACAGTGGAGGTTATCCACCACTTACCCGCCCTGGTATAATTAACTGATGGTTCTATTTTTTTTGTTAAATGAAGCTACATTTATTTATTTTGAACGAATCTAGACCTCCAGTGTCCCTGCATACGTTGTTAGAAAGCAGTATGCAAGTGCCTAACAGGAAAATAAAACATAATACAATAAATCAGGTTAGTAAAACAAGCAAAATAATATTTAAAGCAAAACAAAACTCATTCAAGAAGCTCATGAGGCAGCATTGCATTATGTGAAAAACCCTGGAAGCACCTGTACAAATAGATAGAGAACATACGATAAACAATTAAGTCTCAAATCATTTGGCAAGTACCGATAAAAAATGCAAATTGCATTCAGCATGATATAAACCACATCCAGCATCCGTATCCCTTAGCCAACCCCCCACTGAAGCCTCAAAGGAAGTTAGTTGAATAATAGAGGTAAAATACCTGAAGACTTAAAGAAAAATTCAGCGTCGAGTGATCGGAGGCGGGACAAAGGAAAGTTAAGGCCGTTTAAGCAAGCTTCAAGCCTCCACATATTATTAGAGGTGGCGCAAATAAATTTGAGATGGATCTGCAAGAAAAACATATGTAACTAAACATGCAGGAGGGACGAGGTCCAGTACACCCCCATATGGGGATTAATAAAAAAAAAGTTTGATTTCAGTTCATTCAATACATAATGAATAACAGAATAAAATACAAAAGAGAATGAACATGACATAAATAGAAAGGTTACATTATTATCATTATCAAAACAATTCGCAAAGCAAATCTGTAAATTATGAAAATAAAGTTAACACAATAAATATAAATAAAATATTTCATAATATACAATTAACACAAAAGACACAATAGACACAAAACAAATAATCACAAAACAAATTTATAATAAACACAAATATAATCAATAAACAAAAATAATAGCGCACAGTTTTTTTCTTCACATTGTAGATATTATATTCTTTAGTCTATGTTGGAGACACATTGTACATGGTATTACATAGCTTTGACCCAAAGCCGTCGATTGCTTTTGAACAATTAAACGCCAAAGCCCCGAACGTCATTATGAGCCAGCTAACTAAGGTGTTTACTTAATACTGCGCCCGTGCTCTCAAATGCCCAGCTATTGCAGCGTGTAATGTATGTTAGTTTGGAAACCTCCGTTTTGTTTAGTATTTTAGGAGGCCAATTAATTAAGTCGTAATACATAGTATAATTATGATTAATTTTCTAAAAATTTGTTGGTTTTAAGTTTCCTAGTAAATGACACAATAAAATTCAAGTAACAAATGTAGATGGAAAGTTAAACTCACAAAACAAAATGTCTAGACATTGTTACGTCCAAGAAATACAAAAAAATAAAGAGATATCTGTTTTAAGCCAAACAGTTGCTTCAAAAAACACATTTCCATATTATAAATCTTATTTACCATATTATAAAATGTTATTCCTTCCTGTAAGTCTTTTAAAAACTATCAAAGTCCTATGAAATAGCTATAAAACTTTGTAAAGAAACACATAATATATGAAAAAAGCTATGGTAACTGAGCAATTACCCGGGAAATGTTGTATTCTACAAAAATATCCAAATTGACGTTTTCATGAAAAAAAAAATCTCATCGTTGTGTGTGCGATGGGTTTTTGGCAAAGAAAACAAATTTCCAATTTTTATAAAATTTCCGTTTGCAAGCAAAATAAAGTTTTAGTACCAAATTAAGCTGGTGTTTTTCAGAGTTAGGATATTGTCTTATGCTACGTTTTCCAAGCAAGGGTTCATTTTGAGAAATTTAACAGACTACATCCGCATCGAGGATCAGGCTACAACTAAGCCGTGGGAAACGCAAACATATTTTTTTTGGTTAGTAAAAACAATATTAATTGTAAAACACTTTTTTCAATGTTTTTTTTAATACCTTCAAAATCTTAGGTATAATTATAAATTTGGATGTACGTGTGAAAGTTTCATCGTTGTGCATTATCTCGATACTGGAATGAGATAAGGAGTTGAATGAAAATCAGTATAAAGTTAATAGATTATATATTATATTATAATAAATTATTCGTATTATATATGTAGAATTATTATATGATGAATGGTAGAAAAAGTTGGGAACGTCCGTGGAAGATAAGTAAAAATCAATTTAATTAAATACTTATTTGCGGTAAACTGAGGCACGTCAACGGTAAAACCATGTCTGCCGGCTAAACATTTTGGAGATAAGGAATTTTCTTGCAAGGCAGGTTTAAGCGTAGATGATACAATTGTGAAATGGACGCTTGGATGGTTTGGGCAGGCAAAGTGGATAAACGAAGAAAAAATATTATATGAAGTGGAAGTGATTGGTGGAAATGTAGTGAACGTCCGAGGAATGCATGACACAATCAAGTGAATCAAATACTTAAGTCCGGTCATAATTAATCGTAAGCCACACCAACAGAAAGGTGAGTATGGGACGAGATATGAATGTGAAAGAAGCTAGGAATATTTCCAATAAAGTATTGTGTTTCTATCTATGCTCTTTGCCTACCCCGAGAAACGGGCGTACCGTTGGTTCGGTTTTTTTTTTAAATTGGAATGTTTTTCACTGAACTACGCATTGCGCTTACGCTTGCACGGTTGTATGTATTTACCTCCCAGTGTTGTATATCTTTGCCTTTTTTAAATTTCCATATTTTTAATTTATTTAGTCATTGATATTTTTACTGAACAAAAAATAACAAAATAGACAAATTCGAGGATCGGGCGAAGCTTGTTTGTAAAACGAGTAATGTAAAATTTGGAGTTCTATTTTATTTTCACTTTCAGAAAATCCTGCCAACATTTTAGGTGCATTTGCAGGTTGAGATGCGCAAAATCAGAAGCTTATGCATGCTTCTCTGCATTCTCGTAAAATTATGTACAATGAACCCTCCACATACTTATTGATAGTCGAACCGTCGCGCAACGCGTCGTGTTTCGCGGGCCCGTGTAATTTCCCATTCTCGGCGCAGTGCATTTCATATGATGATTAACATGCAAATTGTCGCCGCTAAACTAGGAGCCTTTGATGAGCTCCCGCAGCGGGAAGCCGGTATGATAGAAATTCGATTACGAATAATGCAAGAATTTAAATAAAAGAAATATGGGGGCACAGCGGTTGCAGCGCAAACGGTGTTAGTTAATGACAACTAATCGGCACTTGAGTCCGAAAATTGGAAAATTGCCAAAGGAATATACTAGCCAATCATACATTTTTAGAATTATTCAATTTTTCAAGATAATATTAATAAATTGTTAATTGGGTGAAATGAAAATACTTTTTTATTAAGCGAGGGAATTAATTGTGGGATTTTCATGACCAGCTAGGCTGACGTAGAATTTTTCCGCTGGTGAAATAATTAAATCCTTTATCACAGGAATGTTTGTGTCGTTATGAAGAGTGTGAACCCTGATCCACTTGGATGCATTCAATGGAAGTCGAATGGCTTTGTGTTGCAGGGTTTGTAGTTTGTTTATGTATATGTGTGTGAGCTACATGACCCCAAATAAATGCAGCATATGTGAAGCCCGGTCTAACGGTCGTCTTGAAGATGAGAAGTTTATTTTCTGCTGATAAATCGACTTCTACCTAGCATGTGGTGGAGTGCAACTATTGACTTATTTGCTGGTTTTATTTTATCATTAATATATTCTTGCAACGTAAATCTCGAGTCAAGAGTGATTCATAGGTATTTGATTGATTTTTCCCTTGGCACTTTCTTCCCAAAGATTATTGAAGTAAAATTTAGTAAGTAAGTTGGTGAATGCGTGACGAGAGCGTTTTTAAAAGTGTGATCGGGCGAGGCGAACGATCGGGCGAGGTGAACGGAAGTTGAGAGGGAGATATAAGTTAGTGAAGTTGTACATCAATGGTGTGGTCTAAAACACACTCGTTTTTTTTATATTCGGGGGGCTGTTTGAACCTTCTTCTTGTAAATACTGTGGCAGTACTTTTGATGGGGGTTTATTGAAATTCGAAATTTTTTGCAGTAGTCTTCGACTAGAGTGTACATACGTAACGTTAGTACGCGGCATGTAGCAGTGGTCGCGCAAGTCGAACTTGAAATGATATTGGAGTTGTCGGCGAATTGAATTATGTTTACGTTATGGTTAACTGGGTTGAGAATATCACTAGTATATAGTTTAAAGAGTTTAGGTTACAATTGTCCGTCTTTGGGACGCAGGTTCTTAGTAAACGTTCTGTGGAGAAAATCTTGTCTAGTTTAACTCTAAAGGTGCGATCAGTAAGATAGCTGCGGACGATTGTGATAAATGATATTGGAAAGCCCAGGAGGAATATCTTATAAGGAGGCCATTATACCATACTTTGTCAAAATCTTTGCTTACGCCAATCGCAAGGATTATCGTGTATTTGGGAAATTTAAATAAAACAGTGATTTCACATTAAACTTCACCTTACAACGCTAGCATCTATTACAAACGTAAGTGCTGCCATCTATGATTTAAAAAAAATAACTGTTTGTTGAATTTGTTATAAACGATTTTGGTAGTGCAGGATACGTTATGTGTAGGAATAATTTTACACTTTGATATCTGATTTGGTTGAAAATTGATATCGTTGGAGGCTACATAGATAATCAAAAAAAAAAATATTTTACGGAATCCTCGTTTATGATAGGACACATTTATTTTCATAACTCTACCTTTTATATGGTGATGACCAATTTGATTACACAGTATTTTATTAAATTAGGTAAAAAGAATTATAAATGGTTGAATTGAATGAAATGTGAGTTTTACGCAATCACTCCACAAAGTGATTATATCTGACGACATATTTTCTGGGACGCTAGTCGCATTTGATGTAGGTATATCATTAGAAAAATATGTAATTCAATTAAGTCTCGTCAGGAAAGATATCTCGATTATCTTTTTCTATCACCAAATCACAATCTAATTATCACTTGTTACGTAGGTGTTTAAATATTAAATATTTTAAACAAGAAAACTATCAAAATTGTCTATTATGCATTAATTCAGTCTTTATTACAGTACGGCATTATTGGGTGGGGAGGGGCCTTTAAGGCTTCCTTACAGCCCATAATTATAATTCAAAGAATAATTATAAAACCCATTCTTAGGAAACCATACGACTACCCTACTATACAGATATTTCGGGAATTTAATGTACCATCTATTACAGAATTGTATAAGAGAAACGCCTTATGCCAAATTTATAAAGAATATTTTATTCAAAAAGTTCACCCCTCAGATAGCATAAGCAATAGATTTAAAACTAATGGCTTAATAGCCATCCCTATGCTTAGAACGACCACGGCTCAGCACCACTATTTGTATTTTGGTGTAAGATGGTACAATATATTATTATCCAATAACAAAATTGATATAACAGATACACTGAAATATGAATTATTCAAAAAACAAATTAAGTCCCTTAAATTGGATAATGACATATTGTACCCTTAATGTTTACCCTTTATGTAATTAATTAATTTACCCTTACTTAAACAGCAATATTTAATATTAAAAAAAATTGTATTGATATTGTCTAAATTGTCTAAATTGTGTACCTACCTAAGATATTTATTTCATTAGTTCTTTGAAAATTGTTTACATAATGAACATTATTATAATTTTTTTTTGCATGTAAAATACTCCTCCCATAAACACGAACTCCTAGAGCTCAACTTATGGAGTAGTAGAATAAAACATGAATTATTTTGTAATCTTGCATATATTATCATTGTAATGTATAAACAAAAATCTTGAAATAAATAAATAAATAAAAAAATAAAAAAAAATATTAAACAGATATGCAGAATTGCAATATCAAGATTGCACCAAATCAGTTATCATGATACCATTTATTTATGCCAGCGATTTTCGGCGTATTATGGCAATTTTGGAAAAAGTCGTGAACGATTGTTGCCTAAATATACATAATTTACCCGTCTTTTGTAAACCTTATTTTTTATTAAATTTTAACGTGAATTAAAATATAATTACCTTTTCAAAAAAAATGTCAACAATTCTTGCGAAATTGGCTGTCTGTGAAAAAACGATTTACTGAACTACCTACGTAAAGCAAGACTCGGAATTATTATTATTGATAATTGGAGACAGCGAATTTATCTTTCTAAAGTATAATCAGTTATCTGTGGTAAATAAAGTATTAAATATTCTAAACTAGTTCATTCAATTTTAACAATCCGCAAAACGAAATAAAAATATAAAAAAATCCGTACAAATCTTTCGAATAGCTGTTAATTATTAAAAATGAGTTTTGCTAATATGCATTCGTATTTGCGATTATCAAATAATTGATGATTTACCAGTCAGTGGCCGAGTTGGAATCGCGTTTGGTTCCCACCCGGGCGTCGCGTGTTCAATTCCTCGGCTGGCTAAGTCCTCCACCACGACACGAGCAACATTTTCCGCTTACTGTGGCCGCTTATATCGTCAGGTTATTCTTAACGCGGGAACGTTTATCCTTCTTTTTAAAAAAAATTAGGTCATACAAAACATACAGAAATAGAAAATATTAAATGTTGGCCGGAATAAATAGCACTCACGACGATTTAAAAAGAACTTAAATTTTCATATTAAAATTATTAAATGGAATTTTTAAGGAACACTCTGAGCACACGCGTGTTTAAAGTTTACGATTTTCAATATGTTTTTATAAATTCTAGAAGTATGTATGTGATAGGTATATGGTAGAATTACGGGATTCATTGGCTTTTGGCTATATATTGGTATAATAATTTTATATGTTTCCATACTCAAATTTGGAGATTTGTTGTTTTTTTTATTCGGGGAAAAAATTAGAAAGCACGGACACTAGACCCGTTATATTTAATTCTTATTTTATTTTTTTAAATAGGCAATTAACCTAAACGAATGCATTTATTATTGACGCGATCGCTCGAGTGGGTATAAGAATAAAATTATTTGTTAAAAGTTAATATCACGCTTTCACGCTAGTAAGTAGAAGTATTTTGGTTGATTGTAAGTAAGTAGAAGTATTCGCATTCGTGCACCTCCATATCCAGACAATTTATAAATATGTTTTGTCATTACCGCACTACAGTCCCCGAAGCGGGTGTGACTATAGCATCCTAATTTTGGAAAGAGGATAAGAAACATCATGTAGAGGTTGGTAACTTACCAATGGTAAGTGCCTGCTATTCAGATCTTATCGGAAACGTTGTCTTTCATCTGAATGGTGGTTTTTCGTCTGAATGGTAGTATTTCATCTTAAGCAGTCTTTTACGTGAATGATGGTCTTTCATTTGAATGGTGATCTTTCATCTACAAGGTGGTCTTTCATCTTAATGGCGGTCTTTCAACTGAATTGTGGATTTTCATATGATTGGTGGTTTATGGTGGTCCTTCATCTGAACGGTGGTTTTTCATCTGCATTGCGATTTTTCATCTTAATGGCGGTCTTTGGTCTGAGTGGTCCTTTGTGATTAAAAGAGTAAGTTTACACTTTATTATGAAGAACAAATCAATTGCATTTAAAGAAAAATGTTTTCAACTAAGCATGTTTTGGAAAAAGCGACACGATCCCTCAGTAATTTTCTCAGATCAAAATATTTCCGCTTTATAATAAAATCCAAATAAATGGAAAACTGTTTTTGAAAGTTTACAAATTTAATGTCATGATTAAAAATTAAAGTACATTTTTTTAAATTAAATTTTTTAAAACATACGTAAAAAAATATTTAGAAAACTAGAACTTACGTATACACTTTGTCTATCTATAAACGTTATTAAATTCTCTCATTTTTTTGGTTTCATAAGAAAATAATGAATTATTTGTTTTAAAATATTAATCATTTTTATCAATCTACTACCGGAAACTTTGGATTAGAGTTTTAAATTACAGTTTTAAATATAATGTTGGAATTCACTCTTTCTAACACCGTTTAGATCATAATTATCACCATGAGAGATAAAACGATTTATATGAGACCTATGTGAGCAGGGACAAATTTGGTCTCCTGTGATTAAACGGGATAAATTTGTATTCATTTACCAGTGTTGTGATTTAAACCCGTGGCCTTTCTTTTGGTCGATACCGTTATATTCTAGCGCCATTTAATAATATTTTACTCCAACAGCACTGTTCTTTAATGGTCAAACCAATACATTTCATGCATTTAAGTTCTTCATTACGATAATGTGTATAAACTTATGCTCTACTCACCTTATAAAAATTCACAATAATGTTTACATGGGATAAAACTAATTAAGAGTTTTGTTTTCATATTGTTCATTTATCAAATAACGCATCATAATGTCTGTTAAAGATTTTCCAATGGGTTTTGTTTTTTGAGAGGTCAGATAAAATCAAATATTAACAGCGGTAGTCAAAAGACACCGATGGATATGTCATTTTTTTCAGGGTCCAATTGATATAGGTAGGTATTGGGAAATTCGTTTAAACACAAACAGCCTTCAGGGATCTCATTTTTACTGCATCCGGTCAACGTTAATCCATCCTCCGTAAATTGCATGCCTCACGGCCATAAATCAACAATAATATCAGAACTCCGTTTGAAACTGTTAGCCTCGCTTCCAATGAAATCGACAAAACTCAAATTTATATCTGCGAAATGCAGCCTGTGTTTTCAGAAACCCGTATTGAAACAATATATTATTCTCTGTAATATTAATAAAATGCACGTGCAGGAACAAAAATGTTCAGCTCTTCACATTTATGTAATTTAAATAAAATATTTATTGCTTCTTCACAATTTAAATACATTTTTAGCATGTAATTATTAACCCCACCAGGGTTCGCCTGTTTCGGGGTTAATAGTTTCATAATTTATTAAAAGTAACACACATCTATCTATCTCTATCTCTATACAAATAAAAATGAATCGCCGAAATGTATGTATGCGCATAATTTCTGAATGACTGCACTAAATTAGATAATTCTTTTATTTATGTGTTCGTTATTGTCAGGACAAGGTTTGTATAAAACTACTGGTGAGCTGTGAGTGAAATGTGTATAAGAAATGCATTAGGTGACACGCGAGCTGTTTGAAATCAGAAAGTTCCGGAAATAAATGTACAAATTGCTGGTAAGGGGAGAGTGGAGGGGAACCTTGGAGGGGAACCTTGGAGGGGAGATGGGAACTTGAAAGGGGAAGGGGACGTGGGAGAGGCAGGAGAGGCGGTAAAATAACGGGACGAATGGGAAAGGACACGCAGGGAGAAACAATTTATTTATTAAATGGCATAGCAACGCATGCCGGGTACCAGCTAGTAAATTATAAAGAGAGTACATAAGTTAGCTTAAGTACAGCATAATTTAGTTTTCATTCCATTGAAGAGTCATTTAGGTGTCATTATTTAAATTAAAAATTTTAACCTCACGTACACATTTTATAAAGTGCATAATAATATAAGTATCGAAAGACAATATTTTAACAATATTAAAAATAGTTGAAATTGGTTATTTTTAATTTATTTTTTGCAAGCGTATCATCTTTAATATTTAAACTGGTATTTTCCTAATCGGCATCCATTTTGAATGCTGCAAATATGCGAATAATTTAGAAAATTAATATATGTAATAGTAAGTTTATTAAGTAGAAAATAATGAATATTATATTCGCGGCACCTTCTAGAGTAGAAATACTCTCAGTATCGCCACGGTTTCACAATGATCATCATTCAGAATGGAAAAATTGTTAAAAATGGCATTAGCAGTGTTTGGTGACCAGATCCTAAAACAGCCGGATACTCAAACTTGCTCGAACCCACATCGCTCCATTCCCCACCCTATAAGCCTCGTAAAGGTACTCTGCTTGGGTATGCAATTATCTCACTGGCTGCTGTCGCTGGAGAGAAGCTCGGACGATAGTGCGGTATTTACTTTAAAAAATATAAAACTACATCAACAAAATTATTCTACATCATAGCAATACAGGAATAGAAATTTTGTATAGCACACCTTATTTCACATTAATAGATACGTCATACAAATCACAGCCAATTAGTTTTCATTCCCCGTTAGCGACTGTGACGTATGACTAAAAGGCACGAAAGCAAGAGCTTTTAAACCTTGGAAAGCTCCGGATGGACGGATATTTGAACTTCATTAGTCAGGCTTTGTGCAAGCGCGACATCCCTTACTGCCCTTTGCTTACCGCCCCTTGAGTTCACAATTGCAGAGGATGCTGTTTATATTTGAATTTTTATGACCCACGCAGTTAAAAAAGATAGTCACTTATCTTATATATTTACTTCACGACAATGGGAAGTCCAAATATAGATGATCAGTAATAAATATTGATAAACATACTGTTGATCGGTGTTCATGTTAAACGTTTGCCATGGAACTAGCAACCAAGTAGAAGTTTTTCTTTTCTTTTTTATGGCGATCAAGAAAATCCCTTCGTTGTTTATTTTAGACATATTATGTTATATACTCTACGTCAATGTGTACGTTATTGGATTCTTTGCCTAATTCAAAGTCCTGGAATTAACCATAAGGTGCGAAAGTGAAATTATTTTGTACCTGTCAGAAAATTTCTATTTTCACGGAGGCATATGTGAAAACAGAAATGTCATTTTAAACCTTGCTTCTAGTTCTGTCAAGAACCGAATGACTGTATTAAAAATGTCCTTTAATAAGAACAAATTTAAAACGAGTTCGGTTAACAATTTATGCAAATTTCACGCTTTAGGGAATTTAATTATTTTTTGTTTTGTTTTTTATAAAACTTACAAACATAATTCTTAACTTTAAAAGACAGTTAACTGTTTATCTGTTTTCGTTTAAGTATTCAAAGGTATGATTTTTTTGCGAGCTCAGGCGAATACAAAATCAAAAGTGCGAAAATCTCCAGTGACCAATGCATCTTTTTTATAATGTCAAGTAAGACGAGTCAAATATATTCCTCAGACCATTGTAACACATCCTTGGGAGTAATTTCGTCATTGCCTGTGTTTACATCGGATTGTGTACTTCGTAGCAAGCGAGCATAAATTAGCAGGCATTCTGTGAAGGAAAGGCTTTTGTCTTCTTCTTCCTAGTGTCACTAATCAGACGCTGAATTATTATACTTTGTCAAGGCGTAATCCTCTCACTTAGCGTAACGATGACGAAACATTACGTAAATAATTATTTAAAAGAATGGTCACAAGCAAACGAACAAATACACAATCGACGTCAACTTTTTGTTAAGTCGTTTCCTCGTTGCTGAGGATTGTGATCTCCACTCTAATTACTTTGGTGAACAAGGCCCCTTCACTCCTCGCGGTTCCACGCTGCATGGAGAGCCAAGGAAATCGACGCTCCGGGTATAGGTGATGTAACAGTGACGTTCCTCAGTGTGTGTAAGTTTCTCCAAGTTTGCGTTTTCAGTTTGGCGAGAAACATTTCCAAAATATCTTAAGGTACGCTTTAGGCAAAGAGTTCTTAGCCTATAGTATGTCTAGCACTTCCAGAATTGATATTATTAGTGCGCCGTCGTTTAATATCGACTCGTTTGAAAGTAATCCTAATCGTGTGTGCATATTTAGGCCGGAAGTAAACTCGTGCAAACGAAATTTGGATTTTTTTCCTGCATGACTTGTTACCTTCTTCCTCTTATCTATTAAATACCTAGATATCTTCAGGAGTACGTTTCACTTCATTTCAATTATAGCACTACAGCAATCTTGTAATAACATATTACTTTTATAAACATATTATAATTTTAAAAAATCTAGCGCAGAGTTTCGGGTGAGCACCTAGATAACACTCATACCTTTAGATTAAAAATTATAATAAATTAATAAATCAAAATAAAATTGTCATTTTTATGACTTTTATTGCACTTGAAATCATAAATCAAATTTTATTTTCCTCTATAATGATTTATGTTTGATTTTTATTACCGTAAAAAATTAATAAAAATATATTTTTTATCAATTTTCTTAGTCTGTGTCGTTCAAAGGTTTTTTTCCTCTTTGTATGTACAGATTTATTTTTTATACATATTTCCTATTTATAGATTTTGTCTGCGTTGAGGGTATGCAATAATTTATTTATTTTTAATGCCATGCTGATTTGTGCTTCATACATTATAGTTTCTTATTTTGAAATGTTTAGTTTTTTTAAGTGAATCTTCTAAAGCACGACTGTGTTTTGGATTTCGGATGAAACGGAAATGACGATTGGTGCACCTGCGACGCATTAACTGCGCTCATTGGTCGCATTTATTATGATATCACTTTTCAAGTGTTGGTTGAGATTGTTTTGGTAAAGTGTCGCTTCTACCGCGTGTAAACTGCACTCGATATTTTTATTATTAAAACCTTTTATTTATCTAACTTTTTCTATTTGTATATTCGACCGTATCAGTTTATACTTACAACGTGCGTCTTCAGACTGGTACAGTTTAAAGTAACTCTATGGAATGTATTTTATAGCATTTATATCAGAAATGAGCACTACTTTTATGACTTGGGGCCAATTGATTCACAGAATTTGTACAATTCATCAAATTTCGCAGATAATTTTTAAGTATTGAATCCTTCGGAGATAAGAAAAACATTCTGTATTCTAATCAGTCAATAATATGAGTGTCGTAATAAATTTGTTCTACCTACAGTGGGTTCTCTAACAATGCAGTGGAAGGTACTGTTCAGTGTTTTGGCGGTTTTGGTCTGTGTGCAGGGTATGCCTCTTACGAATTTTATTAACAAATCTTCGAATTCAGTAAATCTTTGATTTAAACCGCTTTATTATTAACACTCCGTAGCATAATATATTGAATTAGTCTTGTTTTATGTTCAAAATGATAAAATAACCTAACAATTAAAAAAAATAATGTCCACGAACATCATTCTTTGGAAAATGGATAATATTTTTTTTATTTTTGCATTTTAAGCTCATGTCAATTTAGTTCAGTTAACTGTTACTTTTTGTTTTAGGGATGTAACTAAAACAATAACGGAGGTAGAACGATTTCTATGGAAACACACGCACTGACGTATAAACACGCTTATTGTACTTGACTGCTGTCTTATTTTTAACGCTTATATCTGCTTACGTTGCGAAATCGATAAACAGATAAGAAATAATAAACGCCATCTTCTAAATTAATTGCATATTTAATAATGTTAATTATTGAAGTTTCCTAATTACTTTGCCATAGCTTTTTCAGCAAAATGGATCCTGATTTGTTGGCTTTACTGGATGATGCCTAATTATACCTTTTATTTAACATCACTATTTAGCCTCTGTAGTAGCGTTCAAAAAGAAGCAGACGATGGTTTGAGGGGAGATATGTAAATTCGAATGTTAAAAAACGATCAGAATTAGTGGGCGAAAGTGAAACTATTTAATAAAGCGTGGCTTATTTAAAATACAGCTAAAATTTCATATAATTACTTTATCGGCTTGGCAAATGTACTGAGATTTCCTTTAAACAATATACATAACTATATATATATATTTATCCCCTTCTTTTTTGTTGATCTTGCTCGATGATACACCAATTTTTTGTTGATCAGTTTGTTTTTGTTGATCCATCCAGATTTAGCTATAAGCCACGCCCATTTTTGGTCGCAAATACATTTTACAATTTTCCACTTTGTTGATCCCATATATCTGACAACTTCTGACTGCCATATATTGCGCGCGTCTGAAGTTCTTTTTAGCTTATTTTAGCAACTGTACGTTCTATGAATATAATTTACACTTAAAAAGGTAGAAGAGGCGGTACTCACACCATGAACCATTCTGATTGGTCATTTAAATCCGATCAAGAAAAGTACAGTAAAACCAGATATAGGTACATACATTATACGATTATGTGATCAACAAAAGTATGCTTATTCATCATAACCAAGTTATATAGTGTTAAAGGTGGATCAAATAATTTCTTACTGGATCAACATACTACGGGTTTAGAAACGAACTTAGATTGGCTTAGAAACGAAGTGTCTGAGAAACATGTCGTAAATCGGTTGAAATTCGTAATACGGAGTGTTAATTTAGAATCACATCAGTTGCATCGCAGTTTCTTAAGTTGTAAAATGAACATTTTTTGGTTAATCAAAGAAACTCCTTACCACAAGAAGAATACTCATCATACCTAATTGAAAGTGAAACCTATATTTTGGTACTAGTTAATCTTAATTTTTGGTCTCCTTATTTTCCCACTTTAGCCAAAGTAGGGTTCGGTCCCGGGGACCAGGACTGGGGTTATGTAACCGTCCGTGACAGGGCGCACATGTTCTGGTGGCTGCAACAGACCGTGGCTGACGTCGCCTCCCCAACCGACAGACCCCTGCTCATTTGGCTCCAGGGAGGTCCCGGAGGATCTTCAACTGGATACGGTAACTTCGAGATCCTCGGACCCCTGGATCTGGAGCTTCAACCAAGAGCGCACGCATGGGTGAGACTTCCCTCACCCTGTTTCAACATTTCAAATCATTATTGTAAATTCTTTGTCAGAATCACTGTCAAAATATTTTATTGCTTGCTAGCAGAATTTGAAGATTTTAGGAAATATTTTTCTGTTTGTATGTATATTGCAAAAATTATTTTTTATTCATGATAATAGATTAATAATGATTGATGATTTGACCAAATAAACATAACTGTTTTAATTGCATTTTTCTAGATAAACACTTTCAACGTGTTGTTGGTTGATAACCCCGTTGGAACTGGCTACAGTTATGTGGAAAGTAGCACCTTGTATGCGACTAGCAACAAACAAGTCGGTAAGTCATTTAACAACTTGCTAAAGTATGAAAAAATACACCAAAGTAAAGTACCTACCAAAGTAGGTAAGTACTGACCTTTACTAACGATAATTTTTTAAATAATTTTTCAGCCACCGATTTCGTAGCGCTTCTGAAGGGTTTCTACGATGTTCATCCGGAGTACAGCAGTGTTCCTGTTTATATTTTTGGACAGTCTTACGGTGGAAAAATGGCCATTGAAATCGCCCTCAGTGTGTTTGACGTGAGTAACTAATAATATTTACAACTTGTTTTACATTGTCCAATACCTACGTGATTTATAATAAGGCCATTATCAATCAACGAGGTTTGCAAAGCCTTAGAAAAAAAAACCCTAACATTTTTACAATTTTCTATCCAACAAAAGTTTATCAAAGTTATGAGGTGGATCCCATATTTATTCCAGGAACAAGTAGCTGGAACTCTGAAGTCCAAAATTTCCGGAGTGGCCATGGGTAACTCTTGGCTCCACCCAATTGACTCCACCTTGTCCTGGGGACCGTTCCTATACCAAGTCAGTCTGGTGGACAAGGAAGGTCTGGATGCCATCAATACACAGGCCGAGCGCACCAAGACAGTTTTCGATAGTGGAAATTACATCCAGTCAACCGTAGAATGGGGAATAACCGAAAGTGTCATTCACAACAAGACCGATGGAGTTGACTTCTACAATTTCTTAACCAAGAATACGAGAAAATCATTTTCAGTTGGCAGGTCTATTGAAGGTAAATAACTCTCAACATTTAAAAAAATATTTTCTTCAATGCTAATGCAACTATTAGACACCACGTGACTGGTTTTTAAGACAGTTCCCAATTTACAACAAAAACAAATGAATGTCAGAAGGGGTAACTTAAATACCTTCGTACCTTTTCATTCCGTTGTTCAGTTTGATAATTTATTAAAGGTTGATACTTGTCTGGCTTGTGCAATACACGCCACGCGCTTTATACGTACCTACCTACCCATCTATTAATTAATTCACGACAATTCAGTTCAGAACAAAACCGTCAAAATTAACCGAAAAGTATTTTTCTGTTATTATATTATTATTACTATTTATAGAGAAGGCATTCGACAGACATACTTACAGTAAATTCTTCAGCAAAGAAGCCTGGGACCTCGATACGCTCATGAATGGTCCGGTGAAAGCGAATCTCAGCATCCCTAGCAATGTCAGATGGGGATCCCAGTCCAACGCCGTATTCCTTGCCATGTACGTCGACTTCATGAAACCAGTGACACATATTAGTATGTAACATTTAACATGTCATATATGACGCACTTACAATTTTATTTTAAATATTTTTGACTTAAGAAAAAACTATGTTTCTCATGGAGAATTTTATGAAAAACTATGATCTTATCTGTGTATTTACTTCTGAAAGAATTTTACTGTTACTTCAAAAATATACCAAAGTTTAAGGTGGGAAAAATCTTTAAAATCCCCTTTAGATTTCCCAGGTGCCTTTTCACCTCATGAATAAGTATTACAATGGAATATTTTTTATCCTTTTAGTTGAAGAAGTTCTAAACAGGACCACCATTCCGGTAAATGTGTACAATGGAAACCTGGATCTTATTTGCAATACTCCTGGTAAGAAAAACAGTTTTACGAAACAACCAAAATACTTAATTAAATAAAGACAATATAAGCGAAACTCAATCGAAAATCTGGAAACAGAAAAATCAGAAAAAGATATTGACACCTCTGGGACATGAACCCAGGACCTCTTGCTTTCCGGGCAAACGCGCTAACCATTGCGCCACGGTGCCGATATCAAATTTGGTCATTTTTAACTGTATCATACTTTGACTAAGAATTATCTTAATTTTCTTAACGCATATATTATTGGCAACTATCTTTATGTATGATTGCAAGATTCAAACCCGAACTAAATGCTCTCTAGATAGTGTCTGGATAAATCTTTATCCATTTTATTTTCATATGCGACATCACTAGAGGTGTCAATATGTTTTTCTGATATTTCTGTTTCCAGATTTTCAATTGAGTTTCGCTTTATTGTCTTCATTTAATTAAATATTACAATTTGAGGTTTTACTCATAAAGTTAAAATAAAAATAAAATAAACAACCAAAATACATTTAGAAAA
The DNA here is from genome assembly GCA_929108145.2 of Limnephilus rhombicus. Lineage (NCBI taxonomy): Eukaryota > Metazoa > Arthropoda > Insecta > Trichoptera > Limnephilidae > Limnephilus > Limnephilus rhombicus. Next base: position 44,203,938 of record OV815271.1, read on the forward strand.
ATATATAAATTTTTCTAACACCAAGGTACCTACATAGCATTTCATGGAATGAATTTATTTAGAATCCTGGCGTTTCACTTACTCTCAAACATATTTTCACTAGGTCAAAAGGTGTGGGAAGAAGAACTCAGGTGGACAAAAGAAGCAGATTACAGAAGTGCTTCCCGGATTTCAATCTGGGTGGATAATACGCTTGAGGGATATAAGCGCACTGGTGGTAATTTTGGATTCTATTGGGTCAATGTGGCTGGACATAGCGTAAGTTTAGTCAAATCTCTAAATCCATAATTTTGATTTACTCATTAAGGTATTACACAATTCATTTATTTTTTATGTTTGATATCCGCTTGTTTAATTTCATTTTATTGCTATAAAAAACGAGCGTAGGTACCTTTTTATGATATTTTTATTAGTCTTGTTGGTCCGAATGCATGTTGATAAGCGACAAGTGATGGGAATCGGTTCATATCACATACACTATAGATGCACAATGCCTCCTGCAAATACATAAATAAAAATTATTATAAGCAATAATTATCAGCCTGAAACACTCATCCACATTGAAAAATCTTCCGAGAAAAGATACATGACGCCAACGGGACATGAACCCGTGCCCTTGTGATTGCCGGTCAGCTGCTCTCCCAATTGAGCTATGGTAGCTTATCTTATACCCGCCAAATGATTCAATATATACTAGTGTTTCATTCAACAATTACTGCTTATTATATTTTTTTTTTCCACCTGAAAACAACCAACTTTATTTTTGCGAGAGAGACACTGTTAGTGTTAAATCCCTCGCTAGGTGGCGTCGAGACAAATTATGTCTTCATTTATTGGGGAAATACTTAAACTTGTCAAATATTAATTATTATTTTTAATTGTTAAACTAACGTTTAAGACAAGATTTTTATGCGTAGCACAAAGGGTAAAAATTATTATAATCAATAATTATCAGCCTGAAACACTCATTCACATTGAAAAATCTTCCGAGAAAAGATACATGACACCAACATAAGCCGCCATAGCTCAATTGGGAGAGCAGCTGACCGGCAATCAGAAGGACACGGGTTCATGTCCCGCTGGAGTCATGTATCTTTTCTCGGAAGATTTTTCAATGTGGATGAGTGTTTCAGGCTGATAATTATTGCTTATAATAATTGTTACCCTTTGTGCTAAAAATAATTTAATAAAAATAATATTTTAATAAAAATCTTGTCTTAAACGTTAGATTAACAATTAAAAATAATACTTAAATAAAAGTTTAAAATGTTTGCAGTACTTTTAATTAGAGAACCTAACTGAGAGAATTATGAAAGATTTTTTATTTATCATTACCCCATCTTAAATGAATTCCCAAGAAGTCTTAGGATGGGTTGTTTGAATTTAAAAAAATTTTCCAATTTAAAATTGAGAAAAGAAATTTCTGTGAACGTTCTGTTAAGATGAATATACACGTGAAATCCTATTTAGATACTATTTTGATTAATCTTTACGACGAATTGGCTTACAGTATGAACATCAAAAAATATGCTACGGATAAATCGAAGCTTTTATTAGCTTTTCTTTGTAAATAAAATTATTATTTACGTAACAAAAAATATAAGCGTAAACCACTAAAAAAGTTGTTTTTTCATGACTTAACTATGAAGTAATACAAGAAACAATTTTTTTTTAAATACCCCTTTATGGCTAAGACTATTTTTGAGGTCTTCCATGTTCTAACTTTTTTTTGTTTTTATAAAATTATGCACAAAATAAATAAAAACCACTTTTTCGCTTACTTGCGTCGTGCAAAAAGACGCTCGATTTAAAATTTTGCAGGCATGAGATTCGAAATATTTCTAGCGTTTATATTCCTCTTAAAGTTCAGATCTGTCATTTTAGTTATATTAAACAACTAGAAAATAATTATACAACTATTGAATTTGAATGCAACCTTAAGAGAACTAGAAATTAAATTAAAATTAAACATGTTTTCAAATTCTGTGAAACAACTAGCCCTTAGTGGGCTTAAAACTAAGTGTTTTTGGTCCAAATTTTTAGATTTCTCACCACCCCCCCCCTCCCCCCCCTCCCCCTTTCCCACCCCCTCACCCTTCCCCTCCCAAATGTTTTATGTATATAATACGTAGATTAAAAATCAATTGTGTTGTATCAATAATAAAGTATGATATTTTGTTTTAATATAAAAAAATCCCGGACATGTAAAAACCTTAAACTTCGTTTATTCCGCATTTGATAAATATGCTATAAGGATTTCGCAATTCACCATAATTTTTCGGTTTTTAGTCTCCCTTGGACAACCCTGCTGCCCTCCGTTACCTGCAAAAGGAAATGACTGGAGTTTAAATAGTATGGAGGTAATGAAGAAAAACCACCTAGAAAGTAAATAAGGCGTGTTCCCTGGAATTTTGCATTTTTTGGTAATAAATTTTTGGAATTAAACATGTGTTTTAAAATAAATGCAGTTTTATTATGTTACAATCATTAATTTCACTGTAACTTAGCCAGCCTCCAAGGCAGGGGGCAAGGCTCTCGACCAGCGATCCGGAGGTCGCGGGTTCAAATCTCGGCGTACGCAGATGCATTTTTGATTGATTTGTGTTTTCACAATTTAATCATTTAAAATAATATAAGGTATATTTGCAGCACATTCCAGAGTGGAAGATACTCTCAGTATCTCCCTGGTGTTAAACCACCATTCAGAATTGAAACGTTGCTTGAAAATTGCCGTGTTTGGTGACCAGACCTGAATAGCCAGGTACTTCCCCACCTTACTATTCCCCATTTCCTTCCCCTCCTCATACCGAAATATACAAAACTCTTTTCATCAACGCTAAATGAAATAATACGAATTATTTGCAATGCAATATGATTATACCGATATAAGTCAAACTTCAACATGGAGGTCCCAAGGAAATTAAATTCCTAAGGGCCTATGTAATCTTTGAGGATGCTGTGGCGAGAGTCTTTTTAAGGCCCGGCTTGCCGCATTTCTACCGATTTATTACATATTTTACTTTAATACTTTAAGTTTTATACCTCCTAAAAAAAAAAATATATATATATATACATATATTTTTAAGATAATATCTATACATTCCCTACGCTTAGCGCCGCGCCGCGCCGAGACGGCAATTATATGAAATTCCCTCGATAAAAAAAAACACAAAGTATGCTCCGAAAATTATTATATACACGTTTTTTTAAGTTATTTTACAAGTTATATGTATGAAAAAATTCACATTGTTTCTTTAAATGCTATTTCCGACAATCCCCACGAGATGTTCTATTTTAAAGGAGTCGTGTATTATTAAACGTTTTCACAATTTCCGCTTAAAAATTATATGCCGAAGGGTATTTGACACTAGTTCCTCGGAACAGCTTCCATTGAAATACCTGTAGGATACAGCACTCCCATCTGACCTGACGCCTGTGCTCTAAGTAGTGCAATCTGTTATTAAGGTAGGGGAATCAATCAAACAGATCGCCCTTTTCTACACTTGGTCAATTATTTTTTTAAAGTGTTTTGGTGCTCGAGACCAGAGGTGGCTGCCAAATTAAAAAATGGTTAAAAGTACACAATAGTAATTAATAAGTATGTATTCTAAGTATGTTATGGTATGTGGTATGTACATTCAAACCTACATAAGAGTGTAAAAATATGTACCAAAATAATATTTAATACCTGTCGTGAACGCGGCGTCGCTGGGGGTGTGATTTTTTGTATGTAAATACCTCACACGAGTCTCAAATGCTCCCGCATGGAGCCAGTGAGACTATGGTCTACCCAATTGTGTTATATTGTGAGGCGTCATTTCAAGTCAAATTTCAATTACGAATGGTGATCTTACATCAGGGAGATACTGAGAGCAGCTTCCATTCTGGAACGTGCCGGAAATGTACTATAAATTTTTTTCCATTAATTAATTGTGAAATAAGACAAATTAATCAAATAAAATTTATTTGCCCACGCCGCACAATACACCTACATTTACGTACTACACACCACATTTATGTACACACATACTTTCATGAACCGCTCTACTTGGGAGATAATATTATATATTCCTTACCACATTATATGTTCCTGTGAGTACCGTTCCTGTCATGAACAATTAAATCCGCTATAAATGCAGTGTTATAATGCAAAAGCAGCCAGAAAGAAGAATTCTACAGGGCCCTGTTTATTTTCTCATTTTATTTATTTTGAATTACACACCTAGCCGGGCTTTTACGTATTTTTTTTTCACAAAGAACATCTAAATGAGCATAACAAATTCAAAAAAACAAAATCAAAACAAAATCTAAAGCAAAAACAAAAACAAAATAAAAAACAAAATAAAATAAAAACAAAATACCCTACCAACAAGACGGAAAAACAGTAGACTGGAAAAGTGATGAAATGAGTCGAAAGAGAGCTATGCAGTTTGTATTAAATTTGTCGTTCTTTTATCCGATATAAATTCTACTACGACTTGTCCATATTTAGTGAACATTTTATGATTACCCATTACCCAAATTTTGTATATGGCGAACGGGAGTGTACAATAGTTATTCTGTGTTGGAGTTGTCACAATAGAACGGTAGATATTGCCTCGATGTAGGTTTGCGATTACGGAAAGAAATCAAGTATAACAGTTCGGGCTGTCAATAATTAATGAATTTATGATTTATGTAAGCATTTAAGGTCCTATTCTACGTTCGGATAATTTTAAGAAATTAAGTTAACATAATAGATAATCACAGCTGACACATTCCCTTATAATGAAATGAAATTTATAAATTCTTTCCATCGTGAGTGAATGACTAGCATAACTAGGACTTCTAACTAATGAGATGTACAAATTTTTTAAGGTTTTAATATTTTTTTCATTCAATTCAATTCAAAAACATTCAATCCTTTATTTAATTTAATTTCAATATGGTTTATGAATTTCAGTTTTTGATCAAAGTTTACGCCTAAATCATTAACTTTGGTTGCAGCATTTAGCACTACATCATTGATGGAGTACTCATAAATTATTGGATTTTTTGAAGTGAAACTTCTATAGCCACGCCGTGATTCGAATTTCGGATGAAACAGAAATGACGATTACTGCACCTGAAACGCATCAACCGCGCTCATTGGCCGCTTTGATTATTATGTCACTTTTAAAGACTCCTATTGATTGAGATATGAAACGGAAATTACGATAGATCTGCGCTATTTGGTCGCTTTGATTATAACCTCACTTTTCAAGAATTGGTTGAGATTATTTTGGTAAAGTTTCGCTTCTACCGCGTATAAAACAGCACTCGATTTAATTTTTATTTTATGAAATCTCAAAATTAGACATTTGCTTCTATTAAGTTATAGATAATTCTCGTCCCAACAAACAAAAAGTTTAAACAAGTTATTTGACAATCATTAAAGCTTTGTAAATTTTCATTTAGTATGCAAACATTAAAACTGAAACACTATTGAAAATAGTAACATCATTCACAAATATCAAAAATAAAATTGCCCCAAATGTGATCCTTGAGGAACACCGCTGGTAGCGATAAATTTATATGCCATAAATTTTAAAAGCCATTTAATGCCATAAACTTAAGCCATACATTATTGTAACTGTTGGTTTTACTAATAAAATAAAAAACTATATCGAATTATTTGCTAAAATTGGTATATGCAGAATCAACTTGTAACTTCTTAGACATGGATTCGGCTATATAGTTTTGATAAATTAAAAGATTAGACAAGATAGATTTTCCTGAAGTGAAAACACGTTGGTTAGGTAAAAGTATTGGCTTGATACAGTGAATGATTTTATTTAAAAGAAAGTTCTCAAACAATTTTGGAATAGTTGAAAAAAGGCATTTTGGCCCATAATTGCTCACCTCATTTTTTGAATATCGGAGAGAGGAAACTATTTCCATTTTTCAGGAAAATGTGCTGCTCGTAATGACTGGCTGAAAAGAAAATGTAGTGGATAATCAAGAGTGGTGGCGCAATTCTTTGAGAAAACAGGTGGGATGTTATCAGGACCACCGTTCTTATTTTGATACAGTTGTTTTAGCTGAATCAGAACATCGTTATATTCCATTATTGCATTAGCACAATTTTTTTTGTAATACAAAAAAAATATGAGTTACATTATGTACATATATATTTTAGAAAATATTATATTAAAGGTCATTTTTGGTCGTGTATACCTTATAAGAAAAGAGGAGCTCTTGTGCCTGATAAGGGAGCCACGATTCTTACTTAGGTTGTAAGTTATAAAATGTTTTGTATAAAATATTTACTTTTTACTGTAAGTTTTTTTTTTTAAATTGTTTAATTTTATTTATTTGTTCTGGATTGGTTGATGATAGAGCGTAATTCAGAAGGGAGTTCATTATAGTTTTTTATGGCTTGGAAAATATAATGATTTTGCATTTGAGTTAATTTAAACAATGATCTAAGGAAAAAATTGGGCGTGCAATCATTGACTATTTATTGAGTCTCGGACATAAATATAGATTTTTAAAAAAAGTCGGCAAATAGGTGAGCCACGTTTTGAGTGTCGTTGTCTCTTTTTAAACGACTTCGAAAAGGAGGAGGTTCTCAATTCAACTGTATAAAAACAAAAAAAATATGTTTGTTACCTCAGAAATTTCGACTGGGTGAACCCATATTGATGATTCTTTTTTATTTGAAAGCTGGTGCTTTCCGGGTAGTCCCATTTTAATTTGGTTCAGTTCTGACAATGGCATCCATGAGAAAATCATATAAGTCTTAAATTTGCATCGAGTATGTGCCCGATAAATGGACGAATAACTCAATATCACGCCAACCGATTTCGATGATTCTTTTTTTATTGGAAAGGATGTACTGGATGTAAAGGATGGATTCAAGGGTAGTTTTATGAGAGTTTGGTTAGGTTCTGATTACGGGATCCATGACAAAGTAACGGAACTCTCCAATTCTTAAGAGCAAATTAACGATACTCAGCCTTAGTTAGTGTACTTCAGATTCACAAAAAAATCAAAAATAAACAAAAATTTGAACAGAACAAAAAAACGAAAAAAAAATCCACTAAAAAGTAAAAAAAAAAATATTTCGTATTCTTCTACAACTTAATAATCAACTTACTTTTTCTACTCATCAATATGTAGGTATCTACGATTGTTATTTTTGGAGTCGGTGTTAGCCAAGGTACCCGGCCCGGCGTGTTCACTTGACAGCTCTCCTCCCGCCGTGGCCCGCTCTCGCCTCACACCTCTCCAAGTCGCGCGTGCGACACAAGCACATTTTACCTTTAACTATGTATGTTGTTACAAACCTACCTTGACTGTAACCGACTCCAAAAATAACAATCGTACCTATTATATATTGATGAGTAGAAAAAGTTAGTTGATTATTAAGTTGTAGAAGAATACGAAATTATTTTTTTACTTTTTAGTGCATTTTTTTAAGTCGTTTTTTTGTTTTGTTAAAATTTTTGTTTATTCTTTCATAGCACATGTTAGAGGATATGCTAAAATCGTCATTTTTTATAGACCTTGTGTAATTCCAAAATTGTTTTATGTCTCCATTAATTGACATTTCTACCTTATTTTTTTAATTGTTGTAACAAATTTTTGATATGTTTTTGTAATATTTTATTTTATTTAACTGAAGTTAATATAATTCGATAAGGATCTCTCTCTCTACAAAGAAAGTGAGAACTGCATTTAAATTTATTTTTTCAAAAATGGTTATTAGCCCGCTAAAATGCATTGAAAATCAGAAAACAAACCTAAAACCATTTTTTATTTAAATTTTTTATTTAATCTTTAATAATTTTTTTTTTCAGTAATCTAACCTTTTAACTGACAAAAATGAAAAAAAGTTCAAGTGTATGAATACAAGTAAGTCAACAAGAATTCTGATTTTATCGGGAAAAAGTGTTATTTTCCCCTTTTATATTTTTAACCAACGCATCACATATGTTTAAATTTTTTTTTTGGTTCTTTGTACTGCAGTTATGGAATGAAAAATAAATTTTGTATAAAATATAAGATATGAACCCTATGTTTTATTTTCAAAACTTTCGGTCATTTTAGCGGGCTAATAGTGAATAATAATTTCATTTATTTTTACGTTTTCGAATAACTACAGATCATACAAAACTTTTGAGACCCCGGGCGTTTAAATAAATATAAGGCCATTTTTTTCTCTCCATGGAGAGCGACACAAGCTACTGAGTATTTGGTGGTTGGCTTTTGTATACATGTAGCTCACCTTCAAGAATTGTCATTCCGGCAGCCATGTCAGCTATCGTTCCAAGTATTTCGTTTGTTTTGAGGATTATTTTAACAATACGCTCTTTAGTCAATTTGCTTTTGGAATCCATTACCATATTAGTTAATATGTTAATATATATTTTATAAATGCTTGCGAATCCATTTTGTGTGAATAAAATATAAATTACACTTTTATATTAATTTTTTGATACTAAAATAGTTTTGAATATAAAAAATAAAAAAAGAAGCGTATTTCTTTAGCGTCAGTGGGATTCGATCTGAGGTTCTCTGGAGTGAGGGTATGGTGGGCGCTATCACCACTGTGCCGAAAGCCACTTCTGTACTTTCGTGAAATAATGGAACCATAATCGTTTCTTTGGATATCAGTACAGTTTCAGCGGGCGTCCTCAGCCCTGCACAGGGCCGAAAGCCGCCTACGACGTACCGTGAAATAAATGCAATATTAATTGTTTTAGCACAGATATGTTGGTATGATTATTGCGGCGACATTATTGGCTGTCTCTTTGCAGTTGATTTAATCACTTTAAATGAGACCGTTCAGTTTTCAAAGTAGATATTTCAATTTACTGTTCTTCATGAAAGAATTAACCGAAATTTTTTTTTTCTTATTTTGTACGTATTGTAAGCTATAAATTTAGATGATCTTTGTGGAGCGATTTTTTGACTTGCGCTTTGTTTGAAATGTATGAAACTGTTTTCTCCTTAGAAAAATGGTTACAAATTAAATAAAATACAAAGGTCCTTCAAATGCATAAAAAATACACTAAATTACATATCGGTTACAATTTAGAAAATGACTCTTAGGGCCAATAGTTTCACAGAGTTTGAACAGTTCATCAAATTACAAAGTTAATTTTCAAATTCTGTTACCCGTCCATTGTGTTAGTTGTTTCATAAAATATGAACAATCGGTCATACTTCAACGCTAATGTAAAAATTCGGTAAAGATTCTATTTGTTATTATACGTTTATTAGCCAGATGTTTTACACAACTGAAATAATAATAGAACTTCAATAGAACTATCATGGATCTTGAAAATTAACTTCAAAATTTGATGAGTGGTTCAAATTCTGTGAAACAATGGCCCATTTTCTATTCGTTGCAAATCCAAGTAACAGAGTACATTGAACTAGAGTTTCATAAAACAGGCACAACCAAAACTGGTATTTTTCAATATATTTTAAAAACCATACATTATGTTTTTAAATGAAGAGTTTAAATGTAAATATAATCGTTTTACTGCAACATTTTCTTAATAAATTCTCAATAATCATTATGACGTCATAAATAAAAAATCAAATCATATCGATTCCTGAATCGTTTAGAGATAAGAAATAGATTATTAATTATTTAATCAATAATCAGTCAATTATTTTATAACGATTGTAATAGTTTTGTTCTACAAAAAACAGTGTGTTCTCTAACCATGCAGTGGAAGGTATTGTTCAGTATTTTAGCGGTTTTTGTCTGCGTTCAGGGTATGCCTAATCATATTATTTTTTTTTTTAAATCAAAGAGATCTATTACTTTGTGTCTTGATGTAAAAATTCTTAGTAATTCTCCAGAAAAAAATTGGACCCTTCAAAATATTTGTTTATTTGAAAATTAAAAAAAACTCTTATTTAAAACAAAAACAAAAAACGTTTACAACCTTCGATTTTAGGAAGAATACTTAATAAATGGAAAATAATTTTCTTATGGGCTTAATAGAGTATTTGAGAAAAATTCGAGTTTATTAAAATATTTAGTATCTTAATACAACAAAGAGATAATGTCCTAATAATAAGCTTTTTTCCATTCCAGCGAAAGTAGGGTTCGGTCCCGGGGACCAGGACTGGGGTTATGTAACAGTACGTGACAGGGCGCATATGTTCTGGTGGCTGCAGCAGACCGTGGCTGATGTCGCCTCCCCAACCGACAGACCCCTGCTCATCTGGCTCCAGGGAGGTCCCGGAGGATCTTCAACTGGATACGGTAACTTCGAGATCCTCGGACCTCTGGATCTGGAGCTTCAACCAAGAGCGCATGCATGGGTGAGACTTATAACTTTCTGATTTTTTAAGAAAGTACACTGAATGTTACAATTCTTAGGACGGGTTGTTTCACGTAGTTTTAACAGTTCATACAATTTACAAGTTAATATTCTAGTTCTGTGCAAGACAAAAAAAATTGATAAAAATTAAAATCTTGCGAAATATTCAATTCTAAATCTTCATTTAAAAACATCACAAAACTAACACATAAAAATTTACTAGTAAAGTGAAATATGTAAAAATCGATTGAATTTTTGTCAATATAATTATTAACGACAAGTCTAGTGTTTTTAGATTTTAATTAAACATTTTTAATGCTCAGAATGAAAATTTTCTCAAGAAATGTTAAAAAACATACCAAAATAAAATACAATATTTTATTAAATGACGATAATATTAGCGAAATTCAATTGAAAAACGCTAGAGTTTCGCTAATATTGTCTCCATTTAATTTAATATTACAATTTGAAGTTTTACTCATAGAGTTAAAAATAAAAATAAATAAAATAGAATGTTGGGTGAAAAGTTTAGAATTGATCTTCTACGGGAAATTCCGTGTGTTTACCTGGAATTCTCAAAGATAACATAATTTGTGTTGAACACAAAGCATGACAGTTATTTTTTATGTTTTTTAGATTAACACTTTCAACGTACTGTTGGTTGATAATCCAGTTGGAACTGGTTACAGTTACGTGGAAAGTAGCACTTTGTATGCGACCGACAACAAACAAGTGGGTAAGTTATTTTGCATGATGCAATAAATTAGATATTTTTTTATTGTACTAAATAAAAGCAAAACCCTATGTAAATTTAAAATAAATGTTTATTTTTTTAGCTACCGACTTCGTAGCACTTTTGAAAGGTTTCTACGATGTTCATCCGGAGTACAGCAGTGTACCCGTTTACATCTTTGGACAGTCTTATGGTGGAAAAATGGCCATCGAGATCGCTCTCAATGTGTTTGATGTAAGTAATAAAAAATTAACAACTGTTTTTGAAGTTTTTAATATTTTCACGAAGCATTATATTTATGGCCGACACATGCACCGCCAACCCTCAGCTAATAAGCATCATGCAAGGTCTCCGATATTGTAGATACCTTGGTTTAAAATTCTGGAGTGGTTTCAATTCAAGAATCAGAATAACAAAGAATGTGTGCCAAGACAAAATAATGTGGCGGTCGATAATCTCCACCTTCTCCTGCTGAGAACGGCGGCGTGATGTATAAATAGTTAGTAGTTGTTGGAAATAATAAGATCCGATACATAGACTCCGATTTTTACAAATATCTGATGGATACAAGATAGTTAGCTATTTGCATGATTTTTTCTAGGAACAAGTTGCTGGAACTCTGAAGTCCAACATTTCCGGAGTGGCCATGGGCAACTCTTGGCTCCACCCAATCGACTCCACCTTGTCCTGGGGACCATTCCTGTACCAGGTGAGTCTCGTGGACAAGGCTGGTCTGGATGCCATCAACACTCAAGCCGAATACACCAAGACTGTTTATGACAGGGGAGATTACTACCAATCAACCGTGGAGTGGGGAAGAACCGAAAACGTTATCCTGACCAAGACCGATGGAGTTGACTTCTACAACATCTTGACCAAGAACACAAGAAACTCATTTTCTGTTGGCAGGTCTGCCGAAGGTAAATATCTAACGATTTAATTGAAAATGTTGTTAATACTGTCTATAATAAAACCATCTTATCCATGAAATTGAGATAAAAAAATACAGATTTAATATTCGTGATCTCAATTTGTACTTTCATGAAAAACTTAATTCTTTTATCTTTTAAATTTTTCTGTGTGACAATACTGAATGAAATTTCATTATTTATTTCATTATTTGCTTGACATCTAACAAAAAAAAATGTTATAATAAAAAAAATAACATTTTTGAAGAAACTCGGCATTTCGATAGTCAAAATATTTGTAACCAGAAACTATTTTAGAAGCTTGGTAGGTATGTGCCTAATTTTTGTTTTTTTTTTGTTTGTTTTTTCTTCTTTGTTTTACAATTTTGTAGAAAAATTTGTCGTTATTGGGGTACCCCGTTCTACATCGGATTGCCTCTATATTTTGTCAGCTGTAAATCGATTAAGCCTTTGGTGTTTTACATTTATAAAGCTTAGAATAATGTCGTAATAATATGATAATTATATGAAACACTAGCAAACCCGGTCGCACATTGATGTGGATAACGAAACACAGTGCCACGCCATTACCCAACCTTTATAACTAACGCCATCTGTTAAATCAAATCCACACCGCCCGCTTGCCAGCACGCTGCCCGCTTGTCAGCCTGCTCCCTTTATTTACATATTTCAACACAAAACCTTGACAAATTATATACATAAAAACCTTCCTCATGAATCATTCTATCTCTTGGTGAAAACCGCATGAAAATCCGTTGCGTAGTTTAAAAGATCTAAGCCCACAGACAGCGGGAGCGACGTCATTATGTAAAGATTTATCTATTTGGAAATAGTACGAAAAGAAAATGAGTCTAAGCATGATCTTTATTTTTATTTTTCGATGTAGCGCTTTGTTGGGATATGATGATAATGATTTATGCAATGTAGGACAAGAAGTGATATAATTGATTGTATGAACCTAATTCTACAATACTGAGTTTTAAACGATTTATCTGTCATTGATTTATGACCCAGTAATTGTAAAAAATCAATTCGTTCGCGATTATATCTTGAACAATCAATCAAAATGTTTACAGCAATTTTTATTTTGGTTTTACCGGGCGATAGTTATCTCTAACACTTACCTAATGATTGTGTTTTACAATGGAATAGATAATGCGAGATAAGAAAGGCCTGTGAAACGCTAGTATTATTTTAATGAACAATGTATCGAAATAATATCTAATTTGTTGCCAAGTGATTCCAATGTTCTATTTATAAATGTTTTTGATTAAAAATAATTACTTGTGTCTATAAGATTCGACAATTTGATTTTATGCATTAATTAAATTTTGGTTAGTCCTAGTAGCTATTATACAATATTCTGAACAATCCGTCAAGTAAATTATGTATAACGTCACCGAATGTAAATTCGGTGACGTTATTTTTTAAAACCCAGGGAAAAAAACATCAACAACAAACCTCCTTTCTTCCTGGCTAATTAACCCGTTCATCACAAATTAAATATTATTCATTTTCCATTTTCTCCTTGCGATTCTGTACTTGCCGTCCGATTGTATAAGATCCAGTCTAAACAAATGTACATAATATCTCCCCACGATTACGCACACAATTAATGACGTGCTTTCAAAATTTATCAAGAAGAACATTTACTTGAACCTTGAGGAAAATATAGTCAATTTAATAACTCATACATATAAATATAATACGTAAAACCATACCTACATTCCAATTATTGCGATTATTTATCCTCTGCGACCACGATAAAAAAGTTTAGTTACCGACTCGCGGACATCTTACCCCGCCCCCCTGCGCTTTTTTGTTGTACGTAATTTCTCACTGAAATAAAAAAAAAACTTAAAGCCAAGAAAACATTTGAGATTATTTGTATAACTTCATGGATTTCAGCATTTTAGAAGAGTCCAAAAAAGCAGTTCGTAAAACATTATATGCATACATCACACCGCAGAATGTTATTAATAATTCGATTACATAATAAGATAGGACAGGAACTTATGTGTGACGAACATAATCAAATTATTTTTTTTATTATTTCCAGAAAAGTTATTTGATAGGCATACTTACAGCAAGTACTTCAGCAAGGCAGCCTGGGACCTCGACGCGCTCATGAATGGTCCAGTGAAGACAAATCTCAGCATCCCTAGCACCGTCAGATGGGGATCCCAGTCCAATGCCGTGTTCAATGCCATGTATGTTGACTTCATGAAGCCAGTGACACACATCAGTAAGTAAAATGAAATACAAATCGGAACCACATCATCATTGTATTTTTGCCGTATCATCATATTCTTGCCATTATACTAATCGGATCTGCGATCCATCGCCATCGCCTCGATAAAACGCCAGGTGCTCCTGTCCTTTATTTTAGTTCAGCGGCCTCAGTTCATTGTAGGTCAAGTTGAGCCTCTCCTCGCTTAGCCTCTGATGCTGCTGTACCGAGCTTCGTCTTATACGCAGAATTCACACACCGATCCATCCATGTATTCCTGCGACGGACAGATCTTTCCGTCTATTCGTCACAAGCAGACCTATGTTTGAAAATACGGCACCGATCGGCTCGCCGAGCTTGACCTTATTTGCAGTCGGTTGTCCTTAAAAATGTTTTTTCCTAGATTCCAGATCAATATTTCCATGAATTTTAGAATGAGTTTTTATGATGTACTCAAGTACTGAATTCCCCCAGAGCATTTTTATTTGTCCAAGAAGGCAAGTTATAGGTTCCAGTGAATTTCGAAGTTTCCAGAAATTTAACAAAAATATTTTAAATTTCCTCAGATGGGTTTGAGAGTTAAAAAACAATTTTTTTCCTATATTTCGTTTTTTTGTCTATTACGTTAATAAATGTTTTTTCCCTAGGGGTAGGAAAATTTTTCAAGACTTTTCATCGCTGTATGACCTTGCCACGCGAATGTCTGAATGCGTGTAAGTCGTCGGTGGATCTGCTCGTCGAATCTGTCGGCCGATCAGATCTGTCAACCGTCTGTGAATTCTGCGCTTTAGGGGGGAGGGGGGGGGGGGGATCAACCGGGCGTTTTCACCGAAGAAGAGCGAGCGGTTCGGTGCATTTTAATCAATCCCATTTTGCGATTACTGCTATCAAATTTAATTTTGGCAGCTTGATCTGTAGTGTATATTAACCCTTTAAAATATATTTACCAGCAAGTTGTATTTTATTTATTTTTGAAGCTCTTGTAAAAGGTAATACTATTTTAGAAACTAGAAAAAATTACCTTTGAGATTTATGTATGTAAAAATTTTAAATAATACAATTTAAATATTAAACGTGAAAATGATTACAAAAAATATATCGAAACATTTTGACTTGTAAAATCCATAATTTTGAAAGAATTCGATGTTTAGAAAACATATTCCATTTGTGAAGCGAATTAGTAAGATAACTGTCAATTCACTTTTTATGTGGTTAATAAAATATACAATTTTCTTTCCACCAACAAAACAAATCACATAACTCAAACAAAATTAAAAAAAAAACTTTTATAATGAGAACGCCCCGGTCAGATCTGACCTTCAGAGGGTCAAATGGAATATAATATTACGGTATTTGTGACTAGTAATGTCCTACCGAGGGTTGTGGGGTTAAATTTCTCGTTCTAAGCGTGGTCTCTTGGCCTCATCTACATCATGATTTGTTTATCATTTTGGTGAAAAGAAGAAGTTATCTGTATGTTGTTCCACCCTTTTATTAAAATAATTTTGAATTTGATTTTTGGAATAAAATTATTAGAAGTTCTTGAATACCTTGTCACTGTATTTGTTTTTGTAGGGAATAGAGCTGTTCACTTGCATCTTATAGATACCAAAGTTTAAAGTGGAAGATATCATTAAAATTCCCTTTAGACTTCCCAAGAGCCTTTTCACCTTACAAATAGGTATTACAATGGAATATTTTGTATCTTTTTAGTTGAAGAAGTTCTTAATAGGACAACCATTCCAGTGAACGTGTACAATGGAAACATCGATCTTATTTGCAACACTCCTGGTAAGAAAACCGATCAGAATGTAATATATATCTGTATTATTAATTATTATTATTTCATATAAATTTATGAATTCACCATATTCCATGGTTAAATTTCAAGTTCTGTGAAAGTTACATCCATTTCTTTAATTATTTTAACATGTTTCGGCTATTTTTGAGTACTTAGATATAACAAAACTTAAATAGGACCTTGCAGAAGTTAAAAATTAACTGTGAAATATGATGAATTTTCCTTATTCTGTAATACAAAACCCGTCTCAAAAGTGGGTTCTTTATGCCTTTTTGAATATTTTTAATGTCACCTTGGTTTTAATGTACATTCAAAATCTTATTTTTAAAGCATTTTTCTTTGATATATATGAAATCTAGCAAATCGATTAGTATATTTAAGGCAAAAAACCATTAGCGATATAGTGATACCACTCTGGAAAATATTGTAGTTGGTTCGCCTTATGAATAATATTTGCGAACTGATTTTGATGAATGGATTTAAAAAAAAAAGATTTCATACTTTGTTTACTGGTTTAAGCGTAGCCACTCAATTTTTTGGTATTTTTTTTAAAATTCTTGCAATTTTAGTATTGTTATATTTGTACACCATTATTTTATAATTTATAATAACACAAATTTCAATTACGGAAAACTTTCGGCGTCCCACCTTAGTTCTATACTTCATTCACTATGTTAAGGTTAAACGTCACATATGTTATAATCTACGCAATCACAGATGGCGCCAATTAAATTATTTTGGGTTTTTAATACTTTTTACACGTTATGCTTTAAAATATTAAGGTAAATTAATTGTTTGCGCCCGAACACATTTAATATGAATATAAATAAATAGTTTTGTCCATAAAAAATCCCAAATCTTTCAAGAAAGGCTGAACAATTCAATTTTGTATCGGTGACTCAATCCAATATTTTATTTTTCAGCCTTTCTTGAAAGATTTGGGTTTGTTTATGGACAAAACTATTTATTTATGTTCGTATTTCGGAGGTATGGGCGCGAACGATTAATTCATCTAAATATTTTAAAGCATAACTTGTAAAAAGCATTTTTCCCTAAAATAACTATACTTGCGCCATCTATGAAAGAGGAGATTATGAATTCTTTTGAGAATCACCTTAACTACTGATTAAGACAGTTCATTGTTTATAGTTTAATTTCCCGCTCGAACCATCTACCATTAAACAGCAATTAATTGAAACAAATTATCTTGCAGTTTCGCTAATATTGTAAATATTTTCACTAGGTCAAAAGATGTGGGAAGAAGAGCTGAGATTCACAAGAGAATCAGAGTACAGACGTGCTACCCGTGTTTCAATCTGGGTGGATAACACTCTGGAGGGATATAAGCGCACCGGTGGTAACTTTGGATTCTACTGGGTCAATGTGGCTGGACATAGCGTAAGTTTAATTGAAACTCTGCACTTTTTCTTCCGGTCTTATTTTAGTATTCTTTTCTGTATAAATTAGAATGACAATAATTAGACATGTTGTGGCAGAAAGCAGTAACTTTGACATATTAATGAAAAAAAGCAATAACTTTGTTTATACCCACGAAATTTATTTATTTTATCTCGACCGATCGGTTTCGCTTAACACAAGCGTCATCAGGGTAGAAAATAAAAGTGATAATATAAATAAACCTATCTATTTACTGGACCAGTTGGTCCGACTGAAGGTTTAATAAACACAAGTAACCGTTACTATCATTTTTACAGACAAGTGATGTACAACTGTGAATTTTATCTTGTTTTTTTTTTCATTAATCTATCGTGGGCATTGACGTAATGATCGTGGGCCTTGGAGTTTAAAGATCTTTTCAACTGACTACATCTGTTTTCTTTAAAATCGGTATATAGATCACACTTCTTTTATTTTTTCTGTGATATTTATTTACATAGGTATGTTATCCTCGAATAAGTTACACGTAGGTACCATTTATTGTGTGCACTGCTTTTTCATGATTTGGTAAATTGATTTTCCTTTAAGCCCTTTTTCGTAAAATGTGTTAAAAATATTATTAAACTTCGGTTTACAGTCTCCATTGGACAACCCTGCTGCCCTCCGTTACCTGCAAAAGGACATGACTGGAGTTTAAACAGCTATTTGGAAATGTTGAAGAGGAATACCTAAGACAGTGAATAAAGCACATACTGGCAAATGATTAATTATAAAAAAATATTAAATACATTTGCTAAAATTACTGCGGTTTTATTACGGAACAATTGTTATATTTACATTAAAGGGAAGTTTTTGAAAGAAGCATCATTTCCTTCTCCAGCAAATACTCCAGATCTGATACGCCGTGGTTTTACCACCGTTGCTACGAAGCAGTTAGGTTAAAGAAGGAAGCATCTCAGTGAACAGGTACCAATACCACGAGGATCAATCTGTTTGGCAATTTTCTTCCACTTTTGACGTCCCAACGGCTCAAGGAGTATTCGGACCAAAAATGACCACCTCGAGAAAGTTTATATTTGGGGTAGTTCCAACCTGATCACTTTTTAAAGTCACCAAAACTAAGAATTTTCAATTGATAAGAGCAATCTCTCCAATATTTTTTTATCTTAAAATGCTTGTAGTACAAAAGTGTTCCTGTCGGTCTCAAGTAACGGGGCACCCAGAGAGCCTGCCAGGTTTCCAAGAAACTCGTGGTTTTTTTTTACTTTAAAATGCATCCGGTAGTTGAACTTGAGAGTCACATCTGGAGCTGGAGTTCACCAATATCAGATTAACCAGCTTAAGTTTTTTTTTAAATTTTCTTTTCAATGATATCTACTATCAACAATTTGGTGGTCTTCTCGTGGGATCCCACGAAATCCACTTCTGACGAAGATATTTATGGATTATAACGCAGTTCTTATTTATTCCTTAGCTAAATACATGTCAGATATGTTTCTCTTACCTCGAATATATCAAAAATATTTGAAAAAATGGTTAAAAAACAGATGTTTAAATTTATATAAGAAAATAATATATAGAGTGCACATCAGTATGGTTTTAGAGAAAATTTGAGCAATCAAGATGCTATCGTAGACTTAACAACTAAAATATATAAATATTTAGATAATAAAAAAATGCATTGGAATATTTGTCGACTTCAGAAAAGCATTTGACGGTATATCACATTCTAATCTTATCCCTAAACTAACGAAAATTGGTATAACCAATAATGCCTTAACATGGATCAAAAATTAACTATTTCATAGAGAGCAATTTGTCAAGTTAAATGGTTTTCTGAGTGATTCACAGACCAGTAATTTTGAAATCCCGCAAGGGACAGTACTAGGACCAATTATTTTTATCATTTATGTGAATGATATTTTTAAACTCACCATAAAGTCAAAAATAATATCGTATGCTGACGACAGAGCGATTTTAACTCTGGGACTCTGGAGTGAAACTCAGAAAACAGCGGAACTAGATATAAATTTAATAAAAAAATGGTTTGATCAAAATTTATTATCTCTAAATACAGAAAAAACTTTTGTAATACCATTCACTCTGAATAAAAATGCTATCCCTGAGAATCTAAACATATGCATACACTCATATAATTGTAATCCAAAGTCATATCTATGTAAACCTAACTGCTCTATACTAACTGTTAAAACAAATGTAAAATACCTCGGTGTAATTATAGATAGTAACATAAAATGGAAATTACAAATCAATACAACAGTAGAACATTTGCATTACAACAGTAGGCATTTGACAAAGTATCCCATAAACTACTAATCCAAAAACTATTTGCTCTAGGAAGAAGGGATAACATGCTAAAATTGGTTACTAGCTATTTATTAAATCGTAAACTGTTGGTGAAAATAAAATCATGGATGTCGAAAGCTTTCTGGGCTACTAGTGACCTACCACAAGGTAGTCACCTTGGCCGGGTTTTGTTCCTCATTTTCATTAATGATATAACCAATCGCTTCAACAATGTCAAGGTATTGCTCTTTGCTGATGACATCAAGCTATACAAGAAAATAACTGATGTAAATCATTGCCATATACTTCAGTCAAATATTAGTATGTTTAAAGATTGATGCGTTCAAAATAATTTATTCTTAAATGTAGAAAAGTGCAAAACCTTGACTTTCTTCAGAAATAAAAATCCTGTTTTATTCGAATATTCCATCAATAACACAGCTTTAGAAAGAGTCACGGAAATGAGAGATCTTGGAATTATTTTGGATGAAAAACTAAGTTTCGCCAATCATATCCACCAAATTGTAAACAAAGGTATGAAAACACTAGGCTTCATATTAAGAACAACCAAAAACTTTAATTCCATACAAGTCATTGATTTATTATATGTATCTCTAGTTAGAAGCCTAATGGAATATAACTCGGTAGTTTGGTCTCCATCTTACAAAATTCACATTAATAACATTGAGCGAATACAAAAAAAAATTCTGCATTTTATAAATTTTAAATTAAATATCCCGCTAGAGGACTTGAAATATAATTTATTATTAAATGTTTTAAAAATACACACACTAGAAGACAGCCGTAAAATAAACGACTTAACATTTTTATTCAAAATACTTAACTCTAAATTTGACTGTTGCGAACTACTGCAACTCATAAACTTACGAATACCGACAGTAACTACACGACACAATACACTATTCTACTGTAGCATTCATAAGCGGAACTTCATTGCCCACTCTCCGATACAACGATTTCACACTATGGGAAATCAGTACTTAGGTGATATTGACATATTTAACATAAACTTGGCGAAATTTGTTGATCTTGTAAAAAACTTATTCCAAAACTATTCCTAAACCTGTTTTTCTGAAAACCTATGAAATCGCTGTATTTTTGTATTTTTATGACTTGTGTGCTTTTTTATCAAATTTAATATTTATTATTTCTGTATATGTTAAATAATCTGTCATGAATTATTTGTACTGCCAAAATGTAAAAGCCCTTTGGGCGTTAAATAAATAAATAAATTAAAAAAATAAAGAACGGTTAAGAAAATTAATTTACGTTTTTATTAGAATACGAAACATATTAAATATTGGATTATAAAGAATCATATATTTTTCCCTAATTCAATCAGTATTACAATATGGAATTGTTGGCTGGGGTGGTGCTTTCAAAACTTCTCTTTTGCCTTTAGAAATTATCCAAAGAATGTTAATAAAAATAATTCTTAAAAAGCCATACGATTACCCAACCATCAAATTATTTCAAGAATTTCAAGTCCTTTCACTTCATACTATTTATAAAAATACACAAAGATTGTTTCAATAATGTGAGGTTAACTCTTTTTTCGAATAGCAAAAGAAAAAATTTCCTTGGTTCTTTGACTATACCACCCTGTTAAACCACCACAGCCCAACAATTCTACAAATATATTACAGATAAATGGTTTAACGAATTACCCTTGAAATTAAGATTTGAAACAAATTACAAAAATACAAAAATTCTATAAAAACTCTTTTTATATAACTTATCAACATAACAACTCAATTATAATATTAGATATCCTTTTTCTGTCATTTTTTTTTCTTTTTTTATCTCCTCCTCTTCAGACAGTTGTATTTCTTATCTATTATTTAGTTTTATAGATATATGCATATAAACTAAATATATACTTATATTTTTTTTTCTTATTTAGTGTTAATTATCTTTTTTTTGTTAAATATATAAAAAAAAATATATAATTTTTCCTTTGCTAAACTGTGGTTAACATGCGTTTATCCGCCTTTTTAACTCAAGCTTTTCTCTTTAAAAGGGTGTAAAACGGATTATTTAATGTATTTTAATAGAAAAACTTTATTTCATGTATATAAACATGTAATTGATACCATTATATTATATTAAGAAAAAATAAATAAAAATGTAGACGACATCATCTTGTGTTGGAAAGGCACCAACCAACAGTTATATATCTTTACTAATCGGGCAAACACAGTTAATACATAATGTATTAAAATCTGCTTCACAGTTGAACATGAGATTGAAGGTAAAATATTTTTTTGGATCTGACAATTGGTAAAATAAATAATATATAAATATCTTTGAAGTATTTAGAAAACCAACTTTTACGGATAGAATTCATAAATGCAAACTCCACTCACCCTTGGTCCCATAAGTTATCAGTTTACTATTTAGTGATACTTAGACTCAATAACATTCCCCTAGACAATAAAGCGTACAAAAAGAAAAGAAAACGATTCAAATAATCGCGGTTAATTACGGCTTTGAGGCAAATATCATTGAAGAAATAATAAAACACAAAAAAAAAAAAATAATAATTTAATACATCCGGTACATAATAAAAAAGTTTAATAAATTGCGTGTCTGAAATTGCAAAGGAAGTTAAAAAATGTCGTTTAAATGTAGCTTTTAGAACCAATAATAACATAGAAACCAATAATAACATAGAAACCAATAATAATATAGAATCAAATCAAGAAGAAGTCATAAACCTAATGAAAGTGGAATATATGAAATAAAATGTGACCACGCTGACTGGAACGCTACTTTTTCGGACAGACGGGAGAGCATTCTCAACTAGATTCAAAGAACATGATGTCGCAATAATTCAATACGATGTCGCAATAATAAAAGCACTCACTCAACATTCGCAAAACATCTCTTAGTGAGTAATCACATTCCACTGAATAGCAAGCCTTAATCATTACATATAAAAAAGGACATTAGATTAAATTTACTTGAACAATTAATCATATAATTAAATGAAGACAATATTAGCAAAACTCAATCGAAAATCTGGAAACAGAAAAATCAGAAAAAGATATTTGCACCTCTGGGACTCGAATCCAGGACTTTTTGAGTTTTTTCTTCCGATTTTTCTGTTTCCAGATTATCGATCGAGTTTCGCTAATATTGTTTTCATTTAATTTCTCACGTATTACACAATTTGAGGTTTTACTCATTAACTTTAAAAAAAAACTAAAAATCTTTTTTGGTTTTTCTTCGGCATTAACTAGGTATGTTACAATTTCTAGATATATTCTTAACAATTATTATAAGTAATAATTATTAACCTGAAACACTCATCTACATTGAAAAAAATCTTCCGAGAAAAGATACATACCGCCGACGGGACTCGAACCCGCGTCCTTCTGATTTACGGTCAAATGCTCTGTCCCGTCGGCGGCATGTATCTTTTCTCGGAAGATTTTTTCAATGTAGATGAGTGTTTCAGGCTAATAATTATTACTTAATAATAATTGTTACCATTTGTGCTATGCATAAAAATCTTGTCTTAAACATTAGTTTATCATGTGTAAGACAAGAATGAATGAATAAAATAAAAATCAATTTATACATAATTTTTTTTTTTAGTTTCTTTTCTCATGTTTATTCGTTTTTTTTATTTAATTTATGTGTTGTTATTTACTTTTTACCTTAACTTATTATTTATCTTTTTTTGTTGCTTCAAAATATGGAATGTTTCCTTCCCCTGCATACAATCTGGAATAAACTTCTATTATTATTATTATTAAAAAAATATATAATTAGACATATTGTTATTCACAAAACAGTTTTCAAAGAACCCCACAAAATAGAGAATCTATTGCCACAAATGTTTTCTCAGTAAATCGATTTAATCAGTTTACGGATCTTAAAAAATTAAATTTTGTCAAGGAAACTAGAAACATAAATAAGTCATAAAAAAGTTTTTTTTGCATTTGCTCCACACAGGAGGCCCTTAGAAAAAAATCTCACAGGGCCTATATCTTCCTATAGCCTCATATTTGAGATTGCTGTGTGGAAGGTGTTTTTATGGAGCGGAAGAAGAGGCAGTTCTGGGAAAGGAAAAGGTATGAGGGGTGGGTAGGAATCTAGTGTAGATTTAATCTGTGTTTGTTTCCGTGTGGTGACCGTTTCATTAAAAAATTGCATTGAAGACTAGATGGAAGAAAATACATACTTCAACTCGATGATATAGTTTTTACTCATACTCATAGATATCTCATTTGCTAGTATATTGATGTTTAAAAAATGTTAAAATAAAAACATTTTTGCGAAACGTACTCACCTTTATGGGTGTACAGACTACAAACATGTTAATTTCATGTATTTGGGGGCAATTGCGAAAAATAGTAAAGTCCTTATTTTATATAGTTGTTGATAATATATTTGCATTTTATTGTAAATAAACTAAACATTTTCTCTGTTTAACTTAATCGTACCCAGTGGGCGGCCGCTGCCCTGAAAATGTGGTGGTTCACTGATAATCCGTACCTATGAGATAACGATTAATAAGCAAAATTAGTTAAAAATAATTCCACTAATCTTATTTAGAGAGAAGATCTAAACTAAGCTGTATTCGAAGGGCGAAAACTTCTACATATCGCTTTTTAATTAATTTTTTTTTACAGATATTTTTTTAGTACTAATAAAATAAAATAAATCTTAAATTACAACCCAAAAAACTATTTTTTTAACAACGTTTGATTTATTTTATTTTATATTTCATTATAAACAGTATGCAAACAGTATTTATAAACAATAGTACGTGGGCAAAATTGTGAAGGTTACCTATAAAAAAATTGAAATCCTTAAGAACCTGCGTTTTATAAATTAAAACCCAAATCATTAAAAAAAAAGACACACGTAAAATTTATTTATTTGCTATACCTTTTGATTAAAAAAAGAATTTCAATAAGAATTATTAAGTTTGGTTAAATATTTTTGCCCCAAATCCAAATTTAAGTTTTGTATGATAAAGGCTGCCCAGTCATCCGTGTGGCACATGCCGATAGCTCAATTTTTCATACATACGGCCGCATTGCGCGCCAGCGATGTTTAACATAATTCGTTCCTCTTGCAATCAGTCTGCACACGGGAACGGGCAACTTCGCGCGGAACTTTGAGAATTTGCTCTCGCTGATAAACATTCACATTAGGCATTATATTGGTAGGTGATATTTTTAATAACATTCATAGATTTTATATTTTTCAGTAAGATATTATAAAGTAATTTTAGGCGATATAATTTACCAGTGCTGCACACGAACACACTGTGCAACCAGCCGCCCTTGCTCGTACGATAAACTTATTTAACTTTTCAGCATATTTGAAAAGTAGCCAGAATGGGTCAATATCTATCACAAAATAAGACGGGACCATTCTGCATGTTTCATCTTCTTTATTGTTAACAAAATAGAGTTCTTATTCAAAAACCGTATTTTTTAAATAAATTATTCATGCATACTTATAATGGTCAATTTTATTTTGCAATGTTAACAGATTCTTTAATCAAGTTGGTATAACTTTGAAGTATTAGGTACATATTTTTGTACGATTTATGTGTTACGTAATAGTGACCAAGATATTATTGTTTTAAAAACATTCCGATCACTATTACATCTTGAACAATCAATCAAAATGTTTATCTTGAGAATTAGTTTGAACACTTACATCACTATTTCATGCTTTTCATTTGATTAAAAACGATTCATTATTTACAAAATAACCTAATTTTGACGCTACCCTGATTATGAAATAGATAATGTTAAAACTAGTTGTTGTAATTGTGTTGTGGGTTCCTTGGCACAGTGACAAATAAGTGGTAAATAGGTGACTGGTTATCCCTTTTCCCTTGCACACTTTGTATTTACCTACGCATATCATCACCCAATTCCAACAAACACCACTTTGTCTCATTTTGTTTAAAATATTTACAGTTCATTTTCAAGTGCATCTCAAGCTGTAAATCGTAAGCAGTTTCGTATTCAACAATCGGATTACAGTCAACGTCATTGACTCCCACTAATCTTCACACTAACGTGAAAAACCTTCGTCCACGTGACTGTATTTAGAATTTCGGGAAATGATAAGTACCACTAACTTTCACAAAAATGGCCCTATAGAAACCATCTAAATGTTATCATTGGTGCTTTGCAACAAAATTAAAAATCTAACCATTATAACAATATACGAGTACACGTACACAGTAAATTCGGGAATTATAATAACAGTTTAATATTTGGATTAAACGAACGTGTGTAGCGTTAAGGACATTATGTTTTTGTTTATTTTTATGGGGGAGGCATTTTTTGACATACATACTTTCAGCAAGTACTGAAGCAAAGGAGCCTGGGACCTCGATGAACTTATGAATGGCCCAGTAAAGGCTAATCTCAGCAATGTCGAATGGGGTGTATTCGAAGCCCTTTCTGTTGACTTCATGAAGCTAGTAGGACATATTACCTATACGTTGAAAGAAAAATAAAATACCTGATGTACTAAATTACATTTTTATGAACGGGGATATCATTAGATTTCCCCACAGTTTTCTTCGGTACTTTTTCCCGCTGTGTAACAAGCGTATTATAACTGAATTTTCTTTTATTTATTTTTGTTGAAGAAGTTTATAACAGGATCCCATTTCTCTGAACGTGTACAATGGAAACATTGATCTTATTTGCAACTTGCAACACTCCTGGTAAGAAAACCTCTTGTCTACAGTTACCTTCTTCAAAACACTTTTTTTCCACCTTGCAGAAGACGAACGATTCCTAGTTGATACCGCGGTGACAGCAATAATGACGTGCGATTACTTAAATAGTTTGAACGAAATATCTTTTTAATCTATTTAGAAAGCTTTCAGTGTTATACTACTTTGAGTAGGTATTTGATTACCTACACTTTATTCACCGAAACAGAAAGTTCGTTCACTAAATTCAATTCCCTCGCTTGAACCTTCTATCATAAATAATCAGAACTTCATTGAAACAAATTAAAAAGAGTCGTGCAGTTTCGATAACTCAATTTAAAAATATTTTCATTAGGTCAAAAGATGTGAGAGGAAGAGCTCAGATTTACACTGGAATCCGAGTACAGACGTGCTTCCCGAGTTTCAATCTGGGTGGACAACACTCTGGAGGGATGTAAGCGCACCGGTGTCGGTGGTAACTTTGAATCTACTAGGTCAATGTGGCCGGACAAAGCGTAAGTTTAATCAAATCTCCTCACCCTTGCTTTACTTTTACTTATCTGATAAACCGATATAAGTGCCTTATAAGCGTGTCTGTCTACCTGAAGTAAGTTATGAAAAATGACTAATTTATTTTTTCTCAATTTATTTTTTCTGGTTATAGACTCCTTGGATGACCCCGCTGCCCTTCGTTACCCGCAAAATGGCGTGTTGGAGTTTACACAGTTGATAAACGATATTTAAAGAGAGTTAACAAAGTAATAATGTAGTACCATTGGCATTGCATATTGTGATTTTTTTAATAATTTTTTTAAATTAACGTCTTTTCTAAAACTGTTAGCTCTGTAAACAGTAGACCTTGAGTCCATAAAAACATGCTTCTAATTTAATCACTCAACATTAGAAAACCAAAATTTCCACAGAAATACTCATACCTATCTGCTTAATTATAAACCGAATTTTTGAAATGATTTTTTTTTTAAATTACAGGCAGGTAGGTAATCTACCACAAATCGAAAAAATGCATGTAAGAAAATGTAAGGATGGGGTGCTTCACAGAATTTGAACATTTCATATTCAAGTTCTGTGATAGTTCTATTCGAGTCCTGTTATTATTTCTTTATTGGCCGGTTATTTCACAGTACTTACATGGCAACATAACTTAAATAGGATTTTCACAGAAAGTGAATAATAAATTTGGAATTTTTGAATTTTTCGTATTCTGTGAAACAGATCGTCCTTCTAAATAAAACGACGAGTCTAAATTTTTGATTGATTTTATGGATTCTTTCGTAATCCTCTAACTAGCTAGGACTTATAACAATACTCTTCATATTTCTAGCTGACTAGTACCGCGGCACATTTGGCCTTATTACTATCACCATCTGATGGTTGTATTTAATTGACTGACTTTACATTACATTATGTTAACGTTTGAATTTTTCAAATTCTGTGAAACAGCCGGTCCTTCTAAATAAAACGACGAGTCTAAATAAAAACGACGATTTCACATTTGAAAAAGTATTTGTAAAACCTTGAAACGGAAATGGAACGTGCAAATAAATTTAAAGACAGATCACATGCGAAAGGGTCTAATGAAAACTAGTCATTGACTTCAGTTTTATTGTACAGGGTGTCCGGGGGTAAATTGCATTGACTTCCGGAGATGATTCTACATGATGGTAAGAGTAAAAAAGATTAACAACTTTTTCCGAAATTCCAACATTTTTTTCCCATACAAAAAGACGTACCTAGTAAAAAGTGTGAGGTACGATCTAACTTGCTGAGAGCCTGCCGGGCAGCGTATTTACAAAACCTATACCGATTCAGTCGTGGTAACGACAATTTACATTTTAAATATACCTCTTTATTGGTTATTTTTTATCACATTGCAAAAAAAAATGTTCTAAAATCTAGATAAAATAATCTTTCTGATGTGTATATTAGAAATTAATAATTTTATTTCTAAATATTTAAATTTTAATATTATTCCCATATATTGTAAATACACCTCTATATTGATAATTTTTTATCACTTTGCAAAAACAAAAGTTGTTCTAAGATCTAGATAAAATAATCTTTCCAATGTGTATATTAGAAATTAAAAAATTTATTTCTAAATATTTAAATTTTGATATTGAAAATTTAAAGCGACTTAAACGCGGTAGGGATTTTAATACGCTGCCGGGCGCCCGACTCGATTGTGATTGGTCCGTATCGTAACAGTGGAAAATAATAAATCTGGCCGCACACGCCGGACTAATTTTATCTTTTTACCTCAAAACTACCCCTAAAAGTTGAAATTTCGGAAAAGTTATTTATCTTTTTTACTTGTACAATTGTGTAGAATCACCTCCCGAAGTTAATGCGCTTTACTCCCGGACACCCTGTATAACAATCGTTCTGCCGCGGTAAGTAAATAGGTAAAATACACAGTAATTCACTATTATTAAGGATCAAAATTTTGCAGTTTTGTTTAACCTTGCGGCATAAATATAATTTTTTTTAACATCAGTTCCACACAGGAGGCCCTGAAGAAAATAAATCCCCTCAGGGCCTAGGTATGTCATCTTTGGGAATGCTGTTTAGAGGGTCTTTTTTGAGAAAGGAAGGGGATGAAGTTCTGGGAAGGAAAAAGGTATGACGGGTGAGTAGGAATCTGGGGGTCAGTCTATCCAGAAGTGACGGACGAACGAATTCATCCCTTCCACTGCGGTCCAAATCCTGCTGAGAGTCCTGCTGGAGAGGTGAAAAGATTTCCCTCAACCAGTCTCTTCAGATCCGGCCCGCCACGCAGTTGGTGGGCAGACGCTTCGCCACCAAGATCCAGACAATCCTGACCCCATGAACCCGGGAACCCTTGCTAAGTCACCAAATGTAGCGAACCACTTGGGGTGACCAATGGCAGAGGTATTGGTTATCCAATAAATTGTTTCCTGGGCGGCGGCATATAACACTTGTAGACAGTTGTTCTTTATTATGTTTAAAAAAAAATTAAAATGTAATGAAATATAAGAAAAAATGCTATTTTATATTTTTACTTAGCAATTGTGAACGTTTTGATGTGCGTGTAAAGAAGTAAAAAATCAGTACAATGTGACTACGGCACAAGAGATTCAATCTGAGCGAATAAGATGGCTTTCCCGGTTAAGGTATGTTATGAGGCGAAAGGAGTGGTAAGGAGAAGGAGATGGGAAGAAAAATTCGGGAAATACCTGGCAACTCAGATCTCGTCACCAAACACGATTAAAGTCATTACAAGCAACGTATCAATCTCGTCTGTTCAATAAACGCAGTAAGGCAACGTAGGAACTGTATATTTATTTTCAGTAAAAGGAATACTAATACTATATCTATACTTACCAAGAACAGTAAAATTGAGATAACATCTAAAACAACATCATCTTTTTTTAATACCCAAAACAAGATTTTTTTGATGAAACATAAAAAAAATCGATATTTAGTAACTTTCCATACCCAACTGATTTTTGCTAATTTTGGTAATTACTGTGTTTTTAGTTTCGACGGCAGCGTTGTTTCCATGGTGTGACCGACATTTTATTATGTAGAAAATGCAGTTTTTGGTAAAACTAACAATAATATTCCTGTAAGTTCAAAACTATGTCGATTACTTCGAGGATTGACGCAGACATCTCTCGCTGAATTTCCCGCTGCTCTTGGGACGGCCATCTTGGACGCTACCCCCCACGCTTCATTCAAATATAAACAGTACTCTCTTTCCAACAATAATAGGCCACTTGCATGGATTTCATAACGACTTGGAAAAAATCGTGTGGATAGATCTTTTTAGTAAGATTACGAAAATGTTAGTAATTTTTTTAGAAATGTACAGTTTTTATTTTATTTTAAAATAAATAAATCCATTATTTGGGCTTGTGACGTCACTACATGAAAATGTCCCGTCTCCGAAAATGTTCCTATTAATTTTGTAAAATTCCACCCTGGTTTATTTTCTTTATATGGCAACACTTTGATTTCAAGCGAATTTTTGAATTTGACATTTAACGTTCACTAGATTTATTGTTTGTTCTCTGCGAACTTATCATTTGGTTTGACTTTTTGACAGATGATATGAAGAGAACCCCGTGCATTTTAGATGTAGGTACGTGTTTTAGAGGTATAATGGTTATGGTGCTGATTTTAACAAAATCAAATTTTGTAATATTCTTATTATTGTTATGATTTACAAGTACGAGTATAGTACATTGGATTTAGTCATATAGACGTTGAACATTATAATGATTTATGATCAATAAGATGGATCAAGGAAAAAAATATTTATGAGATGTAATATTTTTGGTATGCCTCGTTATTCTCCTGTGCCATTCGTGTGGAAAACATTCCTTTTTTAAAATGTTTTTCAGCTATGAAATTATCGTTTTTTTCGCACCTATAAAATTATGTCCCGTCTTTCCCGTTTATAAAAAATGGTCTAATTTTTCTGATTGAAATTTTCAAAAAATCCCCAGGGTTTCATAAATACGATAAAAAAAATACTGAATGTTTTTGAATATTTGCCTAAACCGGATTTTTTTTTTAAATGTAACGCACGTGGCCTATTATTCCACAGCAATGTAAATAATTGACGTGTAATCAAAAACCAATGAAAGATACGATATTTATTAATGATTCTGCAAAAACACTAAAAAATATATGGTGGGATAGCGGTAGATATCCTATTGATGTATGCCATAAAGATACCAGTAACAATAATTTGTTTATTTTATTTTATGAGTAAAACCTCAAATTGTAATATTTAATTAAGATAATATAAGCGAAACTCAATCTAAAATCTGGAAACAGAAAAATATATTGACACCTCTGGGACTCGAACCCAGGACCTCTTGCTTTCCGGGCAAACGCGCTAACTACTGCACCATGGTGTCGACATCAAATTCGGTCATTTTTAACTGTAGCAACCACCCACATTATCTTCATTTTCTTAACGCATGTATTATCTTTACGTATGATTGCAAGATTCAAACCCGAACGAAAGCTCTCTAGATAGTGTCTGGATAAATCATTATCCATTTTATTTAAAATGCGACATCTACTGACTTTTTTGCAAGTGTAGGATGAACATTTTATTTTCATTTTAACTTTATGAGTAAAACCTCAAATTGTAATATTTAATTAAGCAAGCAAGAGGTTCTGCGTTCGAGTCCCAGAGGTGTCAATATCTGTTTCTATTCTTATTTTCCGTTTCCAGATTTTCGATTCGATTGAGTTTCGCTTATATTGTCTTCATTTAATTACATAATTTGTTTAACTGAAAAACCACTGAATTCTGGTGGACACCAAATTTTTTTGATAATTTCATTTTATCCCATGTGTAGGCTACCTACTAACGTAATTCTAAAGTCTGAAATGATAAATCAGGCAAAATCGTGAAACGATTTCATGCAAAATGCATCAGAAAGGTAGCCATTTGTATGGGTTGCCATATCGCGGCGGAAGTATTATTCGCTTCTAAACATTGCTTGCAAACGAAATGCCAGAGTTGCATGAGTAATGCTATCACATTGCAAGTTATGCACAGCAGTTATGAGTTTGACTTCTTTACATGGTAGAAAGTTGATGTTTTTGGTTGTTAATGTCATCATTCATCATATATTATATATCCATGAATTTTATGCTGACAATTATAAAGTTCAATTTAGTTTTATTTTGTTGCATGTATGGATTAACTTCACGGTATTTCAATAACCTCGTTGGGCGATTCCTGTTCTACTGTTAAAGAAATACGCTTAACCTTAAAATGGACGACTTTTTCGTTAACTAGGAATGATTCTCGTCCTACTTAAAGATAAGAAATTGCCCTTTACCATAAAATAAACGACTTATGCGTTAACTGAAATCCCAGTTCTCTCGGAAGGCAGCGAAAAGTAGTCAATTTCAAGGTTAAGGATAATTCCTTATCATTAAGTACGAAAGTAAACTTAATTCTAGTTTACCTATATATTATCCTTAGATTACTGCAACAATGATTTGGAGTTCCTGAAAGAATCCAAGGTGCAATTAAATTACACAATTGGATTACAAATTACAAACGGTAATTAAATTTGGAAAGAAACGCTTAAACGGATAGGACACATAGGTCTGGTGAACGCTGGCGAAGTGTAAATAGAGCATATGACGCAAAAGCGAGTTGTAGAAAGAATGAGGGAGGCCCGTGAAAGTTTTTGGACGGTCGAAAAAGTAGAAATGACAGACGGCTCAAAAAGAGAAATAATGATTTTGTTGTAGGAAATTTCTATTTAGAGAATTATAAACACTTTTTATAAAAATTATAAACACACAAAGATGATCACCTCATCGAGAAGGTTCGTGCCTGGGGTAAGGCCAACCTGGTCAGTTCAACGTCTCAAAAACCAAAGCATGTCTGATTTTGGTAGAGAGGGAAATCAATGATGTCTGGTACAACTTGATGGGAGCCCTACGCCCTCCCCCCAATAAGGGCTCCTTAAAATGCTTGCAGTATGTACTATGCATATCAGACCGGCATCGGCTCCATAGAAGCCCGAGTAAATCTGGCTTCCAAGAAAGTGGGCGTCTTCTATAGGACTTTTAACAGTGACAAGATGTTAACACTGTACTCTCAAAATTTATTTTGGCAGTCATTTCTCGGCCGTACTTGAAAAACCTACTACAAAATACGGGCACCAAGTGGGCCTATAATTGGATCACGAAACTGAAGAAAAACGCCCACGAAGCACTTGTGTTATTGAAGGGAATATCACCGTTGGGATTTGAAACTCGATGAAACGTAAACGAGCGACACTAAAAAGAGGCAAACACATACATGTAGAACATTTAACCTGTGAAAGAATGACACAGAAATAAATATTTATTTAATTGATGGGTAGAGTCACGTAGGGCAATTATTCTGTTTATTAATATGATTGATTATTCAGGCATCTCAAATAAACATAAAAATCTCATACGGTTCATAAATCAAAAAGTTATATAAAAAAGTTTAAGTGCATGTAAATTGCGTACACTTACCCCGTGTGCGGGGTAAGTATTCGCATACCGTAGGGTAAGTGTTCGCACCGCGAACAGTTACCCCCATTACAATTACCATACTTAAATTGCCCCTTATCGTAGTCTGTGCAGTTCCCATGTTCTTATGCCACCAGGCTTTACACAGAATACATTCTATCCAATCTTCTGTTGGTGGATCTCGATATTTATCCTTGCCTGTTTTTGTGCTCTTAAAACAGTTATGCACTCTGGAATCTGCCGCATTACAACTTTGTAGTGATTTTTTTGTGGTGCGGCTTTCTTGCAGAGTTCATCGGATTTTCATGGTTTAATTTATCGGTTTTTGGACTATTTTTGCATCTGCCTCTCTCTGTTTCTGCTGGAGTTTCTTTTTATAGGGACTTGAGGTAATTATTTCAGACTTGCAAGCATTTTTTCGTCGTTTTCGTGTATGTGTTGCTTTGACCGAAGACTTGTATCAAATATTGGGACGTGAAGAACTGAGCTTGTGGTGGGGAGCTGGCCTGAACTTCAATTACGTTTTTTTTTTTTTTTTTTACATGAACTCCACACAGGAGGCCCTGAGGAAAATAATTTCCCTCAGGGCCTATGTCATCTTTGAGGATGCTGTGTGGAGGGTTTTTTTAAGGAAAGGGAGGAGAGGAGAGTTCTGGGAAGGAAAAGGGTTTAAGGGGTGGGTAGGAATCTGGGGTTCAGTATGTCCTGGTCATCCGCCTCCAAGACCTAGACAAACCTCACCCCATGAACCCGGGCACCCCTGCTAAATCACCAAACATCTTCAATTGGAGCAGTAGGGACCAGACGAATAATATTTTTGTATTTAATTAAATGAAGACAATATAAGCGAAACTCAATTAAAAATCTGGAAAAAGAAAAATCAGAAAAATATATTGACACCTCTGGGACTCGAACCCAGGACCTCTTGCTTTCCAGGCAAACGCGCTAACCACTGCGCCACGGTGGTGATATCAAATTCGGTCATTTTTAACTGTATCATACTTCGACTAAGAACCACCCACATTATCTTAATTTTTCTTAACGCATATAATATTGGCTACTATCTTTATGTATGATTGCAAGATTCAAACCTGAACTAAATGCTCTCTAGATAGTGTCTGGATGCCTCAGCACAGGACCACCTAGTGAGGAGGACTAAGAACAAACAGATGTAATATATATATACATTATCATATCTTGTAATTCTCATCAAACCTGTAATTAAATAGTCACTAAGAAAAAATAAAAAAAATAAAATCTTTATCCATTTCATTTAATATGCGACTTTTATTGACTTTTCTGCAAGTCTAGTATGAATATTTTATTTTTATTTTAACTTTATGAGTAAAACCTCAAATTGTATTATTTAATTAAATGAAGACAATATAAGCGAAACTCAATTGAAAATATTTTTTTAGGTCTGACAGATGTTTGTGGGCTCCTCAGTGCCGCATGTATTTCAGCATAGCAAGAGATCTGATTGTTCAGAATATCCGTGCTAGTTATTGATAACGAGAGTTGAAATATTATGCTACAAAATCAATTTTATGATAAAATATGATGCATAGATGGGGCCTTAAAGAGTCGGCGACGTGTGAATGCGGTGCGGTGCAGACCACCGAACATGTGGTCAACGAATGCCCGCTCCATTCATTCCCCGGCGGGATTGATGAGGTCCACAGGGCAACGCTTGAGGCCCTAGACTGGCTCGCAGACCTAGATGTCCCCCTCTGACCCCCCCACCATACGAAAGAAGAAGAATTTTATGTAGAGGGGTAAGTGTTCGCACTCATCCAACTGCGTACGCTTACCCCAGCACACTTATCTCATCACACCAAATTTCAATAAACTTTAAAAATCAGATTAGTGGTTATCTTCATTAGAATTACCACTTTCCACCAGTGTAACTAACAATATTACACCAAAAATTATCATAGACAAAACAGCACACGCCGGTAATGGTGTTGAAAAATTTAAGAAAAGCACGAAAAAAAGTAATTTACCTACCAAATTTTATTTTCAAATTAGGATTCACTCTACTCATATCCTGCTCCAATGCAACCCAAAAGGCTACTGAATTAAGGAACGCTCGGGCCCGAAATAGGTACGATCTTGTAGGAAACATCACTGAGAACACTTACACTCCGCATACGGTTACCCCACGTGACTCTACTCGGTTCCAATAAAATACGATAAATCCACAGTCCCACGCATGTCTCTTTTGATGAAGGAGCATAAAGATTCGATAGTAAGAAAACTAAACAAGTTGATTTACTTTTTTAAAAACTTGAGAAATATTTTAAACATATGTGATATAAAAAATATATACCTCGCACTTGCACAATCCATAATGGAATACGGCATTATTGCCTGGGGCTGTATTACACATGTGTATATATTAAAGCTCAAAAAACCCTAATAAAAGTAATACTTAAGTTACCAATACTACACCCACTTCAATCATATTCGAAAAATTTCCAGTGCTGAAAATTCAAAAATTATATTCAAAATAAATACTCACTTTCCTTTACAAGAACTTATCCACATTTAACACTTCACAAAATTCTCGCAATACTAGAACAAGACATGCTCACCAACTACAAATACCAAAAACAAACACATCCTTTGGACAAAAACACTACAGATACCAGACTATAAAACTATACAATTCTCTTCCTACACAATATAAAACAACTAATATTATTTAATACAAAAAAAACACGAGAATCTGGCTAAAATCTTTTTAACTTATAATTTATAATTTTTGTCAAATTGAGGTCGATTTTATATTTTGATTTTTATTGTTTCTCTTTTTTACATTAACTATGAACACTCTTTTGTTTTACTATTCACAATTTATAATTTATAATTTACAACTGAAAAATGTCCTCTACAACACAGGTGAACTCCTAGTGTGGAGGACAATATATTATACCTTTGTAATGTAAATGTACTAAGAATAGATAAATAAATAAGTAAAATAAAATAAAATCCCTTACATTTCCAGACATTTGCAAACTCTGCAGACATGAACCAAGGATCGAATCCGAAATCCAAAAAAATATAAATATCTGTTATTTATGTAAAATTAATATCCAATCTTCAAACCACTCCAAAATGAACAGGCAAAAGAAAACACAAAAGAAATCGACATCGAGTAACTCCGAAGAAGAAAACACAAATACTAATAAAAGATTACTAAATGTACACAGAAATACTCTTGTAAACGCGTAAATTTTATTATTCCAAAATAAAACTCAGACGGACGCGTAATAAAGTGACGTTCTTTTTTTGAGTAAGTATCATCATAATATTATAAATGTTCATTTTATTATTTTGACATGTTTGCCAAGCAAATAATATTTATACGAAGCAGTACCAAGTAAAACGAACTGTGTGTAAACTGTCAACAAAAAGGGGTTCAAATTTGAAGAAAAAAAAAATGTATGTACCTATATGTCGAATAAGTTTAATTTGTAAAATAAACTTCTATCTCGGTATGAGATTTGAGAGTGTTTTCATAAAACGGTTTTTTTCACATTTTCAAAAATCAATACGCTTACATGTTTCAGGTGCAAGAGAAAAATATTAATTTTCATAATGTGAAACACCTGCATTCCTAAATAACTGAATGAACGTACCTAAATAGTATGTATATAGATATGTATATATCCTCTTCTCCCCAATTTGGGAGGCGGGAATGGGTACCGCCACCCCGGGAACCTTTATTAGATAACCAACACCTCGGCCATATGTCACCCCGAGTGGGTCACTATGTTTGGTGTTTAGCAGGGGTGCCCGGGTTCATGGGATTAGGTGTGTCTAGGTCTTGGATGTGGATGACCAGGACACTTGAACCCCAGATTCCTACCCACCCCTTAAACCCTTTCCTTCCCAGAACTCTCCTCTCCTTCCTTTCCCTAAAAAACCCTCCACACAGCATCCCCAAAGATGACAAAGGCCCTCAGGAAAATTATTTTCTTCAGGGCCTCCTGTGTGAAGCTCATGTAAATAAAAATATAAAAAAATATAAATTTTGATTCCCTCCCTCTATTTGAGAAAAACATTTTTAGCACACTGAATTCGCACAAATAACACACACATCTACACACACACACGCGCATCCTCACACATACATATTTATGTAAAAGGTGTAATTTATCACATAAAATCATAAGTATATAACAGCGACAAGTCAGTGGTATCAATTATTGTATTAAATTCTATAACTTTGGAACTATTTTCTACCATGTAATTATGTAAAAATTTCTGCAAAATAAAATAAATAAATAAGAATGTTTGAGAATTACATTGTTTGATGAAGCGGTAAACAAAAATTGTTTGATTTTCTAA
Organism: Limnephilus rhombicus; assembly: GCA_929108145.2. NCBI lineage: Eukaryota > Metazoa > Arthropoda > Insecta > Trichoptera > Limnephilidae > Limnephilus > Limnephilus rhombicus. The sequence goes on from OV815271.1 coordinate 44,241,737, forward strand.
TGTAGGTAATACTAAAATTAAATAAAAAGTTTTAATAAACGGCGAAATGTCTGATCTACTTGATTGCATTTGCGAGGCCAAAATTTGTGGTAAATAAATAAGGCGCGGGGTCTCCGTTAAAGGAAGAAAGGATGGTACCAAGTTGTGGTTTAATTCCACGCAGTACAAATGAACGAATAAATTAGAATTTAGCTGGCGTTCTTTGCCAGCGCCTGAATTTCAACACAGCAACCTGTTTAACGTCAGAGTTAGATACCGCTTTATTATGAGAGGCGTTATTATTTAAATGATTTTTTTAATAATTAATTTCGTAATTTAAGAAATAATTAAGACTAAAAATTATCATTTCAATTTAATAGAATTGGGAAGGTAGCTTCCGTTTACCGCAATACAAATATTATCCACTAGCTGGTTCCCGGCATGCGTTGCAATGCCATATTCAAAGAAATACATTGCTGAACCACCTTTCCCGTACGTCCCCGTTCCTCTCCTGCATCCCCTTCCTAGCTAGCTTAATAAATTAATGCTTATATGTTATTCTGATGTAGAAGCTATATTATTGTAAAGTTTCATTAAAATCCACTAAGCAGTTTTTGCGTGAAAGAGTAACAAACACCTGTACATCCATACAAACTATCGAGTTTATTATATGTATTACCTAGTAAGATTGGTGATTGATGATCATAGCCTGATTTTTCGATAAATGTTTATTACCGCCGCCCCGGGAAAAATTTATTAGATAAACAACACCTCTGCCATAGATCACCCCGAGTGGTTCGCTACGTTTGGTTAATGGGTGAGCCGGGTTCATGGGGTGAGGTTTGTCCGGGCTTTGGCGGCGGATGCATCTGCCAACCTGCCGCATAGTAGGCCGGATCGGGAAAGAATGGTTGAAGGAGTTTCTTTGACTTCTCCAGCCGTACTCTCTCGGAACATGGCCGTGCACCGCAGTGGGAGGGATGAATTCATACGTACATCACTCCTGAACACACTGACCCCAGATTCCTACACACCCCTAATTTCCTTTTCCTTCCCAGAAATTCTTCTCCTTACTTTCCTAAAAAGACCCTCCACACAGCATCCGCAAAGATGAAACAGGCCCTGTTTCCTGGGTGGGACTAATGTAAAAAAACAACGGGAAGACCTATTTTTCAAGAACGTTGATTTCCTCTACTATACAGATACCCTTTAATAATATCATTTCAAAGTGGTATGGTTTGAAATTAATATTATACGTTTTAAATCGTTCGCTACTGCTTGAAATATTGATAAAATAATTAAATTATAAAAATTCTTCCTTCACCACACATAATGTAATTTCGTTCATTTACAATCATAAAGATCAGGAAGCTACTAACACTCCAAAACGGATACGAGTTCTCGTTAATATTGCAGAAATAATATTTATTATTTTTTCATTAATATCATGTGCCAAATTAAATCGTTGTTTTTCAATAACCCACTACATTTCAGCAAGGTGACAACAATAAAGAAAAAACTGTATAGCTAAGTTCCTGTTTTAAGACAGCAGTTGGTTTCCATTCAATCTTATGAATGTATTATAAACCCTCGGGTCCGACCCTTCGGTCCTTTGGTGTCCAGAAAAAGACTTAATGACTTAATAAACTAGCCGTCCTTGCAAACTGTCCTGCCCGAACCAAATGAAGAAAGACGTTGGCAATCTTGGCATTAAAGAGTGGTATATATATGCTTTATTTGCTTGGAAAGCGCAATGAGGTATGTAGGCAAAACAAATTACAGCAATTCGAATATAATATTTATAAACTACCGTTATTTTAATCCTTTGAGGGTCACTTTTTTAGATTGTATCCATCAAATTTGAAATACGATGATGATGAATTAGAGAGCGATGTTGGAGAGAGTCTACGCGAACTTCCAAGAACGCCTCCAGCACTGCATCAACGATTTCGGCCACCACATGCCTGGTGTGATTTTCTACACTTAACTGTCTCAAATGCTATTTCCTTGCGAACCTGATTCCATCAATAAATTTGTTTTTGAGTAAAAATTAACTATTTTATGATTTTTTTAAAACCGTCCGTCCTCTCTGCCGCACCCGGTACTAACCTCTTTTACAAATATGTAAGTAAACAATGTTATAGATTATTTTTTCACATTGGTTGGGTGAACTAACCTACCAGAAGGCTTTTTGCAGAACGCTCTTGTGATGAAAAGTTCAATATTAAAGCAAATATTTGCTAAATATAGACCTTAGGTGGCGGTATTTAAGGATGCTGCTGAAATATCAAAGGTGATTTTAACAAAAAAACAGCAGATAATCTTGCGTAATAAGTTTTTTTTTGAGGAAATATGCGGTTCCGCAACTTTTTAAACCACTACAAAATATCCCCGACAAAATATCCTACGGACAAAGCATCCCCAACAAAATATCTACTAAAACCTAACCTAACCCAACCTAACAAAAAAATGGGACAAAAATAATATAGACGTCTTATAAAGACAAGAAATTAATGTTCAAAAATAGTAAAATAAGATTAGGTTTTAGTGGATATTTTGTTGAAGGATATTTTGTCCGTGGAATATTTTGTCGGGGATATTTTGTCGTTGATATATGCATATTGGTTGCATAAGTTATACGTATATTATATATTGACAGTCGAAATCGGATGTTTATCGGAAGCCATGTTGGAAATGTAAATAAACCAATCACGACCAAGCGGAGCAAGCGTGTAGGCGAGTAAAGTTGACGACCTTTCAACTTTTTTTCGTAGATTGTCAACAATCTGCCAGTTGCTGCTAGTTAGCAGATGGCACGATGACACTGGGCGAGTTTACTAACAGATAGTGAATTTCCCAGATAGTAGCTTGTAAACTAGCCCTGTGTCATCGACGCTTAAAAGCGGTGTCCCTGACCGGTGCTACTTCAGCGGCATCCGTTGCATCCAGCTGCAACCCCTTGATCAGCCTCTCCAGATGCTTTCACCAACTTTGTAAGGGCTTTATAGCGCTGTCTGTAACATCCGTCAGGCAGAAGTCGGTCTTCTTGCTTTCTGAGTTCATTAAAATTCATCTACCTAATTGTTCAGAACTTAACAATTATTTTTTTTGAAATCTGCACTAAAATGAATTAACGTTATAATTGTTCGGTTCTCAATACTATAACACGATCATAATCCGTTTAGTTATGATGACGGCAGAGAGCAATCATTACCCGCTCCAGCAGCTGGCATTAGCCCACAAGAAAGAGTTATGCGGTCCCATTAAGGAAATTTATTGCACGATATATTCGCTTTGCAATTAGAGCCGAGGAATCGGAAAATTCAGACCCACTCTTCCCCATACCCTTGAATATTTCGCCTAGATAATCTTTAGGAAGCTTTAGCCCGAACGGAATTATTATTATTATTCAAGTGTCGGAGAATTATCGAAAATTTCTTAGGCCTGAGGAAGCTTATTAGGGACTACTTAGATGATTGAGTTTGGCTAAGTGTGAAATTTACCAAATTTATTAAGCCAAATTATCAAGTTTATGCCTGGAAAAATCAAAATGGATGTTGGAGTGAAACATTACTTCAAATAAATTAAATAAAATTCTATAAATAATGTAGGAACGTTCTTGATGTTTTTTTTTCAACCAATGGCACGTAATCTGAAGCGCTTAAATCAGCCGTTGGCGCTGGTGTAGTTAGATATCATGTCAGCCCATATTCCTACGTAATGGCGACATTTTTTTACAAAAGTTTAATAATAATCTTAATTAAAATTCATCAATATTGTATTGTGTCTTCATGTTCCCCGAGAATGTCTGTTATGAACAATTAAGAAAGAATTGGATTGTGCCTCGAATTCTCGAATTTGCAGTTAACATTTTGTTTTATCAGACTCAGTGATGACTCTGGAATCTGTTGTAATCATAAGTGTAATTAGTACTTTGCAAGAGATGTCGCTCGTTCGGGTTTAGCCCGAATGATTACGAAGATAGCCGAACTTATGTAGTTGAGAAGCGAGCGAATTCACTCCGCCCCGTTCGCTTGAATCTCGGGCCCTGATATTGCAGAACCGTTTCAAGCACGATGGGGGTCGGTTGTTTGTGGCCGAGTAACAATTATTCATTTTCAACATGATATCATAATAAACTTGTATTCTACGACGATCACGAGCTTCTTTGAAGAATCCTAATCACACAAGAAGTTATCCCAATCATAGGGATTTTAGAGGACATTATAATAAGTTCAGTCTAATTTGAACAAAAAGCTCTACTTTTTCGTTATTTGTTTTTGGGGAGTTATTCTTCTTCTTTATCCAACTTTTCGGACATCGTTGCAGTGTCCATCATCAGGGCAGAAATTGCAGATCCGGTAGACGTGTCCGGTAGATGTGATACATCTACAAAGAAGGCTAAAGAAGGAGGTAGCGCAACACGGCATAACACCCCGACAACAAATAACGAAAATGCTTTTGGTCGTGAAAAAATTCCAAAAAGCTCTACTCTTTCAAAAATTGATTTAGCGTCACTTTTCTTACATTCAAAAAATTGTTATTTCTGTCGCAAGCCGCCAATATGAAAAACATAGAAACTTATTTCTCATCATATTCTGTTAAATGTATGCGTAGATACATACGCTCATAGGAAACAAACTGAAATAATTTGCGGTTATAAACAAATCAAGTACGTCGTCCTTTTTCCCCAATTACTTTTTCAATCATATTTTTAAATCGTTCAACCACTTCAACCACCATATTTATCGATATTTTGCAAAATCATTAAAACAATATCCTTTAAACCGTGTCACACAGCTGTCATATGATATAAATGATATCCAGCAATAACAGCGCCATCTGCTTCGAGCTTTCCAGATTACTTGCCAGTGAACACAGGAATTCTTTCAATACATTATGCATCGTGGAATGATATCAAAAATGTATATTTTTATGTATTTCATCTTAAAAATTAATAAAACAGATATAAATTTTGTTCAAAATTGTGCATTTACACCGAAAATGCACTAACTCCCTTATTTATAAACAGGTTAAATATAAAGAGGCACGTAAGAGCATTGAAAAACTTGACTATTACCACGGCGTTTGTTTGATTACAACGGCCTTAAACCAGGCTTAATGCCGGCTTTACCATACCAATCATGAACCGGCTAAAAAATTTTCTTTTTTTTTGTTCATATGAAGCGGATACTTTGTGATGTGACATTATTAATTTAAAATAAAACAATAACTTTGTAAACACCACTTTTATTTTTATACTTTATGCCGACGGGGTTTCGCTACAACCGTAGCTTCATCAGGGCAGTATAATACTCTACTAACATTAGGTTACATTTGTGTTATAATATATAATTTAGCAAAAATGTTTATTTAAGTTTTAATTTAAATAAAAGTCCCATACTAAGATTGTTCCCTATTGATAAAGAACACGTCCGTTCCCTTCCCCATTCTCCATCTATGCCTCCTTCTTCCTCCTCCACTTGACGAGTCCAGCCCATTTTTGCTAAATTATATATTATAACACAAATGTAACCTAATGTTAGTAGAGTATTATACTGCCCTGATGAAGCTACGGTTGTAGCGAAACCCGGTCGGCATAAAGATAAAAATAAAAGTGGTGTTTACAAAGTTATTGTTTTATTTTAAATTAAAAATATTCTAATAAGTAATACGGTAAGTAAATTTCAAAAAATATTAGAGCAAAAGTAATCACTTCTCATAATTTTTTTTTCGAATCTTCTAATATTAAAAATCTTAGGTTACTCGACAAAATATCGGCAATCACACGGTAAAAGTGCTATAGTACGTACTTATACTTAAAAATCATACTTTAGTTGCTTCTCAACATCTGTGCACTTTTCTACGTTTTAAAACTATAAATTGTCTCTTTGTCAGTTGTATCAATATCACTTTCCATCTCGCAGTGGATCCTTCATTTATACTTCGCTGTAAAGGAAACCATAATAATAATAATGGAATAAATTATATGGCGCCCTTTTTGTTTACAATTCAATGCAAGAAGTAACTACGAAGGAGATTTTCTGGGAAACAAAGACTTGTTTTATATCCAAAAGATGTGTCTTTTTCTTGTTCTTATGCTTGTATTGATGTTTATGACTAGGGACTAAAAACTAGACGAAAAAACAAATTATTGTATAAAGCAATAACTTTGTGGTTTGACATATTTAATTAAATAAAATACTTTTTTGTTTAAAACCACGAGGTTTATTAATTTATGAACCGACCGGTTACGCTTTACTTAAGAATCTTCAGGGTACAAATTAATACTAAACAAGAAGTACATAATGTGTGCTTATATATAACAAAATATAGAGGGAGACAACATGATACAAATATTACAAACACATAGACGGCGATAAAATACATTAACATAAGTACTTAAGTAATGGGAAAAACCGAAAGATAATTATGTAGACTAATGGGTTATAATAATAAATTTGGAGAATAAATTTTAATAATAATAATAAATTTTATTCATAAATAATTTTTCTACCTTCAGTGTAAAAAACCTTCCTTCTGAAGTCAGACCGGCCTTTTATACCAATAACAATCTAGGTAAATTTTCCAATCAATTCTAAAGATAAGGACGACAAATTAAGTCATTCGGGAATTTATAAATTAAATTTTAATAATTGTTTGGCTTTCTATATCGGTAAGACAACACATACTGTCAATATTAGGATAAAGGAACATCTCCGTTGCCTCGCCAATCATTTGATCGATAAAGATCATACGTTCATAGTACCGGTGCTAACATCTTACATAAAAACGGGCATGGTAACAGACTAAACAATCTAGAGGCGCTAGAAATAAAAAAAGCTGTAAAAACCAAAAGTCATATATGTACTTAATAATCAGTTAGACATATCAAGTAGTCCTATATTAAAAAATTCCCAGTGCTCTTTACCACCATGCCAGTTGATACTTTGTTTTCTCCAAATTTATTATTATAACCCATTAGTCTACATAATTATCTTTCGGTTTTTCCCATTACTTGAGTACTTATGTTAATGTATTTTATGGCCATCTATGTGTTTGTAATATTTGTATCATGTTGTCTCCCTCTATATTTTGTTAAATATAAGCACACATTATGTACTTCTTGTTTAGTATTAATTTGTACCCTGAATATGCTTAAGTAAAGCAAAACCGGTCGGTTCATAAATTAATAAATCTCGTAGTTTTTCACAAAAAAGTATTTTATTTTATTAAAAATCAAATTGTTTATTTAAAATAATAAAACTTGATCCAATTTGCAAATACAACAAAATGGGTAAGTAAAAAATGGTAGGTAGAGCAATTCAAGTAGTGTATATAGTATCAACCGATGGATTTCCATTTCCAGTCATTTCCTCGCATCGGAGACTTTAAAAAAGTACTTTCCATAACAATGAGGATGGAGTGTAGGACGTAAATGGGAATTCTTCGCTAAACTTTCCCAGAGGAATCACCTGTGGCTTGGAAATTGATGTGTCACAATATTTCTTCTCGTTTCAGTTAACTTATTGCGAGATAGTACCTATATGGGAACGCTTTTGTATTTTCGAAAAGTATTATGAGACGACACAGAATTTAGAAAAGTGCCTTTGTTGTCCATCTTAATCGCCGACGGTTATAACCATAAATAATGCAAACGGTGGAGATGGGTCACATAGCAATTTATTAGTAAGAAACAGCGCACGTAATACGTATCATCATCATCGTTCGACGTATTTTCATACGTTCGTAGTATTCTTGAATAAGTATCTCAGGTGTGGAACCCAGGCTACGCAGTACAAAAAAATGAAATTGAAAGCATTCAAATGAATTTTTAAAGTACCTTACCTTCCGCTCTTTTTGATCTCATGTTAGTAACTTAGAGTAACAATACTCTAAGGTTACATACATTAACTTGCCGAAGAAATAAGCGGATTACATTATGTTATTTCAAATAATACATTACTTAATTGATAGTCCTGATCTTCTATCTATTTTAAAAAAGTATTTCATCTCTTACTTTGCAAGAAACGAAAATTCAATAAACAACACGACTCAAAGTAGACCGTTCAATCTACTCTTCCATGTATTTCCGTCCTTCGTCTCTTAATTCTAATTCTTTATTCCCCCTCCCCACCACCTCCCCCTCACACATAATGTAACTAATAATCTAAAATTAAAAAAATCAGGGTGTGTAATTCACACGTGGTAGAAGTGAAACTAGAAAGTCGCTTTCTTTTGCTTTCGCTTGATGTCTATCTCTCTGGCCGCTGAGACTTGTCAGACACCTCACCAACTACGCTATGGAAGGCACGCGCTGAGGTGCAAATTTACGGCATTATATTAGAACCGAGTATTTGTGTAGAACTGAGTTGTGACGCATTTCCGTTTCACCCGAATTTCATGTCACTAACGGCACTAAAGACGTTTCACTTTAAAAAAATACACTTATACTGTCACACTATTATAATTTACTATCACCAGTGAAAAGTTCATAATTTCCATAATCAACTATTTTATTAGTATGTGTGTGTATAATTTAAGATTTGTTATCGACTACCCGGAAAACAAATAAATATTTAAGTAGGTACTCTACCTGCTAATCGCATCCTCGCAAAGCGGCGCCCCGCCTTTGTCTCTGCCTGCTTATCAAACGCATCAGTTTATTTGTCTCAGCAGCTGTGATAGTTTGCGCAAGCAGTTCAAGTGAGAATTGCTACAGAAATATTAATATTGTAGTGTTTATGAATTATTATAATAAAAATATAACTTATTGTGTTCTCACGGTGTATTCATGAAGCCATCATAAAACGCTCGTCTCGCTGAGTATTTGCGCTTGAGAATTCTGCAAGTACGATATATTTATGAGGTCACTTATTTACGGTAGCATCTTGCAACTGATTCACACCTGCGCTTCTGCTTATTTATCCTCGTTGTGGAAGCTTCCTGGAAGTGCAGAATATTATAACAGATTCCCCACATTTTTCTTGAAAATTCTGTTTGAACAAACATTTCTTACATCCAATTTGTGCTGACAAATATATTGGACTCAACCTCGGGTTGGTATATTTATCTACTTATTATTCCATGGTATTACCATGAGGTACATGCAATCATTGGAAAAAAAGATACCTAAAATGAAATATCTTTTAATTTCAAACAATTTTTTTTATTTCTTCAAACTTCGCAAATACACTTTCTGGCATCATTATTGATTTTATCAATGAAAATAAATAACTTTGTAAATATTAATCTCTTTTCCAGTAGGGATGTCAAAAGTGAAAAAAAATATCGATATATCGATATTTATTAAAATATTAATATCAACGTCGATACATCGATGAAAAAATATCGATATATCGGTCGAATTTTCAAAAGATTTTGCGTTTTTTAAATAATAGTGTATTCAGCTCAATATTATCAATAGTAATTTTTGTACACAATTTGCTTATTTTAATATACAAAAATCTCAATAAAAATGAAGGTATTTTTATCACTATTCATTTTTATTACGTAATAATTACAAAAATATCAAAAACTAAAAAGCTGTCTTCTAACTTATATGTAAACTGAGATGCATACAAAGTTTGTATGCGTCTCAGTAACATTCTATTGGCGTATTAATCTATCAAAAAGGACTTCGTGTTTGGAACAAGGTATAGTCAATAATCATAGACAATTGGGACCAACCCATAGGAGTGGCTTAGAAAAAAATGGCGAAAAATAGCATACATTTCTATGTGTATACCTACACACATGAGATAGTATTGGTGATCACAAATACTAATGCAAAGACAATAGATTTGTAAGCTATTAATAGTTAAAATTTCAACCGCCAGATGTCATGACCCAATACAGTTACTTTGTTCCGTTCGTTCCTATACGGTTTTGGATTCTAGTGACTTTAAATACATAAATTTAAAAAAATATCGTTTTTGATACAATTTTCGATATTGGATATTTTGTATCGATATATCGGATCAAAATATATCGGCCTAAATATCGATATTTTGAATTAAAAATATAGATATTTCGATATATCGATATTTTTTCAACGAGCCTATTATCCAGATGAAGAAAACATTGTTCTTGAAACATGTCGATAATCTTAACAATATAGTGGTGTTTACAAAGTTGTGTAGTTAAGCAATGACGTTACATAAATAAATAGACTCGCCATAGTCTCATATACTCACAATATAATGCGTAAAGTAAGGAATACTCTTTTGTTTTCAGCTATTTTCAGTATCATTTCTTAATTCAAAAGTTTATTCCTGTGAGATAAAGATAGACAATCAAATAATGTGTGTGTATGAATGCAATGAATATAGGAGCGGGCGGCGTATTGCTTGTCACTTTTTGATGGAACGTTCGCTGTCTTCTTTTCTTGAGGCCCACTAGAATAAAAGGTCCGGCTGCCTGATTGGCTGCCTGTCGTAGTTTGATATGTCGAGCTATATAATAAGTCAACGACAGTTTTCGTGGCGGTTGTCATCAATACTTGTTAAAACAACTGATTTATGTGTTGTTTTACCGCAAGCAAACAAATAAGCAGAGTGTTTAGGCTGATTAGTCTACTTTAAAACAGTGAAGTTTACTTAGCAACAGAAATTTGGCTATTGCGTGTCCAGACCCTTTACTTTAGTAGGACTTGAATTTTCTCTAATGACATGTAAAACCACGAGCGGGAAACATGAAAATTAATTGTAATATTTATAATAATCAATAATATTAAGTAATTTGCGTGTACTTACAAATGAATTATTATTCATTCGCCTTTACTATTATTTGCCGTGTAATTGAAACATTTTCTCATCACACAGGAGGGCATTTTGACACTTTTTAAAACGCAATTTACTTACTGGTAAGTGCTGGTAAGACGCAACCTTACTCGACGTGTAGCAGTTTAGTACTAAAGTACTAGATATCGAGATCGTTACAATTGTCTTGTTCTTGTCTTCCCACTTTGAGATTTCTACCCCTCGTCTAATAGTATGTAATGTCATAGTAGTTAAGTCACTCAATCGTTACAAACGTCAATTAATTGCATTTGTAACTATTTTCTGTTGTTGAGTATTGGTAGTTGCATTATTTAGTAAAAAGCTGTTGTGTATTTTATTTTATTTCAAATTTTATATAATTATTTCATATCTTATTGAATTTTGTATTGTAAAATGGGGGGTATAGCACGAGTGAGACAACCAGTGAGACCCAATTATTATTTTTTAATTTATAAACTAACGTTTAGACAAGATTTTTATGCATAGCACAAAGGGTAACAATTATTACAATCAATAATTGTCAGCCTGAAACACTCATTTACATTGAAAAATCTTCCGAGAAAAGATACTTGCCACCAACGGGACTTGAACCCGTGTCGTGTGTTATTTGGCGGGTATTTGATAAGCCCCTATAGCTCAGTGGTCAGAGCATTCGACCGGCTATCGGAAGGACACGGGTTCAAGTCCCGTTGGTGGCAAGTATCTTTTCTCGGAAGATTTTTCAATGTAAATGAGTGTTTCAGGCTGACAATTATTGATTGTAATAATTGTTATGAAATAATGTTTCTAATATAAGTTATCGTACCAAAAAAGAATCAGGAGAAATAATTAGATAACTAAAAAATAAAACAGATAATAAATAAGTCATAGATTTCAAATATTTGTGAAGACTTTCTTTAGAAATATTGAAGTTTTAGATTTTCAAATACAAGATAAATAAATATATATAAATTAATGTAAGATAATTTCCAATTCATTACATGTAAAAATGAATGTTTCTTTGTTTGTCCCGTATCCCTTGACTCTGTGCAGAAACGGGCGGTCCGTTTGATAGATTCTCCCATCTTAACAGACGGACTGCAATCTTTAGAGCACAGGCGTCAGGTGGGAATGCTGTCCTTGTTCTACCGGTATTACAATGGAAGACGCTCCGAGGAACTAGCGTCATTGATCCCCTCGGCACCGGTGCATAGTCGGGAAACACGCCAAACACGCGCCCAACATTTGTACACGGTTGACATTAGTCATGAGAACGGGTCGTTTCTATGACTCGTTCTTGAGTTCAACGGCTCGGCTGAGGATCGATTTGCCGGCCTCTGTGTTTCCTCCCTCCTACAACATGGGTCTCTTCAAGACCCGTGTTCACTCCTTCCTTTCCTCAAAAAGACCCTCCACACAGCATCTTCAAAGATGACATTGGCCCTGAGGGAAGTTATTTTCCTCAGGGCCTCCTGTGTGGAGTTAATGTAAAAAAAAGTATGCGTTCCTATGAGATTCATCCGATTGCGATAGAACTTTATAGATTTGATGTGAGCGAAGGTTTCGATGTGTTATGGTGAGCTCTGGCGTTATGATATTAATTCCTATACGTACCATACATCGATTGCGATAAAACTTTGGTGATTTTGTTATGAAGCAATTTTTAATGTATCATTTTGTCAAGTACCTTCTTAAGCTGCGGCTTTAAAAAAATAATGTTGGCGACACTTATTTTCCGTATTGTCTATGCGAAGCGTGACAGGGTTTCCGTTTCCACTTTTTGGTTTGGAAGCGATTGGAGCGAGCCGCTTTCAAACCGACCGGTCACTTAATTTTATTAAATAACTAGCTGGTCCCGGCATGCGTTGCTATGCCATTTAATAAAGAAATTGTTTCTTCCTGAGTGTCCTTTCCCATTCGTCCCGTTTCCTTTTCGCCTCCCCTTCTTCTCCTGCGACCTCTTCCCTCTCGCGTTCCCACTCCGTCACCTCAACCTTCCCTCTCTCCACTCCACGCCCCTTCCCTTCCCCCGTAACGCGAACCCCCTCCCGAGTTCCCCTCCCCCCTCACACCTCCCCTTCCCTTCCCGCGTTCTCCTTCCACCTTCCCCGCCTTCCCTCTTCCCTTTCCAGCTCCCTCATCCCGCCAACCCTCCTCCTGCGTCTCATATGGTCCCGGCATGCATTGCTATGCCATTTAATAAAGAAATTGTTTCTCCCTGAGTGTCTTTTCCCATTGGTCCCGTTCCCCTTCCGCCTCCCCTTCTTCTCCTGCGTCCTCTTCCCCTCTCGCGTTCCCACTCCGTCACCTCCACCTTCCCTCTCCTCACTCCACTCCTCCATCCCTTCCCCGTCCCGCGAACCCCCCTCCCGAGTTCCCCTCCCCCCTCCCCCCTCTTGCGTTTCCCTATCACCTTCCCCGCCTTCCCTCTTCCCTTTCCCACTCCCTCGTCCCGCCAACCCTCCACCCGCGTTCCTTATATTCAATCCCAGTACATTCTGTTTTTAAACAGCCCGCGTGCCACCTTTTACAATTTTTATTCAAATTTCCATTTTTCATGTATATTAAATTTGGTACCTAACATAGGTACCTATTTAAAATATCTGAAATTCTTGATTCGATTCAAAATATTAGGGGAGTACCTACTTTAAATAAATTTTTCAACTTTTCAAAAATAGAATCCTGATTGAACAATCATTCATTGTTTTGCAAAATGTCATTCTCTAACACGCGAACTGTCAAACGTTCGATTTTTTCTGTTATTATCTAATTTTTTGCGCAATTTTTTTAATTTTTCTCTCCGTAAGAACCATCCTCGAACTTCAAGGAATATTTAAAAAAAAGAATTAGCGAAATCGGTTCAGCCGCTCTCGAGATTTGCGCTTACCAACAAATTTAGCGATTCATTTTTATATTATAGATGTTCTAATCGATCGGGAGTGGTGATCGAAGACACACGGGCGACATTATATGTCTAGTTCGACAATTTGGAAGTTTTAACAATAATTCGGGAGATTGAACGCGGGCCGTATTCTACTTCTTGTTACGAACTCGGGCCCCTTTTTAAAGAATGATCGGTAAAGATCCAAACCATCGTTACGCGTAGGAAGGCGTTACGTCATTTAATATCACAATCCGCGGCCACCGGATTCTGTCGGTAGCTCCTTTGTTCGGAAACCCGCCGTTCCATGGTGGAGAGTATCGCCACCATTCTTTCGGTATATCGCATGTAGTGACCAGGAAGCAGAGGCCAGTCATTCCTCAGAGGGACAATGGTTCCCTTCACACCAGATGATCGGTTCCAGGGCCGTCGTTGGCTAAAGGCGGAGAAAAGTCTGGGCCTCCCTTTCATCAGGATTCTTCATCAGGCGTCGCCGGAAGGGGGCCGTTTGAGCCTACCCCCCGCCAGCCGCCGACGAGTGTAGTTAGCTAGATTAGGTTAGATAAAAACCTTGGTCCCGGGGTGAGTCATTGCGATTTTATTTTATGTTTAACACTATGAAATGTTTTGTAATATATTTATATTTTCAATCTCATCTTTCTACATGTTTTCAATTGTGAAAACCAACCTCCCAAATCCTTTCCAGGATTGTCATAAATGCCCACGTCCTGATGGACGTGACTCGTGCCTACTTCAGATTGACATACATACTACGACTATATGGTCGCAGTTTGGCGTCCAAGATTCCTTACAAGGAATTAAAGTTGATTTGTGGTGAGCGGGAGTAATTTCAATCATATCCTATAACAAATAGTGCCCAACGCATACTATTTATAATATACCTAGCAATTTGTTGTGCATGTGCCCGCGAAGGTTTCTGTGTATACTAGTGAGCTCTGGCGTTATGATATTATTTCCTATACCATTCATCGATTGCGATAAAACTTTGGTGATTTGTTGTGCGTGTGTGTACATAATGGTGAGCTCGGCGTTATGAAATTTGAGTAAAAAACACTAGGTTGTAAAATGTGTGAATCCTGGCGGGGGGAGGGAATGAAGAAGAGAGTGGACGGGTGAGGGGGGAAGACGGAGAAGGTGGAAGGGAAGGTGGGACCAGGGAGGGTGAGTGGGTCGCGGGAGGGGTAGGGAGAACGCGGGAGGAGGAGAGGACGCGGGAGTAACTCTCACTAGAAGTGCTTTCCATTCATGTTTGGAATGGAAACAAATGTGCTATCGACTTAGTTTATTTTGGTTCTAGACCATTTAGCACGCGGTTCATCTCTCTTACAATTGCCTGAAACTGTTTATCGCCATTCAATTAGAATTTCGTGATCATCGTGAAACACAATTTATGTTTAGAAATAGAAGCCCAAAAAAGACCGGTAAAAATAAAGTGCATTTTTTAATTTTTTTAAAAATAAAGTGCATTTTTTCATTTTTTTAATTAAAAGGAACTGTTTTAGAGATAGGTACATTTTGATGCCTTACTTACAGTAAAAAAAATTATCTTTATAAAAGTGGATATTTTTTTATCAATAGAGAACTCCAGTCCAATTTTTTTTTTTTTTTTTTATGAATAATGGACCTTTTGATATAAATAACTGCAATTTTTTTTAGTGAATCGTGTGACGTCATCACTCCTGAAAAGTTTTTCAATAGGTGTTCATTTTGTATGACAGTTATACGGAAGAAAGTATGGTATTATTCGAAAAGTTAAAACATTATTTAGATGGAATTATTTATTTATTATATTATATTTTATTTATTATGTTATTATATTTTTAAATATTATTACGGGAGAGTGGTATAGAAATGGTTTGAAATTATTATTTTTTTAGCTTTTAAAGTTAATACTATCTCAAACGGAGCATCACCTGCACACTGCAAAAATTGTAGGCAAATAAGATACAGGCAATACAGCGCCTACCAGCTGATCGAAGACGGCCATTTTGAATTCGAAGTTCATAGAGAAGTGAGTCGTTCGCGAACGAGTCGGCTCATTGGAGGGGACCCACCACTTTCCCACGGCTGTGTGAGGAAACTGATTGTTTAACCTCCTTAGCCGCACACGTCAGGACTCTAATTTTTTTGTAAAAAGAAAGCTACATTTATTTTTGAAACGAATCTAGACCCTCCAATGTCCCTGCATTCATGATTGTTAGTAAAAAAGAAAAATGTATGCATACTTACATTTGCAGTAATTAACAAGATAAAGACACATCATTAATGTGTTTGCCTGTTGGTTCAGCATCTAGTTGAGTGAAATAATAAATAAAAAGAAAAATATTTACAGGTGTAAGTATGATTAAAACCAAAGAAAAAAGAAATATATCGGGGGCAGTTTGTCCCACTATCACGGGGCAGTCCCGGCGAGAATGAGCGGGCGAGCGGCCTGGCCGCAACGTGCCCAAACGCCCGCGTCCCTTAGCCGGTTTACCAAAAGTACCCTTGAAGAAGTGTTTGTGGAGGGAGGGGGGAGATACTTCCAAAGACCCTGGGGAATAAAGTGAGCCTCGGATCACCGGAGGCAGGACGGAAGGGAACCGGACTCGCGCAAACATTCCTCAAGCTCGCTCATGACGCCGGGGGAGGCACGGGCGTTAGTGGGACGGCCCTACCAGAATTCTGCCACCTGACTGGATGCAGGGACCGGGTCTATCCGCCCCCATGGTGGGGAGTTGGACAATACAGTACAATGGAGTTCAGTACAGCAACCTATTCACAATTCAAGATGTTAGTTACATAATAAAACCAAGTGAGACAGGTAAAATGATCAACAACAAATTGACGCAACAAAATAGAGAAAAAGAAAAAAAATGATATTAAGATTACGCAGTAGTAAAGAGCAAAAAATATTAATGTATAATAGTAGTTATAAATAAAAACAGAATAATAAATACGGTGTAGTCATACCACCAAACAAGAAAAGTAAAAACAAGAGTATAACAGAAGTATAAAGCAATCGAGCACAGGCAATAATAAAATTGAGATGGAGGAGTAACCATGGTGAGACAAGAGCAATACGTTTGGTACCTAAAACAAAGATGATTTTAATCTAAGTCAGCAACTCTAAGCACAGGCCATCTCTCCAACCACGACTTTACAAACTTTTTAAAGCATTCAAAATTATCTCTGTTCGACACCAGATCGGCATTCCATGCCGGTCTTGTAATCCCTCTCAAACCATCCAACATTTCCTCTCTGGCATCCTTCATCAACTCGCAGTGCCACAGAATGTGCTCGGCTGTCTGGTTAGTGTCACCACATGCGCAGTTCGGATGAGGAGACAGTGCCAGACTATGTAGTCGTCCCCTGAACTCCCCATGACCGGACACCAATTGCGTCATGTAGTGATCCAGTTTTATGTGCGCCCCTTCCATTCTGCTTTTAACTGAGGGGAAGAAAGAGAAAGTCAATCTACCCTTCGTCGACCTATCCCATCGCTCTTGCCATACACTCAGCGTTCTATCTCGCATAGCTTTCAATAAGTCAAGGAGGGATACCGCTCATTAAAATCGCATACAACACTAGAATCAGAACGAATTTGAAAAGACTACATGCAAGAGAAGACATTCCAACATTATTTGAATGCACACACCGACTGACAGACCGATTTTACAAATCTGTGAGACACAGTAAAAATAGACTTATAAAGGAAATCGGTCAATACAATGCACCTAGTGACTTTACTTTCAGATATACACACAGACTACCTAAACATATTCTGATGGACCTGAACCACATCTGGTATGAACCAGATTCAGACGCGGACGAATGAGCGAGCAGTAGGTATTCCTAACTACCAGACGCCCCCCCCTGTAACTTATGTTTACATATCTATTTATATATCTAGATAATATTGTATAATATGTATGTTTATTATAAAAATTCCCATAAAGTATATATTTCACATAAAAACAGACACATACACCCCACACCACAAAATGCAGGATTTCATATACTGAAATCACTGAAGGCCGACCAGTTTCATGTTGACTGTCGGCCGACTCTTCCCGGATGAGGTTTTTCATGGTTTTCTCATTCCCAAAGGCAAATGCGGAAGAGCTCCAAATTAAAAGGACATGACCGCCTCCTTCCCACTCCCAACATAACACAAACAGACACGTATGTATATATGGCCGTCGACCGCTGCTACTCTGATGATGAAGATTGATGTTGAGTCTGGACGAAACATGCAATTTTAGTAGGGTTTTTAGATAACAATTTTTCCTTACCGATGAAACACGAGACCTTTAAGACTATAATAGCCAGGTAACATTTTTAAATACCCACATGAGGTAAAAATTGCAAGGCGCAAATGACGCCGTTCTATTTATAAAGAACATTAACTTTAAATTCAGTAAATTAAAATGATTCATCTCTTCAAGAAATATAAGAATCTAGTAAATGAAAAAAAAAAAAAAACCGTGAGAGTCTTTTCTAACTGCCTCAACTTCGTGTTTGAAAAAAGATCTTCACTAAATCATCACTAGTCTATTGAACGTTGAGACAAACTTGCTGGAAGACAAATTTACTCCGTGCAGACCACGGACATATGAATATATCTGGACCTGCCCTAAGTGATAAAAACGTATTATTTCCCCCTCCACATGGCGCCGGCTGGAGCTCCTCCTTGGAACCGGCTCGCTCGATGGGGAGGGGATAGAGCCTCGCTTGAATCTAAAATGTGTGACGTCATCATTCTTGCCGTGAACAGCGAGAAGCTAACATCCATACATTTAACGAAATAACGCGCCAAAACGGTAGCTCGTGCTTTACAATATATCTACATATCAATGTGCACATAGCGAATGTGGGCGGTTCTCCAGTGTGCTCGTCGCTGGTTACAGGGTAAGTAAATTATGAAACATTTGTAATAGTGTTTTAACTAAACACGGCAACAAAATATTGCTATGTGTATTGGGGCGAGTCTTTTTGGGGCGAGCATTTGGCCTTAGCAAATATGTTATTAACGTGGCAAGCAATTCGCGCTCCCATGTAAAAAGGTCTATTCATTCAAAGCAGATTTTGCTTTTAAGAACTAAATGGTGATATTGTAATGCGAGTTGCCTATGTACTGTCAGATTGATTGTTTAACGAATCACAGTCATCTTTCCCCTCTTCGCCCTCCATAGTTTGGTTTTACCCCTCATCTGTAACTTCTTGTCTATCCATTTGGATGTCTATGGTGCAGACCAACAAAAGGTAAAAAACAATGCCATTTCCGATCTTTCAACAGTGCAAAATGCACTTTCTATTTGATATTTTTGGTTTCGGTGTTAATTTTAAGAAATACGCTCTGTCTAGATTATACTAAGTCGATGAGTAGCAGGTTAACATAAACAAAAATTATATTAATAAACCTCCGTGAAAATAAGCTGCCTTTACGTTATTTGTGTTAGAATGATAAACATTAATTTTATAATCATTTATAAAAATCCATTATCATGATTCACGATATTATATTGTCACAAATAGTACAAACCTACAACCACTCGACCCGGTTCGAATGAGCGCAAATATTTTCATTGGAAGTAAATCCACGAGTAACACTCCTTCCCCGTAACCGAAGCAGAACCATAAAACCACATTAACGAGAAGAACGTTAATTTAATATAAATAAACCAATAAACATTTGTACTTGTTTAATTAAGGAATTGCGAGTGGGTTACACAGGCTCAAATGGTCGTGCTTCTCATTTTCGCCTAATTATTCTGCAGTAAGAGATTAAATGACATCTATGAACGGCCTGCAAAGTCACAGCCACGAAGCTTCCAGTGCTTGTCGAGTAGGAAGTAAAACTTAATTAAAACAAATAAAACGGTGATTATTCCGACTCAGACAAATGAGTTTGGGTTGTCACTGTGAACACAGCCTTATCGCCGTGTTTATAGACTTAGTTTTCCCCCGGGAATGTAATGGCGCGAGTGTAAAATGGAAATCTGCGTGTTCAGATAAAATCTTATTAAACAAAATCCCCCGGAGAACTCGTCGACTTTGAATTAATAGCTTTTCACCGCAGCAGACATTGCTCAAAAAAAAGTTTTATGAAATGTTCATATTTTATTCAGCTTTTTTATTATATTAATCATCTACCCGCCTCATTTTTGTCGAGAGTATCAAAGCTCTATTGGTTCTCCGATTTCGGGGATGATTATAATATTATATCATAATTTTAAAAAAAATCCTTAAATAACATACAGATTTTAAATGAAAAAAAAAAATAATTTAAATGAAAAAAGAAACTGTGGTTCAAAATATATTTTTTTTGTGCGCCACCAAAGATCGAGAAATATGACTCCATAAATACTCCACTTTTGGAGTTGTGTGGGATTTTTACAATTGCACTTTAAATAATAAATAATTTCACTGTTTAAAACCGAATAACATGATGTTTATGTTGTAACAGTGAAATTCCTCCACCCAATTAATTAATGAAATGCGTAGTCCTCCCCAAAAAACTCTACAAAATTTCTAAAACGCCGATACCAATATCATCAACAAATCTACAAAAACTTCCATTTAAATATCGATTCTTGGAATTCATAACCCCTTCCTCTTCGTATTTGTATTTTATGCATAATATTAATATGTTCTCTGAAGTGATAATTCTTCAATTTTAATTAGCACACACTCTCTATATGCGCTATTGTAAATTCCGAAAATGGCTATAGTTCTTTAAACTTCGCAAATATACGTTATGGCGTCATTATTGACGTAATGAAAACAAATAACTTAGTATGCACCACTGTAAACGAATAGTCTCTATGAACCTTTTCCGCTTCGTGCTCGAGAAATTTCTGGCTAACCTAACCTACATCATATGCATGACAAGACGTGTGCCTAAATGGTTGTGTGAAGTGGAGAAAAAGATTTGCAAATGTTTCAATTTAGGATTATTATCAAGTGGAACTAAATATTGGTTTGTCATGGTCGATAACATGGATGATCGGCTAGTGGTTAGATGAATTGGGTTGGCATTCATAACTGTAAACTGATATAAGCCCTTTTCGATACAAGATCAGAATGGTAGATAATCTCTGGTTAAAAACCAACCATTTAGTATCAAAGCATTACTTGAAATGGCTAAGACATTTTCGTTATTTGTTTTTGTTTTTGTTTCGTTATCTGTCGGATCTGCCCTGATGATGGACACTGCAACGATGTCCGAAACGTTTGCTAAAGAAGGAGGTAGCGCAAATTATAATATAACGAAAATGCTTTTGGCCGTGAAAATCTTAAAACGTATCTGGCTAAGACATGCTTGGCGACTAGATCAATTAGCCAGGAACTTTCAAAATCCCCTTTTATTCTTACACTTCCTACGGCCCTCACAACAAAATACCAAAAATTGGGATGCCACCACTTACTCCGGGCAGTTGGGACTTTTGGATGGTAATCACATCATACAAATAATTGTGCTTCGTAATAATAAATGATAAAATTACACGAAATGGGCTTTAGGTACATATTTTTATATTACAATCGCTAACCGGTAAATCCGGTGTTCGGCAAAATAAGAAAATCGTTGATATTAACCACAATTTTTATCTGGGGAGCCATATATTTATGAATCTTTCTGGTAAATTTACCTTCGTAAAATATCTATACAAATTTTGAGAATGCATTCTCTTGTCGATGGCTTCTTTGTGATGCCATTTTGCATCCGCCGCATTTAGTAACAGTTCATTAAACAAAGTCTTTCCTTGTATTGTCATATATTGGGAGAATTCGCATGAGGAGAACAATTTCTGATTTCCCATAAAGAATGAACTATATTATTATTTTTCAAACGAGTTGGTTGTCGTATATTGATTCGATCTAAATAATTTAAAGGTTATTTTTATGACTATTATTTTAATAGAGAATTTTTTTAACGTATTATTGAGAAAATACTACCGTTGTCGGTTTTAAATTGCAGCTGATTCCAATTTATGTATGCAAGTTTTTTCATTGGCCCCAGAACACCAATCATTTTTTTTTACATGAATACCATATAGGAGTCCCCAACTGCTCCCGTCTGGAGCCAGTGAGACTATGGCATCCCCAATTAGGGTACGTTGTGAGGCTGAAGGTAGTGGGGGGGGGGGGGAGGAGTTGGGGAAGAGGAAGCTGGGGAAGTACCTGTTCACCAAAATATAGTTCACATTATAAGATCTGGTCACCAAACACTGCTAAAGGCATTTCAAGCAACGTTTCAATTCTGAATTACACTGAGAATATCTTCCACTCTGGAACGCGCCGCAATAGGCCACTTTCACTGAATTCATAACGACTTAAAAAAAATCATGTGGATAGATCTTTTTATTAAGATTGCGAAAATGTTAGTAGAATTTTTTATAAATGTATAGTTTTTGTATTTATTTTTAAATAAATAAATCCATTATTTGGGCTCGTGACGTCACTACATGAAAATGTTCCTATTAATTTTGTAAAATTCCACACTGATTTATTTTTTTTATATGACATCACTTTGATTTCAGGCGAATTTTTTAATTCGTTCACTAGATTTATTGTTTGTTCTCTGCGAACTTATCATTTGGTTCGACTTTTTGACAGATGTTCTGAAGAGAACCCCGTACATTTTAGAAGTCGGTAAGTGTTTTAGAAATATAATGGTTATGGTGCTGATTTTAACAAAATCAAATTTTATAATATTCTTATTATTATTATAATTTACAAGTACAAGTATATTAAATTGGATTTAGTAATATATAAGTTGTACATTATAATGATTTATGATCATTAAGATGGATCAAGGAAAAAAATATTTATGAGATGTAATATTTTTGGAATGCCTCGTTATTCTCCTGTGCCATTCGTGTGGAAAACGTTCTTTTTTTTAAAATGATTTTCGGCTATGTAATTATCGGAGTCGAGAGTCTTACCACGAGACTACGTAGACTATATTGTACTTAAATTGTCAATCTGACTAAAGCTCACGAGAGATGTGACATAATAATATATTTTTTATGAGCCTGGCCTTTAACACGAACATTAAACATTAAACCATCATAAAATCAGCATATTATGATGGTTTAATGTTTGGTTTGTTACAAGGTTATATCTCTTGCACGTGAATAGCTCAACACTATTATCGACCCTCAAATAATGACATTCTATTATATCGATCTATTTTAACAATACCGCCACGGCCGCACAATTCTGCAAACCACTACACAGAACTTAAAGCCTGGGTAAATTGTATGCACACACAGGTATAAGTAATATATCCTTATATAATACAAACACGAACTACTAACAAACTCATTTAGCCATGGCTGATATAGGTACTCAGCGAGGAAGTTCTTCCGTAAATTTATTAAACTACATCGCCAAATTTATTAAAAATATGTCGATCTATTGTAATAATGTATATATTTTAATGATTAAATTTACGATTTAAATCATTATTTTAACCCCCCACCAGCTGTAATTATTATTTTTTCTTTCTTTTCCTACTTCAAAATTTGTAATGGTATGAACCTGTAAAAGAGGCTATTCTTGCTACGTTATTTTCTTATAGAAAAATGAAACAATACAACTTTGTATAAAACACTTATATAATGTGCAAATCCGACCGGTTTCGGAACAAACGTTCCTTCGACAGGGAAAGTTTATACTAATTTGAAAGTTTCGAACAATGTTTTATTATGGTAGGGGTGGAGCCGTTGTTAGTTAATAATGTAGATTGGGTGGGTAGGTATTAGTGTAGAGTGGGTGGGTAGGGGAACATAACCATGATTGGGCTATATGACAATATTTTTTGTTTGTTGATAATAGATTCATTATTTTTAAGGGATTTTTTAATTTCCAAAGCTTCTAAGTTATTATTAATATTGTCATATAGCCCAATCATGGATTTGTTCCCCTACCCTCCCCACTCTACACTAATACCTACCCACCCAATCTACATTATTAACTAACAACGGCTCCACCCCTACCATAATAAAACATTGTTCGAAACTGTCAAATTAGTATAAGCTTTCCCTGACGAAGGAAAGTTTATTCCGAAACCGGTCGGATTTGCACATTATATAAGTGGTTTATACAAAGTTGTATTGTCTCATTTTTCTATAATGGATAACCACAAAGTAATAGCTACATTCAAAAATATTATTTTCTTATTTTTATCGTTGGAAATTAGGTTTATTTCTATCAATATATATTATGTAGACATCTTCTCAACTTGAATTACTTTTTATTTATTATATAAAAAAATGTTTAATAGTATTATACATTTTCAATGTACCTAAACTTTATGTTAAGTTATTTACATATCATATTATACCTACCATTATCAATAGATAATGGTAGGTATAATATAATAAATAATTTTTGCGCAATTGTACTCGTATACCTATGTGAAATAATGTTGTATTTATTTCATAAGTTCTTTGATTATTCTTCACACATTTCATTAAAACACTATTCTTTTTGCATGTAAATACTCCTCCCACAAACACGAGCTCCTAGAGCTCAACTTATGGAGTAGTAGAATAATAATGAATTATTGTATAACTTTGAATAATGTTATATATATATATATGTAAAGGAAATATATTTCCTTTAAATTTGAATCCTATAGTGTCAGTTAGAATGCAACCATCAATTGTCACTTGTTTTGTTTTTCTATTATTTGATTGTAAAATATGAGATTTTGTAAGAAGAAACCATTCAAAGGAAAAGGATATAAATAAACATAAATGTCGTTTTTTTGTTAAAAAAACTTTACAACACAAGTGTTTTATTTATAAATTAATAGAAAGGAATTAAACCTCTCAACTTATTCTATATATATATATATATATATATATATATATATATATATATATATATATATATATATATATATATATATATGTAAAGGAATACCTACCTAGGTATGCATAGGGATTCCTTCGTATTCAAATAATGAATTTCTTTTCAAATGTGATTCATCGATGTGTTGTCATGGTGACATACAAACACATTATTATTGTTTTTGACGAGCTATGTAGTAGAGATTCAATTAATCAAGATATCAGAAAAAATAAGTGTTAAAGTGTTATAATGTTTTTTAAGATCGACAAATAAACTTCAAATGTAGTTTCTTTGTTAACAGAGCAACACATGATTTGTTTTGTCATAAATAATACCAATAAAGAAGTACAATCAATAGACAAATTGTCTTATATGTATTTTAATATCATAATAATATACAGATATATTTTTTTAATCATTGCAATATTTTATTATTTACAAGATCTAATTGTTTGCTTTTTACACGTGTTCTTACCTTCTATTTTCTGTTGTTCGCTGTTTTATGTGCTCATTAGATCTGTTTTTTACTTAAACAATTCTCATTTAGACATCTTTTCAACTTGAAATATAAAGTACTTACTATTCAATTTAGTCATTTTAAAAACATTACAAAATTAAAATTTTAAAGCGTTATTAAAAGAGAGAAAATATTAGGTCCTTACATATGAAATTGGCGTTTTGCCTTACTGGCAATTTTGATCTCAAATATCTTCTCTTTGGTTAGGAATTCCAAATTCAAATTTATACAGCTATTTACTCGTGTATTTGTGTTTCGAAAATTATAATTCATTTGTTTTTTTTCCTTAATTGTTTCTTTTCTTTGCGTCACTTAGTTTACAAAATGGAAAACTTGAAATATCGCGTTATTTACGAGTACGAGTTCCACCGTGGCACCAGTGCTGCAGAAACGGCTCGAAGGATTAATGATGTGTATGGCGACGGTGCCGCAAGAGAAAACACAGTGCGTTTTTGGTTCCAACGTTTTCGTTCTGGAAATTTCGACCTGCAGAACAAGCCCCGTGGACGGCCGGAGACCAAAGTTGATAATGAAGAATTGAAGGCTATTGTGGAAGCGGATCCATCGCAAACCACGTCCGAGTTAGCTGCGGGCTGCGGTATTAGTGATAAAACTGTTTTAATCCATTTGAAGCAAATTGGGAAGGTGAAAAAGCTTGAAAGGTGGGTACCTCACGAATTGAGTGAAGCAAATCAACAAACGCGCGTTGACCGCTAGATCACACACTGCACAACAGACGGCTACCAGATTCAGAGCTTCAATTGGAATGTCTAAGACATCCACCGTACTCTCCGGACTTTTTGCGAGGGAAAAAATTCAACTCCGATGGGGCAGTCCAAACCGCCTTCAATGATTTTATTGATTCCCGTCCGAATAGTTTTTTTTAGTAAAGGGATCGATGAACTACCTATGAGATGGCAAAAGTGCATAGATAGCAATGGTAAATACTTTGATTAAATAAATATATTATATAAAAAAAAAATCGACTTTATGTTCCTACCATAAAAAACGCCAATTTCATATGTAAGGCCCTAATATTAAGATTAGATAAGCTGATTTAAGCAATTTAAAAATCAATCAATGAAGTGCAATCAGACTAACAGCAACAAAGCTTGCCGTCTAAATTGTGCTTCATTGATGTTAACTATATCGATATTCGAAGTGATGATATGAAATATTATATGCATTTACTGTGTACCTCATCAT
Source organism: Limnephilus rhombicus (assembly GCA_929108145.2). Lineage (NCBI taxonomy): Eukaryota > Metazoa > Arthropoda > Insecta > Trichoptera > Limnephilidae > Limnephilus > Limnephilus rhombicus. Next base: position 44,267,943 of record OV815271.1, read on the forward strand.
CATCTAAAGTTACTTAAGCATATATGTAAGTACGACGTATACAGGGGTATATATTTCTTGGGCATTCCGATTATTGCATTACAACAGGATCCTATTTTGCTTTGTTATTTTCAAATGTTCTTAACTTCTAATTACCATCCTTTGTCGTTTTACACGCTCACGAGTCTTTAATATTCACACAATTCTATTTTCTCATGTTTATCCCTTATACTACCATTTATATTATGGACAAGCCGATTGGCATTAATGATATACCTAAATAAATTAATATTACACTCAAATTAAAACTCGAATGGCGTCACTCCCCATCTCGAGATTGATAACATTGTTAAAAATATATGTATTTTTAACGGCCTTGACCCATTGTATCCTTCTAAAAATCAATAAATATATAATTTTTTTAAATTATAAAAATGTATTTTTGGGATATAAAAAACATGTTTGTCTTTAAATTTATTTTTAATTTTTTAAAACTTCATAAGTAAAATCTTAAATTATTGCGATTCGCTAATATTGTCTTCATTTAATTAAATTTAAATATTTTCTTTTGGCTTTATCTATTTGGATAAGCGGTAACATACATTTAAAGAAAATTAACAATAATATTAGTTTCTTTTTCTCGTTCTCTGTAACTAACTTTAATAGTTTCACTCGGTTCTATTAAAACATAAAAATAATTTTAATTTGGTTGATTTTACTCCTGTATGTATATAATAACAAGGGGGTCGTAAATGGAAAATCGTTGCTTCTATCTCCATAGCGCAACCATCTTTGCAAACTGCGCGCCGCGCCGCCCGGTGTCGTTGACGATTGAGTTGGCACGGAGAACTAGCGCGATTGGCGCATCAAACATTAAATGTAGGCACACAAAGTTAGTCGAAACTTAGTCTTCAAGCGTTAAAAAATAACTGTTTTAAACCGCCCAATTTTTCATGTTTATTGTAGGTACCTTCAAAAATGGATTTTTTTTATTTATTATCAATAGCGGAAATTTTAAATGCTGTGGAGGGCAATAATTATTCCTTAAGTGAGTTTAATATGTCTCTGTTTTTTCTCTTTCGATCTGTTTGATCAAAATATTTGCAGGAAAAAAGTCCGTCATTTCAAATCACGACCCTTCCATTTTTTAATCGCGATTTTAGTATTTTGTATAAACAAATTTAACTGTCGTTCGTACTTCAAACAGAACCAAATTATTTATGTTGTTGAATGACAGATGGCGCTACGCCTGCCTCATAGAACTTTCATCCATACATGCGTAAGTCATTCACGAGAAGCGTCGCGTAATTTTGACATTTCATTCGGCATTTGTTATATATACAGCGCGTACAAAACTTTGTACGATTTATTTTAATTTATCTCTTTGTGTGCGTGTATTACAGTAAAGGATAAAAAATATACTTTTTTTCACTTTTCATTTGACCTTTAAGGCCCCGCAACCCCGCATAAAAAGAAGAAGATGGAGAGATATGAAATTACGAATGTTAGAGGAGCGCGCTAGCATTTAAAGCGACAAAATTGACGCGAAAATTGTGAAAATGTTTAATAAAACACGACTCATTTAAAATAGAGCAAAAATCTCGCGGGGGTTGTCTTAAACAGCATTTAAAGAAACACTGTGAATTTTCTCATAGATATAACTTGTAAAATAACTAAAACAAACGTGTTTACGATAATTTTTGGAGCATACGCGATTTTTTTCTATCGAGGGAATTTTATATAATTTGCGTTTCGGCGCGACAAATATCTAGATATTATCTTCAAAATAATTTTTTTTTTTTGAGAGCTTAAAAACTTCAAATGTTTAAGGCAGGTTTGCAAGAAATCGGTAGAAATTCGGGTAGCGGCGTCTTAAGAGATCGAACACATAATAGGTCCGTTACTTTAATAAAATATGAGAAAATGAATGAATGAATAAATGACGTATATATATATACGTCATCGTCTGCAGCGCTCCATTCCTCTTTCTGTCATAGATCCCATCCACATTTACACTACATTCGTTATTTTTTGTTTAACAACGAAAATATTCACAAGAAATAATTTATTTGGCAGAACAACGTTTTCCGGGTCAGCTAGTATTATAATAATAATAAGTTTAAACATATGAACCTATTAAACGCATCAATATGCACATTTTTATTGATCTATAATCGATTTGAAAGCTATTTCAATGAATGTAGATGATTTAAAAAAAAAATATATTGAAAGAATAGATAATACATAAAATAATCAACAAAAAAGTCCTGCTAAGCCAATTGAATTTGCTTGTCAACAGGTGGTTATACTTTAGTTTCATATACATTTTAAAAATTTAAAATTTACATCTTATATCTACAGATCCAAAATTTTTTTCATACATATCAATATTAATATAAACATTTTTTTTTACGATAGCCAATTTTTCACCATGTATTTAACCATATTCATAGAATTACATTGCTTTATATTGTCAGGTAATAAATTAAATATCTTCGGTATGATGTATTCAAACGTTCACTGTCCGTACTTATTGTAAAATTTCGGAACTATTAACCCGTCGTTGCGCGTGAATCTAGTGCTGTATTATGTTAAGATTTTTGATGATTTTTAATTTGTATTTGCAACGTTGACAAGTTGCGATTTTTAAATATTGGTTGCTTTTCCTCAACATATAATTATTTATTAAATATTTGTGTTTAAAACAGTAGTTTCACATTCATATTTGGCGGTGTTAAAAATGTTTATATTATTTTAATACGAATTATAAAATTGAGTGTTTCTTTTTTTGTCATTTATGCGTTCCTTTATTCATCCAACTGTGATGAAACTTTGGTAATTTGACGTGCGCATGCCCACGATGGTTTCTGTATGAATATATATTAGTGAGCCCTGACGTTATGAAATTATTGCCTACACTATTTATCCGGTTGTGCGCACGCCCGCGACGGTTTCTTTATGTAATGGTGAACTATGGGTTATGAAGTTTGAATTAAGCTTTGCAGTTTTTAAATTTTTTGTAGTTTGCGGAGGGAAAAGTAGGAAGGGATGGGGAATAATTCCAAAACACATAATATATTATAATAAAACGAATATAAAACTTTATTCCACTTAATTTTATTGGACCGTAACCGGTTTCAGCTCGTCAAAGCCATCTTCAGACTGGTACAAATATTTCCTAGTCTACGGTTTATATACACAACATATTGGGGAGGGGGAGGGGGGTGGTCTGAAAGGATTTTAATCAATTACAGTAATTATATTTGTTGCTAAGTCATTTTAGACTATCGAATTTCTAAATATTTTGGTTATTCCAGTAAGCTAATTACATTGGGTTTGCAGCTCACTTCAATGATGATTAGGGAAAAACCTTACAAGTAATATGAGTTACTAATGACCTAATTTTATTATCAAATCGTTATTATATTTATGAAGTTTGGTATTTTTTATTGCTTTTTGAAGGGATACGTGTTTACATTGGAGTTGAAATGGTCTAAACTAATTACATATTTTAATATCGAAAATTATTATGAAAATTAGACTGGATACAAAAGCGGGGACTTAGCAAATGAATCAAATTGCTTTATCTTTAAAAAGTTACTTTATGAAGGGGTACGTGTTTACATTGGAGCAGGAATGGTCTAAACTAAATACCTATTTTAATTTCGAAATTATTATGAAAATTACAATGGATACAAAAGCGGAGACTTAGCAAATGATTCTAATTGCTTATTCATTGTGGAATAAAGTTTTATATTCGTTTTATTATAATATATTATAATGGAATTCCACCATGAAATATCACTCTCAAAAATAGAAATATTCCAAAACACATTTTTGTATCCAAAACTGCACAATAATAAAAACAACAAACACAATAAAATATTTAGGAGTTATTATCGATAAAAATTTGAAATGAAAGGAACAAATTTGTCAAATTGTAAAAAAAAATTATAAAATTGATTTATATATTTTTAAGAATCAGAAATTTTTTATCTGTAAAAACCTATATCTAATATATTACGCTTTGGTTCAATCAACTTTACAATATGCTATCATTAGCTGGGGATCCGCATACGCATACAAGAGTTAAAGAAATTGCTACTAATAAATATTACAATAATGCGTTTTTATTTTTACTTTCGCTTTTACTTTCTGAAAACCAATAGTTGAGCTGGAGTTACTTGGCCATTATAACAAAATTGATAGTACGTTTGCGTTGGAGGTGTACGAAATTACGCCCTTCAACATGATTAAAGAAGATGATGATAATGAAGATGAATTCCTCATCCCATGTCTTGCAGCGAAAGCCGAAAATATTTGGACCCCGTGTTAATAATATGGTTATTTGGGTCGATACCGAATTTTTAGGGTGGCATCGCGAAAGAATTTCGCTTTTGAAGAGAATCAATTCGTGTATCGACACGTGTATTCGTGTTAGTGAAGCTGCCATTTAAAGACAAGCTCTATTAATGCTAGAATAGTTTGAGTACCTACTACAAAATTTGTGACACATCACATTCGATTTGGGAGGCGGGTATGGATTCCGCTGCCCCGGGAACTATTTATTGGATAACAAACACCTCTGCCATAACGGGTCACCCCAAGTGGTTCACTACGTTTAGTGACTTAGCACGGGTGCCCGGGTTCACGGGGTGAATGTCTTGGCGGCCGATGTGTCTGCACACCTGCTCCGTAGCTCCAGAATTCCTCGACCCATCGCCTTGTACCGTACTCCTGGGAATACTGATCCCAGATTTCTACCTACCCCTCATAACTATTTGCTTCTCAGAATTTCTTCTTCTTCCTTTCCTTAAAAAACCCTACACACAGCATCCTCAAAGATGACATAGGCTCTGAGGGAAATTATTTTCATTGAGGCTTCCCGTGTGGAGCTAATGTAAGAAAAACGGAGATATTACGTCTACTTGAAAGTAAATTACAGTTTTTCGGTTTATACAGGTTGTTAAGGGACGTACTTGACTTACTTTAACCAGTGATTTCTGACATTATTTGGAGTAAAAAAATGTAAATGAAATTTTTGTCTCCGGTGACATTTTTGATGTTTTTTTTTTTTCTACAAAAACATTAAAAAATGGTAGTTGTTGAACAGTTGGAGGCGGGATAAGGGGTTCATCGGACACCCAACTGAGTGACCAGTAACGACATGAGGAAGAAAATTTTTTTGTTTGATTTTGAAAAAACATTTTGAAAAAAAAAAAAAAAAGTTGTCAAAAAAAGTCACCGGAGACCAAAATTTCATTTACATTTTTTACTCCAAATAATGTCAGGAATCACTGGTTAAAGTAAGTCAAGTACGTACCTTAACACCCTGTATTATAGTAGGTCGTCATATATTTCTAAGTATTCATACAAATTTTTACCGGAAAAAGTTGTACAACACGAAAAAAATACAGTCGGATATTTTGACACATTTTGATAGTTGTTCTGATTTTAAAATTTTATTTGCAGTTTGGCCGCACCAAAAAATTATGCGGTTCGTTTTTTCGCATAATTTCGAGGAAGAATCTGCTTTTTAGAGTGGCCACACAAACAATAATTACTTTAACAAAAGTACATATGGAACAGTCCTAATTATCATCCTTGTTATTAACTGATGGTTAAAATTTTATTTTAGTTCATGATTTAGCTTTCTGTTGAAACAGACGGCCCTAAATGGGTTTCAATAAAAAAAAAACAATAAGAGGAAGTGGTGTTATTCAATTCAAATCGCTCAAAGCAAAAAAAGAAATGTGGTCAAAATAAATGAATGATATATTAAGTTTTCTGTTGTATACGTTCGATCGATCAGAAGATACCAACCAATTAAAATTATTTTATACTGTTCTCGCGTTGGTGAATTTATTCACTCCAAAAAATGAATAAATTTCTTGACGAAGTTAGTTAATAAATTAATGGGCATGTTTTCGTTTTCAACAAAAGCATAAAATTTCCTGTTTTTTAAGTAGAATACAACATTAAATTTGATTCTGCGGGATGTCTCAGACATATAAAAGTTGAGGGCCTTCGCTTGGCAGACTTCACACAAAAGTTCTCCGCGTCAAAATATCAAAACCGGATACATTTTACTGAAGGAAATGAATCCTTTAGAACGCGAAGTGCTTGGTAAATGGGTAACACCTAAATAATTTTGAAGAAATATTTACTTTAGCGCAGAGATGTTGCCGAATAGAGCATCTGGTGTATTTTGAAAATATTTCCATTGCGATCACAAAATAAACTTTAATAAATTAAATAATATTATGAAATTTTGAGATATGGAATATGAAAATAAAAACTGTGTTTCAAGCACTCATCTGTGTTATCTAAAATTCTCAAGAAAAAATTCTGACTTATAAAGAGTCGTTTTATTAGGATTTTTACATTATCCTTTTACGAGTGTAACGAAAATAACATCAGCGAAGGTTTATCATTAAATAAAGGGTCACTCCATCTCACAATACACCTCGGTAACCAAATACTCTCTCCTTACCATGCATATATGCGTGCTACAGTATCCTTGCTGCGCATAACCCAAAACTTCAACGGCTGCCAAAGCGAAAAGTCTCTGTATGCCAGCGCTTTTTATTAACTTTTTTGTGTAAATTAAAAAAGTTAGTAAATTAAATTAAATAGTTTCGTAAATTAAAAAATAGCCCATAACCCAACCTAACTTAACCTTTTTAACTCTCCCGCAGCTAATTGGGACCCAAGGTAGACCCCAAAATCACTATTCTTCTTATATCTACTTAAATATATGAAATATTTTTTTAGTATTTTAGGTATTCCTGCGCAAAGGCTTAATACATAATGTGCAGTTTAAAAAAAAATGTTAAAAAATCGATTATCGAAATTTTTTTGCGAAATATTCCCTACCACAATGGACAAATAAAAAGAAAAAAAGGGGATATCTATGGTTTAAATGCCAAAAAAAAATTGCGTGGGGTCATCGGCCGACCCACACGGATAATATGTTTGCCATCTTGGCCTGTCGAGAGTTTTAACCAAGTTAAAACAAATTTTTCGTCACTTTGAACAACTTTTTAGAAGGGTGATGTTGTTAATGATGACATTGTTAAGTATTCTGTCACTATAGATATGTATTGTGTACGTTTTAAATAAAATAAAAATGTATATTACGTTATGTTATTTTTTATCTTTTTACTGGCTAATACTGTTATCTTCGTCAGAAAAAATACAAAAAACATAGTGGGTGCATAATAAAAAAAATATATAGACTTCTTGGTTTTAAAAGTTCATCTTCTCTTCTCGAATGTAACTAAAATATAATTTTCTATCTACCTGTACTTAAATTTTATTGTTATTATATTATGTAGTGAAAATTAACATTATTGTATCATGTATTGTGTTCACTCTTTTAATATCCTTTTGGAATTACGCTCAAACAGTTGCATCATTAATTTTATCAAAATAATTTGACAAGTTTAGGTAGGTTTATTTTGGAATTAAATTAAGTGAAGTAGCAAAGGTAGAACAGTTAATTGACTGCAGGTAAACTTTGAACAGAACACGAAATAAACTCTGGGCGTTGAGACGGGGAACTTGAATGGAAATACTTTGAAGAAACCATTGTATTCAAGACTCGCAAGTTAGCTTAAGTCCATCCGCCTTTGTCCATGGGTGGCCTTACGATCACCAAATACCAATTTTAATTATTAAATAATTATACACCAGTAACGTAAAAAAATTGTCGTATAAATGTATTAGTGTTATTTTTATCATCACGAATTTTAATTGTGAAAATCACGGGATATTCTAATTCCAATTCGAATTGACTTTGTGCATTGATTTCGGGAGGTGATTCTACATGATATTATAAGTAAAAAAGATAAATAACTTTTTACAAAATTCCAACTTTTAGCGGTTGTTTTGTGGTAAAAAGATAAAAATAGACCGGCGTGTGCCGCCAGCTTTATTATTTTCCGCTGTTAAGATACGGGCCAGTCACAACCATGCAATGTTGCCACAATCGTGCCCGGCGGGCGCTCAGCAAGTAAGATCGTACCTCACACTAAGGAATTTTAGTAGCTACGTCTTTTTGTATGGGAAAAAAATGTTGGAGTTTCGGAAAAAGTTGTTAATCTTTTTTACTCCTACCATCATGTAGAATCACCTCCCGAAGTTAATGCACTTTAAATCACTGCACTGTAAATCATTGATAGGTCGCTTCATACTTATCGATTGTCTGAATTTTCACACAATCAGTTCCAATTATGAAAGTGACACTAAAAATTCAAAGTTAATCCGAGTTCTAGTGGTTATTGAATCAGAATTGCAGACAGTCACACCAGCGACATTAGTATCAGGAAGGCATTCCGTTTCAGCACAAAGATTTTCCCACAGTAACAATATTGTTAAATAATATTAAATGAACTTGCGCTAAGTTGATGTACTCTTTATCGTGATTTATTTATGAGGTATTATGCCATGTTGCGCTACCTCCTTCTTTAGCCAACGTTTTGGACCGATTTACAACATAGGGGCAGATTTTTATGAGTTTAGCCCAGTGATCTTTGTCAAAATTAATAGAATTTTTGGGATTTTCAATTGCTTCCTTAATTAGGCATGCTCTGTGCGTTTTTGGTATTCCATGGACTTTTTTTACATTAAATCCACACAGGAGCCCTTGAAAAAAATAATTTTCTTCAAGGTCTATGTCATCTTTGAATATGCCGTGTGGAGAGTCATTTTAAGAAAAGGAAGGAGTGAACATGGGTCTTGAAGAGATCCATGCTGTAGTAAGCCTTTGTGATACCTTTTCAAGCATCGTATTTCAACAAGGCGATGCAAAAGGGAGAAATAAACTAAGCCCACGCGACGCTACGCGACGCGACGCAACGTTCCTGTCAATGTTCACACTGGCCGACGTAGGTACGCGTCGCTGTGACCACGTGGCAAGGGGTCTCTGGTTGTGCGCAAGCGTGTTTGATTCGACATATTTGACATTTATTTTTTAGGTTATGTTTATGTGATTCTCTTCTCAGCAGACGATAGCTTTGCCATGTCTTCTGAAAGCGAATTTGAAGATAATTTGCTACGATTATTATTAAATCAATATTCTCGTAAAAAGAAAAATAAAAAAGTGAGAAGTATTTGGGTCCACAACATTAACAAAGAAAAATGTTAGGAGAGTTCTATACTTTAGTAAAGGAACTAGAATCTGATGACGGACGATTTTTCATGTACTTCCGTATGAGTAAAGTAGTCTTTGAAGAGCTTCACAGCATAATTGTATACGACATAAAAAAAAGAAAACACACGTCTTCGAAAGTCAATTGGGACCAGAGAAAGACTGGCAGTGGTTTGATTGTCATTCATTATAGGGGTATAATATTGATAGTCGTGCCATGAATGGCTGAAATTCCTTCCAAGCTGCACTGAATGCAGAATCTCTATAATCCTGTGATTTGATTTTATAAATAACTTCGTGCCGTCTAACAGATTCAAAGAACTGTTCGTCATCCATTTTTGAATAATATCTGTCAAAAAAACAACCACAGACGTTAGATGCTCAGATAACACCTCAAATATGTAAAATCATCTCGTAGTAGGCGTGATCATACCCCCTCCACCTTCCATATGGCCCACGCCGATCTGGCTGCGGCATATGGATGGTAAGTAGTCCAGATATGGAAATGGGGATGTCTACCTACGTCGCGTAGCGTGGCGTGGGCTCAGTGTGTTTCTTCCAAGAGTACCAATTTACAACTGGATAAACAAAATCCAACATAGCTTGTATTCAAATCAAAGGATCTATTAACGCAAAATACGCTTATGATGTTTAGCAAATCGTCGAACAATGTGAAAATAGTTTGTTAACACATACATATACTTTCTGATCTCTCTTTTCGAACGTATTACAAACACAATTAAGCGATAGGTACCTACAATAGATAGTGTGTAATATGAAACAATAATGACATCAAATAAACTATTTAATACTACGTAGTAGTTCTGCGACCGGAGTTTTTAATTTAAATCTTATTTTAAATCAAAACAAAAAATTCCTCGACATTCTTAACCCCTCAGGCTAATTTGTTGGCTTTTCGGAACAACTCGTAGAGATCTCATAGAAATCGTTGTGTCTTCCTTACTATCATAGTGATAAATATGATATAAACGGTGTTAGAAAGAGAAAATATCACGCTTTATATTCAAATCCAAAACTTTACCACAAAACAAGTAAAATGTACATCTTTATAAAACCTATGTTTCGGAACGCAATTTTTTAAATAAAATTATGAAATTTTGGGAATTTTTTATTGATTTTTTATACATAGAAAGTGTGGTGACAATATAATTTATAACACTTTCGTCTAATTAAAAGTGTTAATTGTAATTTTAATTAGAAAAACCTAAGGGAAGCCATTTTAAAAACATTTTTTATTTGCCTGCCAATAATTTTATATTTGAAAAATTGTGTGTTTATTTCGATGCATAAATCTTGAAAACGTAGGTAATTCATCACCTTTCTAAAACAGTTTTTATTTTTCGGATACATTCAGAAATATTCCATTTATTTGAATTTTGTTGCAACGCGGAAATATTTTTACCCTAAAAATACGGTCGAGGCTTGAGAGGTTAAGATCTTAATGTGTTATTAATTAAACTCGACAATTTCACATTGAAAAAAAAAATTGTGAATCATTAAAACGGCCACCATCTTGAGGCCGGAACCGAAATGTAACAAACAAGTTTGCAAACATATGAACGCCAAATGGTCGAGTTAAAACACGCTCAGTCAATTCAACCGATTATCCCGTACCGCCACTGTCGACCCTAGTACCGCGGACCCATACTTAACGCCCTGTGCTAACTCCGTGGGATGAAATTAACCTATGTAGCTACGGCTTAGTCCTAGCCGGAGCACGTTTCTCAATGAATAGATACACATCTCACTTCCTCAGGACGAAGCATGTTTTACATGCTCTACTCTAATAGTGTCTATATTATAGCGAACAACGGGGCAGCTATTTTCCGGTTGGGCTCACTTCTGGGTGACCGGGCAACTACCTCAACCAATTTTAATAATGATACCGTATTAAAAGGGGTTTGTATCGAATAACTTTGATGATACTTTGAAATGGTAACTTAATAGTTGAACAGCTTTTTTTATTATCGTCTAACGCATCTTCTATGCTTAGTTTCATAATCCGCTCCTGTTAACAATTTAAAGACCTTACTACTTTCAAAACAATGTATTTCTCATATGTTCGTAGTATCCTTGAAAACGCATCTCAAGTGTGGAACCCAGGCTAAGCAGTGCACAAAAATAGAATTGATAGCGTTCAAAATAGATTTTTAAGGTACCTCAATTTCCGCTCTTTTCGATCTCATATTAGTAATGAAGACTGTGTAAAGTTCTTCAAAACAGAGACCTTAATTTGTTGAAGAAATATAGCAGATTCGGTAATGTTATTTAAAATTACACATAACTTAATCGATCTTCTTCAACGCCTATTATTCCATGTTCTAAATCGCAACAGCAGGCAGTCGCTTACCTTTAATCTCCCTCTTTACAAGACCAACTCCAAACAGAACTCATTTATCTACAGATCCACACACTCATTTAACTTAAATTATTACCACATTGACATTTTTAACTCGACTTTACGTGACATAAAACGAAAACTCACCAAGCAACATGACTCAAACTAGGAAGTTCACTCACTGTATATATTCCCGTCCTTTGCCTCTTAATTCTATTCCTATGTTCCTCCCCCACGCCCTCCTCCCTTTTTATATATTTTAACTAAAAAATAAATTAATTAAGAAAATACCCTTACAATGTCACACTTTATCATTAACTATCATCAGTGGAAAGTTCATAATTGGCATAATTAACATCTTATTATTGCATTATTTTGTAATCTCTGATTTGTTGTCAACTTTCTCTAAAATAAATAAATTATTTTTAATATTTTAGATACTTTTAATGCTGAGAAGTAATTGTTTGTTTAAGTCAACTGATGTGTGATTATGTGGATGCGGATGCCGAAGGATCTTGTATGTGTTTTGAAATATATGTGTGTGAAGGACCACTGTACAAGTAGAAATAATGCACTTAAAGGAAAGGAAGGAAGGGACTTACTGCGGTAACTTGTGACACTATCTGCTATCTTGGCTGGGTTTATTCATGCAATTATATACTTGCGGTATGCGGATTCAGTTTGAGGTTGCGGGATGCGGAATATTATAGATGTTCACGCGCCGAGTTTAGATTGACGACTGATTATTATGGTAACGAAATAACAGGTACATAGGGATGGGTATGAAAAGGATCATGAAAGGGATTGATAGGAAAAAAAAATGTGACATTCAAGCTACAAGCACAGAGTCTATGATAAATGTAGATATATGTTGGTAAGTATAGCTATGAATTGTGAAAACGCCCTACCACCAACATTTTTTAAGTGTGATTATGAGTCCAGACTGCGTGTGTCCAGCAGGATTACGGAATTATTGACACGAAAACGAGAAAGGATAAAGAAAGGTTGAGAAGTAGATCCTTGTGTATTGCGGTTATGCAGTATAAAAAGCGTGTGTGTCAATTAACATTCATTTATAGATATGCTTACGGAATTAGTTTTCATGGTAATAGTGATTATTTACATTAGGTACATATTCTAGGTATCTTCAATTTATTCAAAGTTAGAACAGCTGTTTTCATACAAAGTGGGGTCTGGTTTTCATTTTCGCAAAATCATGGCCCAAAAAGTTTTACCCGCCAACCACATAATTTATTAACCACTCACGCCATTTAGAACACTAAATAAATTACTCCATATGTGAAGACTTATTGTGGGTGAGCTGTCAAGGTGTTTTCACTTTTGCAGTCCAAACATGAAAAGAATATTTATTATTCACGTCAGGGCTGTGGATAGATTATACTGCAACCCGATAGCATAAGATAAAAATCACCTATAATAATGCTTATCGCAACTATTCCGCCTACCGAGATACTGCAGCGCTCAGAAAATGTTTCTGGAGGAACGAGTGCACACTTTCAGAGCACTTCTCCGCAAGGAAATCTTAAGGCGCAGACTACGCCAATCGAAGAATACAATCATCACTGCCATGATTTGCCTGGATGGTGTTATCCCTGATGGTCCTCTGGAGACCAGAGACGGTCAATTATCCTCCGTAAACGGTTGAATGCATTCATTTTTGTCTTTATTATTTTTTAGTTTAATTTTTCATATTGTTCATACTAATATATTTTTTGAAATTTATGTTTGTATTGTTATTTTCTTTTTATTTTTACTTATTATTTGTCTAATTTCTTGTTGTTATTTCAAAATGTGGAATGTACTGCATTGCACTACCCTTGCAAACTTTCTGGAATAAACCATTATTATTATTAATAAATATATTTATTATGTAGATTCCGAGCGTTTCTTCGTTCATTGTAATACTATGGCTATCAAATGATAGTGGACAAACCCTTCTTAACTCTGAAATATCGCTTTCCCCATGTTTTGATATTATAAACTGTTTCCTATTGATATACCACATATCAAATCGACCTTTCTTAAGCGAAACACATCTTGGCAAAAAAAGCTTCGCAGTAAATCGGCGTACATATTCCTGGAACTGATATAAATCCGCTTAATCGTTTTCAATTAGAATACCAAGAGATGTCAGATTGGATACAGAGGGAAAGGGCAGCGGTGGCAAGAACTAGATATGAGTTATTGCCACTTGAAATTAGCGTTCTGGCAATAAATGTCACACACTAGGACACCGCCACTAAATTCCGCTGAGAAACGTAACTACAAGATTGTGAACCAACTCAACTAACTTGGCCACAACACGCCTCCCACTACGTGCTTCTAACCAAAGGGGTCTGTTAGTTCTAACCTAAGATTATACAAATGTCTTGGATAAGTTCGCTAATTTACGTGACTGTGACTAGCGGCTCGGCGAGATGGTATAAAGTGCACCCATATTGAAGCAATATCTGTGATATGTATTTATGTTATCATACATTATAATAAAACAAATATAAAACTTATTTCCACTTTCATTTATGGATCGTAACCGGTTGTAGCCTGTTAAGGCCATCTTCAAAATTCAATAAAAAATTGCATATCACCATTTCACAACAATAAAATTAAGCAATAATGCATACTATGTACTTGTAAGATTTTCCCGAACAATATTGAAGTAAGGCTACAAACTACAAACCGGAGTTAAATAAGTCCACTAGAAAAAAAACAAAATAATTAGAAATTCGATAGTCGAAGACGACTTAGTGATAATTGTAAGAAAACCCATATATTTGAATAAAATCCTTGTAGACCACCCCACTCCCCCACCCCCCATATTTGTGTATGTAAACCTTGAGTTATGAATAATTTGTACCAATCTGAAGATGGCCGTAACAGGCTGAAACCAGTTACGGTCAATAAATTAAAGTGAAAGTAAGTTTTATATTTGTTTTATTGTAATATATATTATAATGGATTCCACCATGAATTAATTGAGTTTCAAAAATAGAAATATTTACGTTATCATTATTGGGGGAACGGTAAAGCTACAAATACGTTAGTAGGTATTTACGTTATATATCTTTGATTTGATGAAGGTTTTTAATGTTTGGATTTGGCAACCATCAGCCAATAAAATAAACAAAATTTAAAAAAAGAAAACAATTTTTTTTACAGCAAAAAAATTAAAATTCACCTAAAAAATTATAATGTCAAAAAAATTATTATAATATTTCCTAATTTTTCAAAATTAATTCAAATTCATCTTCTTCCCTTTGTCCTATTAGGGTCGGGGATCTATCGCATCGACCCAGCTCCTCGAAGCGTTCCTGTCTTGCGAGCGTTCAGCGGCCTCTGTCCAATCCAGGCCCTCCCTCTCCTCGCAAAGTCATCTCCTCGCACAGCCCTATCCTCGTACAGCTTTCTCCTCGCACAGCCCTCTCACAGCGTAGCAAACATTGATAAAATTTTAAATTTAAAAAATATTGAAGTATGTAACTTTTTTTACAAATCATAAAAATGAACTTTTCTCTTTAGAACACTTGATGGAAGATTTTGCTTTAAAAACGGCCTTCGCTCATGGAGAAACCGAAAACTGTTTTCCAACTCAATTCACGGCACAGCTCAATTTATCAACCTCCTGAAAAAAATCGATATTTTTCTGATCTGACATATCGCAAATGACTCGAAAACTTGACAGGTCGTGAGCCGCTACCATGGCAAACTGTCAACAAGGCTACTGATACGCGACGGCCGCGGCTACCAGCACTGCAAGCCACCGCGGCTGTCGCGTTTCAGTTGATTTGTTGACATGTTGATATAGTAGCGGCGCTGGCTGTTAGTCACTGCTCTTGACATCTGGTCTTTAACGAATTTGCCTGTGTGCGGACCGCCAATAAAATTCACTAGTTCCTTTTCCGTGGATAGCGATTGCATCGCCAACTGTTTTTTTTCTTCATTTTCTCCAAGAACGGATGGCCCAATAAAAACCGTTTTTCGTTGCGTAACGCAACTTATCCATCCTTTAAGGTATCGCATATTAGCTGTTTCATCAGTGGTATCTAAAACATTATCACTCTACCTTTGATATTACAACACGCTTTTAGACACTTGTGACATTTCACACAATATCTGTCGGTAGTTTTGGCAACTCCAAGACTTATTGTAAGTAAGAGTTGTATGATTTGGGAAACTTTCCGGGTATGTCAGAATTTGAATAGCTTGATTTCACT
Source organism: Limnephilus rhombicus (assembly GCA_929108145.2). NCBI lineage: Eukaryota > Metazoa > Arthropoda > Insecta > Trichoptera > Limnephilidae > Limnephilus > Limnephilus rhombicus. The sequence continues at coordinate 44,283,664 of OV815271.1, forward strand.
CTTGGTCATTTGTATTTCTCTCGTAGATGGAATAACGACAAATGAAATATACTGTTTAAGTTAATCTGTGTTATTTTGTTGAAGAGTTTTCCCAATTTTTTTTGAAAGCAATATACATATTCAATTAGGGAGGCGGGTAAAGAAAGGTACCGCCGCCCCGGGAACCATTTATTGGATTACCAACACCTCTGCTGTAGGTCATTCCAGTGGTTCGCTACGTTTGGTGACTTAGCAGGGTACCTTTTGTGGGGTGAGGTTTGTCCAGGTCTTGGCGGAGGATGCGTCTGCCCACCTGCTGCGTCGCGGGCCGGATCGAGAGAAACTGGATGAGAGAGGCCTTTTGACGTTTCCAGTTCTCATGACCCATCGCCTTGCCCCGCAGTTGGAGGGATGGATTCATACATCCGTAATTCTAGGACACACTGACCCCCGATTCCTGCCTATAATATCCTTCCTTTCCTTAAAAAGAATTGATTATGAGAATGTTTTTGTTATGTCAAAACAAACAGGTATATTTTATTTTCGTTTTTTGTTTTTGGGGTGTTATGCCTTGTTGCGCTACATCCTTTTTTAGCCAACGTTTCGGACAGCGTTGTAGTGTCCATCATCAGGGCAGATCCGGCAGATCCGGTACACATCTACCGGAACGCAAATAACGAAAATACCTGTGGCCGTGAAAATCTTAAAACTTATCAGGTCTATTTTATCTGATGGGTCAAAACAACATGAAAATAATTTGTTGTAGGTTAATGTTAGCAATGCGCAAGTACCCAAAAACTAACCTGCTCAACGTGAATTTATATTTTATATTATAGAAGACCAGCTGGTACATGCGTTGCTATGCCATTCAGAGAAATAAATTGATTCTCCCTGCATGTCCTTTCCCGTGCGTTACTTACTCTACATTCCCTGCCTTCCGCCACCCTCGTCTACCCCTTCCGCGAACTCCACCTCCCCGTTCCCCTCCCCCTTCGGCCTTTCTTCCTTGCTAAAATATATGAAATACACACATTTTTATTTACACAAAATTTTATAATGCCAGAGCTTACTATTATATATAGCCTATAATTTTCGCGGGCACAACAAATCACCAAAGTTTCACCGCAATCGGATGAACGGTATGGCAACGTATAAAGTACATACGAAAAACCAAACAAACAAATTGGTTTTTATATTTAAGATTAAGATAAGGGTACAGGTATAATAAATTACACATATTTTAAGAAAATATTTTTCGTAAATACAGATAATGCACGAACCTGCTTATCAACAATATGACGTTGTATTGATTGTATCTGATTCTACTCAGTGCTGAAGTACATTGTCAACGATTTAAAAATCATTCGTTAATTCGACAAATCCATGCATTTTGAGATATTTATCACATAATTAAACCGTAATAAACTATCTCAATTCTGAAGGATTACTTGAAATATTCCTGCTTATAATATTGTGAACGATTGTTTAAAGCGGTTATTCCACCTCTTTAAAATGGCTTTAGCCGTGTTTGATGAGCAGATCTGAATATCCAGGTACTTCCCCATGCTCCACTTCTCCATATCCTTTCTTCAGCCTCACAACATACCTATATAATATATACCAGTGAGGTATCTATTATATGGGTAGGTATGTTGTGATGTTAATATGATACCCATTTAAGCTCACATTATCAAATAATGTTTTAACACATGAAAAAAAAAAATTTGAGTATTTATATGGGTATGCGGGATGCCTTAGTCTTAACCCTCGATGACATTGAGCGAGTTTACAAGCTACTAGCTGGGGAATTCACTATCTGTTAATAATAAACTCGCTCAGTGTTATCGTATTACTAACTACCTAGCATATTGTGGACAATGTAAGAAAAAAGTTGAAAGGTTGTCAACTTTACTCGCTACTCGCTCAAGATGGCGGCCCACCAACAGCTGATTTCGTAACTGTCAGAATTGGTTCGCGCGGGAGTCGTAATTCTCGCTACTGGCTAGCGTGTGGCGCTAGCTGCGAGTTTTCTACAAAATGTCGACAGAATTGGTTCGCGCGGGAGTCGTTATTTTAGCTGCTACTGTCGCTACTGAGCGAGTAGACAGTTTTGGGTGTCATCATGACAATCTCACTCGCCGATTCACCCGCTTTTCAACTTAACTATCGGCTAGTAGTTTGTAAACTCTTATCAATGTAATCGAGGCTTTGGTGACTCCAGACAGTTGGGACTGTTTTTCGTACCTAATTCACATAATAAAAGACATACATACAAATTATATAATAATTTTAAAAAAAAATCCAGATGTCGTGTTAACGGAAAAAGAGTCGGATCCAAAAAAAACTGGGAGAAAAATAAACATACTATGTTTCCTCTCAGATATATCAACAGAATTTCACTAGAATGCGAATGTTGGAAAATCAATTCAATTTGGGAGGCGGGTATGGGTACTGCCGCCCGGGAACCATTTATTGGATAACCAATACCTCTGCCATAAATCACCCCAAGTAGTTCGCTACGTTTGGTGACCTTGATTCACGGGGTCAGGTTTGTACGGATCTTGGCGGCGGATGCGTCTTCCCACCAGCTGCGTGGCAGGCCGGATCGGGAGAGACCTATTGGGAGAGATCTTTTGAACTCTCCGGCAGGACTCTCAGCAGGATTTGGACCGCAGTGGAAGGGATTATTCATTCGTCCGTCTTTTCTGGACACCCTGGCGCCCAGATTCCTACCCACCCCTCATACCTTTTTTCCATTACTTTCTCTTCTTCCTTTCCCTAAAAATATCCTCCACACAGCATCCCCAAAGATGAAATAGTGCCTGAATAGAATTATTTTCCTCAGAGCCTCCTGTGTGGGGCTAATATAAATAAAACTTAAAAAATATACCTATATATACATATATTATTTTCTCCCTAAAACCCAGCGCAGGTACTGTAAATGTAAAGTACCTACAGCGACGAACAATAAGCTGTAGGATTACAACATTACTTTGCCGTTAATCATTTTCCAAAGAAGATTATTTTATACACATAAGACTTAATATAAAATTTATATGAATAATATATTATTTATTGTTTTTAGATTAGGGAACATTTGACTCACCTTCATAACAAGGAAACATAATTATTAATCTTATTAGAGTAAGGACAACGTAAGCCGATTTTATTTTTATCTGTAATTAATAACAAGTATAATGAAAAAAGTTATTGTCTTTTTATTGTTAATTTTTCACACCAGACGAATTTAGTATTAATATAATATTGGTAAAATTCTGCATTATTTAACAAGCGGTCGCGGAATAGGGTGACCGGACAACTCAACATTGTGGGAACTTCATCTTTTCTTTGAAAGGTAATTAAAATTGATGAAAAAATGAATTCCATCGGGTTTAGTTATGGGCTATTTTTTTCATCACTAATAATAATTAATGACTCTTCAAAGGGGTGGTGAAATGCCACATAGAATTGTCATGGAACTGAAGACTAGACATAAGTGCATATGGCACTCGGGAAATAACAATGGCACCACTCAAAAAATCTCTTTTTTAAGGAGAGCAGTTTGAATTTCTGGTTTGAATGTATTAAATCAGTTTATTAACCAATATAAAGATCTTTATTATGCGAAAGTTGAGAAGCAGTATATCTATAAATATTTGATAGGTTTAATATTATGATAGTGGCACAATGATCATTGTGTCACTATTTTCAGTAATTTAAGTAAAACATTATTATTTAACGATAATATTTTCGCTTTTAAAGCCACTATAATATTTTTAACAATCAACAACAATGCCGTTTTTTTCGAGAATAAAAAAGATTTCCAGGAACATTTCTGCATACTTAACTCAAAAAGCCATTTTGGACTTATGTTATTCCCCGGGTGCGATATATATGATTTGGGATATAACACGGATTTTAAAAATTACACTTTCCAGGGGTTGTAACCTCCGTTCTCAAAATACTGTTTATAATATTTTTTCAGGACTTCGTTGATTAAAACTTTCAGACTTTAAAATAATTGGGCGTACAAGTCCTAACGACACGGTGATGTAATGGAATTTCAGAATGCTTCCAAGGTTTTTTTCTAAATGTGATAAATATTTATTATTTTTCAATTTGTCGTAAAAAGAAATATAATTTTAGAAACTTTATAACATTATATTGGTTATATATTATACGTATTAATTATATTCATTTGAAAAAAAACATTGATATTCTTAAATCATGAAATAATATCATACTTCAAAATGTTAACAAAAAACTTACCGAAGAGTTTTGACTCGAAACGTCAATAATTTTGAAAGAATTCGGTATTTAGAAAACACGTCCCTTTTGTGTATGTAATTGATAAGAAAAAATAACTTAACTTTTCATACCGTACATACACTAAAAAAAAAATACTTTCAACAAAGTCCCGAAAAAGGGCGTTAATAAATAAATAAATAAACAGTCGGCGAAAAAATCCCGCAATTTTGTAATCATGCAATTTTACAATTGTTTGTATTTTATGCATGGATTCAAGTATAAATATTTCAGATAAATTGAGAAGAATAATTATTTATCTTTCCAACGACAAACAAATCACGTTTTGCGTATTATATAAAAAAAGATAAAAATAATTTTATAACGTAATGCCATTCCGTGGCTTAGGAGGTTTCCAAACAAAGTTTATATTCACTGTCCAAGTTGTACTACTTATCTACTAAACCTTTTGCACGTGAGTACTAAAACAAGTAATATTCTCAAATAATAAATAGGTACCAGATAAAAATACGATTCTTCAGCGTCTACGTCTACAATTTTAAGTACAAATGAATTGATGACAATACAAACGTTTGCTCGAATAAGAATGAAATCAGTTGTCTGTTTCTCTTGCGTGCGTCACAAGCAATATCCCGATCAACAAATCACACACATTCGATACAAGGCGAACAACAACAGTCTATCCGGAATGGTATCATTACGTTTTTGTCATTGAAAGAAGGAAGCATTTTATCTGACAGTGATTTATTCGGTACAGCCTTTTTACATCAGCGGAGTATTTGTAGAACACGAGCTCTCAGCGCTCGTATTCTCCACGGCACGGCAACTTAGGCGATTCCCAACTTTTTCATTAGTGCCTTAATCTGGAATTGTCATTGTTTTGTATTTTTGGAGCGCTCCGTGTCTACGACCTGAATAACGAGTAATCGCAGGATTTCATGTATATTATGTCATGTGCTTTAAATTTTTCGTGTCCGTTGTAAAGTCAACATTATTCCGGCCACCATTTGTAAAAGTACAACTTGTAACGTTTTTTAATGATTCATTTTGAATATAAGACTACAAGCTTAAAAAAAATCTCCTGATAAATGCAAGGAATTGCCAAAATCTGTCAGCGTGATGTTAAAAAAGAAGTGTTTCTTCTACAAAAATCTGAGAAACGAAACGTTACTATAAATCGCTTTAGATTTGTTTAGTAACTAGAGTTGGTTACTCAGACATTTCCCAACCTCCCTTTTTTGCGTCTTCTTCCCCCCACTCCCTTTAATCTCACGACACATCCCAAATAAGGATGCCTTCGCCCTACTGGCTTCGGGCACTCGCGCGGTAACGGTAACGACCTTAAAGAAATGATCCAAAAATTATTTTATGTCAGGCTCCACGTATGTTTAATATTCTTCCAGATTATAATATGAAGTATTTGTATCGACATACGATTGCCATAAAAAATTTCGTCCTCATCCTTCCTTAAATAATAAGATTTTGAATAAGTTCCCCGCGCTAAAACAGAATGTCACCCTATGTAATTGTTTTTTTTAATATTTACTTTGTTTCTTCTCGGGAAATATGATTTATTTATTGATCAAATATTGTAACAATTCATTCTCATGGTACCCATCTGGCCACTCTCATGTAATATGTTTTTTTCTTACTCCTTATAATATTTAATATTTACGCATGTAGTGATTACTGTTTATTGTAGCGCTTTTAAAAATTTGACTGATTTTATTGTCCGGGGAAAAAAATTCGCCACGAAAACAGCAAAAAAACGGTTACAATATTACATAACATTCTGAGCAACGCCTGCGATATCGCTAAAAATGCTGGAGGAAAATTCGATTAAAAGCGGACCGTGTTAGGATGAAAAACACAACTGTATTTCACAACAGCAGCTACGTTTCCACACTAAACTGGTTTTGGAACTTCACTTTGCATAAACGAACATCTCTGTATTTATAAGGAATGTTTTTATTGCAAAGTGTTACTTTTGCCGCGAGTATTTGGTAGAAGTGGTTTGTAATCTCGAGCAGCAGAATATGCTGGTTATTTAATGCTCGCATACCTCCGCACATTATATTCTAATATAGTAGGTGTGACAGCGGCGTGCCGTAAATTTTCTTGCTATTTGTAGAAAAGCTGTTCAAACAATGAAGTCGACCCTTTTTATATACAAGTGTTTTTGGAAAAAAAAAAGTTATAATTTGTAAAAATACCAAGCATTTACTGGTTTCTGATAAAAAAAATCACCAGAAAGCCTCGGACTTGAAGTGAAAAATGTTTTATTTTCGGCATTATAAATATTTAATTAAAATTTTCGTGTAAAGATATATCTTCATTAATTAATTATTTTATTTTGAATGTACATTTACAGTTAACATGATCAGTAATAAATAAACGTTATATTTAGTTAAGTAATAACAAAAAATTTTTTTTTTAAACGGTCAATTTAAAATCACCACAAGCCTTTAAGTGGTATGAACAGAGTCGAGATGCAATGGTTCTTTTATAGATATAAGTAGGGTTGCCAGATGGCCGGGAATTCCGGGAAAGTCCCGGAATTTTGCTTGTGGTCCCGTGTCCAGTAATTACACCTTACTGTCCCGAAATTTATGAATACTAATTGTATTGCATTGCATTGCATTGTTGTAGGTTCACGCCAATAGTGTCAAGCATAAAAAATGGTGTCAGCCAAAAAGGCTTCAAGGTGCATGGACACTTTTTTCATAAAGAAAGATACTAAAGAAGAAATTTCGATCGCAAATGCAGAAGAAGCATTAGTTTATCATAATGTAAAACATGGTTTGAGTTACAATAGTTTAGACTGCTTGGGAAAAGATGTACCCAAAATAATTTCAGATAGTCAAATAACTGCAAAAATGACATGTGGACGTACAAAGGTTCGGCAATCACACGCAGTGTTTTGGGACCCTATTCGCAGGAAAAGTTGATATCTGATTTAAAAGAATCTCATTATTTTTCAATAGTAGTAGAAATGTCCAGGAAAAGAAAGGCCCGTATCTGGCAACCCTAGATATAAGTGTGATTTTTCTGTTATCTGTATATGAGCGGTGTCTGGTTTGTATGGATGAAGGTTGACAACAAATTTTGTTGATGCAGAAGCAGAGAGAAATTAATTAATCACTCTTCAGTACCAAAACTGAATGCTTATAATGGTGTATGGTGTATTTAAATTTTTTTTTAATCCTTTATTTTTCCCAATTTTACATTTTATAGTTACATATTTTGAAAAATAATTAAAATAATGGGAACCTACTAAAGCGCAGCCTGTGCGTGGGTAATATAGTTAAATATATTTTATTTTATTACCTAGAAAAAAACAAACAGTGGTTTACAAAGCAAAAACATGATTAAAATTTGTCTAAACATTTTGTATATAGTGTACAAGTACAATACAATGATAAAAGTACAATAGTGTACAGGGTAATAATAAGTGAAAAGTTTGTGAGAAACATAAACAGATATAAATTTAAATAAATAGAGTTTTTACATCTGTATGGTTCAGCCATATTATTAACTCTTTTATGTAATGCGGAAGTTTAGTTGCAACTTGAATATTTTTTGATAAAAGCTTAAAAGTGCGAGGTCCGATAAAACTACTGTGAGTTTGGGAGGCAAGTATGGGTACTGCCGCCCCGGGAACCATTTATTGGATAACCAACACGATGGTGACTTAGCAGGGGTGTCCGGGTTCATGGGATTGTCCGGATATTGGCGGCGAATGCGTCTGCCCACCAGCTGCATGGTAGGCTGGATCAGGAGAGAATGCTTGAGGGAGACGCTTTCACTTCCCCAGCTGTACTCTCTCGGAACATCGCCTTGCACCGCAGTGGAAGGGATGGATTCTTACGTCCGTCACTCCTGGACATACTGACCCCTAGATTCCTACCCACCCCTCATACCCCTTTCTTTCCCAGCACTTCCTCTCCTTCCTTTCCTAAAAATACCCTTCACACATCACCCCCTAAGATGACGTAGGTGCTGAGGGGAATTATTTTCCTCAGGACCTCCTGTGTGGAGCTAATGTAAAAAAGGACTCCGCATCAAACTAAATATATACCTACATATCGGTCGTCCAGTTTATTAATCAGACATCTTCAAATACTAAGTTTTGAGATAATGAGGAAAGTAATATATATATATATATCAAATTTTATTTACAGTTGTCTGTGTTTTACATATTAAATATGCTATATAAAAAGTTATGAAATATCCTACTTTTGTGACAACAAGATTTTCTGCGTAATAATTGGTCTGGTGGTATTTATAAGTAATCTGGGTATTGTACCAGAGCGATGGGTACACATTTACATATGACCGCGTACTCAACTCAAATTTCGATTTTTCGGAGATATCTGACTAATCAACTGGATGATCGATATGCTAGAACAAATCAAGAAATAATCTTTAGGTATATGTGGATGTTCATGTTCAAGCACCATATGGACTTACACAAGCCAAAGAATGGATTTAATGCAGAAACCAGACGGTCTGCAAATGTTGCAATACTTAGATTAAATGTAATTCATAGTTATTTTGGTAGCCCATTGCTCTTCAAATGGTCCTCATGCCTGAAAACTTTAGTCGTAGTAGTCCCCACGACTTTTTCAAGATATCACATAAGAAGACAGATGTTCTAGTACAGCACAGCATGACAAGATGAATCGTGCCATTGAATTATAAATTTCTAAACAGTAAATATATTTAATTGCTCTTTAAATAAAAAAAATATGTGAGCCTATCTTCCCCAATATTGAGAATGATAAAATAAGAAATCTTGAACTATGGATAATTAATCAGTCATTCAGTAAATAATAAAGAAATAGATACATTTAAAGTATTTTATTTTATGTGAATTTCATAAAATTGGTGTTTTTTTTTAAATATTAATATCTAATATATGTGTTCCTAAACGTATCAATGAAATTAACGTCTTTAGAGTTGCAAGAAATCTGTTATAAAAGTCGGTATTATTTTTTTAGGTTAGTTTTTTGGCAATAAAAAAACTTTGAATTTTTTTATCATTTTTTTAATGTATGCACGAGGAAAAAGTGAGGTGACAGTTTCGTTCCAAATTCATTACATAAAAGGTGAATATTTTTTAAATTTTGTTTTTTTATAAATTTCTGTACACTTTCATCAAATATGTTTTGGTAAAAAAAAATCCATTTTTTTTCGCGTTTGAATCTTCATATATGGCAGTTTTTATAAACTAAAGTGTATTTCAAATACACAAATCTAAAAGGTAATTTTATTTAGTTTTCATAAATGATATTTGTTTTTACGACACCTTCAAAAATAAGAAATATATAGAACATTAAAAATACTTTGGAAAAATTTCAAATTTTGTTCAGATATCATTACTAAAACAGAGATAAACTGCCCTCTCAGGCCGTGTAAACCAAGTGTATTTTTTTTCCATGAACAATTTTTTTAATAAGTAATGTTTTCACATCCGCGGCCGTTTGTCAATTGAATAAAATTTTCACTGGGTTTTTTAGTAAGGCTGTAAATGTCAACAGTTGTGAACGTATGTCTGCACCCCTCCAAAGGAAAAATACATTAATTATAATATATCTCCCTCAAACAGACAACGAAAATGAAACGCAATTCCCGTAAATAGGAGGAAAAGTAAGAAAATTACAAATTTATATCCGCACACGACGCCATCTCTGATACTGACAAAAACAAAACACGGACAGTTGCGCATCGATAATTGCTTCATTGTGTGATTTTTAACTTAATACAAAAAAATTAATTCAGCTAATAAGTTAACACAACTTGTTATTGATTCTGAGGCGGTACGAAGTTCGCCGGGTCAGCTAGTTTAATGTATATGTTAGCTGCCTTCCGTCACGGCTAGGGTTTCATAAATCGCCTAATTTGCCTACGTCCTTTGGCCGAGTATTGCGGTTTTAAATACGCAAACACTGCCCGTAGATTCGGGGAACAAACTGCCCACGGATCTGAATTTATGGCACGAACCACACCTTTGCGTTGTGCGCGCAGTTGCCGCCCAGTCGCACTCCTCGTTCTCAGTCAATTTATAATTTTCGTGCAACGACGCGACGCCCGACGCGACGCCCCGACACGACGCTCGACGCTCGACGCTCGGCGCGTGTGGGCGGGCGTCACTACAATAAATTCACTGTTTAAATTTACACGTTTAATATATTTTTTACGGTACAGCTGATTGAGAATCACGCTATTAGTGCGGTAAGGAAGATTAAGCATATTTATTTTACGATAACTGGGCTGTGTAGATTAAAGCGTGACAGTTTTAATCTACACAGCCCATAAAACCATATAATCTAACATAACCTGCAAAGAATCGTATTAGTCCTTAACATTTGGGATTCCTGCTCGGGATAGAATCTAATGCAGCCCATAATATTATTAGTACTGTTAAAAATGTATCTGTACAATTTATAGTTAGCTGATTATGTAAAATTTGTGAGTGTTATTTGAACTAAAGCAATTTTTTGCGTATGTCTACTGGTGCTAGAGGAGCTATTCAAGCTACAAGATTGTGAAATAAGGGAATTAGGTGAAGGAAAAGAAGAAGAAGAATTAAACAACTTTTGTTGCTAATGTCTGTGCTATAAAAACATTATTTTATTATTATTATTAAACGCGAAGGTAAAGAAGTACCATTAGAATAATAAATCTATTCAACGATTCAATTCTGAACTGAGGTCTCTTCTCAGGTGGACGAGATATCAAACTCAAGAAAGTTATTAAAATATACAATATCACTAAAAATCTCCAGTTTTAACCGAGGTAGCATAACGTTTTGCCGCAAATGTCATCAAAGTAAGTTTATATATTGGTTTTATTGGCTTCACCTATATTTTGTAAGAAATAATCAATGACTTTCTGAAAAATGTAAAAAAAAAATATATGAAAAAATAAATACAAATACATGTAGAAAAAAAATCAGAGTGTGCAATTCACACGCGGTAGAAGTGAAACCTTCAGAAAACTAAAGTAGACAAGGGTGAGGATACCACGAAGCACATTTTTATCGTCGTCGTCGTCGTAGAATTTCAGTGCATCTTTTTCTATACATTTGGTCATCTTTTTAGTATTTGTATTTTCTTCTTAGATGTCGAATTCTTTTGCCTGTTTATTTTGAAGTGGTTTAAAGATTGGGTATTTATTGATTTTAAAAAATAACTTTTTTTTGGATTCTTTCGGATTCGATTTCTCGTCAGCCGAATATATCTGCAAAGGTTCGTCAGGAGCTTTATACCACTACACTAAAGGGGACTTGCATGGGACCGTGGATTTATGGTATTATATTGAAACCGAGTACCCGTGAATAAAATAATCATTCATATTATTGTAGAAAGCAATCACTTTGTGGTTTGACATCTATGAGCAGCTGAACCGATTTCGCTAATTCTTTTTTAAGAATATTCCTCGAAGTACGAGGATGGTTCTTACGGAGAGAAAAATCAAGAAAATTGCGCAGAAAATTGGATAATTTCAGAAAATCTAACGACTATCGCACGTTTGGCAGTTCGCGTGTTTTGAGAATGACATTTTGCAAAACAATGATTGTTAAATCAGGATTTTATTTTTGAAAATCTTTAAGTTGATAAATTTATTTAAAGTAGGTACTCCCCTAATAGTTTGAATCGAATCAAGAATTTTAGATATTTTAAATAGGTACTTATGTTGGGTACCAAATTTAATATTCATGAAAAATGGAAATTTGAATAAAAATTGTAAAAGGTGGCACGCGGGCTGTTTAAAAACTGAATGTACTGGGATTGAATATATGGAAAGTGGGAGGGAGGGAGAGATGGGGGAGGGGGATGACTTAGTTTGTCGCCCTTATCTTTAGAATTAATTAGAAATTTACCTAGATTGTTATTGGTATAAAAGGCCGGTCTGACTTCAGAAGGAAGGTTTTTTACACTTAAGGTAGAAAAATTATTAATGATTAAAATTCGCCGCCATTGATGATTAATATTATTATCATTGATTTGAGGACAAGGAATAGCAAGGACGACAAATTAAGTCATTGGGGAATTTATAAATTGAATTGTAATAATTGTTCGGCTTTCTATATCGGTAAGACAACACGTAATGTCAATATTAGGATAAAGGAACATCTCCGTTGCATCAATAATAACGGTTTTTCAGAATTCGCCAATAATTTGAACGATAAAGATCATACGTTCTGTCATAGCATCGGTGCTAACATCTTACATAAAAATGGGCATGGTAACAGACTAAACAATCTAGAGGCGCTAGAAATAAAAAAAGCTGTAAAAACCAAAAGTCATATACCTACTTAATAATCAATTAGTCATATCAAGTAATCCTATATTAGGTCTATTTCCAATAAACCCTTAAAATAAAAATTCCCAGTGCTCCTTACCACCATGCCAGTTGATTCTTTGTTTCTCCAAATTTATTATTATAACCCATTAGTCTACATAATTATATATCGGTTTTTCCCATTACTTGAGTACTTATGTTAATTTATTTTATGGCCGTCTATGTGTTTGTCATATATGTATCATGTTGTCTCCCTCTATATTTTGTTAAATATAAGCACACATTATGTACTTCTTGTTTAGTATTAATTTGTACCCTGAAGATGCTAAAGTAAAGCGAAACCGGTTGGTTCAGAAATTAATAAATATCGTGGTTTTAAACAAAAAAGTATTTTATTTTATTAAACATTTTATTGCTATCTCGTTCTCTCGCAGGCTAAATCCTATAGATGTATGTGTATGTTGACATGCGGTAGAAGTGAAACCTTCGCAAAACTAATGGTGGGGAGGCTAGGAAGCACCGGATAAAGAGGAGAACGATTATTTTATCTCATTCTCTCGCAGACTAAATCCTATAGATCAGCGTTTCTTAACCTTTTTCAGCCCCGGACCCCTAGGAAATCAAACACAATTTCCAAGGACGCCCTTAATAAAAATAGTATGTTCGGTGACTTAACAGGGGCGCCCGGGTTGATGGGGTAAGGTTTGTCCGGGTCCCACCAGCTGCAAGGCAGGCCAGATCGGGAGGATGTGGCTGAGGGAGTCCCTTTGACTTCTCCAGGCGTACTCTCTCGGAAAAACGCCTTGCGCCGCAGTGGGAGGGATGGATTCTTACGTCCGTGACTCCTGGACACACTGACCCCCAGATTTCTACTCACCCCTAATACCCTTGTCCTTCCCAGAACTTTCTTTCCTAAAAAGACCCTTCACAGAGCATCTCCAAAGATGACACAGAACCTAAGGGGAATTATTTTCATCAGGGCCTCCTGTGTGGAGCTAATGTTAAAAAACCAGCAATAAATTTCGGACCTTTTATGTTAGTACTACAAATACAACAAAAAAAACTTTTTATAAATATGTTAATAATTTAAGTACCTACCTACAACAGCAACACCAATATTCACAGTAATTATTAATTAAATATTTACTTTTTTGCAATTAAATTAGTGAATTCGGGTTGTTATTGCTACCAAGTTGTAATCTCAAATCGGATTCCACATGTAATCTGTTTCTATATTTGTTTATGGAGAGCTGAGAATGTATTTTCACAGAGGTATGTATGTGGTTGAGAAAAGCAGTAAATGTTTCGTTGTTTCTACTGATATTTCCTTTTGGATCTTTCTTTACATTTACCCAAAAACTTGAAAAAGAGGATTCTTTGAAATTACGTTTCAAATGTGAATCACAAGATATTTGTATTAATTGGTTTTCCTGTTCTGTTATCAAGAAATTAATATCTGCAACATTTGTGTTGAAAATCGAAAAGATCTAATAACCAATTTTTATGTTTGTCGGGTACTCGAAAATATTCCCGAATCGAAAACAACTGGCGATTACGAGACTTTTTATGTTTGTCGGGTACTCGAAAATATTCCCGAATCGAAAACAACTGGCGATTACGAGACTTTTTATGTTTGTCGGGTACTCGAAAATATTCCCGAATCGAAAACAACTGGCGATTACGAGACTTTTTATGTTTGTCGGGTACTCGAAAATATTCCCGAATCGAAGACGACTGGCGATTACGAGACTTTTTATGTTTGTCGGGTACTCGAAAATATTCCCGAATCGAAAACAACTGGCGATTACGAGACTTTTTTGTTTGTCGGGTACTCGAAAATATTCCCGAATCGAAGACGACTGGCGATTACGAGACTTTTTATGTTTGTCGGGTACTCGAAAATATTCCCCAATCGAAGATGACTGGTGATTACGAGACTTTTTATGTTTGTCGGGTACTCGAAAATATTCCCGAATCGAAAACAACTGGCGATTACGAGACTTTTTATGTTTGTCGGGTACTCGAAAATATTCCCGAATCGAAGACGACTGGCGATTACGAGACTTTTTATGTTTGTCGGGTACTCGAAAATATTCCCGAATCGAAGACGACTGGCGATTACGAGACTTTTTATGTTTGTCGGGTACTCGAAAATATTCCCGAATCGAAGACGACCGGCGATTACGAGACTATTGGTGGCATTTATTTTCTATCGTTAAATAATCCGGAGATGAGACTGCGGACCACAGGTTAAGAAACACTGCTATAGATGTACGTGTTTTTCTCTTTTTGGTGTCGCTCGTTTCCGTCTCGTTGAGTTTCAAATCACAACGGTGCTAAAGAAGTTTTCACTTCAAAATGTATTGTGTACTCTTGGGTAAGTATGTAACCTTATGAAGGAACCACTAGTTACATGTAAAATGTAAATTAAATAATTGTGTAAACGAAGTTGTTATTTTAATATTTTTAGTGGAACATATTATTAAATGAAACCTAAAATCGTAATATTTAATCATCGAAGATAATATTAGTAACTCTTAAACGCAAAACGTGGAAGGAAAAATCATAAAAATACTCGGTCGTATCCAATAATTGAACCCAGTTAATTATTTAATTTAGTTTAAATAAATGATACGTTTCACTGTAGGATAAATAACATTTTCGCACTTTGAATCAACCGTCGCCATTTCAAACACACAATTTACTAATAAAACATGATAAAACAGTTTTATTTTTAAATGTTGGATCAAATACAATAGCATTTCTTAAAGTAGGATATACAATATCGGGTTTATCCCTGCACTTCACAAAAATAACCAAAAAATTATAAAAATGATTTATTCCAATACTTCTTCTCCACACGAACTATCTTTGACTATTCTCAGGACTTCTCCACCTCTCGCCAGGTTATAGTCCCTGGCGCAAACGAATGCGCAGTTGTTGGAGTATGTGTGACCGTCGCTGGCGCACAGGGGCTGGTAGTTCCTGGGGCAGACGCACATGGCTTCAGGTTGTTCCGAGGATTGCACCAGGCTGGCGCAACAAAGCAGAACTACTGCGAATGCAACTGAAATCAACACAATCACCTATATATAAACGTTTTGTTCATCAAGCATATTTTATGGCATTCCTAATCAGGGTACGTAATAAGGTCTGACTATTCAGATCTGGTCACCAAACGTGGCTGACGCCAATTCAAGAATTATTTATATTCTGTAATAGTCTTTCACTAGGACGATATTGAGAGAATCTGCAAAATTGCGGGGTATCGTAAAACTATTTAAACATAAAGGTATAATCATTTAATGTTATAAAACATCAGTTTGATGCATTTAATAATAATAAAATGACGCTTCACAAGCCTCACCACCCCCCATTTTATTTGTTTCCCTTAATTATTTTCACCTTATAAAATCTTCAATCTATCTAAAGTTAATTTTTTTCCGATTATCACAATTTTTATCACTAACGCTGACGTGTGCCCGGCGTCCCCGACTACTTCTACCATTAGTCTGACTTTGGAGGTCACTTTAAGAGGAATATAAACGCTAGAAATATTTCGATTCTCATGCCTGCAAAATTTAAAATCGATTGTCTTATTTGCACGAGGCAAGTAAGCGAAAAAGGGGTTTTTATTTATTTTGTGCATAATTTTATAAGAACGAAAAAAAGTAAGAACATAGAAAACCTTAAAAATAGTCTTAGCCATAAAGGGGTATTTTTTTAAAATTATTTTTTTTATTACTTCATAGTTAAGTCATGAAAAAATACTTTTATCAGTGGTTTACGCTTATATTTTTTGTTATGTAGATAACAATTTTATTGTAATTCCATTACATACGAAAGCTAGTAAAAGCTTCAAATTATCCGTAGCATATTTTTTTATGTTCATACTGTAAGCCGATTCGACGTAAAGATAAATCTAAATAGGATTTCACGTATATATTCATCTTAAAGTATTTTTATTAAATTTATTTATTCATCTTTATTAAATACATTATTGTGGTGATGTGCTGTACCTGTCTCATTAGGAACTCCTGTGTTGAGAGCAGTTGCAATTTATAACATACTAGCAGAACGGCCACGCGTTGCTGTGGCTAATAAAACACAACGTCATATACTGGATGGTTATCCAACCTTTATAACCACCGCCGTCTTTGAGTTTATCGCAAAGAGACAGACAGATGCCGCGGAGGACTTTAATTTATAATACGTAGAGATGGTGTGAAAGATTATAATAATGTGCATGAAATGCTTGGGGTTACTAGTATCCGCCTAAATAACTTTTCAATTACCGAAATGTACGTGACCATTTTTTTAGAAGATAGAATGGGTATAGTAAGCTATCCGTAAAAGATAGATATATGCCTTGGCGGACTTTTTTGTAGATTATTAAAAGAGGAATATCCCACCATGTATTGTTTTGTTATATCCCAAAAGGATTGGGCAACGTTTTCAATGAAAGCTACAGGCGGCGTGACTTTTTTCCGACACTTCTAACAATTATCGTTATGTTTCAACCAATTTAAACAAATTCTTGACAAATTAAATACCTAAACCTTCCTCACGAAACACTCTATCTTTTGGTGAAAACCGCATGAAAATCCGTTCAGTAGTTTGCGAGTTTATCGCGAACAGACAGACAGACAGACAGACGACGCGGGGGACTTTAATTTATAAATTGTAGAGATACAGATAGAGATAGTGTGAAAGATTATAATAATGTGCATGAAATGCTTGGGGTAACTAACGTATTTCAGTTGTGATGAATTGCATTGATCAACAGTGGAAATTAGAAAATATCGTAGCTTCCCACTTTAATTTAAAAAGAAAATATCAATTACTTATAAAACGGACACGTCTACGACATCTATCGGATTAGAGTAAAGTGAATTCATATTTACGGTAGGGATCTATAATTAGACAAGGTGAGACGAGTATTGATGAAAGGATCACAGATGGTATCAACAAATAATCAGAAACAGGGACTCCCCAATATACTTTAGGCCGTGATATATTGACAGCCAATTGGATTGCAACAAAAGCGATTAAAAACCAATTCAGCCTATCAACAAGAAGAGGGCCGAGCCCATTTTTAGAACAAAGGAACGACCTTTGGACTTGGCAATTAGGAATGTAATTAATGAGTTTGACGTTCCCACCGAACCGAGAGGTGAATAAACTCCATGGGAAGAAATAATTTATTCAGGGACAAGAGTACGATGACCCCAAGAAATGTTATGATTAACCGGTACATTCCAGGGATCAGAAACCCTAGTTCTCGAACGCATTAAAGCATATCAGGTGCGGAAAAAAGGATACACGTAAACAACGATGGAAAAATTTAAGTGAAAAATTGCATAGCAAGTGACGAAAACGTGTTGTAAGATGTTAGGGAGATTTCCATCTATAATACGATTGTTTGTGACGACCGGAGATGATCGATTCGAGGGAAAACGTGCTAAAGGAAATGGAAATGTTGAAAAAACAATGGAAAATTATTGTTATCAATTCTAGACGGAGCTAGAATATTACGATGAAAGATTTAGGGAGGAAACGTCAAAAAAAAATGAGAGTTTTAAAGAATAGGCGAGGGTATATTTCAGATGTGTAGAGCAGTAACAAGTGTTAGAGAAGAAAATAGAGTGCAGTACGGAGGGGAGTGGAAAATGCTGAAAACATTGCGATAGAAAAACTCAGGAAATGGAGTCATTTTACGTAATTAAAATGGAGTTTATAGAGTAACATAGTACGCGACTGCAGATAAAAAATGAGACATTACAATGGTTGTCGATTTCAGATGTATTTTGTTGTGATAAACAAGGAATATTCGAACATGAAAATTGTTTAGATAAGGGCGATTAGTCGTTAAAAAGGTAATAAAAATTATCATGGGTCTTATGAAATATTTACATTAAAGAATTCTCATAAAAGTTAACGACACTGAAATAAAAAAGGATTTATTGCCAGGTGGGTACAGGAATTAATGTATACAACTGTCAAGGCATATGGTTTATGGGATTTTGAGTAAGAATGGGACAAAATTTGGGGGACGATCTCTATGAAGCAATAAAAATGACAGGAATTTAAGGGCCGAAGTGGGGGTATCTCCTATAAAGATGTTAAAAATTATATATTTATTAATAACAAATAGAAAATGAAATTTTCCAAGAGGCAGCAAACATCAAAAAAACGACATGGTTATATCAGGGAAGTACAGGGAAGCGAGGGGAGAGAAGATACGACAGAGAAAAACAAAGGAAATCTTAGATTAACAGTGAATAAAATAAATACGGCTTGAAATATAAAAATCTATAGAGATATGAACAATAACGTAAGAATAAATAAGGAAATTCATGGGAAGAGTGTCGTGAATAAAAGAAAATTCGAGAAAAAATGGAAAATTCAAATATACGACGTAAATAGAGAAAATTCGGTTTTAAATGGAAAGGTTCATATAGAATACAGAAAAACTCGAGGAAAAATAATAAAATAAAAATGAACAATTTGCGAGAAAGGCTTCGTCATGAAGATATCTCTGATAGGCGAATTTGGGGACAGATTTGGAACATATGGTAGATGCCGTACGCACGGACATGTTACGAAATAGATGAAAATAGAACTTTAAAATTATTAAATTCAAGCTAATTTTGTATGAACACCAGGACAAAGGAAGTTGGGCCATTAAACATGGATCTTACTAAATCCGGATCTTGTAAGTATGGAAGTACGAGACAGAATTTAAAGTATCAAACGCGGAAGGTACTAAGGGACCGCATTCGACAATAATGGAGAGGTTTCAAGAAATTACGAGTTGATAGTAATTAGATTGGTTTATTACAGGAGATTCAGATACGATCTTTTGGACCTGAGAGGGGTATAAAAGTCTAGACAAATGCCAGTTGAGGACAGTCTACGGTCGTGGTCGAAAAGGTTGTAAGTTCGCGGAACGTGACGAAACGGTGGGTGATTTAAAGTTGAAAAATTCTAAGTGATAATTATTTTGATACTTTTCATTTCAAATTGAAAAATTTCACATTCTAGTCAGTGATCTACAAAAAAAAATACTTTGCAGTTAGAATCAGTGGAAATAAAAATAAAGCCAACGCATTAATTACTTGTGAAAAATAAAAGTGCTCGTGATAAATACAATTTGTTTTAGTGGAAAATTCGGATTTTATAATCACTTAATATCGTATTTTTAAACTTAGAAATTTCGCGTTTAATATTAGTGCAATAAATAACTGAAGTGATGTGATAATTTAGCGTGAAGAAGTTATAATTAAATACGTGTGTTCAATCTAAGTGAAAGTGTTCTAACAAATAATAAATATTTAAACTAATTATCTTAAATAATAATAATAAAACAAAATAATAGTTTATTAATACATAAAAGTTCGGAGGGATAAAAATTTAATTTAACAACGATTTACCATCTCTGAATTAATCGTGAAGTAACTATCATTTAAAGTGTTATCTAACCAACGAGTTTTGAGATAAAATACAGTTTAGAACGATATATTTCATACATCATTTTAATTAATTAGATTAAATGAAAAAAAAAAAAATTGAAGTCAAAAAGATTTAATTAAATTTAGGAAAATAAAAATTAATTTAGGAAAATTGCAGCAAGGTTACCGTGTATTTCCCGGTCAGAAAAACCTTGGTAGGGGTAAGTCTTTTCCGTTATAAAATTTTACAGATTCCAAGGAGAAAGCGGAATGCAGCAAACATTGGTATTTGGATTAATTATTTGACCAAGATATTACTCTCATAATATGTGATATGTAACTATATTAAAATATTATAAGTATAATAAGTATATTTTATATATTTATATATGTATGTATATAAACATATATATATGTAATTTTATTGTTCCCAAGAAAATTTTTAATCAAAAAGGAAAACACTTATATAAAAAGAGGAAAAAAGGGTATCGATTCCTACCTCTGAATTCATCAATCTATTAAAAGTAGTTGTGTGTGATAAATTTACAAATCAATATTTTATATTTAATTTTATGTATGTATTAATATAATTTCAGAAAATCCAGAGCATTTGAAATAAGTTATGATATTAGAAATTATTTCAATCATAATATAATTATACATATCAATATTATAAATTATTTATTGAGACAAAGTATATATAAATGAATAAATATGTATACGTAATCGGGTATCAGACTAGACAATTGCGCTAAGTACATCATTATCAAACAAAGAAAATTTTAGAGTCATCTCACACGTCTCCGGAATGTCTAAATTAAACACACCTCATACGCTTGAATCTAGGTCACGAGGCCGTCAAGAATGTTTACAAAGCTCAAATTGTTTACAAAATAAGTCGGTCACTGGGACACTAGTTCGAATACAGTAAAAAGAAAAAAAAATGACCTTGACTAGTGGATATCGTACTTAGGTATTAACTTCTAGGAACGGGATAAAATTATTATATTGCGCAATTATTAGAGAAAAAAAAAAAAAAAAAAAGGGAATTAAACACTATCTTTAATTTGAACGTAAAGAGGTATCTACAGACCTAAGCAATTGAAAATTAACAGATTTATTATAGCAGTTCAAAAGGATGTATTGAAGATTTACATGAAACAGTTGATAAATCACGGGATAGTTCAAAAAGGTGTGTTGAAGATTTACATGAAACAGTTGATAAATCACGGGATAGTTCAAAAAGGTGTATTGAAGACTTACATGAAACAGTTGAAAAATCACGGGATAGCTTAATAAGGGGTAATGAGGATTTACATGATTCAATTGAGAATCACGGGATAGCAAGAATTTATCAAAAGTTGAACATTGGAGGGGAGGGAAAGAAAAAAAAAAAAAATACAGTTCAACCAACAGAAGGCAGTGGTCGCTTCTATAACAAGGACCATTAATCAAACCATAGAGATGGCGGATCTCTCAAACAAAACCGTCAACAAAACCAAACAAAAGCTTGGAGTTATGGCGAATCTCCAGAACACATCGCCAGATAAGATCTTAATGTACTAGTATGTATTTATATCACCCACTCTTCGTACGTATGTATTCGGTATCAATCTGAGAATTTCGCAGAATTTGATGGGCGAGATCCGAGCTCGGGATGCGATGCAAGTAGTTTCGTATTGCGAGTTATAAACCTTCCCAAAACGTATGTTTACATAGATATCTTTTTATGTACTGTTCATTGAATGAAACGAACTCACTTACAATTAGTGCTTTAGACCTGTCGGGTCACTCTCGTCTCATTTCTTGAACGTGGAGGGAGGATTCACGACCCGTAACTCCACACAAACCCGTGAGTATATGATTGCATATAGGACGAAACCGGTTCGCCCTAAGTAAATAGTAAACTTTGGAGGAGTAGGAATTTGGGGGTATCTGGGCTCGGGGGAAGACCTGAAGGCAGCGCATGATGGCGAAGGAAGGTTCATTTGGGACGCGATAACTTAGGTATCAATCAATTGAACCGTGCCAAAAGACTGTGCGAATTTTGGGTTGACTCCTGATCACCCTGCTTACTTGATGGAGGCAGGAGCCAAATTTTGCCAGAAAAAGGGTTATTCTGAGTTCGTCAAATATGCAATTAACTAATTACATTAACCTACTAAATCCATCTTTATATGTACCTTATAGCAGCTGAATCTAAACGGAGGGGCGCCCAGCAGATACGAGATACAATCATAATCAAATTTACTAACATTTAACCATTTGAGTTATATTTAATTATCTGTTCAATTAGTCATGTGTAGTTTCGATTAGTATTGCTTATTCATGAATTCATTAGGATGTAGGGAATCATAATAAATGTCAAAGGGAAGTTAGTTCATTTAGAGAAATTACTTAAGGTTAAATTTGCAAGAGAGAGACCAATACAGTTTGAAATTCAACACTCTGTTTAGAATCAAGAGGGTTACCACAAAATTTAAAGTAATTAAAGTCCTATATCATAAATCAAAAAATTACACAACGTTTGATGGAGTTTAATTACAACCTAAATACGAAAATATTTACGTTCAAAGTCGTAAATAACGTATTTATTAGTTAAGTACATATATCGCTAAAGGTATGTAGTACAAGGGAGCTTTAAGTAGCTTTCTGTAGTTATCAGAGGAAATAAGGGTCCAAATTTATAAAGGCTTGTGTGACGTAGGGGAGGAATTTTCCATCCCTACCACACATATGCAAAGCCTTAAGAATTTAAATATCGATCAGAGCCAGTAGAAAAGACAAATAAATACGAATAAAAAACACGTAACATCACAACTGTCTTGCCGATGACCAGGAGAGTTAAATAAGTATCAAAAGAAGAACATCACAAAGTTAATAAGGATTAATAATGTATCCGCCTAAATAACTTTTCAATTACCGAAATGTACGTGACCATTTTTTTAGAAGATAGAATGGGTAGGTATAGTAAGCTATCCGTAAAAGATAGATATATGCCTTCACGGACTTTTTGTAAATCAATAAAAGAGGAATATCCCACCAGGCATTGTTTTGTTATATCCCAAAAGGATTAGGCAGCGTTTTCGATGAAAGCTACCAGGCGGCTTGACTTTTTTCCGACACTTCTAACAATTATCGTTTTGTTTCAACCAATTTACACAAATCCTTGACAAATTACATACCTAAACCTTCCTCACGAAACACTCTATCTATTGGTGAAAACCGCATGAAAATCCGTTCAGTAGTTTTCGAGTTTATCGCGAACAGACAGACAGACGACGCGGGGGATTTTAATTTATAATAAGTAGAGATAGAGAAGAGAAGTAGTAAATAACAGAAATAAACATAACACAACATTACAATCAAAATAGAAGACAATATGCATCGTGCCATTGGAAATATATACATACTTATAAATAGGTTTTAATAAAATCTTTGACGTTTTCTGAATCTGTCTTGGTTTATGATCCTAGACTGTGTGTCTGATTAATATTTCAAATAATTTATGTTCTGCCTAATGGCCATTGTAAGGACATCAAATAGCTTTGTTGCACAGCTACTAAAATTTCTTCGGCCAAAATTTGTTTTAGCGAAAGGGATGAGCAAACAATTATGCTCTTTGGTTCTAGTATCACAACTGCAGATCACTAACGTGCAAAGAACAGTTGATGTCGAACGTATTAAGAACACTATCACGGTGAACTGTTACTTATTCGTTAGTTATTTGCAATCATGCTACGGAACGATGAGAAGTTACCGAAAGTCATCCTATCAATCCTTATCGATCGCCCATGCTAGGAACCCAGGTTACTGTTAAAAATTCCATAGATAATCGACTTTAATTCCACTCCGTATCTTATTCCAGTACCGAGATACGAAGAAATAATGAAACAAACATACCAACAACGTTCCAAAAATAAAAACATCAACAAAAATATTATATAAGATGGTTGGTGTCATATATAGGTGAGATTAGTGTGTCACTTAGGTAAAAATTATCACTTTTAGCGCAATCTAATCTTTGAGAAAAAAAAAAAAATTAAAAACGTAAACAACATCGCACGAACTGCAAATAGATACCTACGTTTAAAGGTATGTTGCCCGCACAATCTATCTCGCACTTTATGTTAGAGATAACATATTATTAAGATCAAATCATTCTAAATTGAACAACGTGACACCCCACTATTGTCATTTGATATCAAGATTTTTTTTCCATCTGGTTAAGATTTTTGCTACACACCAAAAGTAGATTAGTTTTCATAAATCCACAATGTTTGAGAAACACTTGTATTAGTTATTATATGTACAATATGTAATTGTGTTATTATTATTATGTAATAGTAAAATATAATATAGCTGTTCTGTAGTATTATTTCTAGTTTTGAAACCGTTAATTCATTGGGGAATTAGATTGTAATACAACTTTTAAAAATTAAATCCCTTAATTTTTTGAGGAGTTGAAGATGCCCTTTTTAAAGTAAAACGCTCAAAAATAAATAAGTGGATCTATATATATTATCAAACCAATCGAACTAAAAATAAAACTGAATTTCAATATGATTTCTAGCCTTTACAATTGGAATCAATGGATAATTTAAGAATATCTTTCCCAATGCTTGGACAAATGTGATTAAAATGAAGACAAACAATTTATAATAAAAGCGGAGTTTTACAGCGATTACAGCATTGTTTATAAAATAATTGATTAGATTGATAACTCACCTGGTAGTTTAAACATAATGGATTGATAGTAGAGGAGGGATAACGTTTAAAAATAAATAATTTTTGAAATTATCAAGGAAATCTTTAGTAGTGACAATGCGTCGACTGCTCTTATCAAGTCAATAGGAATCGCACTGACTGTACAATCTATAACACAAATAATTCTGCTTATATACTGCTTGCGTTGTGTTGTTATCGTCAGAAATGATAACGGGAAAAATGGTGATCCCGACCTCACTCATGCGTATAAAAAATGTCATATTCGATTTTTTGTTAAAAAATACTATTATAATTTTTTTCAATATAACTAAACCAAGAAGAAGTTTTTTAACGTTTCAGAATTCTAAAACCCCTGTTCCTACGACATGGGTATTTTCAAGTCCCATTTTCACATCATGCCCACTACACATCATCCCCATGATAGAAAGATGACACAGGCCCTGGAATCAATTTAAAAAAAAAAAATCGTATATAGATGTCGACATTCATAAAATTTAAGCTATTGGATGCTTCGGGATTGTTTCCTATTTGACGCGATCAAATTTGTATGATACTTCTCGTGTAGTAAGCAAACTCTGCAAAATCTCGAACGTTCTTTCGTTTTTGTAGAATCGGAAAAACCACTACGGCAAAAGCCGATCTCCGCTATATTCTTACTGGAATAACTGATAGGTAAAAATACAACAAATTATCTTAGGTAGATCGAAAATCGAACTATCTGTCAATATTAGCTGTGTTATACCGCTACCGAACCGTTAAATTCATTTATTTATTTATTGATTGATGAGAAAATTCTTATCATATCAGTCTTTTTTCACGATATTTTTTTAATGCCATAAAAATCACCCTGTTTGGTGATGAGTGTGTCTTCCAATAAAAATATTATCTTTCCAATGATAAGCAATGATTGTGTAAAGGAAAATATTGATTAATAACAACACACGATGTGAAACTGGTACCCGACATACATATTATCTATCAACTCATGCAACGAAAAGTAATGTAAACAAAGGACTGAAAGTCGCAGATGACGAATAACTTCGAACGGACGCTTGCCAATTCCACCAGAAGATTGATGGATTGTACCTACGTCGGGTGTTATTTTTCAATTATGAATTTATTTTTCAGAATTTCTAAATCAGCACAGTTGGAAAATGTGTTCTATATTAACAATAAAAGCTGCATTATTTATATTTTTTATTCTTGGACACCCGCAGAAGCTCTATTTATTTTAATTTTTACGATTTTATCCAAATATTTATGGTTCATGAATGCGAAATAAAATATACATTATATTTGTACAACATTTATTTTTACCAACTATTGAATAAAATAGAACAAGCATTGAGAAAAATACTTGTTGGTAATAATATTAACCACATTGAAAACCTAAAAATCTTGAGGGTTGCTTTAAACGGTATTGTATTTTGGTGTTGAAAATGGGCATATTTTTTCCTGATTCTAAGCCATCTCGTCTCAAGGGTCCACAATCAGTAACTGAGGCTTCTGTTACAATTGTTACGAATCACACAGTTACTAAAAGGTTAATAAAAATAACGTGGTTAAAGTTAACAAATAATCTGATGGTTTTCAAGTTCAAAATTCTGTCCTTACATACATCGAAATATATATACCAAATTGATTGAAATCGATCGTTAACCGTATACTACGAGTAGGAAGGGCGGATCTTTTTTATTGGTGCTCGGCGAATCTTATTCCCGACTACAACGCGTGATGTTTCACTCGGTGAAATTAAATCAACATCTTGTAGTAGGTATAGCAGTAATGATCGCAAATATAATATATGTCTAAGTTGTGGTCACAACAGGAAAGTTTTTCACATCAGATTTTTTTTTTAATATTAACTCCCCATAGGAGGTCCTGAAAAAAATAATTCCAATCCGGGCCTGTGGCATCTTTAGTGATGATGTGTAAAGAGTCTTTTTGAGAAAAGGGAGGAGTGGACATCTCTTCAGTTCCATGTTGTCGGACGGAAGTAACAAGGAAACCGGTAAACCGTTCCACAGCGGGGCTGTTGAACTCAAGAAGGAGTCGCAGAAACGTTCAGAATATTTTTTTAATATTTATACTTCACTTATTTTTGGAGCAATTGCATATGAACTACATTTTTTCTGGCGTTTTTGATTCTGAAGTTTTAACTGCACGAAGGAACAGCTTCAGTTAAATTGATTCAACTTCAGTATTTGTGTTCAATATATTTACCAAAATTCAAAGTGGTTGCGGGGGTACTAGATATTAATATAAATACAATTTTTTTCCAAGTTCTCCATAAAACAGCTATACACCAAATTATTACGGAGAAGATTCCAAAATTTAAAAAAAGAACATAAAAGAAAAGTCCATGGGGGCAGTCTCACTATGTAGTGACGTATGTCAAAAGATATTTACTGAACCCTCTATAGGTAACATTGAGATATCGATGCTCAATGCAGAATCGACAATTAAGTAATTAATCTGAACTGTTTGAGTATCATCATTCCCGGATATGCTGAATTCGATATTACTAAAAAATCTCCACACTAGACCGCTCCAGGTTTAGATAAATTTTACACAAATTTGGTGTGTAAGTTACTAAACCATATTAATGCCCTCGGTATGAAGTTCAACGATACCTAGGTTCGATATCTTTCCAGTATTTAAATAATGCTAACTCACATTTTGTCAAGTAACCCTGAGCTGAGTGACATGAATAAAAAAAAAACTAACAATAATTATTAAACTTTTAATGCATTAATTCTGTCATGTAATTGTGTCAGAAGAATGAGTCATTTTTCAGGGACTCCTCCCAAGTAAAGGCTAAATCTTTTTCCAAAAATAAACAGCATTACCTGGTAGTTAGTTACACACGAATATCTAAAGACAAAGTAGTCTGGTCAATTTAATTCAATCAATCATAATAGTGGAAGGTCTTGTAATCTGAATAAAAAAATATTATCTTATTTTATCTTATCGGTGGTAAATATATGCGTCATTCACAACATTTAGACAATCATAGAACATTCTGTTTATTTAGGCTACAGCCACAAATGCGTTGCCGATAAAAAAGTCACAGAAGCTTTTCCTTATCACTGTTTATTCAATGGCATGAATCATTTCAACACAGTATAAATGTTTAAATGCATGTGCTTTTGTGAAAATACATATTAAAACAATTAAAGCTAAATTACGATAGCAAAGCAAGATATTTACTTACAAACAACAAAAAACACAATAACTCAGAAAGACTAAATTCTACTTTTTTATATGAAATCCAATTTTTTTATATTAACTCCGCCATATCATCTTTGGGGATATTAATTGGAGAGTAGAATACTGTGGCATAGGAAGTTTTTTTTAACAAATGTTTGTGCGTGCATGGCAAGTTTATGGTGGTCGTGCCTCGAGTCCACCTTTATTTTGACCAAGTTTTATATTTCATGTTACGATATTGAAGAATAATATATTACTTGTTCAACGATACCTACAACGTATTAAAAACAGGGTTGCGTGCATGTTTATGTACTCTTTATCAATGAAATTAAACTCACAGTTTTCATTGTAAATTTAACGACTGAATACAGCTAGGTAGGAAAATATATTAAAAAAATAAAGACGGCAATATTGGTTTTCTGCGGCCTGAGAACGATGTGTTATTTTCCAAACCCAGAAGGAAGCTTGGAAAAATAAGCCGGTTAGCGGTTGCTGTTTATAAATAGCAACCGCTAACGTTTTTATTTTATGCAAAGCGTAAAGACCGAAGAAAAATCACCACAGGCTTCTGGAAAACTGTGTCCTAAAATTCCTGTCCTGAAATTTAACATATTCATTACTAGTGGTAGATACTTTCAGTATCGCTCTAATGGCAGATCACGACAGCCGTGTTAGGTGACCATATCACCAGGTCAGCTACAGCAACCTTTTACCACATTCCTCTCCCTTCAGCCTCACAATATACCCAATCTGGGGATACCAAGACTTACCGGCTCCAGGCGTTTAGAAGCAGTAGGACCCTTGTGCGGTGTTAATAGGAAAGCCCAAAATATACGATATATTATACATTAGAAAATTAGAATGTGAATAGAATTTAAATTTTAAAGGTAATCAGAATCAAGGAATCTTTCCATAAACATTTAATTCACTTTCGACTTCATCACTTCAGAGTTTTAAAATACTTGTGGTGTAGAATAAACGAATTGTTTAATTATTTTACTACGTTTAATAATATTATAAGGTGGCAGGGTGGAAACCTCAAAGTAGACGGAAAAATGGAAGAGAAGAAAAATTGCAGTTTTTTTTACGGAATCTGAAAGGTTACAGTGCTTCAAAGTTTTGTCACATTTGACATAGTTATACGAGTAATCCAACGATTAGGGCTATTTTGAAAAACTTGTGATGAGCCGATAAACATAAAAAACATAACAGGTATGCTTGTTACCTGATTAAAATTTCTTTCAAAAGTTGAAACCGACCGACAATTATTGGCTTTTAATGATGAATGTGCAAACGTCAAAAAACAACATGACGCTAATCGTGTCGAAGAGTCGTGGCGAAGGTAGATTTCAGAAGGTAGAAACTGTCATGAGCTGCCACAAACACGTCATTCTGGGCCCCCTTTTCACAAAAAATATGTCTATTTTCAAAAGTCTTTTAAACCATTCAAAATGGTTTGACTGAGGATTGAACCATGCTACCCAGGAACTGGAGTCGAACACACAACCAACTGAGTCAAGTTCCGATTGGGTAAGACCGACACATAGTATATTAACTGCTGTAATTTCATTGATTTTCTAAAAAATACGTATGTGTCCGTGTGTTGCCTCAATGAATTTAAGGTTAATTTAACGTTGACCAAAGGTTAATTTAACGCATTTCCATCGACCATAAGTTTATTTGCTGAGTTTTTCAATTCGATCGAATGTCGGGAAGTGGGTTAATTTCGACTATCAAGATTCTACTTAGTGGGTATACACTTCGACCAAGTGGGTATGCTTGGTCGAAGCTTCCTGTGCTTTTGAGGGATTCAAAAATAATTCTCGAACAAAAAAACAAATCCGATGGAGTTTATTTCCATTCGTCAAAACACACAAATAAAATTTTTAAATAAATATGATTAAAAATTTGGGGAAATCGGTAAATTTCGAAATAAAATGAAACGAGATAGGGAACGCAGAAGCACATAAGCACATTATTTCCATTCGTAAAAACACACAAATCAAATTTTTAAATAAATATGATTAAAAATTAGGCTGACGGAAATCGGTCAATTTCGAAATAAAATGAAACGAAATAATAAACAACAATAGTGACAGTACGTCGTATTCTACTACGCTGTCGGCTTGCGGCGGGCGGACTGTCCCGCACGAACACAGTATCTGTATATCCTTTTCTAATTAATTTTTTTTTATTCTTTCTTTTAAGCACCCACTAAACCACTAAATCTATGAAAGATAAAACAAGAACGTGCTGTTCTATTATTTATTTAGTCTATGGTGGCGGGACCACGTTAGTTGGTCAAATGCATTGTATTGAAACGTATCATGTTCGTATAAAATGTAACCTTGCGGCAGAGCAGAGACCAGGGCTCAGGATAGTGGGCCAAGTAGTTATCTGTCATGTAGGTAGGGTTTTCAATCAAATAAAATAAGATGAACTTTATAAAAATGTATTGAATCCAAACCAAAAAGCAACATGGAAGTGTACAAACTTCATACCAAGGTAACAAAAGGAATATAGAAAAATACACATACCAGATGGACTCCTAATGGACACGCTAAACTAACTATACGGAAATAACCCCGGAAGACGAACGCGATCTTGCTTCGCAGAGAGAGAGAACACGAGACGGGAAGGGAACTCCAGCCTTCACCCATCCGGGAACGGCGCGGAATCCAGAGCACCAAGGTCGTCCTTCTAATTGGGCAGGAGGCCGCTATACCTCCAAGGAGCGCATTCAGCCACGGGCCATCTCGACGAACTCCAATCAAAAGGCACGTGGCCCTTAACAGTATCCAAGTCTGGCGTATTACGGTAGTACGGTTAGCAGACCGTGACTTTGCGACGCGGGGTCGTGAAGGCATATTATAGTAGCCAACACCAGGACCAATTCACTTCACGATTCCTTTTCCAAAAATACTTCCACAAAACGGCCAACCAGCCACATCGGAAAAAAGTGGGACTTTTACGTCATCCACTATAAATAACACGTACACGAACCTCTCGTGTTACGTAAAAACACCCCGCGTTCTTTTAGGTTTTAAATCAACTTAGATTCTCATGATTAAACGAAAATTTAAACACCTTGATGGTGAGTGACCAATTTCCGACCCAACTGCCCAAGTTGATCGGAAGGAAGTGCCCATAAACAAAAAAGGAAGCTCTCTCTTTTCCAAAAATTACCAGTCGTCGCCCGAGTTCTTAATTGTGCAAACTACCATTTTATCGAAAATGAGTTTTAAATGCAATCATGTTAAGGATAAAATTTCGCATCGTTAGATAAATAAAAAATAGTTTTACGAGCCATACACAATTAATTACAAGCTTTTTAAAATGTCAATGTCCACAACAATATTCTAAAAGTGAGTTCTTAATTAGTTAAACTCCTTTTTAGTTCAATCTCAGTTGCCGCGAAATAAAATTTGCGGGCTAGATTAGTCAAACTCCACCAATCGACCAATCACAGCACGCCGATCCACGATACCGCGCCGCCATGTTGTTTGTTTACTTCAAATTGTTTTTGTTATTGTGGTGTGTTACGAGGAAGCAAAAGGCATTTAATTGTATTACAAGTGAGTTTTTGAATAACGAAATTACAACAAAATGTCTAAAACTATTGACAAAAGATCATACATACGCAGCAGTGCTGAAATCGAGCGGTTAGTATTAGTTTTAAGTATCTTTATCAATGACGTTTCAGTTTTGTTTTATAAATGGCAAGGAACTTTGTAATACAGCGTGTTCATTTTTCGGTTTTAACACAGTTCTCCTTTCCGAGAGTTTTTATTGTCGAAATCAGTTTTGTTGATTATCATTTCATATTAAAGTTAGAAGTTCGATTCGAAATTGTCAAGTTTATCCGTATTTGTATGAAGCCTTTGTTTGACATTTAAGAATAAGTCCCGTCATTAGGCAGTTTGTTGATATAAATTCTGGTGCAGTTCTGATTTTTTCCTCATTTATGTGTTGTGGGGTGATCCGAGTTTCGCCAACAAAAATATGGTTGGGATTTGAGTTTTAGCTAAAGAACATGAAAAAAAGATTTTTTCCAGGATTTTAATTACAACTCAATAACTATTGACTCTGTGAAAAATATTTTATTATTTATGAATTACGCCGCTTTTTTTTATATGAATACCGCACAAGAGTCCCAACTGCTCCCGTCTGGAGCCAGTGGGACTATGGCATCCCCAATTGGGGTATGTTGTGAGCTGTAGGTAGTGGGGAGGGGAAGGAGATAGGGAATAGGAAGGTGGGGAAGTACCTGGCTATTCAGATCTGGTACTATATATTATTTTAAATGAATAAATTGTGAATTACACAAATTAATCAAATAAAATTTATTTTCCACGCCGGGATTCGATCCCGCGACCTTCGGAATGCTAGTCAGGCGCCTTACCGCTGCACTACGCCGGCCGTCTGGTAATACGCAATATTTCTTATTCAAACAGTTAGATTTATCTTTATTATCACGCAAAGTGAGTATTTATGTCGGGGGAGACAAAAAACATGCAAAAAATAGGCATTCAACATATTAATTATGTTTAAATTAATTCATTTACGCGGTAACGCCATTTTCATATGTATTCAAGATTAAGTTTATTGAAATCGGTATAAAAATGTTTTAATTCATTATTCTCATATGGTTTTTATTTTCCTCACAAAAAAAATTCAAAAAATATTTTTATGTGTTTCAATTATAGTTTTATTATTTTTTTTTAATTATCTTTGCATGATCTTTTCAAAGCGTTCCCGTTCCAGCCCTGTTCCCCTCAGGCGTCCCCTCTGCTATTCTCAGATTGTTTGTGTTTTTCTCACGAAAACGCATTTCAATAAATTTTTAACAAATTTTAATGTGTTTCAATTATAGCTATGGTATTTTTTTTAAATAATTATCGCTGCACGTCCATTCCCATGCGTTCCCGTTCCCGCCCCGTCCCCCTTCCACGGTCCCTTCCGCGTTCCCCTTTTACCTTCCAACCCCTCCCCCCTCCCGCTTCCACTTTCCCGGTCGCCCCTCCCTTGTTTCACTCCCGCGACTCCCTCGGCTTCGTTCCTTCCTTCCTCCCTCCCAGATTCCCCACCCCCCCTTCCCCCCTACCGCTTAACTTTGTAAAATACACACATTTTTCAAACAACTCGCGAGCCGCCTAATGTTTTATTTTTTAAAATAAATATCATTAAGTCAGAGCTCACCATTATACATAGAAACCTCCGCGGTTTCAGCACAACAACTGACCAAAGTTTCACCACAATCGATTAAATTGTGTAGGAAATAAAAAGACAATTTTAAGCAAATTTCATAACCCCAGATCTGACCATTACATATGTTCAGGATCTCAACTTCCGCTCTCCTGACAGAGCAATCCGGCGTAGTAACACCTGATTCCGAAAAGAAGTGTGGCTGGTGTAACTCTTCAATAATAACTCCAGCTCTTGAATATTGGTCTTTATTCAAACAATAAAAAGACCCGTAGGGTAGCTCGTGTACGGTGAGCCCAGTAATGCTATCTCTCTCCGCGGTTTTTATAACCCACATGAAGTGAAAACCTGGCAGCAGATGTTTTGCCAAAAACGACCCGCCCAAGACGGATGGTAACAAGGGAAGAAGAAATTAAAAAATCCGTGGCAATACGAAATCGCCCTGGCAATCGCCAACACAAAAAAAATGTTGCCACAACCATTAGGATGACAATCACAAAAAATTTATTTCAGTACCTGAAATCTTAACAGAGACCTTCGCTGCCGTTCGTAAAAACACTCACCAAAGTTTCACCGGAAGCGCAGAAAATAATAAGGTAATTTTTATGAAAATTACATAACGCCAGAGCTTATCATTATATATAGAAATTTTCGCAGGCGTGCGCACAATACCTCACCAAAGTTTCATCACAATCGGATGAATAGTTTAGGAATAATGAAGGAAAATTTAATAACACCAGAACTCACTTAATTGCAAATTTGATAACACCAGAACTCACCATTATATATGGAAACCTTCGAGGGCATGCGTAAAACATCTCACGAAAGTATCATCGGAATCGGATGAATGGCACAGAAAATAATAAGGGAATATGTGTGCAAATTTCATAAAGTCAGAGCTCACCATTATACATAGAAGTTTTAGCGTGAAAGCGCACAATAACTACCCAAAGTTTCATCACAACCGGTTAAATGGAAGAGAAAATAATGACGGACAGACAAACTACATAATTAATAAGTTTATATATATATATATATATATATATATATATATATATATATATATATCCCACCACAATTGTCGATATCACAAAGAGATATATTGAAAATAAACTCATCCTGTATATAACTTGAGATGGTCGTTTGCACAATTAAGCACGGAAAATATTTATGCAGAATTTGCTCCATCTCCATTTTAGTGTGGTCAATCTCCTTACGAATAATTTTGATTTTGCATTCTTGCTCAATCTCCATTTTAAAATTAAAAATAAAGTATCAAAAACGATAATAAGTCACCTTATTAAGAATTATTTCAACTTATGAGACCTTTACCTTTACGTAAATAGCTTCGTTTTACACACCTATCATAATGTTTCATTGAAATAATCAAAGAAAACCTCCTCCGGTAAAATACGCAAATGGTAGTTTGGACAATTAAGAACTCGGGCGACGCAGTGTCCAAAAAAACACCATAGACAAAATAACCACCTAAGCAAGAACTGCATTAGTCACATAATTATTTATGTGACAGTATATATAGATATGTATTAGTCATTGACGAAGATGTGAGATGCAATATTTTAGCCATAAGTTGCTTTAGTAGTTTGTCTTGTCTGTAGTTAGAAGTAAGAAAGCATTGTAAAAAGATATAATTAATTTGTACAGCGCCAAAACGATGCTATAAAAATCATTCAAATATTATTATTATTGCAATAAGTCTATTTTAAATAGTGAAGATTACTTAGCGATAACAATGACTTCGTGATGTGGTGGGCCAGGCCGGTACTCGAGTCGCCCTTTGCACTAGCACTAGCACCCTGATACTAGGAGAGGTGTCGGCAAAGCTGGGGGTGGTACATAGCTCCCACTGCACTTCTTGTGAATATGAATCGAGCCTTGAGCGGCCATACACGAGCACAATGGGGCTGTCGGGAGCAAGAGACGTTGCCTCTGAAGCCTCAAGTTAATTTATTACCGAGATATACGCAGAGGGCCGCAGGATAGAACTGAAATTTAACCGTATTACTATAAATTTTATTTAATGTTTTCATGCGATATGTACCTACATAATATTTTTTTTATTAGAACAAGTCTCTTTTTAAAACTTTCGAAGGTTATCCCCGTCAATGTAATGTATCATTGAAGAAGAAGATACTTAGTACTAATAATAATCTTAATTTTTTTTTATCTAGAAAATGTTTGGCTTCTCCGGAAACTATAGAACATATTATATCGGGATGTTCTGTATTAGCGCCGTCCGAGTATACATTTAGGCACAATCAGGTTTTAAAAATAATCCACCAAAGTTTGGTAACTAAACATAACTTGTTTGACTGCCGTAATATAGTAAATTCATTTTTAGAAAATGAATTTTATAAAATATATTATGATAAAACTATACTAACAGACAGAACAATTAGTCATAATAGACCTGATATAGTTTTACAAGACAAAATTTAAAAAAAAAACTTATATCATGGATGTAGCTTTTCCAAATTCATGTAATATTCAAAAATCTGTTCCTGAAAAAATAGAACATATCCAGATTTAGGAAATGAGATTAAAAGAATTTGGCATTCTCAGACTACAAAAATATTACCATTTGTTATTTCAGCTACTGGAATTATACCTAGCTCTCTCATTCAAAATTTAGGCTTATTAGATGGTCAATGAATTTTTAAATAAAAATGCAAAAATCAGTCATTTTAAATACATGTAGGATTACAAAAGATTTTTTAAATATTTATATTGAGGTATCAGTAGGATTTATAGGTCCTATTAGGAGTTCCACCGAGCCGAACCCTCTGATATGAAAATATCTAGAGTCGGTGAATTATTTTCCCATTTGCTCTCTTTGGCAAGTTGTTCTTGTATTATTTTATATTTATTTCACTTATATAGTGCAAGTGCGTAACGTGGATTGACTAGGTTTTTTCCTGCGGGAACGATTTAAACCGGAGATAAAAATCTGAAGCGTATATGAATGAGAACAAGACAAATAAAAACTTCTCGTCTTTTCGGGACAAACACCTTATTAATTCAATTGCTGAGACTTCTTATTCAAACTAAACGCCATTTTTGTCAATCTCATATTTCAAATTTCAGTGTTAATTATATTATTTTAACTACTTTTTTTCCATGTTATTGGCAGCTTCCTTTTTTATTGGAAACAATTGTTCAATGTGGTTTGGAACCTAGACAGTGTCTCGGATAAATATATGTGATTTTATTTATATTGAATACCCACTAATAAATTTGTAAAAGTCTAAATTAATATTATGATCTTTTTATTTTTCTGTGTCTAGTTTATCTCATAATTTCGTTTAGTTTATTAGCGTTGTCAACTTCTTCAATGAACTAATATATATATATATAATACTAGCTGACTAGACAAACGTTGTTCTGCCATGTAAATTATTTCTAGTGAATATTTTGGTTTCTTAAATAAAAAAATAACGAATGTTTTGTAAGTGTGTGGGGATGGGATCTGTGACAGAAAGAGGAATGGAGCACCGTAGACGATGACCGCCTATAAAAATAAAAACCACCAACAAAAGTAGAAAAAAGAAATAAAGAAAATCAATATGAATTTCGAAGAGCAATTGAGTGTACGATATTTTTTGTCAGTACGTCTTTAGCCAACACAAATAAGCTGGATGGTTTGCCTACGCGAGAACATAATGCCGAATGAAATATTTATTTATTTATTTATTTAATACATGAATTATCGACAGTACATATAGTTTTTTGTGATATTTCACCCTCCATGCTAGGGATGACCCTAAAAAATGACGCGACGCTTCTCGTGAATGTCTTGCGCATGTGTGGATGAAAGTTCGATGAGGCGGACATAGCGCCATCTGTCATCCAACAACATAAATAATTTCGTTCTGTTTGAAATACGAAAGACGGTTAAATTTGTTCATACAAAAATAACAAAAACGCGATTAAAAAATTGGATGGTGGGGGTAGGAGAGTTAAAATTTGGAGTTAAAGGTATTTTTTGATGCCAAATTAAAAAAAAAATACAAAAAAAAATTGTCAAAAAAATATGTTTTTTTTCTGGATTGGGACACTATAATCACCTATGGTAATAATGATTGATATGATAATCACCTAGCGGTATGAAATATACTTTAAAACCTATTCTCATACCTAGCAAATTAACATACAAAATTTCATAAAAATCGGTTAAGCCGTTTCGGAGGAGTGCGACCACAAACACCGTGAAACGAGATTTTTATATATAAAATACGCATGTAAGACTCTCCAGGTACAAAGTATTTTGCCTGAAATTTGTGCTGATGATGGAAACTGAGAGCTGTCCGAAACTTGGGTAAAACAAAAAAGAAAGAGTAACGTACCTTTAGTGTTACCTACTCAAAATATTGTACCTATCTATCCTTTGTTGCGAGAAAATATTTTCTTACAGAATGTTGTCCTAAAAATGTACCTACTCTTTTCGTAAAACTATTTTTTTCGAAAACCGATAGATATCGTAAATCTGTTTCGTTTTATTGATGAGTTACTGTAAAAGTCGGCAAATTTTGGAATTTTTGGAAATCAAAAATTGAACTGAGAAAGACATTTAAGGAGAAAGATGATATATCAAACCAGTAGCGGATTAAGGACGGTATTATTGTGTACTGTGGAGATTCCATCACAGTACATAGTTACATAGAAGCTAAAACTGTCTTTATTAAACATTATTTTAATTTTTCGATTGTTTTGACACTTTCATAAACCTTCCTATAGATACATACTTGAACTTGTAGAAATAAACTTGAAGTATGATACTTCAAGTTTATTTCTAACAGTAATTGTTGATTTTTTGCCCATCAGCCCAATGTGCCCGCCCAGAAAAAATCCTAACAGAATTGTTGATTGTTTCGCCCGTCCGCCCCTTGTGCCCCCCAAGAAAAAATCCTGGGTCCGCCCTTGTATCTAACTGTGGTAAATACAATTTTGACTTCAACAAAAGCTAACCTAACATAAACCGAATTGAATTTAAGGTAGTCTAATCCGCATATTTCACACACCCATAGCTAAATGTTAAGATTTACTGGTAACAACTGAAAATACAGATTTTCGGCTTTAAAGGTAACTTATCTAACAATATGTGTATTAAGTATCCTTGGTTACTAGCAGAGAGAGGTGTGGGCAAATACAAAAAAAAATACAGAAAGTTTATGTGAGGGTCGTCAGATAATTTCATGAATGGTTTATTTTATGAAGAAGGGCGCTTTCTTTTTATT
Organism: Limnephilus rhombicus; assembly: GCA_929108145.2. Lineage (NCBI taxonomy): Eukaryota > Metazoa > Arthropoda > Insecta > Trichoptera > Limnephilidae > Limnephilus > Limnephilus rhombicus. Next base: position 44,322,065 of record OV815271.1, read on the forward strand.
ATATATTTTTTTATTTTCATTTTTATTTTTCTTTGTTTTACAGTTTTTAGAGAAAAATGTGTCCTTACTGGGGTACCCCGTTATAAGGACATATTGTACAAGTTTTCTTTTTTGAAATATAAGTAAATACCTACGTTAAAATATTACAGATGATAATTATAAAGTTAAATCTAAAAGAAAGTGCAATATAAGCGTTAATCTTTGTTTGGTTGCAAAATTGTATCTATTTTTTCCTTCCCATGTCCATAATCCATATTTTTATGCTTCTTTTGAAGTCTGTTATTTTTTTAATGGTTTTTATTGCAAGAGGGAGTAATTAAATAATTTTATAGAGAAGTATTGCATATTTCTTTGTCCAAATGTAGTTTTAGTTGTAGATTGGTGGAATGTATATTGTAGTGTAGATTTTAATATCCTGATAACAATAAAATTTGAGGACGTGTTCCCTCTAACAATATGGCCTATACAAAAAGATGATTGATGCAGTTACCGCTAAGGTAAAGCGTCGATTTCCTTGGTTAAAATTAACATATTTTCTAGATGTTAGTTGTCTACGCCATTTAGAAAAACGCAAGTGAAAAGGTGTGTTAAAAAAGTCATAAGTTTTTAGCATCTTTTTTATACAGTCGAGGGAATATTAAAAGCATAGTTTTAAAAAAGAAATATTTATTCCACTATTATCAATATTTTCTCTTTAGTAGGTCTGCGTAATTTTAGTTTACTACCAAACCCTTAAACAACAAATTTCAAATACGCCAACTTTCGCTAAATTTCCACCTTTTGTGCTTTTATTCAGATATCACGTTGAATATGTTTAAAAACATGTTGGCACTTATTTTTGGACGAGATAAATGTAAAATTAAAGGAAAACTAAACATATTTCAAAATACTAAAATTGAAACCTTTTGATTTACCATGACTTAAAGCTGTATTAAAATAAAGAAAAATAATAACTTTTATATTATTTCAATATATTTTCTTGTAGAAAAAAGCATCTTTTGTTACCTTTATTCCGCCGCCTAGGCGATAAGCACACGCATTAAGCGGCGTTTACACGCATCCAGTCCGTAAATTGCGAATAACCGGAGGAGTAAACGATCGGAATATATTTTATAGCCAGATATATTTTATAGCAGCAAGATACACCGGGATAAACTACTGCTGCTGTTCGGAGGTACAAGATGATCGTTGACGTGCAGAGAATGCTTGAATGTAGTGAAAAAAATCTAATCATTCACCTGAAGTAAGGAAAAAATACTTTTAATTAAATGAAGACAATATAAGCGAAACTCAATCGAAAATCTAGAAACAGAAAAATCAGAAAAAGATATTGTCCCAAAGGTGTCAATATCTTTTTCTGATTTTTCTGTTTCTAGATTTTCGATTGAGTTTCGCTTATATTGTCTTCATTTAATTAAATGCTACAATTTGAGGTTTTACTCATAAAGTTAAAATAAAAAATAAAAATATTCATCCTAGAATTGCAGAAAAAGTCATATGAAAATAAAATGGATAAAGATTTATCCAGACACTATCTAGAGGGCATTTTGTTCGGGTTTGAATCTTGCAATCACACATAAAGACAGTTGCCAATAATATATGCGTTAAGAAAATGAAGATAATGTGGGTGGTTCTTAGTCGAAGTATGATACAGTTAAAAATGACCGAATTTGATATCGGCACCGTGGCGCAGTGGTTAGCGCGTTTGCCTGGAAAGCAAGAGGTGCTGGGTTCATGTCCCAGAGATGTCAATATCTTTTTCTGATTTTTCTGTTTCTAGATTTTCGATTGAGTTTCGCTTATATTGTCTTCATTTAATTAAATGTTACAATTTGAGATTTTCCTCATAAAGTTAAAATAAAAAAATAAAAAAATTACTTTGTTTACTTTGGGTATACAAAACGACTACAAAACTTCTATCGGTTTTCTCTTTAGTGATTCAGTCTTATTTATTTAAGATTTATTTCAAAGAATTCTTACAGACAATTAATTAACTAAAGTATTTGTGTCCCTATATTCAAATTCCATCGGATTATTTGCTTTGATTATATTGTTGGAAGTTGACAGCAAATCTTAATTTATAAAACGTACAATAGTGAAATAGTTAATTGTTCCAATTTGAACTTTCCACTGAATGATAAAAGTGTGACAGCATGAGTGTGTTTTTTTATGTTTATGGTTTATTTTTTAGGTACAGTACGTGAGAGGGGTTGGGGAGGGGGAACAAAGAATTAGGATAAAGAGACGGAAGGAAGATTGAATGATCTAGTTTTATTCATGTTGTATAAGTTTTCGTTTCATGTCCCGTAAAATTAAAAATATCAATTGGTAATAACTTAAGTTAAATGATGTGTGGATCTGTAGATAAAGGAGTTCTGTTTAGAGTTGGTCTTGCAAATAGAGAGATGAAAAGTAAGCGACTGTCTGCTGTTACGGTTTGGAATATGGAATGATGGCCGTTGAAGAAGATCAAGACTATCCATTAAGTTATGTTTGTTTTTAAATAGCATCTCCAAATCCGCGGTACTTCTTCCGCAAGTTAATGTCTGTATGTTGAAGAACTTTTCAGAGTCTTTATTATTAACATGAGATCTAAGAGAGCGGAAGTTAGGGGGGAGTCTGGTCCAGCTGATACAAAAATCAGATTTGTTTACCTAAAAATCTTCCAGTACACGTGGAGAATACAATCGCAAAGATATAACATCAAATTCGACCTAGAACTATAGTTAGGAGCGGTGCGCACTAAGCAGGTAGAACGGAAAACGGAGCGGCCCGGTTACAAGCGAAAACTTGAAACACGTTTTTCTCAAAACCACATTTTTCAGGTCGGTTGGAATAGTAGCTCATCGAATTTTCATCCGATTCACTTCGTTCAAAGTTTAAATTAAAGAGAATTTATAAGCGGATGGACCTCGACCAGTGAAAAGTGATTATTTTAAGAATTTTTTTTTGCTAAATTTTATAAACTGTGGTTTATGCATATTCTACGTTCATACTAAAACGATTTTTTTTTTTTTAAATTTAATGTTTAAGATAATAAAATATAATAAAAACACATTGAAAAAGAAACTCGCCTGGAACTGACTCCCCCCTTGAAATATAAAAAATGTATTTTAAACGTTTTCAATTCTATTTTTGTATACTGCATAGCCTGAATTTAATTATGAAGTTGGTTGCATACAAAAAATAGTATGAAATATTTGGATACAAAATGCCATTTCACCACGGACATATGAATTTGGATGTCTATGCATTTCACAGACGATTAAAAATCGTATTGTAATTAAGAAAAAAACACTCATTTTTTGCTCTCTTCTTCGCGTTACAATTGCAAAACTCGTTTTATGTTTTGCTCCTGGTATTAAACTAAGTACCTATTCTGATATTAAACCAGCCGAGCTATTCTCTATTTTTTGTGGGAACGAGATAGTTATCGCGCCGCGAGATCTCCTGTCAGATTTGTGTGATTTTAAATGGCTGTTATTTGCTTTTTCTACAGGCAGATGTCAGAATTTCAGCTGTGAGCTGTCACGAATGTAAGTTTAGGTCGCTTAAAACACACATTCCTGCAAGTATGCATGCTTATTTATTCATTTAACAGCGATAGAAAATCACACAAATCTGACAAGAGATCTCGCCCGATATCTATCTCGATTGATGTAGATCTTGGGCGAGATCTCTTATCAGATTTGTGTGATTTTCTATCGCTGTTAAATGAATAAATAAGCACGCATACTTGAAGGAATGTGTGTTCTAAACGACCTAACTAACATACTCTCACTGCTGAAATTCTGACATCGGCCCGTAGAAAAAGCAAATAACAGCCATTGAAAGTCACACAAATCTGACAGGAGATCTCGCGCGATATCGATCTCGCTCCCACAAAAAATAGAGAATAGCTCGGCAGAACATTATTTCAAACAACTAGTTTTATAAATCCACATTACCTAATTTACCTAATAAGCATTTAATTTATTTAACTTTGTTGGTCATTTTGGATCCCGTTTTCAATATTTTTAATTCATCTATTTTCTCGCAATTACTTTACGAAAATATTATTTTGCTTCATCATGGTAATATGTACAACTAACTTTAAAAACAAAATATTTTTATTTTAACTTAATGAGTAAAACCTCATTAGCTTATTTGGTAGAGTTGCGTCCCGGCAAGGCGAAGGTCAGGATCATCCGGTCGTCAAAATAAATACCAACCTCAATATTTATTTCATCCGATGAATAACCACGTTAAGGTATCAGTGAATGAAACATCCCCGTACAGATTTGTAAAATCCCTAAAGATTTGTATTTACGGGTGTTTATGAGTTATTTCTCTGTTAAGTTTTTCCTTCTGATCATAAAACCGATGACGTGAGGTTAAACCAGCCTTTAGAATTTATTACAGGCTATTTACAAAGCAGGGCCACAAAATTTTTCAAAAACTTACTTATTTTATAAATTATTTGACGGTTTTCCACAAAAACTTTATTAAATGCAACCTACCCAATTAAAAACTGTGTTTTATAAAAATCTCAGGTCAACGAAAAATCTCCCGTGAAAACAAAATTAAATTAATTTAAGTAGGTACTCAATACGGTGAACGGACAACTCAACAGCACATAACTTCAACACCCCCAAGTCAATAAAAGTAATAAATATGTTACGATAGGTTAGGTTATGGGCTGTTTTAAAAAAAAAACATAAGTTTTTGACATTTTTTCTTATTCTTCATTTTAAGCACCCGCTAAATAGCCAAAGCAGTTTGTCAGCAGGTCAATTTAACAATATTAATATAACACTAAAGCGCAAATACAACAAAAAACGACAATATGCAAAATAGGTACAGAAGAATATCTTTAAAGTAACTACAATACAAAAGCATACAATATACCGACAGACACAGGCAAATTACTCAAAGTCATATCTATACATAAGATTAAAAAACAATATCAATATAAAAAGTTTTGATCCATTAGCCACTGTTACTGTAATCTATTTAAAAAAAAAAAAAACATATAAAAACTAGCAATCTGATATGGCAAAGCATGTAAACACTATAAGGTCGTTGCATATTTGAACAAATATTATTAAGAGCTATGTAAAATTATAACATTATGTACACATATTTAAAACTTTTGTACTGACATAATGCAGTTTTGTAAAATTGAAATTTATATTATACAGTACCTTGCCATACCACTTTTAAACTTTTTTTTAGATCGGTTGTGCATTTGATTCGATTTTTATGTTCATTGGCATCTTATTAAATATTATAGGAGTGTTTCAAAGGAGTTTTGAAATACCACTGTGTTGTATTGACGTGGATACACGTAGTTGCAAAAAAATCATACGACTAACTTAAAACTCACCGTCATCATCACTATTGGCTCTACAACCCCTGGTGGGTCTTAGCCTCCTTAAGAGTCTTCCTCCACTCATCTCGGTTTTGTGCCAGCTCTCTCCAGTTTAGAAGCTCCAAGATAGATATGTCTTTGAGGACGTTGTCGCTCCATCTTAATCTTGGTCTTCCCAGGCTCCTTCACCCTATTGGTCTTGAGTTTAGCATGGACTTTGGTGCTTGATGCTCGGTCATTCTCTCCACATGACCCAGCCACCGAAGTCTTCCCAGTTTTATAAATTTTGCGACGTTTAGCTCCCTAAACAAAGTATAGAGCTCATTGTTATAACGTCTGCGCCAAAATCCATTTTCTAGAACGGGTCCGAAGATGCGTCTCAATTTTTTTCTTTCAAAAACGTCCAGTGCTCGCTCATTCCTCTTAGTTAGTACCCAAGTCTCAGCTGCGTACGTAAGAACTGGTCTGATAAGTGTTTTGTACACTAATATCTTCGTGTTTCTGGACAGCAGTCTGGACTTTAATTGGTTTTGTAGGCGGAAATATGCGCTTCTGGATCTCCTCTGTGGTATTATTGTCGTTTGTTATCAGGGAGCCTTGGTACGTTTCCACATGAGAGAGTTGGGATTTGTTGGGTGCATCGTACGGCCATGTATTTTGTCTTCTGCTGGTTTACTACGAGACCCATATTTTTGGCAGAGCTTTCAAGATTTATGAAGGCGTTACGTAAAGCATCTGGAGTTTTCGCGATTATGTCGATAGCATCAGCGTAAGCCAATAGTTGCACAGAGTTGTCAAATATAGTTGCTCTTATCTCGACGCCTGAGTCACGGATAACTTTTTCTAAGGCTATGTTGAATAAGAGGCAGGCCAATCCATCTCCTTGTCTCACCCCGTGGAGCGCTTGAAAGGGCTCGGACAGATCACTGCCAACCCTGACTCTACATGTTACTGGGGACATTGTTATTTTCACCAGATTGATCAGCTTACGTGGTATTCCAAACTCACTCATTGCATTGTACAATGCATTCCTATTTATGCTATCGTACGCGGCCTTGAAGTCTACAAAGAGATGATGTGTTTCGACATTATGTTCTAGCGTCTTTTCCAAGATCTGTCTGAAGAAGAAAATTTGATCAATACATGATTTTCCTGGCCTAAAGCCACATTGGTAGTTGCCAATAATTTCTTCAGACATTGGAAGCAATCTTTTATACAAAATGTTGGACATAATTTTATAGCCGATATTTAATAGCGTTATTACCCTGTAATTACAGCACTCAAGTTGGTCGCCCTTCTTATGTAGTGGACACACAATTCCTAGTATCCACTCTTCGGGCATCTCTTCTTCTGTCCATATTTTTTGAATAACTGTATGCAGGTATTGAGTAAACTATCCATCTGCTGCTTTAAATAATTCAGCCACCAGCTCGTCTGACCTGGGGGATTTGTTATTTTTCTGCTGTCTTATTGCCTGCTTCACTTCCTCCAGTGAAGGGGGTTCAGCATTGTCAATGTGCAAGTCATCTCCCGTGCTCTCCACCGTGTTGTGCTCCACCTCTACCGAGTTGTTATTGAGAACTGTATCAAAATGTCTCACCCATCTCCTCAGGATGTCAGGCTTTTCACTCAGTATCACAGTTAAACTCTGCTCTAATATTATTTACTTTTTTTGTAGAAAAGCCTACTTTCATTCTTAAGCCTGAGTGCTTCAGCTTCTCTAATTTCTTTTTGTAAATATTAGCGTTTCTTTTTCCTGTGCATCTTCTTTTCTCTCTTCCTTGTTTCCCTATAGGTGTCCATAAGTTGTCTTGTGCAGCCTTATTGTAACGTTTTTTTGATAGAGTTCATTTTTCTTTTTCGTTACCTCTGCGCAGTCTGAGTCAAACTAATGGTTTCTTCTTATAGGGAATTCTTTTCCCAGGGTTTCGAGAGCAGCTGTCATTAAAAGGTTTTTGCAGGCCGTCCATTGTGAGTTGATATCTTGTGTGTCACACTGCGCTATTCTGTTCCATTTTGGTTTCGGGGACTTGTAATTTGTTCGTGTTAAATTTTGTGATTTTAGACCTTCTTGTTTTACCAGCATTTGATATTTTAAACCGCAGTCGACTTGCAACGAGAAAGTGATCAGTCAAAATTAGCTCCCTTATAAGTGCGGACATCTAGTAAATTTGATTTATGTCCGGCACTAATAAGTATATGGTCTATTTGGTTATTGGTTCTTCCATTTGGGTGTTTCCGCGTGGCTTTATGTATATTTTTGTGTGGAAATAACGTACCACCTATCACCATATCGTGAGATGCTGCAAAATTTATCAAGTATTCTCCATTCTCGTTTAAATTTAGGTGGAGACTATGTTTTCCGATTGTTGGTGTAAAGTGGGGCTCCCTACCAACTTGCGCGTTCATGTCCCCTATTATGATTTTAATGTCACGCGGTGGACTTAAAACTACAAGGTATATAATATTCATTGTCATTATATTGTACCTATACAGGGACAAAATTCTTAGTTCGAATGTCAATTTATTAAAAAAATACGTGATTAATCAAAAGAATTTTGATTTTAGCTAATTAGGTGAGATTACTTCATCTTTGGATTGAATATTATATTTGAAAAAATAATCTCAGATACGGGAAAAACCAGTGATGTTATATTTTTATCTTTTTGATTATTTCAGAGTAGATAAAAATAGTTTTGTGGATTAATGAGTCACGGTGCATTTTGTAGAAATGAATCTCAAAATTTATCGCGTCATTTTCTTAGAGATTTGTTTCTGATGATGATTGCGTTATCATATCTATCTATGAATCTGAACGTTCGATCCCATGTATTGAGTAAATGTGATATATATTTAAAAAATAAAAGGTAACTAAAAGCGATCATAAACAAGAAACTAATTCTGATGGCCGCTGAGAGAGAGCAAAAAGGAGACTTTCGAAAAATGCCGTCCACTGAGAGGAAGAAAAACATTAAACCGTAATAAATAGCAACATTATATTCGAGAATTTTTCATGTCCTGTGAATTTATTGGAAAATTTGCCTCCTGCCTTACACGAAATTTTTCTCATGAAAAAAAAACCTAGCATCACTGCCAGTTAATTTTTGCGATATCACAAATACATTGCAATTAAGACCGTTGGTCATTGTTTTTGCAAACATGGTGGTTTTATTTTTTATTATGAGGAATCTGTTCTTAATAATTTTTAATTTTAATAATTGTACTTAAACTGAAAATCTATGATATGAATGAGTATCTGTGTGATTTTACAACGTTGGTATTTGTTGGAAAATAATAAAATGTACGCATTCCTTATACTTATACAATATTCATAACATAAAAATTACACGCCAATTTTTTCAAAAATATTATTGTAGTAAAAAAACAGCCTGTATGGTTTTAATCATCCGGCATTGTAATACATACAAATAATAATTATTCACGAGTGAGTCACATGTGAGTCACACTTGCCCAGAAAGCGGGAGGTCCTGGGTTCGAATCCCAGAGGAGCCAATATCTTTTTCTGATTTTTCAGTTTTCAGATTTTTTATTGAGTATCGCTTATATTGTCTTCATTTAATTAAATATTACAATTATTTAAGGTTTTACTCATGAAAAAAAGATAAAATAAAATATTCATCCTAGACTGGCAGAAAAGTCAAAAGATGTCGCATTTTAAATAAAATGGATAAAGATTTATCCAGGGTTGTTCTTAGTATATTATAGTTAAAAATGACCGAATTGGATATCGACACCTTGGCGCAGTGGTAGCGCGTTTGCCCGGAAAGCGAGAGATTCTGTTTTTTTCTGTTTTCAGATTTTCGATGGAGTTTCGCTTTATAATGTCTTCATTTAATTAAATATTACAATTTTAGGTTTTACGCATGAACAAAACATTAAATAAAAATAAAAGAGTCACATGTTTTTAAATTAGGTATTATTCTTTTTAATGAACCTGACAACTAAATGAACGTTGAAAGCACTTTGTAACTCAGAAAATAAGGTTTCAGGTATTAGAAACAATAGGCAAACATGTTCTGGATGAGTGGTGAGTAGCTGTTCGTTGGCTGAAAGCTCTCAGTTAGTTGAAAGTTTGAAAACTGTAACTGAGCTCTTTTAGGATATAGGAATAATTCAGTTTTCAGCTGAATAAATTACCTAGGCTAACTCGATCTAATGGGCATTCATTTGAATAGATTGAACTAGAAATTTACTTCCACGACTCAAATACAGCGAAAGAGATGATCATTTTGAAAAAAGAAATCTTAAATAAAAATCTCATATAAAAATATATTCCACGTGCCCAGAGCCAGTGGAACTTCGATATCCCTATTTAGATAATGTTGTGATGGCGAAGGGAGTAAACGAGGGGATGTGAAAGTTTTTTTTGCATGTATCTACCACCAAGAGAAATAAGGCATTCTTACGTTCGATGAATAGGTACTTAATCCTAGCAATATAAAAAATGGTTTTGTTTTGTCAGCTTGGTCAACCTTGTGGAAGGTAAGGCTAACGATTGGTTTTAGGTAGATTTTTTAAAAATAACATTTAGTATAATTCTTCCACGAACATACGAGTATATCGTATATACAATAACGTTTTTTTGCGTTATATTTTAAAAAAATTTTAATTTAGCACTGTTCTGACGAATACGTTCGATAACTTTTGGCGAAGTAAAAAAAGGATGAGGGTATAACTAGAGAAAACCGAAAATATGTCATAATTAAATCAAATTTTAGCCTACTGACTCTTTTAAACAAAAAATATAAATTGATTTCTAAAGATTGTTCCTTTATCTAGTAAACGTATGTTTTAAATTTTGAGAAAGAATATTTATTTTTAGTATAACAAGGATTTTTACTATAGGTCGTTGTCAGATTTGTTAAATTTTCAAATGAAAAATCTTATTTTACAAGATATATTTCTTATCATGTAATTCATACTTTATTGTAAATCAACACGTTACCTTTAAAATTTAATTTTAATTTTAGTTCAAATAAAATCATTAAAAAAATATCCGAACACTTATTTATGACGAAAATTTCTCTATTTTGTTTATCTATTTACGGTTTTGCAAATTAATAAATTTCAGGTTATTTTGCACATTTATTTTGCTTAGAAATTATTGAAAAATTATAAATACTTGTGATAAAAAAATAATTACAAAAAGTACATAATTTTAATAGTTTTATCATCACGCCTTTCAACATTTTTGGATGTAAGTATAAATTAAAGCAAATTTGGAATGAAATAAAATAGATATTGAGTTATAATTTAAAAAAGCTGGTACGGAGAATAATTAATCTTTCTCATTGGAACCGCCCTGTACGATCGTAAGAACGAATAGAACATTATCCCTAAAGTTCTTTCGATGAAATGTGGATTTTCGGCCATTTTCGGATTTTTTTAGCAAAATATTAAACACATTTTTTTAAAACTTCCTAGATTGCAAAGCAATATTTTACTGTATTTTCTTGTTACCTAACTCAGAATAGCTTACACCTAGTTAGGTGGGTAATATAAAAAATACAATTAAATTATATGGAACATTAATTGTGATATATATTTTCTAATATTGTTTTTTTTTTATGAAAAAGTGAAAATTATATTTCAATGCTGATTTATTGGCACTGAACTGGACTGAATTTCAAAGAAACCAATTTTTTTTTCACAAACTACGCCTGCTCTTGGCACAGAAGTTTCTGTTGATACAGGCAAAGCATACAAATTGTATATAACAAATTGTGGAATTAATAAATATGAATAAAGAAAAAATAACTTCAATTTATACCCCATGTCCAGTGGAAGAAATTTTTCACTTGAAATGGCGAGCCTAAAAATATGATTTAAAGATTTAAAAAGCTGCGGTTGGATAAAGTTTAAAAATAATATAGTACTTCCTGTATTAAATATTCTAACTCTTTTCAGATGAAAAAATATAAGATTTTCCTGGAGAATTCATTCATTTTATATACCTTCCTTTGAGGACAAAGTATTCTTACAGACTTGTTATTTTTTTGGCTCTGTATTCCTCTTATTAAAAAAATCGTGTGCCTTCGGTGGAACTGAAATAAAGAGCCGAACCAGGAACCGCCTTCCTTCAGACCTTTCAGAATAAAATTATTCACTTTGAAAATTTACACATTTCATTAAGAAAGCGGAGGAAACACGAACATAAAAAACAACCACATTTCAAACACGAAATTTAATAAAAAGGACTTATGAATCAAAAATATTATTTAATGAAACACTTACTTTCCGTGCATCATATAAATTTATTTTTCTTCTTCTTTCACATGGTAGGGGTAAGAAGGGACCCCTTGGTCTGTAAGCCAGTCTAAGGCCTTAGGCGTCGCCCAGTGGACAAGGGAATGAATGGAACGGGCACTCTTTGACCACATTTACAATTCACTATAAATTTATAACAGCATGTTAACTGGTTTCGGCGTAACCGTATTCTTTGTTGGACAAATTTAAAGAAAATAACATTATTTATTTTTTATTTTTAACTTAATGAGTAAAATCTCTAATTGTAATATTTAATTAAAGAAGATAATATTAGCGAAACTCAATCGAAAATCTGAAACTGAAAAATCAGAAAAAGATAGGTCACATCTGGGATACGAAACGTGGACCTATGACTTTCCAAGTCAGTGCTCTACCAAATTAGCTAAAGTCTCACCATCCGATTCGGTTGTATTTAACTATACCATTCTTCGACCAAGAACCATCAACATTATCTTCATTTTTTTGGATGCTATCTTTATGTATGATTGCAAGATTCAACCAGAACTAAATGCTATCTGGGTGGTATCTTAGATAAATTTATCCATTTTTTATTTAATTTGCGACATCTATTGACTTTTCTGCAAGTCTAGGATGATATTTATTTTCATTTTTAACTTAATGAGTAAAACGTTAAATTGTAATATTTAATGAAATATATTTATAATTTTAATATTTAATCAAGACAATATTAGCAAAACTCAATCGAAAAATCTGAAAAAGATACTGGGATGGATAAATTCATCAAAGATTCTATCTAGATAGCATTCGTATCGTTCACTTCGTTGAAGTTCTGGTTGAATTTTGCAATCATACATAAAAGTAGCAGCAAATAAAAATATGAGTTAAGAAAAGGAAGATAATGTTGGTGGATATTGGTCGAAGAATGATACAGTTGAATATGACCAAATCGGATCGGGACACATTAACTCAGTTGGTAGAGCACTGACCCGGCAAGTCATAGGTCCTGGGTTCGTGTCCAAGATGTAACCGAATATTTTTCTGTTTCAGATTTTTGATTGACTTTCGCTTATATTGTCTTCGTTAATTAAATATTCAAAATACATTTAATTAAATTACACATTATTAAAAAAATAAAGTTACCTGATAAATAAGTTTATAAATATTATAGTTTATATTGTGTTTTTAAATCTTTTTTTGTACAATTTTCAAGGATATATTTTTGTTAACTTCTTACGGGTACAGGATCCTTACTTTTTTTTTACTTTTTAGTTATAATTTTAATTATGTGAAAATCTGTTATTGGATATTATGTGTAGGTATTATTAATAATATTATTATAAGTGTAAAATATCTGCTGATTTTCCTCAAAAAATGATATTAAAAAAAATATATAAAAACATTGCTCTCGAGGTAAACAAAATTGTTTGAATATTTCATTTAACTCCAAAGAAATGCAACATATTGGGTATTTTCCGTCAGTCTTAATTACCTACTACATACATTGAAACCTACGGTGTAATCAAACTGGTAAACTCTCCGTAATAGGAAAATTGCAAAATGGTTTATTTAAGTGAAAGCTCAAAGGAGTCATTGCCGGAATATCCACTTACCTGCGGAATGCACATAAATCCTTTATGCAATATATTTGACATTTTTTTTCTCATAAATAACATAACCACAGTGTTTATCTTTTTTCATTAGCTACATATTTAAGATATTTTTATTAGCTTTAGTTTTACTTTACCTTCCAAATAATTTTTTTTTTTTTCGTTATTCACAATTTTAATTCATAATTTCACCAAAGTCCTTGCTGAACTCAAGACTGATAGGGCGAAGGAGCCAGGGAAGACCAAGTTCTCAAAGACATATCTACGTTGGAGCTTCTGAACTGGAGAGAGCTGGCACAAAATCGAGATGAGTGGAGGAAGACTCTTGAGGAGGCCAAGACACACCATTGGTTGTAGAGCCAAGAGTGATGGTGATGATTATGATTTCGATAATAATAATAATTCCAATAATAATTCCAATAATAATTTCCTTTCTGAACTTTCTATAATAAAAGAAATTGCTGTAAATAACGGATATGAACCAAGTTTAATTGATAACATCTTAAATAAAAAACCTAGCAAAATTTAAAAAAATAAATATCTATACAATTCTAATAATATTAATGATAAAGAATGGCGTAAAATTTTGTATGTTAATATTTTTTTAGTTCAAAGTTGCAAAAATCTCCCTTCTAATATTAAACCAGCTTTTTATACAAGAAATAATTATAAAATAATAGATTTCTTTCGTAAAAATAATTTACCACAATTAAATATAAGCAAAAGAATAATATCTGTTGGAGGATTTTCCGTGCCACTTATGCGAACCATAACAGCACAGCATCACTATACATTCAAGGGTATAAAATTATTTAATAAATTACCCCTTGATATACGATTGGAAGAAAGCTACGAAAAATATTTAAAAAAAAATTAATTAAAATATTCTAGTACCACCTCATAACTTAACTTATTATATTTAGAAATATGTATTGAATATTTAGAAATATTTTGTGCCTTATCAATACTTCAAATCATTTATTAACTAACCTTTAATTTATTACTTTTATCTGTATCTTCCATGGAACTATGATTCTAAGGTATCTTCTCAGAAAATCACTAATGTTTTTTGTTAAATAACTAATATTTTTTGTTTTAATTTAAACAAATGTAATTTTTTTTTAGTTGTCCTCTCCTAAACACAAGCAGCTGCTTTATTAGGAGAGTGATTGAAATGTTGATGTATGTATTATGGTGTAAAATTTGTAACCTTGTTATATGTTTCAATAAAAAAAAATAAAAATAATATCGGTAATTTTTTAAGAAATGCTAAAGATAAAGACCATAAATTGACTAATTCCGGAATATATACACTAAAATGTAATGATTGTCCCTCATTTTATATTGGAAAAACAACTCGTTATTTTGAAATTAGAATCAAAGAACATTTAAGGTGTCTTAATAATAATAATTTTTCTGAGTTTGCTAACCATATCATTGAAAATAACCATAGTTTTGAAAAAAATACGGGGATAAATATTCTTCATATTAATCATAAATTAAAACGTTTAGATAACTTAGAAGCCTTGGAAATAAAAAAATATCCCTTAAAAATGATGAATCTATTATCAAAAAACAAAAATATTGTCTTATAGCCCAATCATGGATATGTTCCCCTATCTTCGTTAATACCTAGCAACAGCTCCACCCCTACCATAATAATACATTGTTCCCATCCATATTTCAAAACTGTCAAATCAGTATACATTTGCCCTGAAGAAGGAACGTTCGTTCTGAAACCGGTCGGATTTACTCAAATATAAAAGTGGTTCAGACAAAGTTAAATTGTTTCATTTATCACAATTTTAAGTTTGAACAAAGAATTTCTCCGTATTTTACTTCACATGTGAATTATTTAAATTTATCATCAAATATGTTTTTATTTATATTTGATTCATGTTCAAAAACTTAGGTATTCATGTATATACATTTTACCGTGACCATTACCCTACACCGTGAGTACAAGTGAGCATTAACCAAACGAAAATTTTATAATTTTAGCTCCCGTAGATGACCGTTGGAATTCATAAATCAGAAGTCTTTTGAAGAGGAAAATCTAGATACTTATTCTTTAACCACTCAGATCCCAAAACTTGTTTACACGACAATGTAACATTACTACATAGATATACGTATAACGTATGAAGCGTTCCTGAGTTATTAAAAGATAACACACTACAAAGTGTTTCTATTGTACATTCAAATACATCAAGTTTGTTGATTGAAAAGGTTTTTTTATTGAATTTTAGTTTTTATTTTAAAAAAGAAACACAAAATGTAAAATGGTGACATAGTATTATGGAATCAATTTACCGATATCAATTTCAATATCGTTGAAAAATTTTTGTGTACCCAATTTTTCTTCCCCCAAATGAAGAGAGGCCTTTTATTTAACAATAAAATGGGGAATTTATTTTACGGCAGCGTTATCATGTTACCAACAAATTTGCCTTTTGACAACCTAAGTCACATTGTAATGACGGTGAACAAACCAATGGGGGAGCTTATTTGAATACAAGTTACACATACGATACCGAGCGCGACCTTTCCTGGTACGGAAAAAAGGAATGAAATATGATATCCAATATCTGAATACGTTACAATTTCAACTTAAATTTTATGCGCGCGTTTTACATATATAAAGGCATCGTAAAATTTGGACGTAACATGCGAAGCCACCGTACACCGTGGTACTTTTAATAAATCATTTTTTGTGGGTTAAATTCAGATGGGAGAGTACTAGAAGCTACAGCTCATTGCGAGTTCACGGTGGGAGTAGTTTAGTTCGCAAAAGCATGCGAATTGGCCGGGCCTTATCGGGACATTTCCCACGTTACCAACATGTTGCATAATAAGCGAATCATTGTGCTTCGAGGAATGGCATGG
Source organism: Limnephilus rhombicus (assembly GCA_929108145.2). NCBI lineage: Eukaryota > Metazoa > Arthropoda > Insecta > Trichoptera > Limnephilidae > Limnephilus > Limnephilus rhombicus. The sequence goes on from OV815271.1 coordinate 44,338,157, forward strand.
GCATGAACACTTGGAAGTTCGCCGAAGCTCGGAATTACAGGTAGTATGAGCTTTCTAGAAATGCTTGTTACAAGTATTATAAGTCTTCAGTATGACGACTTATGAACATGCTATGGTCCCGTGGCGCGATGCAAAGTAGGCGCAATTATCCCCGCGGTCACGATTTGTCCACATTTTTTCAACACGCGAGGTCTCTCTCTTTCAAATCTATACATTCTCCTGTATGACAAAGCGATTAAACTAAATGTTTTGTTCGAGGGTGAAATACACTACAATCGAAAAAGTTTTTCATTAACATAAAGAATGACCTGCCGCGTTGTTCGGTTGTTTACATAATCTATCTGTATATCATTTGAATAACGTATTATTTTATTTGTTGTACGGCATATACTTTCACGGAGAGAAGTTTGACAGGAACAAGGAAACAGGACAGAGTGAGAGGTAGCACAATAAGGGAGAAAACTAAAGTTGCCGATGTAGTTACCCGAATAGACCAACAAAAGTGGAGATGGACAGGACACATGATACGCGATCCACAAGAGAAATGGTGCAAAAATGTCACTGACTGGTATCCCAGAGATGGCAAGAGAAGTAGAGGACGTCAAAACATGAGATGGGAAGATGACCTAAAACTCACTGCTGGACATCAATGGAGAAGAGTAGCGCGTGACAGGTCCCAATGGAAAATGTTAGAGGAGGCCTATGCCAAGAGGCAAACTGAGCTTCGGGATATACTATAACAAATAAGATCATGTCTAATACATACCTAACAGAAGTTCAGAATAAAAAGGCTTATTATTATTATTATTATTATATACTTTCACAGTAATTTTAATATATTTTCTATTGTTGTTTAAATGCTATTGAATTGCTCGATGCAATTTGTTAGGGAGGTACAAACTGATTGAGTGCATTAGCAATAATACGTAGTTTTCAACCAGGTTTTCAATACATAGGTACCTACGCACGTGAAAATGCTTATTTTAAAACAAAATAATATTGTACACCGTAATAATAATACGTACTTCCGAATTTTCAATAATTTACAATATTTTCAATAATTCCAATCCATTATTGTTACGATCACCCTTAATTCACTGTTTTAAATATTTCTGATTGCTAAACAAATGTTTTGATTAAGTTAATGGTAAAATAAAAATAAAAATATACTTATAAATTTGCCTGACTTAACAAAGGATATCTATCCCTAGCGAGAAAGGCACAGTTTAAAAAAAATAATAATGTGAACGAGTGTTAAATACCTACGTGTTGCCACATTATTATTTTTTTTTACCTTGCCACATTAAGGTAAAAAAAAACGGTTGTAAAGGAACAGGTTAGTTATTAACCATTAATAACTTCATTATTCATCCATATTTTTTCAAAGATATCTATAATATAAAAATGAATCGCTGAGTGTGTTGCTAAGCGCAAAACTTTCGAACGACTGCAACAAATTGGAAAATTCTTTTTTTGTGTGTTCGTTATTGTCAGGACAAGGTTTTTATAAAACTTCCGGTGAGCTCTGGCATTATGAAATTTCTATAAAAAATAGCTATTGGTGGCTTGCGAGGAAGCGGCGAATTGGAGGAAGCGGCTATTGCTATGGAAAGCTGGAGGGAGGGAGAGATGGGGGAGGGGAACCTGGGAGGGGGAGAGTAATCTGGTAGGGGGGAGGGGGACCTGGGAGGTGGGAGGGGAACACGGGAGGGGGTTTCGCGGGATGGGGGAAGGGGGGGGGGAGTGGAGTGGGGAGAGGGAAGGTGGAGGTGACGGAGTGGGAACACGAGAGGGGAAGAGGACGCAGGAGAAGAAGAAGGGGAGGCGGAAGGGAACGGGACGAATGGGAAAGGACACTCAGGGAGAAACAATTTTTTTATTAAATGCAAGGCATGCCGGAAACCAGCTAGTTAATAATAAAAATATAAATAATTATCGTAACGTAAGCTTTGACCGTCACTAGACCGAGACTCTAGTTCTAGGGGTTTGGGTTCAGCAATGTTGGAATGTGTTTTAGAAAAAATATTTGTAATGTTGGTCCAGTTAAGAAATGTTAGAATATTAGATTTTTAACCTTGGACGAGCGACATCCGGGTGGCGGTAAGTGGTGCAACAAAGTCTGTGTAGAGCTTATATCGTTAGAGAGTCATGGTACTGATACGCTTGCTCATTAACAAGCCAGCATATGAGCATGCTCATCAACTGTTCACATTTGCTCGTAAATGAGCAGGCTTGGTTTGGGCTTTCTTATGAATGAGCATGCTCAAAGCCAACAATTGAACATACATGCTCTTTAATGAGCGTGCTGATTTCAAATAAATGGCAAATGGAATCAGTTCCATTTGCCCAGAACTAAACAAAATAATCTTATTGCTTGCAACGCAATATTTAAGAATCTTCTGACAAAAGAAAATAAAGCGGTTGATTTGGGCCCAAGATATCAACAAATCCGAAAAAGACTAAATAATAAAAAAGAATTGGGCAATTTTGAAATCCATAACGGGTATTTTAGTGACCTTGTGTTCTAAATATATTCGTGATTCCCATAATAAATCACGAAAACAAAGTGTTATCGTCTCCCCAGCAGGCAATTTTGACATTTTGGCAAAGAATGCGCAGGTGCGAACTGAGATCGGATTGAAATGGGCATGCTCATTGCTCATAAACTAGCCTGTTCACACATGCTTAGAGGCCTCCCCTTCAACCCGATAATCCAAAAGTGCATATTTCGAATACGTACAAGAGCATCGAAAACAACAATAGCTTGTTTTTCCATGTGTGGAATTACCAACTGCGCGACTACGAACGAACGTCTATAGCGAATATGAATGATGCGAAACCAACAACGTCTAACATTTCATAAAACATTTCTAATGGCCACCGGTTTGTTGGCCAACTACTTGCTGAAAATGTGTGCTAGGTCTGCGAAGACCTTGTAGTGATTTTACACGAAACTGGTATTGAAAAAAAAAACTAATACTACATAAACGAAATCTAACTGTTTCTTTGACTTTTCAACTCTGAGGAAGTCATTGAACCGTTTTTTCCTAACAGTGCAAAAACGTAATACAACTTTTAATCTGGAAAAGGTCTGGCCAGACGTCGCGCAACGGAGGGTTAAAATCGTGTTAAATTAATTTCCAAAATTGATATTAAATTGGTATACGCCACCCTCAGTAATCTTACAGCGATGCGCAATTTTTCCCGCTTTTTTACCATTTACAGGTTAAGGCAAAAATATACTATAAAATATATAAAAATGTCATCACAATCACAATATTTTTTGGTATATACCGTTGCATGGCTTACGTTACTATGAAAAAACCAAAAAAAAAACATGGTCGATTGAAGATAATGTCAGTGAAGAATAATATTATGTAGGTATGTCTAGTATTGCTAAAGAAAGATGTAACAGAAGAACCAAAACTTTGTAAAAATCCAGCATCAAGAACTTACATTATGTAGTTTAAATACTTTTTTTTCTGAATGTTATAATGCACCCTTTTACCTACCATGTATCATGTCATTTTTTTTTTCACATAACCTGTGAAAGGTTTTATTTTTGTTCTCTGCATGCACTTAATCATGCAAACTGTAAAAACATTTAAAAACCGCCAGTGCGTTGATAATCAATAAATAAATCACCATAATTTTGAATATGCCGATTTCTGTACATTTCAAGTAGTTTTTACTTGATGGCTAACTTGACTCTTAATTGATGGCTAACTTTGCGTAAATGATGAGGATTCACTTTAACACCTCCCAAATACGCAATATTTTTTCATCTTAATTTTTAGCTGTTGTTTTCACTATGTACTTTAAATCAATTAACAAATTTAAAAAATATTTTTTGATTCTTTATTAAACTTAACAAGCACCATCGTGGTGCGCTCAAATAATGTGATGTTAGATTTATTAACGGCATGCTATTCACTGACAATTTAATCACGCGGCCCCCACTATTGCTCGATCTTCCAACACCTGTTCTGCTTATCCGAACAATTAGGCAAGCCGGCTTAAATTATTAAACATGGTGGCTCTGGAGTCGTGGCCCGTCATCCCGGATTCCCATCACGTCGTGCCCATAGATAATGGCGCCATACGTGGTCTGTGGTCCGGAGGAGCCAAAAACCCACGGCGGAGATTATACCTCACATGAAATATTGCATCTTATGAAACTAGTATTGTTAACTGCCCGGATGCTGCGAAACACGGGATAACTACTTTGACAAGATTTCCATGTTTGAATTATTGAGTTATTTATCTTTGATAGATATACATAATAATCATAATTCATTCGTGGCTTTCACCGTAACATTAAAAAATATGTAACTACTTTTGTTATTAACTTTGAACGGCAATTTGTGCATTTTTTTTAAAGTTTCTAGCAAGATTCTAATTTTTAATTTTTTAAGCTTTATTTATTTATTTTGAACGAATCTAGACTTCCAGTGTCCTTGCATACGTTGTTAGAAATCATGCAGGGACACTGGAGAAAGTCCAAGTAAGTGGCAAGTGCTTAACAGGAAAAAAAAGATAATAGGTACAACAAATCAGGTTAATAATACAAGTAGGCTTGATTAATCTTGATTATTAATCCTATAACTGTAAAACGAAAGTATTTTATTTTATATAATAGTATTTAACAGCCTACTAAAATAGGTAAGTGACTGACTTACTTGAATGCAAAAATCCTGTGTGTGAAGAAAATTTGTTAGCGCGTCCAACACAAACTCAGAACGATATCGATGAAAGATGTTCGCATTTTCTAGATAATTCCAAGTCTTTTTGATCACATATATACTTACATCTTAAGTTACGGGCTTGTAACAAAAGATAAGAAAATTCGCCAAATTGATTGTTTCATTTTTTTTTAATAATTCCGAAACGGAAAAAAGTTACTGTTGTCGAAAAACACGTTAAAATCTTGAAGGCAGATAAAATTTTAAAAAGTAATCCGTACGATGGTATACATAAATATGGTATACATAGGCCAAACCGTCAACAACTACAAATTAAAATTAATGTATTAAATAGAATATCTACATCCGAATTTTCCATTTCCTAACAGCGATGCAGATAAAAATTTCCCGGCCGCTACTGGCTGTATCGCCGGGAAAACCTACGTCAAGTCGTGGGAAGGCAACATCTGCGCCTTTCCGCTAATGTAGTCGAACTGCTGCCAACAATGATCAAATAATAACAGATATTGTACACCAATGCAGCGGGCTTACAGATAAACATAAACAAATTTAATGGCGGTGGCAGACAATGGGAACACCACTTTTACGACAAAGAAATGCTCTTGTGTTGTTGGAATCCGAAATATGCGAATCGGAGCATTTTTAAACAACTCTTGTTGTGTATTGACCATCAATGTGTTGACTTCGAGAGAGCAATTTGTTTTTTTTTTTAATTGCTTTCATTCAGAATCAAGAGTTCAATGCTTGCGTTAACTTTATTTTAAATCCATAAAAACATTTTTGGTAACTTAATTTTTTCTCAGAACTAAGGTTATGTTATGTTATTTAAAAAAAATATTTTTCTACAATTCTTTTTAGAAAAGAATGTCCTGAGGTATCCCATTCTAAGGTCACAACGGTACATGGTTATGTGTTTGAATAATAAGTAAGTATCTATGTAAAAATATTACAAGACGAAATTATAAACCAATGTCTAGAAGAAACCACAATACCAACTAATGTTTGTTAGCTTCCGAAATTGTATCTGTATTCTTCCTTCCCATGTCCATAAACCATAATAACTTAATGCTTTTTTTTTAAATCGGTTAATATTTCAATGTTTTTTTTTTTTTATTTTAAGAGGGGGCACATTAATAATCAGAAAGCTATTATTTGAAGTCGTATTTTATGACTATACCAGAATGACACGGGAAAATCACGGGATAGTCTGAATTCTTAATTAATTTTCAATATGGGAGGCGGGAATGGGTACCGCCGCCTCGGGAACCTTTATTGGATAACCAAAACCTCTGCCATAGGTCACCCCAAGTGGTTCGCTACGTTTGGTGATTTGGCAGGGGTGCCATGGTTCATGGGGTGAGGTTTGTCTAGGTCTTGGAGGCGGATGACCAGGACACTGAACCTCAGATTCCTACCCACCCCTTAAACCCTTTTCCTTCCCAGAACTCTCCTTCCTTTCCTTAAAAAACCCTCCACACAGCATCCCCAAAGATGACGTAGGCCCTGAGGGAAATTATTTTCCTTAGGGCCTTCTGTGTGGAGCTCATGTAAAAGAAAAAAAAATCTTGAAATATCAGTTCTAATTTTGAAAATGATATTTATGACAATTTTCCGTTAAAGTATTACGTCATAACTAACACTTTACATCACTTTACAGCTTGTCTGAATCAATCAGTTCCAATTTTTATAATTACATTAAAATTCAACGCAAATCCGAGCTCCAGAGTTCATTGAACCAGTGTTACGCAGGACACGTATACAACCGTCATTAGTATTTTTTGATTATTTTTCATGGTTTTGGAAGAACTAGAGCTAGAATTGACTGCAGTGTAACACTGCACACAATTCTCAAAAGTGCACGATCAGTGGGACCTCGGCACTCCCAATTTTAGGTTTATTTTGGGGATATAAGTGGTTCGCTACGTTTGGTGATTGAACAGGGGTGCCCGGGTTCATGGGGTGAGGTTTGTCTAGGTCTTGGAGGCGGATGAGCAGGACATACTGAACCCCCATCCTACCAACACCTTAAATCCTTTTCCTTCCCAGAACTCTCATCTCCTTCCTTTCAAAAAAAAAAACCCTCCACACAGCATCCCCAAAGATGACATAGGCCCTGAGGGAAATTATTTTCCTCAAGGCCTCCTGTGTGGAGCTCATTTAAAAAATATATATATATATATAAATATTAATATTAGTTTAGTTCTTATTGAATATTAGTTATTGATTTAATATTAGTTCCTCTCAGGAAGCCACGAGGAAAATAATTCCCTCAGGGCCTGTGTCATCTTCGTGGATGCCGTGTGGTGGGTCTATTTATAAAACGATGGAGAATAAGTATTGGGAAGGAAAAAGGAATGGAAGGTGGGAGTCTGGGTAACGGAAATATGAATTCCACTGGGGTGCAAAGCGATATCCCGAAAGAGTCCTGCTGTAGAGATCAAAAGGTGTCCCTCAACCAGTCTCTCCCGATCCGGCTTGCCACTCAGTTGGTGAGCAAATGCATCCCCGCAAGACCCAGACATGTCTCACCACAATACATGAACCCGGGCACCCCTGCCAAGTCACCGAACGTAGAGAACCATTTGGGGTGAAAAGTGGCAGAGATGTCCCTCCTATAGTGAAACTTATAGGCAGATGATCCGCGTTGAGAATTGATCTAGCGTGCGCGGTGGCGTGATCGTCCTGACGTTTTTCTCGAGTAGGTACGATCCGGATTCTGGGGTACATTGAGCGTGCTGAGTGAAATGTCGGTCTGTCCGGCGTTATTATTGAGTAGTTGTGAGTCTGCATATGCGTGAAGAGCATTTTCCCGTTTGCGTTGCCTCTGCAGTTGTTCCCATAGTTGTGTTTGGCTTTCAGATCGCCTCATATCACAACAATGGGTCCCAAATTTAGCAATTCGTTTAAATCTTCTCTCACCGGATAATTGCTTCTGTTGCAGTAGACGGTGATGATGATATGCGCTATGATTACTTTGATGATTATGGCTTCAACTTCGGAGTAGAGATTCTTGTAGATATGATTGATTGACGAACGAATATGGCAGTTTGCCGGAGCGATCAGTTCATCAGTCTTGAAGCGGATGCTGAATGTAATCCGAAGAATGATTTTCACTACTTCGATTATCCATCGAGAGTGGTGGTGATAAATTCCATCAGTATGATGAGCTTCTCGGTCCTGGAGGTACAGCGAGCCAGTTGTGATCGCATAATTATTTAAATTAAATTACATACATAAATTAATCTATCGGGTTTCAAAACCACAGCTTCTAACCCACAGGTAAATTTTGCCAAAACTCTGCCACGGGAATTCCGGGGTAAAGTAAAAAGATACTCACCTAAATCAAATGTCATATTGAAGAACAAGACTAAAGACCGAAATAAAATACTGTTTTACTTTATTCCAGGTATTCTTTTGTTGTTATTTCGATCACTCACAGTCAATTTTTCCAAAAAATTCCACGTTTTTGTTTATTCGTATCAGTCTGAATTCTCTTTCCGACAAAGATGGATATACATGGTCCCCTCCTCCAGATATTTGTTTATTTAACTTGTTTCACCAGCCTTTCTTGGCATATTGTTTTTCCACCTACTCCCGGGAGAGTGCAGATATGCCAAAGGAATGCCCCGTACAAACAACGGGAGATATTATCATATAAAATATACGTACCATGCTATGTACATTGAATCTACGCATTTCACGTTTGAACAAGGTATTTGAACAAAAATTTCAAGGATTTTCGGTTGTATCAACAATTTTGTTGATATTTTTATTATGTTTTGCCAAAGGGAAGAAAATTCACAGTTGTACATCTTTTTTCACATATTTTAAAATACGAGAGCCATAAATATAAGTGTATTGAAATTCATAAATATTGTCCTAACTTTACCAATGTGTTCTTTCTTATGTTCTGTGTGTTATTTTGTTCATCTGTAAAAGCGATGTAATAATATATATGCAAACGAAGAATAGCAATAGTTTTTCGGGTTTTGATTCCTTGTGTGTTCAATCAATATATTTAGCAAAATCATGAACAAGTACGGCTTCGATTATTTCGTGAATTGGACAAGCGCTCAGTATTCTGCAAAGCGAAACACACCCTTAAGAAAACTTCAAATAAGATGGGCCGTCAGACGTATATTTAATTTAACAAATCAAATGTTAATATATTCACAGTTAGGTATTGGTATCGCTGTATAGAACTAGAGGTCAATAACGGAACAGCTCACAAAAATGGAGTTGAAGTGTTTCATAAAACGTGTACTTACTTGCGAAATGATCAAAATTACAATGGTTAGGATCTTTCCCGTGAAATTTGATGAGGTGTGTAAGTTTGCCCCCAAGTGTCCTAAATATGGCCAATAACTGCCAACCGACAATACTGCCTACCGCCTACTGCCTACGGGGGCCTACCCGGGCCGCAGAAAGAAGGGGAGGTGTCGATAATATCGGAGCTACTAGTATCCGTCGTTAAACGTTACGGCGGGATAAATATCGGAACAATCGATATTTATCCCGGGATATTACCCGGCCTACGGCACTTCGGCAGTCTTGTGCGAGTTGCTGCGCCGGATAGCTATGGGCAATAAAGATCCCCGCAAACTACATTTAACACAACAAATGCTAACTGTATTGACAAGCAGATGTGAACTTGTCGGTTGTAATCCTGCTACAAGGCGTGTCGCAGAATAAGCTTAGTTAACATTTTCCTGGCTTCAATAATAAATAGAGTAGGTTATTGAGTACAATTTAAAGGTACCTTCGTGTTTTTAATACCTTAATATATTATTTGTTTTTACATCAATGTCTTTTATAGAAGTAATTTTGGTTTTCAATTATTATAAGAATATTTAATCCATAAGTGAACAATCCGAGTTATTTTTAACAATTATTATAAGCAATAATTGTCAGCCTGAAACACTCATTTACATTGAAAAATCTTCCGAGAAAAGATACTTGCCACGAACGGGACTTGAACCCGTGTCCTTCTGATTGCCGGTCGGATGCTCTGACCACGGAGCTATGGCGGCTTATCTAATACCCGCCCAATAATTCAATATATACTGGTGTTTCATTCAACTTATTCAAGTTATTTTTTTTTATCTCCATTCAAAATTATGTGATTCTTAATTATAACACCAAATCTGGTTTTTCTTGGAATTTCGGCATCGTTTTTCCATTAATCCATTGAACGTACATATTTGAATTCGACATTTTCATGGGATCCTCGTTGTGATTATGTACATAAATGCATTTCTCTTTTCCATAATGTGTTTCTTAATAAAATAAAATGAAGGTGCGAGTGTGTGTAATATATGTACCAATAATATGATATCAAAACTTTACAACCATCATAGACATCGATATATTCATATGTCCGTGACAACAATTAAAAAAACTGTTCTTACATATTAGAAAAACGCTACCGGTGAGCTTTGGTATTTTGTTCTTGGTTGTTGTTGTTTTTTTTTTTTTACATGAGCTCCACACAGGAGGCCCTGAGGAAAATAATTATCCTCAGGGCCTATGTCATCTTTGGGGATGCTGTGTGGAGGGATTTTCTTAGGAAAGGAAGGAGAGGAGAGTTCTGGAAAGGAAAAGGGTTTAAGGGGTGGGTAGGAATCTGGGGTTCAGTGTGTCCTGGTCATCCGCCTCCAAGACCTAGACAAACCTCACCCTATGAACCCGGGCACCCCTGATAAGTCACCAAACGTAGCGAACCACTTGGGGTGACCTATGGCAGAGGTGTTGGTTATCCAATAAAGGTTCCCGGGGCGGCGGTACCCATTCCCGCCTCCCAAATTTTCTGAAAACAGAACATTGTCAGTTCTATCGGGGAAAATATTATAAATATTACTAACGAACGCCCATGAAAAATCATGGGAAAGTTCCAGTTCTCGTCAAATCAATTACAAATTATAGAGGGTGCTTTATCGCTTTTCTGAATTCTTAAAGCAAATACCACAAATTTCGAAAATGACATTTATTTACATAATAAATCAAGTGAACACGTGAAAAATCACGGGAAAGTGTGAGTTCTCGACAAATCAATATCAATTCTAATTTTGAATACCTAAAGCAAATATATATATTTTTTTAAATAATGTTATTTTATGGAGAGGTACTTTGTCGTTTGTCTGAATTCTTTAACCAAACACTTCCAATTTCAAAAATAAGATTTTATTCCATAGTAAATCCAAGTTCTTTAGTTCATTTAACAGACGAATTTAGTATTTTTGATTATCTTTCTGTAAATGAAAATTACTAAATGTTATTCCTATAAACGTTATTTTTAATAACGCTGAAAAGTTAAGACAAGAGTTGTTTGCTTATAAATTAGGGTTGCTAAAATAATTTTTGGTATTTTTTACCATCCCTGTCTATCTGGCAATGTTTTCTTCCCCAAACTTACTTCTTAAATGTTTAAAGCAAAACTTTTTTGAAAAAGAGAGCTGCGAAATTTTCTGAAATAAAATCTACAGCTAAAATAGTTAAAGAATATGGTACCCAGATAAATTATTTAGTTCTCTCACTGCAAACTGTCACCTTAAGAAAATTGTGTAAGTAGGTAAATATTTCATGTTTGCAAAAAAGTTTTAATTAACAAAAGGAAGAAAAACATATTTTCTTCCTTCATAAAAATATATTCGAAAACAAAAACATCAAAGAATTCCAATAACTTTTCTAAATGTAGGAACATTTCAGTGAACCAGGCCAGTAGAGAGTTTCTCCGATTATATCAAAGTTCTCCGTTTTCCAATGTACGGAGTAAAGTCGATCTCGTCAGACGAGATTTCTTTCAAACTTTCATGCGGGAATATGGGGACTTTCGAATATATATTTCGGTTGGCGTGTTTTTCTATTGTCTCCTCAATTTATTTCATGTGTACGGATTTACAAATAAATTTTATGTGACTTCTATCATGGGAATCTTCAACCATATCGTGGGCTGTGCGTCTTTGAGAACGATAAATAATTTTTATTGTTATTGGTGATTATCTAAAATACCAATATGTTTTCCGTATCCACAAACATATCCTAATTTGAGTGCAATATGATAAATCTTCTTATAATCTGTACATCTTCTTGACTGCCGGAGTGGTCTAGGTGTAAGGCTCTTGATTCGCAATCAGAAGGTCGCGGAATCGAATTTCGGAGTGGGAAAATAAATTTAATTTGAATAAGTTTTGTTTTTTCACAATTAATACATTTAAAATAATGTATATTTGCGGCACGTTCCAAAGAGGAAGATGCTCTCAGTATCGTCTTGGTGTAAGACCACCATTCAGAATTGAAATGGCATTAGCTGTATTTACCCCTTCCCACTACATTCCCCAATTGGGGATGTTATAGTCTCACTGGTTCCAGACGGCAGCAGCTGGGACTATTGTGAGATATTCATATAAAAAAGTGAAACCGAAAATATAAAAAAATATATATTTTGGTTTACTTATAGCAAAAATTATCAATATAATATTTACAGTAGGTATGTTAGTTTTGCAATGTTTTTGTTTTTGCTTTATTTTATACTAGCAGACCCGGCCACACGTTGCTGTGGCTAACGAAACACAACGCCATTACCCAACCTTTATAAAATCCACACTACCCGCTTGCCAGCTGCCCGCTGCCTGAATTGAATATTTGAATTTCTCGGCTTTCATCTACTATAATGAGCGTGTATTATACATATAAACCTTACTATTGAATCACTCTATCTATTGGTGAAAACGGCATGAAAATCCGTTGCGTAGTTTAAAAGATCTATGCGCACATACATTTTGAGCGACTTCATTTTATACTATGTAATGATTAATAAGGGCATAGTTATTAAAAATAAAAGCTATCAGTTTTTTTCACTATAAGTATCTACGAGTCGAAGAAGCGACCTGTTCTCATGTGACAAATGTCAACCGTGTACAAATGTTGGGCACGCTTTTGGCGTGTTTCCCGACTATGCACCGGTGCCGAAGGGATTGTAATACCGGTAGAACAAGGATAGCATTCCCACCCGACGCCTGTGCTCTAAAGATTGCAATCCGTCTGTTAAGATGGGAGAATCTATCAAACGAGTCGAGGGTTTTTTTCAGGTATTTTGGAGCTCCAGATCAGAGGTGGTTGCCAAATTCAACCGTGATTTGTACAGGGTTAGCAGTTGTGTACTATTAAAGTATCTGCGGGCCCTGTACGGTACGCCCAGTTTTTGAGAGAAATAATATAAATATTTCTTCTGGTATAACTGGTCTTATCACAATTTCATAGTTCCTTTAAAAGGCGAAACAGCTGTCACGCAATATAACAATTTATTTATTTATTCATTTATTGCTTCTTCACAATTTATATACATATATTTTTAGCATGTAATTATTAACCCCACTAGGGTTCGCCTGTATCGGGGTTAATAATTTCACAATTTAATAAAAATAACACACGCAAATATCGGTCATGCAAAACAGTTAAGTAAAAGCAAAATAATAAATTTTTAAAATAAAATGATAAACAGAGAAAATAATAAGTGATAAAAATATATGAATTAATAACAAAGTGTTGAGAGATCAGACAAAATGTTCTCATTCATTATATCATCAGTTCATACCATTTTCAACAATAGATAAAATTTAAAAAAAATATATGTCCTTAGGTTTTTTTTTTTTAAATATGTGTAAAAAATAAAAAATGAAAAAAAAACAATGATTTATAAGCGATTACATTAGAGCGAATCTTTCTTATGCAATATTAAAGTGACTATCAAATAATTATGAAATAAATATGAAAGAAACCGTTTTGATCACAACATTACTGTTTTCATTCCATTTAAGTGACCGTTTTCATTAAAATATGATTGTATTTTATAGTGTAAGTGACACCTTAGAAATGCCATCCGTGTGATGTTTTAGTTTTGACAAAGTTATGGGATACGTTAACCCATATATATTTATTTATTTATTGTTTCTTTACCTTTTTAATTTAGGTGTTATTGTTTAAATTGAAATTTTGAACTTCATTTTGACTTGAGATTAACAATTTTATAGAGTACACAAAATAATGTGTTGTAAGACAATATTGTTACAATAATATTTCTCACAGAATGGGCCTCTACTGCACTATAGGAATAAATACATTATAACGTAAACCATGTAGAGTGACCATATGTTGAAATTAGCTTTGAAATAACATTTTTTTTTTGCAAGTTGTTTAATCTATAATATTTAAAATTAGGTTCGGTTAGAAAATTAGTTAAGAATTATATCACAGAACTGCCTTTAAAAAAATCAACGGTTTCAATGGTGATAAAATAATTATTACTAGAACCTGTTTAAAAAGCTTTAAAAATAAGTAGGTAGTAACTATTTGTTTCTTAAAACTTTCATATAAATCAGCTGAGCTGGAAATACGGAACCTTTTCGACAACAAGAAAGTATCGGCGATTACTTCCTTTTCAACTTTGGAAAAAAAATAACTTCCTGGCAATTCGTTTTATTGCCGTGTCATTACTCATAGCAGCCGGAAATACGCACTATCACTCTCGGCTTCCGCCCCAGGGGAGGATGCAATATTTTCTTCTGTTTTACCACAGACATGCCAGGGATTATATTGTATTAATATATCTACAGAATTTCGCCGGATTGATTTTCAAGCAAAATACTTTTTGTTTAGTAAATAAAGATTTTCCATCTGTATTATTTTTTCATTTCATGGAAGTAATTCTGTATTTTATTTCTGATGTTTGAATAAATTTATTTCGTATCCACGTGTTAGTTGTTTTCGTCCTCCATAGGCGATTCAAAAGGCTAAAACATGAAGAGAACTGCTGGATTCAAGTGGAAGGTTTATATCCAAGGCTGGATACAAGATCTCTAATTAATATGAAGAAAGGGAAATGAGTTTGTAAGGGATATTATTAAGATTAGTTACGCGGGACAAGATATTATTGGCACGGCGGAAATTTCAATTTGGTACATCTTGTTTGTTGACTTTCACGTTTTATCACTTTCAGGTTTTGAGATTTTCACGACCAGAGTATTATTTATTTATTTATTTGTAAGAAACAAACATATTTTACGTAATATGCAGTGATAAGTGTACAAGTGAACTGAAGTCAAGCCACAGGAGTATAATATGGATTGTCGTGATTTATTTTTGGGGTTTTATGCCGTATTGCGCTACCTCCTTCTTTAGCCAACGTTTCGGACAGCGTTACAGTATCCATAATCAGGGCAGATGTGTGATCGAATAAGGTGAAGTACAGATGATAGATGTATGTAGATGCGATCTCTTACTGTAGGATTGATCCTCTAAGACTCTAAGGCGTAAGGAAAGTAATGATTAATGATATATCAGCTAAGCGGCGAATGATTAGAGTGCACAGCATGGTATCGCTTCTACATATAAAGGCACACAGTTTACCACTATCTTCGATTAAACATTTGTCCTGATGGTGGATGGTGTAACGCTCTCCGAAACGTTGGCTAAAGAAAGAGCTAGTGCAACACAGCACAGTAGGCCAAAAACAAACTACGACATATTATAGTACATCTTGCTCTCTGGGTGTCTACTCAGTCCACTGACCCGTCAACTTTCAAACCAATAGTCTATTTCTCTACTTGATGCTGACATTATTAATATTGTTTCATGTTTTACCGAAGATTCTTCTTCTTCTTGTGCCCTGTCCGTTCAACAGACGTTGGCTACCATGTTGGCTATGCGGACTTTGAGTACTGCAGCCCAGAACAGCTCTACAGTAGACTGGCCAAACCACTGTCTCAGGTTTTTCAGCCATGAGGTTCTCCTTCTTCCAGGGCCCCGTCTTCCGGCAATATTACCGAAGATATCTTGCGTTTATTATTAAATCACTGAAAGATACATTTAAACCACAAAATTGTGGCTAAATGGTGCTGGGGACTACCTTTGCCATTATTTGCATTTACATGTGTTAATCTTATAATCAAAAAAGTTTTATACAATTTCGACTCGCCTGTAGCTTGGTCAATGGAGCAGGGGTACCAGGAGAGCAGAATACATCAGAGAATACGGCAGGCACAAGAAGTATGGAATAATTCCTAGCTGGTGCCGTGACTGCCGTGACCCTTGCGAGGCCGGACAAATTCCCCATTCGCGTTTTCTAGTTTGGCGCCCTCTGTTTTACGGCGCCCGGAGCGGCCGCGCGAGATAATCACTATAGTCGGTCCACGCTTTATTAGAATGACAATGCGCCACTTGGACCCCGGCCAAACAATATCCGCAAAGTGTCACAGTAATTTACAAAATCGGACGGAGCACACGGCCCCTTATCCGGCCATTGTCTCCCATTACCGGAATCAGCCGTGTATCCGTCGTAATGATGTAAGCTGAGCTGAGCACAAATTTACCACTCACGTGCTATGCGTTATGTAGTGCCAGTAAATATCTCCATACGGCCGCTTAAGATGGGGTATAGTGTTTAAGTTCTATTCAGGAATCTTAAAGGCTAACAAAATTATGTTTTATGGCACATTAAAACCACCAGGTACCTACAACTTTTATTTAAAAAAAAAACTTATTTTACATTGGGCCGGTTTCGATTCTGGTTCACTGGTGTGAAGAGCTTGCCGCTGTAACTAGTGACCGACCGAAGGTTCGGTTTCGGCAAGTTTCGGCAAAATAATCTAGTTTCGGCATCAGTTTCGGTTTCGGCATAAAATCTGTCGAACTTTCGGCCGCACCGAAACTCTGCGAAAGATCTTAATAAATGTTAACTGCAGTCTTAAGAATTGTGTAAATTGTAAAATTGTGTAAACACAATTAAAATTAAAAAAACTCAATTAAAGAGGTCCTTCCTTTATAATATAAGTGTCGATTATTGGCAATTTTTTGTTCCAAGAAGTAATTTACATGTTGTGTTAATTTTTTAACATTTATATAAGTAATATATATATATTTTTTTTTTACTTATATATTTCAATTATTGTTTTGTTATTTCATTTAACACAAGTGTAAAAAAATAATCCAAATTTCAGTAAACAATAGATTTTTAACATGTCTAAAACAGTTTCGGTTTCAGATACCGAAGATTCGGTTTCGGTTTCTGTAGAAAATCCTGTTTCGGTCGGACACTAGTTGTAACATCTTCCAAAATATAATCATGACCAAACAGAATTAGATATTACAACAGAGCTTTAAGCGTTAGGACCACAACGGATCACATGCTCACAAAATTCAACAATCTTAGCCAGCACATCTAAAAGATTTAAAAAACAAACATAAAATTTGTCAATACCCCTATAAAATAAGATTACATATCTCGTACATCAATGGGATGAATTTGTGAGATTAAAATCCAACTACCATATTGATTGAATTTGTTAACAAATAGCAGTAATTTCAATTAAACTTTACTAATGTGAAAACTTGCAGAAGATTTTAAAAATGATTTCGCATTTAGCATTTCATCGCATGGAGAAAACTTTCAAGCTCAGAAAAGATATTTTAACGTAGGGAATTTATTCTCAACTGCCATTATAAAGCAATATTTGAATTCAAAGCAGGTAGGTGCATTAATATTCAATTATATAAATTGCTGATCAATATTCAAGGGTGGTTTCTGTTTGGCGTCGGGAAAGAGAGAAATAATCTAGCTTTAGCAGGGGGCTGGTCAACAAGAGGCCGTGATTGTGCTCAATATTAGCCAGTAATTGAATTTCATCTTTAGACAAACAAATATGAAAAATTGTTTTTCCAACTTTGGAATACATAAAGTTAGTAAAATTAAGATAATGGATTGGAAATGATTGGTTAGAAGGTGGAGACCACCTACAAAATAGATAGGGTAGGCTAAACATTTGAAGTGGGCTGTACTTGGATGGGTGAGAGCCGCCAAGTCAAATTTGACTAAGTGTGGGAGGCCTACGTCCAAAAATATTGAAATATAGGTAGATGTGCTATCTGCTGTTTTTACTATGTGGGTCTGCGCTTCCGGGTGTCACCGATATTGTTTACCAATTAACAAATAAACTAAAAGAACAAATAATTAACGAATAAACTAAACGAACGTTAAACTAAATGAACGAATTCTCTCCTTATTCAAAATATATTGTTAACCAATATTAATGCACATTTTCAAAAAATCAACGAAATGAACAAATTCTTTTTGTATGAAAACTACGTTAATTAGCGCGTAGTCCGGCGACAGTTGCGCGGACACCATAGCATATCTCTTCTGTATTTGAATATCTTTGCCTACGTCCAAAGCTGAACGACGCGCGACGCTAGAAGACTCACGATGAAAAGAAAATGGACTTGGATTTTGGATCTTCACTTCCATTTAACCATATTTGTCTTTTGGTGAGTTTTTATGCAATTTTTAATTTTGTATTTTTTATGTAGATATTATTTACTTGACTGAGTAAGTTTTTGAAATGTTATGAATAACTGAGTTTTATAACTGGATTATTCTCAAGTAAGCGAGAACACCTGTAAGAACCCATTGTTAAATAAATAAATAAGCAATATGAACATATTCTGTATTATGCTGGGGGTTTAGAAACGTACTTGACTTCTTAACTAATTATTCCTGAAATTATTTAGATAAAAAAAATTGTGAAATTTTGGACAATATGGAATTCCGACGTAAAATATTATGCCTTTAAAAAAAATGTTCGAATAGACCAATAAGCGCTCATTCTGAATATATAAGTTTTATTAAATAATATGAAATGTAGAGTTTTAAAAAAATTATTAAGAAGTCCATTTCAAATCGTGTCACTAAAACACACTGTCAAGTTGGTATTATTGAATGTTTAGTGCTGACGTCACTGCTCTCCATAATTTTTCGGTCACTTGGTGATAGCACATTGAATTTGTATTGAAATGTTGGATGGAAGCCATTCAACATTTAAATGTTATTGGTTTATTTCCATACTGTTTACGGAGATTTAGACATGTAATAGTTGTTTTTATTGAAACATTATTTATGCCTAAATAATTCAGTATCAAAAATAGAAGAATCTCTGTTAGTTTATCGCTATTATTTAAAATATTCAGAAACTTTAAACTTTACAAAAAAAATCGTAATGCAACTCGCAACCCTCCAACTCTGAACTCCAAAATGGCAGACGTCGAACAGCTGATTCGGCGCTGTATGCTGTATCTTATCAGTTGCCTGGCGATGCTTCGGTTTCCATAGCATTGATTTCAATTCGTAAAGCAAAAAAAAAATAATTTCAAACAATTTTTATACTAGGTACTCTCTCGTAATTCTGTTGAAAAATATAATAATATAATCTCTACATTTTATAAATTAAAGTCCTCAGCGTCGTCTTTCTATTCGCGATAAACTCAAAAACTGCTGTTCGGATTTTCATGCGGTTTTCACCAACAGATGGTGTATTTCGTGAGGAAGCTTTATGTATGTAATTTGTCAAGGATTTGTGTAAATTGGTTGAAACATAACGATAATTGTTAGAAGCGTCGGAAAAAGTCAAGCCGCCTGGTAGCTTTACTCGAAAACACTGCCTAATCCCTTTGAGATAAAAGAAAACAATGCATGGTGAGATATTCCTCTTTTATAGATCTACAAAAAAGTCCACGATGGCATATATGTATCTATCTTTTACTGATAGTTTACTATCTTCTCTTCTCTACATCTTCTCTACATTATTATAAATTAAAGTCCTCCGCGTCGTCTGTCTGTCTGTGTAAACAAAACTCAAAAACTACTGAACAGATTTTCATGCGGTTTTCACCAATAGATGGTGTGTTTCGCGAGGAAAGTTTAAGTAAGTACTTTGTCAAGGATTTGTGTAAATTGGTTGAAACATAACAATAATTGTTAGAAGTGTCGGAAAAAGTCAAGCCGCCTGGTAGCTTTCATCGAAAACACAGCCCTTTGAGAGCCCTTTGAGATGTAACAAAACAATGCATGGTGGGATATTCCTCTTTTATAGATCTACAAAAAAGTCCGCGTTGGCATACATCCATCTTTTACGGATAGATTACTATACCCGTTCTGCCTTCTAAAAAAATGGTCACGTACATTGCGGTTATTGGAAAGTTATTTAGACGGATACAGTATTAATCCTTATTAACTTAAATACATTAGTTACCTCAAGTATTTCATGCACATTATTATAATCTTTCGTACCATCTCTACTTATTATAAATTAAAGTCCTCCGCGGCGTCTGTCTGTCTGTCCTCTTCGCGATAAACTCAAAGTCGGCGATGGTTATAAAGGTTGGATAACCATCCAGTAGATGGCGTTGTATTTTATTAGCCACTGAACGCGTGGAGGGGTCAGCTAGTAAATAAATAAAATAAACATAATATTAAAAATAAATAATGTTTTTACATGTTGAATAGTTTCTTCCATACAAAATGACAACACTTGTAGAAAATAAATAAAACTTTTGAACAGTGATGACGTCACACGATTCACCATACACACGGTGGTTTTCGTGGAATGTCGAAAAATTAAAGCTTTGGCAAATTAATATTTAAACTATTAGAAGTAACTATAAAAATCAAAAAAATATCCAGTAATTTAAGTTTGTAGGTCACTCAATATTCATTTAAAAAAATTGGACTGGGGATCCTTAATTTTAATTTTTCATGTTTTTTCAACATTTTCAAAATCACTAGGTATTTTAGATTTAGGGACGTGGAGATGAGTTAAGCGGTTGTCCCTCAACACCGTGTACCTATAGGTATTATTAACCACAATCGATGTTTTCATACGTGAAATTAAAACACATAAAAACAAATGTTTAGCTCTAAGTAACTGTTCTGTGACAGTTTGGCAGAATAAAACCAAAACTATTAAATAAAACTAAATTTCTTCAAATTTTGCAAATTAACTTTGTGGCACCATTTTATTAATAAAATAATTAAAAACACTTTGTTTTTACCACAATAAACTTTATTTTAAAGTCGACATGTTTCAAGGACGATGTTCTCTTC
Organism: Limnephilus rhombicus; assembly: GCA_929108145.2. Lineage (NCBI taxonomy): Eukaryota > Metazoa > Arthropoda > Insecta > Trichoptera > Limnephilidae > Limnephilus > Limnephilus rhombicus. Next base: position 44,358,788 of record OV815271.1, read on the forward strand.
ATCAGGACATATAATGCACTAAAACTAAATGATCGAACATAGAAAGACAGCGTCTTTCTATGTTCGTTGTGTTTTTAAGTGTTTTTAATTATTTCATTAAAACTAATATTATTATTAAACTTACATACATTTTAAACCAAATTGGTCCACCACTTTCTAGATGTAAATAATGAATAAGAAATCATTTATTTTTATTTCGATTTTCTTTGTATATTTTTTTTTACTGTTCGAGTAATTAAATAAACATTAATGTGTTTTGTTTTTGTTGCTCGTAGGTACATGTATGTATTGTACCTACGTGTTCTCTAAAATCATCCATGTGGATTTAGCATTAGATAAATTCGTATTTATCATAAAAGCCTTACTAAAAAACCCAGTAAAAATTTTATTCAATTGACAAACGGCCGCGGATGTGAAAACATTACTAATTAAAAATTTGTTCATAGAAAGAAATACACATGGTTTACACGGCCTGAGAGGGTAGTTTATCTCTATTTTAACGATTGATGTCCGAACGAAATTTGGAATTTTTCCAAAGTATTTTGAATTTTCTATATATTTCTTATTTTTGAAGGTGTCGTAAAAACAAATACCATTTATGAAAACTAGATAAGATTTCCTTTTAGATTTGTGTATTTGAAATACAGTTTAGTTTTCAAAAACTAACATATTTTAAGATTCAAACTAGGAAATAAATGGAAAAAAATTTCTTACCAAATTTTTTTTGACTAAAATGTAGAGAAATTTAAAAAAATCTAAATTTAAAAAGCGCAGTCCTTTTATGTAATAAATTTGGAAGGAAACTATCACCTCACTTTTTCCTCGTGTATACAATAAAAAAATAAGAAAAGAGTTTTTTTATTGCTAAAAAACTAACCTAAAAGTCATACCGGCGTTTATAACAGATTTCTTGCATCTCTAAAGACGTTAATTTCTTTGATACATTTAGGAACACATGTCTAGATATTATTATTTAAAAAAAAAACACCACTTTCATGAAATTCTCGTAAAATAAAATCCTTTAAATGTAAATTTGAATTTTCATGTATCATATAAAATAGTTTTTACATTTCAATTTTCAAAGTACGATTATTGTTTTATAACTTGACTAAAACTTATAAAAAACCACAAAAAAGGTAAATATATCAATTATTTAAATATAGGAGTAAATTAGTCATATTTAGAAATTAACCATCACATTTAAGTAATATTGCACACACATCCGCGAAGCGAAATTTTTTATGATATGATCGCGAACAACGAATGCGCAGGCGCCGCCACCTAGCGGTTATGAAGGAAAACAAACCATTTAGTACTTACACTATAAAAATTACATTGTTGCCAGATTTAAAATACATTTTAAGAACAAACCTCATAAAAGTTTTCGTGTTTTAGTGTTTTTTTGTTTTATTAATGTTGCTGCAGCAACACGGGTTATCGGGCGTGCTGTGGTTTTTTTTAGTAAGGCTGATCGAGTTTATGCTTTATTTATATATTTTGTAATTTTCTTTATCTATGTCATACTGTTGTTATAAATGAAATTTGTATTTGATATGTAAAAGTCCAATAGGGCGTTAATAAATAAATAAAACAAACAATAATTTATTTTATTAAAAAAACTTTTTCTATTACGTCGTATTATTATTACATTGTCACCATCCCGTCGTCCGTTAGAAACTTATCCAGGTAACATATTAATATTTTTATCGGTTATCATATTATCATGGTTATTTTCGTCTGTACTGATCTCATAGAGCTTTAGCATTAAACCGTTCAATTAATAATATTAGAAGTACGTTGTTGGGTTTTTACGATAGGCAAACGAAATGGGGACCGAACCACGGGAGAACAGCATTAGTTAGAAAATGTATTTTGTTTATATAGGAATACTCCAATGAATAATGTTTTCATGCGATTCGATTTCATTTGGAATACAAGATTATGAGTAGGTACTAACAAAACAAATTATGAGAAAATAATTAAGGAGAATTTTTATTCTTTTTTTAAGGACGTGGTATGACTAACTTTTATGATTTTGTACTTAATACAAAACAATAAATATGAATAAATTATTAAAAGTTAATAAACTTATATATCAGCGGATAGGTAGATACCTACCCACATGAAAAATAATTGAAAATACCTAGCTTGAGCGTCTGTCACCCATTGGAAAAATTCCAAAGGGAACGAAGTGATGAATTAATTTGTTTACATGAAGAATGACATGGGAACATTAACCCAGAACTAGTGTTGTTCATATATATAAACTAAAGGCAGCCGCCATGTAGCTTTACATTTATCAAAATGAAATGTACGTATTTTAATTAAACCTTTTTTCCTTTTTCCAAAGCATTTTGAAGGAAATGATAAAACTTGGTATGTATTGATAGGTGAGCAAGAGCAATACATTTTTACTTGTTTGAATTATAATTTTTTTTTAAATCTCAATTAATTTAGTGTATTTTTAAAACTCCTCAAAAAATCGTGGCCCTTTCAGCGTCTATCCCTGTTTCTGTCTCTGTCACGCCCTTCGTCTTCTTTTCATCCAGCTTTCCTTCCTTCCCAGTGGCGAGGCGTAATCAATCATTCCCGATAAATAAGGAAAAAGACTTGTCGTTTTGTCCCTGTTCTGTAACCCGTAAAACGGGGTGTGACGTGAATAAGATATCATGGGAACGATTGGATAAAGATTTCCGCTGGAATATAAAGGTTTCATCTTTTAAATTGTGGATTGATTTGTCGAAAATACAACGGCCATGCTTTTAATTTTGCCAATTATTTTGTTTATTTACTTAGTAGCGAAGTATTTTTGTTTCGTATCCCTGTGAAGATACCACGTTTTAATAAAAAAAAATCTTTTCAACGGGGCAACGTAAATATTAAATTAGTCGTGCTTCTTTCATTTAACAAAAGTGAAAGAAGTTAAGTATGGGTCCATCGATTGTTGGATTAGGTTTTCCGACTACTGAAAACTTATGTAAAACATTAAAGTATCCATAAAATAAATTATAAGTGCTGCATTGCATTCAACAACAGGAAATATATATATATATATATATATATATATATATACATCGTGAATATGCTGAATTTTAGCTTTTAAACATACTCGTACAATAAAATGTAAGTTTTCAACATAATGTAGGAAGCATTCTTAGGTTTATAAATCAAATTTGAAGTTTTAATCCGCCAATTGAACGCTTAACACATTTTTATTCGATGTTGGATTCCTGCATTGAGTATCATTCATCTTCAGCGATAGTGAAAGTGAGTTTTCAAACACATTAGTTGTTATTTGTTCACTCAATTCTCAATTGGCTTGTGCCTAGCACGAGATAGGTATCTACTAAAACAAAATGAATATTTTATTTGAAAAAGTTTGTCTCGTCAGTTTTCAATTTTAAACAAAACCCACTAAGTGTCAACACAAACCTCTCAGATACCACATCCAAAAATCCGATTTATCTCCTTCAATGGTGCCTTCTAAAGCGGCGTAATTTTCGCATTTCGCTGACTCGGATCATAATTTCCGCCATATAATTTGCACAAACACACTTGAGAATACAGTTGGGCTAATTTAGCAAAATCCACTTGTCACTTGTTCCTCTCTAAACGCTCCCAGCACAAAGCACAACAATTACTGGAAAAGAGCTCCCGAGAATAATGGTGCAGACGCCCTCGCCCCCGCCATAGACTCAGAGTCTGCCTCCGAGAGGCTCACAGCTCACAGCTCACAGACCGGAGACTCGGGTCCATTGTCGGAGATCCATTGTTGAATCGCTCAGCCAACTTTTATGTTAGCGCCGAGTTGCAATAACGCCGAATTTCTCGAGCGGGAATAAGCAAAACACGTAAACAAAAACATCACGCCGCGCGCCGCCAGCCAGACTTGGCGTAATGTGATTTGCCTATAAATTAGGCGCAATATGTGAACTGATGTCTTATTTGCGCCATAGAACGGCGGGATTCTGAGAAAATTGATACAAATTTAAAGTTCAATCTTTAAGAAATTTGTTTTAGAAGAATCATAGACCGTAAAACAGCGAAGAAAGCACAACTTCAAAAGTAAAAGATGTTGTTCAGTTTTCTTACTTATCTTAACAACTTGATTATTATGTAATTAAATCATTTACCTAATGACACTAAAAAAGATGCACAAAGCGACTTAAGCTTTCTCCCACACGAATACATCATAGCTTATCGAATATCATGTCTTGTTTAATTGGATCACAAAAATGTTACTTTGAACCGTCAAAAAGTTTAGTTTGTTCGGGAATCGTCATAACTCGATTTCTCCTTGCCTTAAAAATATTATATTTTGCTGAACAAAAATTCATTGACAACTGCCAACAATTCAAAATAATTAATAATTTAAAATTGCTAGCATCATAAAAGAATAATTACTATTCTTTAAAGGTATTCGAAGCTTTTCACTTGAAAGGGTGAGCATCTTTTCTTCCGTTGTAATAGTGTCCTTAGTAAAAATAAGAGATATCTAAAAAGACGACTCGAAAGAGAAACATATTTGAAAAATAAGTTCAGCATTTTATTGGGTTTTCTCATTGATCATCTAAAAACATGAAATCAAATGCAAGTTCAAAAGTGAAGTATTATATCCGTTTTCTTGCTTGTTTATAAATCCGTTTTTATGATAAACTTAATATAAGTTCTTTCCTTGTTGCAAAGAAGGCATCGATGCAGGGAGTGGGTGGAACTGTTATATAATGGGGGTAGATGGTGGGAAGGGGTGGAATGGGGAGACAAGGCCCGCAGCCGTAATGTGAAAAATCACAGTCGTTCTGGTGATAACACAGCAAGACGACGTTAAATAATGACTTACAATATCTCAGTTATAGATGGCGGTAAATACCACGGTTCGGGTCTCGGGTTGAACGTTCCTACGATTTTTTTTATTGAATATTATTACGACGATATTATTATTATTTTAGCTAGCATTGAACGACTTATGTATGAATATGCGAATAATTTTAGACAAATAATAATACTTACCTTTGAAGGCGGTTGGAAGTGAAACTAAAGACCCCATTTTTTTGTTTTAATTTTTTTTTTTTAAATTGAATGTTGGATTTTTACATTAAACTTAAGGTTTTGCTTCTCATGGAGTTTAATTAAAAAAAAATGTTTATTATTAATTTTTGAAACCTTTATGAGTACAATCTCAAATTATAATATTTAATTAAATAAAGACAATATTAGCGAAACTCAATCAAAATCTGGAGACAGAAAAATCAGAAAAGATATTGGCTCCGCTGGGACTCGAACCCAGGACTGGGTTCGAGTCCCAGCGGAGCCAATATCTTTTCTGATTTTTCTGTCTCCAGATTTCGATTGAGTTTCGCTAATATTGTCTTCATTGAATTAAATAAATAAAAAATGATTTGATCACTTAAATGCAGTGCCGTTTAGTTAAAAAAAAAAACACTTTAATGGTGCCCAAGAAAACAATTTTTGAAAGTTTGCAAAATATTATAGGATTGCAATAATATAAATATGGTTTTATTACTTTGCCAAACACGCAACAGAATTGCAACAATAAAAGGTCAAAATTTTTGTAAGTATTGATTTCACTTAACCTAACTCCAATAAAAAATAAAACTTCTAACATTGTTGTAAGTTTATTGATTACACTAAATCAAACTGTAATAATCTACAAACCTCTAATTTTGTTGACACAGTCATCACAATTAATCCTCACGATTTTACTTTTTCCAAAACAATGTTTCAAATTCCCTCATCACGCAAAAACCGAAAAAACTAAGAAAAATCCACAAACAAATCCAGCTGCTACAAATAAAATAACCAACCAATTTCTTAATATTTTGTTAATTTTTCGGTAAAGTCGCATTGCCGCCAGTTTCATGTATCTAACACTGTTTCAAATTTCACCTTTCATGAAACTATGAAACATCCAAAAACAAACCTTGCGGCTACAAAACGAATAGACAAACCAAATTATCGATGATTTGTTAATATTTCAGTTTGTTAATTTCTCAGTAAAGTCGAGTTGGCACCAGTTTCACGTAACATCGTTTCAAATTTTTCCTTTGCAAAAATCGACAAAACCATGAAACATCCAACAAACCTAGCGGCTGCAAAACAAATAGACAAACGAAATTATCGATGATTCGTTAATATTTCAGTTTGTTAATTTCTCAGTAAAGTCGAGTTGGCGCCAGTTTCATGTAACATCGTTTCAAATTTTTCCTTTGCAAAAACCGACAAAACCATGAAGCATCCAACAAACCTAGCGGCTGCAAAACGAATGGACAAACAAATTATCGATGCGTTGTTAATATTTCAGTAAAGTCGAGTTGCCGGCAATTTGATGTAACAGTGTTTCAAATTCCATCTTTCATGCAAAAACCGAAAAATTATGAAGCATCCATGAACAAATCTTGCGGTTACAAAACAAACTGATTTTTTTTTTTATGTGTTGTTAATTTTTCAGTAAAGTCGAGTTGCCGCCAGTTTTATGTAACAGTGTTTCAAATTTCACTTTTCATGCGAAAACCGAAAAAATTATGAAGCAGCAGTTATCAGATTTGTAGAAAAAGATATAATCATTTTTGCTCATTTTTAATACCCTTTTGCTGTGCAATGAATTTGCTGTGGTATTTTAATGTTTGTACTTTGAAAAGACATATTTCTATGTTCAAATAACAATTTGTTCTATAAAACTCTAAAGTCTCTGTAGCCAAACTGTAGTTTATAAGAATGGAATAAAATTTTACAAGCAATGCGGATATTATATTATCAATGAGAAGAGATTTATTCAAAATTCAAAAGCATTTCCTTGTTAAACCTCTCTTCACTGACATGAAGAATCGGCGTATTTCATGTCTGCGAGAAAAGGATTTAGATAAAGATCCAGAGCGATTCTGTTCAGCAATGGTACATCCACAACAGTGATACAACTTACGACCCGAAACAAGAAATGTATTAACCCTTCATGACGATGTCTATAGGCATCAAAAAAATTGATGAAAAGTATCATTTGTTTTCACTGTGAAAAAAGCTAAATCTCACCAAGTTATTGTACAGCATTTACAGATTGGTATGTTAGCTTTCAATAATTAACATAATTTAATAAATGTTATTGATTATCCTATTTCTAATTTTTTTTTTTTACTAAAGACTTGAAAATAGACCCATTTTGAAAAAAATAAAAAATAAAAATTTAATCGGAAAAAATTAAACATTTGTGAATCACATATTGTTATCAAATATTAAATGGTCGGCAACACTGTTTGAACATAGTATTATATGCATAAGATGAGAGCTAGATGTCACTGAAATCAGGTGATGCCTGCGCGCAACCTTTGGAGGTTAGCTGTGACAGTGTTTACATATTTTTTGGTTAGCTTGTCTTCAAATAATACCGTTTTATAGTGTTTTATGAGTGATTTTTATTGAAATTAATAGTTTGTCTGCGGTTTTCGTATATTTTTTTTATCAAATAAGAACGTCTTCAGAGAATGTTGATAAACAGATGAACGAAAAGCATATTGACGATGATTCGATGATATATAACGAAGAAGCGGAGGTGGATAACATATTATGGATAAGATATTGCCGGCACATTCGTTATCGAGCGCAACATCGAAATTGAGAAAATTGATGAGTCATGCCTTGACGAGCATGAACCAGATGAATTCGATAATGACCTTGACTGGAATGAGCCTTCGTCATCGTCCGGTGCGAGTCGTAATACCTTGCGAATATCTTTTTCAAATGCACCACCAGCCAAAAAATCAAAACTACAGTATAAAAAGAAGTCTCACTATAAACAAAAGTGGTGTAAGGCTACCTGTTCCAAGCAATGCCGTATTCCGGAGCATCTGATACATATGACCCAGAATTAGGTCAGGGATCATCCGTTCTACTCTCTATGATGGAATATATAGAGTTCCCCGCACGCCATGAGCTATTTATGGACAATTTCTTCACATCTCACAATTTGATGTGTGCCCTGAAGGATAAGAGAATGCGCACTACTGGCACATGTAAGCCAGTTCGCTTCCCTAACCTTGAAGCTTCAGGCAAGTTGAAGACAGGAAAGCAATTGCCTAGAGGTAACAATTTCTTTTATATTTCCCTTGCGCATAGCGTTCATTTACCTAGCCAAAGTGTATCTGTCACCGCTCTTATTACAGGTAAATTTGATGCGGTGGTAGACATAGAAAACCAAATCCTCGTATGCCGTTGGCAGGACAGCTGTGTTGTAATAGTGGCCATGAACTATGATCGAATTTAGCCAGTAAGTCAAGATATCGAAAAAAAAACAAAAATGGCAAAGTTTTACAGGAAGCATGCAAAAAAAATCGATTGCCCTGCGCTAATACGAAATTATAATTAGGGAATAGGTGGAGTAGACCTCCATGATAATGGTATTCAAAATTATCGGGTCAACTTTCGGTCAAATAAGTGGTACTGGCCTTTATTTGTATCTTGCCTCAGCAGCGCTCTTGTAAATCGATGGAAGTTGCAGTGCTTCTTGAGGAAGTACGAGCATGATAAGGGAAACTAGATGACTAGGCATCAGAGAAAACCTTCCCAGAAGGCATTACAAGTGTAGGTTACCCTTACTCTTTTATTGTCTTTTTAAAATCAGGTCAATGCCGAATTCGAAGAACCTCGTTTGAAGGAAGGCCATGATGCAGAAGATGGGAATCGTGTGCCTCGAATGCAAGAATTTCATTTGCAACATCGTGGCAAATCTCGTATTCGTTGTGCTCTGTGTAAAAAAATCCAACGGCCTATCGGTACCGGGCCCGCAACCGAGCCCCTCATTTTGACTGCTTCGAACGGTATCACTTAGAGAATAATTTGCTTAGATTTGGTTAGTTTCCTCATTCTAGAATTTTTTACATTGAATTTTTTGTTATTTTGCATATTTTCCATTAATAATTTTTTTTTCATTGAATTATAAACAAAGGCAATTATTTATTTTATATTATCAATATAAATCATACAGTTAGCTGCACTTTACACATAGTTGACATAAATTATGCTTAGGGGGGTTACCTCCAAGGGTTGCGTTTGGGCATCAATAGACGCTCTGGTGAGAAAGTGGGCGGGCGGAAAATTCTAAAACTGATTTTGGGCTCTCCTCTAAGTCTATACTATCGGATTATAATGATGATTCAAGTTTATAAAAATAAATAAAAAATCATGGAGATAATGGGTTAAATTTAAGCACCCACGTGTAATTGAATATGCCATATATACAGATTGTAAATAATGTTGCAAACATTGATAGCCAAGTATCTAAAAATTAAATAACCTTTAGATTACGGCCGGCATGGTCTAAGGGTAAGGCTCTTGACTCGCAATCCGAAGGTCGCAGGATCGTATCCCGACGTGGGCAAATACCTTTTTTTGTTTAATTTGTGTTATTTCACAATAAATTCATTTAACACGATACTCTCGGTATCGCCCTGATGTAAGACCACCATTCAGAATTGAAACGTTGCTTGAAATGCGAAATGAAGAATTGAAACGTTGCAGATCTGAATAGCCAGGCTCTTTCCCATCTTCCTCTCCCTATCTCCCTCCCCTCCTCACTGCCTTCAGCCTCATAACTTACCCTAATTGGGAATGCCAAAGTCGTACTGGCTCCAGATGGGAGCAGCTGGGAATCTTGTGAGGTATTCACATAAAAAAGGTCAGATTAGATTAGGATAGGTTAGATTAACTCAATACTAAATGTAATCCAAATAGTTCTAGACACCATTCAACCAATTTAAATTCAACAATATTGTATCTTTTGTGGGGGGTGAACTTTATTCGTGCTTGAATTGCGGTCGATGAATTTCCCAAGAACCAAAAAAACCCGGTTGGCAAGAGACTTTAAGCCTTCTAATTTTTCGGATAATAAATACTTAGCTGATTAATTTAGTACCACGGATTATTTCAAATATCTCCTCAATGGCGTAAATATTATATCACAATAAAAGCTGGATGACCTAAAAACATTTGTCTCAAAGCAAGAGATTAAAGAACAGTCATGTTATGTAATTTGATAAACAATATTTGTGTAGATACATTTAAAATAAGATTCAGCTTGGTGACAAAAGAAATTCTGGTTCTCAAGAACCTTTGAGTTAAATTGTTGAGACTCGATTCTTCAGCAGTTGATTGAATTTTCCAGGAACGAAACGGAATATCTCCAGGGTGACTTTCATTTGAAACAAAATTAAGTCACGTACTAACTTGACAACTAAAAGAATCTCATTATGTTTCTTCTTGTTTGTGTGTTACTATGACAAATTGCGATTTAAAAATATTTTGGTGCAGTAGTTTTAGGTTTAAGTAGTTGGGTTATTTTATGAAGCACTTTGTGTCGATACCACGTCGCTTTTCGTAGTGAATTGTAAGCTGTTACATACAGAAACGGTTTCGAACCGCTTAGGTACAGAATTATATTAATGACACACAATGATCGACGATTATATACCTCTTCCAGCTATGGCATCCCCAATTTGGGTATTTTGCGAGGCTGGAGGGAATTGAGAAAGATGAAGGTTTGGAAGTGTCTCCTATTCAGATCTAATCACAAAATACGGCTGAAGACATTTCAAACAACTGCAACATTTCGATTCCGAATGGTGGTCTTTCACCAAGCTATGCTGATGGCAGTGGCGGCTGGTGACTTTTGGGTGTGCTAGGGCGCTAATATAAAAAAATGGCATCATGGATGTTGTCGTATGCGAAAAATACTTTTTTTTTTCAAATATTGGTGTTTTGTACGAAGATTTTTCAGGAAATCGGTGCAGCACACCTTCCTTCCCAAACTGAAACTTCCTGAAATTTTTCGTACAAAAAACTAAGTTTCAAAAAAAAAAAAAAAAATATTTTCGGCTACAACAACATCAATAATGCCATTTTTTTAAATATAAACACTCTAGCACACCCAAAAGTCACGAGCCGCCACTGGCTGATGGTATCCACCACTCTGGAACGTACCACAAAATATTATTATTTTATTGAAAAGTAAAATAATATGCCCAAGCCGGGATTTGGATCCGAGATCTTTGGATTTGTAGTCGACGACAGAGATCATCGAATTCTATATCAAGGAAAGGAAATATCCGTTGTGGAAGCTATTAGTCGAGTCGACGAACCAGGATGTGAATGAAAATTGGGAAGCTTATTTTTTTATAAAATAAGACTTTTTTTTCTTTATATTTTCCAATAATACGTCACAATACATTTTATGACATACATGTAGGCATACCTTAAAAAAAAAATTAGATAGGTATAAATTATAAAAATTAATGTAAGTCATGGGAACCCACTAAAAGTACTACTTACTAGGTACCTATATGTGGGTAATATAACTTATTACTAATAAAATAATAAATATATTTTTCAAATAAAATGAACTGCTGGAATACAACGTCAAGAAAGTTATAACATAAAACTAAGATTTTAATGTTAGTTCTGTTAAGTGAAAATTGAAAACAGGGAATAAAGTGAAAACAAGTACGAATAGTACCTATATAAGAAAGGCGTTTTAACATCCTAATCATTCAGCCATAATTTTAATTCTTTTATTCATGTTATTTGATATTTTATTTTTCATTTGATTTATTTTTAGTAGAAGATTAAAATGTATGAGGACCAATAAAACTGCCGGGTTTGCATTAATTCGAATTGGTTTGAGGGTGTAAAATGCATTATTAGTCATTTTGCTAATTCCATTTTTTTTTTTTTTAATAGTATTTCATAGTATGAATATATTCAGTATGAATACTTTACGGATATTAAATTTGTTTGTGTTTTTGTGAAGAAAAAAAACACAATCGAGAATGCTTTATTTCTATCATACAAAACTTTAATAATGTGCTTTTGAGTTATTTGAAAAGGCTTAATAAAAACACCAAGCTTACAATTCAATCCCCAATAAAACCGTTAATGATTGAAAGTAGACCAGAGGATTGTAGATCATTTTTTATTTGTCAATAGTGAGTACCCACTTCCTTCAGACTGTAAAATATGTATATAAGGTATCTTACTTTAGAGATGGTTTTATTAATATGCGAATTCCAATTTAGATTAATATCAATATATTGGAGACCGTAAATCGAAAATTTAAAAAAAATAATAATCGGAAAAAGATAGGTCACATCTAGGAACCCAACCTTGCCGGGGCGGTGCTCTCTCTACCACTGAATTAGTGGGACCCTATCCCCCTCGGTCATATTTAACTGTATCAGAACTACCAACTTAATAATAATTTACTTATGGCATATTTTTATTGGCTGCTATTTTTATGTATGATTGCAAGATTCATCTCGAGCTGAATAATTTTGTACTTTGATAATTTTTTTCCATTTTTATTTAATTGTGATATCTATTGGCTTTTTTGCAAGTCCAGGACCAATATTTTATTTTTTTATTTTAACTTAATGAGTAAAGACTCAAATTGTATTATTTAGTTAATGACGACAACATTAGCGACTCTTAAATGAAAATTTGAAACATAAGAATCATGCAAAGACATTGTCACATCTAGAAATCGAACACAGGACCTCAGCCTTGCCGGAGCGGTGCTCTACCACTGAGCTAACAGCTTCAATTGAGAGTCGTTAATCTTGTCTTCATTGCACTATTTTATGGTGAATTACAATATACGTAATTTGAGGTTTCACTCATTAAGTTAAAATTAAAATAATTAGTAGTGTAAAAAGAATGCATAAAAAGAAAATAAAGAAAATGTTGATAGTATTTATTAGAAGTATGATATAGTCAAATATAACCGAAGGAGGGAGGCGGTAATGAGTACCGCCGTCACGGGAAGCTTTATTGGATAACCAACACCTCTGCCGTAGGTCACCCCAACCGGTTCGCTATGTTTGGTGATTTAGCAGGGGTGCCCGGGTTCATGGGGTGAGGTTTGTCTAGGTCCTGGAGGCGGATGACCAGGACACACTAAACCCCAGATTCCTACCTATCCCTTAAACCCCTTTCCTTCCCAGAACTCTCCTCTCCTTTCTTTCCTTAAAAAAACCTCCACACAACATCCCCAAAGATGACATAGGCCCTGAGGATTTTTTTTCTTCAGTGCCTCCTGTGTGGAGCTCATGTAAAAAAAAAACAAAGGGAGAGTCCCATTAGATCAGTGTTAAAGCACCGCCCAAGACTTAGTTCCTGGGTTCGATTCCGAACCGAATCTTTTTTGTTTTTTAATTGAGAGTCGCTAATATTTCTTCATTTATTAAATATTACAATTTGTGGTTTTACTCATAAAAGTTGAACGTCACGTACATTATAATCTAAGCATTCACAGATGGCGCCAATCAAATTATTTTAGGTTTTTAATACTTTTCGCACGTTTTGATTAAAATATTGAGGTGAATTAATTGTTTGCACCCGTACATATTTAATGTGAATATAAATAAGTAATTTTGTCCATAAACAAACCCAAATCTTTCAAGAAAGGCTGAAAAATACAATATTGGATTGAGTCACCGGTACAAAATTGAATTTTTCAGCCTCTCTTGAAAGATTTGGGTTTGTTTATGGACAAAACTATTTCTTTATATACATATTAAATATGTACGGTGTAACGTATCACCTTGTTACAGGAAGTTAGCTCAGGATAATCATTGATGTAAGGTTAAATAAGTGCAGTTTTTATACCTACCTTTGTACTTCCTCCAATCTGCCTTTTCACCGATTCGGGTCGCTTGGGTTGGGACAAAAGGGGGATGAATTTAATTATAGAGATTTTATTTGTCAGGATTTTAATTAGGTTTCGCTAGGTCTTAATACATGATCTTAATTATACTTAGATCTACTTATATGTAAATCTTAAATGGCTGTCATATGGTTCGGGGGTAACTAACTTTCAACTTTGCGATGCGTAACTTCGTTGGCGATCTGCGGAAACCTTTCCAGGCACGGGGTCAGGATGCGTCGACGGAGCTGTGGCGGTAAGCAGTGGGCAGCAAGCAGTGGGTGGCGGTGGCACGCGGTGAAATCGTTTTGCACTATTTTATTGTTCGCAAGGGCGGCACTTTGTAATACACTCTTCTAATATTGTCATGTACGTAGTCTTTGTTTAACACTTTCACTGGCGATATTGACTCTCTTTTTATGTATCTTGCTTCCTCAACTTCCGAAGGATCTCTTCTTTACTCTTCTCGCGCTCCTCCCTCTCTCTGGTCTCCGTCTCGACTGTTTGTCGCGGCGTGCCCTATGAACTCGTAGGACCCGTGGCTCTGCCCCGCACTTCTTTCTTGCACCCAAATCTGTCATCACTTTCTTTGTCTTTGCTGCACAGAGCGAGAGTCTTTCATAACACTAAATTATTTATTCAAATTTATTTTTGACGAAATTTGATTCGTCACAATACCCCCTTCGTTACAAAAGAAAATTTTGGTCTCCTAGAAATAAAATTTTCTTTTCCCCTTTTCCCACATGACAACCTTCTTATTTCTATAAATGGAGATGCTTAAATTCTAAACAATTCTTATATCCGGAACGATACTTATGTTGTAAACAAAACTTATATTTTAAACAGTTCAAAATTAAAACACACTAAAACATTATTAATCTTCATCTACATTTACTCGTCCAACATATGTACTAACCTCTTTCATCATTTCCCAATATCAAATGACGATCCTTTTCGCTTCACACTCTTTCAAAACCATATCAAAACTGGCGTCTTAATATGTGACCCATCAATAAAACAAAATAACACGAAAACCATAAGGTACAATGAAAAACAATAAAATCAACGAATAACATAAACACTTCTTTCTCTCGATACACTTGAGAATAGGAACCTTTCACTGTTTATTAATGAAGCTCTTCCCAACCATATGACCAAAAACTAATGACAACATAACATAATTTGACATAAATTTCAATGTACCAAGATGGGTAAGGAATGGATGCATACGTACCACTTGAGTTCAATCTCCTATCGTTACCGCTGGCAAGTCTGAAGTATAATAAAATTTTATACCTGCTTACGCGTAGATCTTTTTAGTTTTACTCTTCTTCTTCTTCTTTGCGTGCCGTATCAGGTCCCCCCGACGTTGGCGATCACTCTTGAGAATGTCTTGCGCTGCCCGGAATAGCTCCTCCACACTTCTAATGCCGGTCCACTCTCGTATATTACGCAGCCAAGACATTTGTCTCCTACCAGGCCCTCGGCGACCCTCTATCTTGCCTTTCAATATCAAATGGAGCAAGTGATACTTCTCCCCTCGAAGTATATGACCCAGATATGAAATTTTCCTGATTTTTATTAATGTAAGCAGTTCTCTATGTGCTCTAGCCCGCCTGAGAATTTCTGTGTTGGTGATCATGTCGGTCCATGGGACCTTGAGCATTCTCCGGTGAAGCCACATTTAAAAAGCCTCTAACCTGTTCATGGTATTTACTTTCAAGGTCCATGTTTCACATCCATAGAGCAAGACCGACCACACATAACATTTTAGCATTCTCTGCCTTAGTTTTAAGCTGATATTGTCATTGCAGAAGAGGGATTTCATTTTAATGAACGCAGTTCTTGCTGCTTCAATTCTGCATCTAACCTCCACATCTGGGTCAAGAGTCTCCGTGAGAATACTGCCGAAGTATCTAAATCTTTCCTCCTTTTCGACATTGCAACCATTTAACAGTGTCACTGATTCAGAGTGATCTAGTCGTCCAAATGTCATCCATTTAGTTTTATTGACGTTGATTGTTAGGCCCAGTTGCTCACCAGCATTATTAACAAGATTTAATAGGTCTTGGAGGTCATCGATACAGTCAGCTAGTAATACAGCATCATCTGCGTATCTTATGTTATTAATGACAACTCCGTTGATCTTCAGACCCTTCTCAGTATTACTTAGGGCTCTTTTTTTTTTTTTTTTTTTTTATTTTGATGCAATATTATTTACATTTTTTACATAATTCAATGATGTTGGCCTCACTGGGTGGTTTACCCGTGCTGAGGCCTCCATTTCATATACAAAATTATACACAATACATATAAATATATATATACATAATATTGGTGAAAGAAAGGAAAAAAGTAAATAAAAAACATACAATTAAGATAAATTAAACTTAAAAATTAGAGATTTAGAATTAACGTAAAATTAAGAATAAATAATATTATATAAGGTTAAAAACGATATTTTTAATACGTGTTGTGTGTTTGTGGGTGATTGTGTTTTATATTGGTTTTGTGTGTTACTTATATGTTTTGTTATTTTATGCTATGATATTTTGGTAGTATTGTCTATTTTGGTCTTTAATCCATTTTGTAATTTTGTGTCGGAATTTATTTTTGTTTTCCTCAATTTTATTTTCAAGTGTTAGACTGTTGAATGCTTTTATAGCATGATATTGGTAATGTCTTTGTCCAAAGCTTGTATTTACCGTCGGAGTTTTTAAGTTTTCTTTGTATGCTTGTCTAACTGGTCTGTTTGTGATATTTTGTGTTTGTTGAAGGTTGTTTTTTTGGTCAAAAATGTAATTTAGTAGCGATTTAACATATAATTGTCGTATGTCTAGTACGTCACAACGGTTGAATATTTGGTCTGTATCAGTAAGTCTATGTTTTTTAAGTATTACCTTTAAGATCGTTTTCTGCGCAATTTCCAGGTGTTCGATAGCTGAGTTTGTTGCTCCTCCCCAAGCAATTATTCCATATTCTATTATAGACTGACATAGAGCAAAATATATTGTTTTCATTTGTTGTATTTTGTATATGTTTCTTATGTTTAGGAAAATGTGTATCGTTTTGAGGAGTTTATTTGTGACTTGTTGGATGTGATGTGTCCATCTAAGGTTATGGTCAATTATGATTCCTAGATACTTTATTTGTTCTTTTTTTCTAGAGGAGGGCAAACGCAAATGTTGGTGTTTAAACATTCGTGTATTTTTATGGTGTTTGTGTTATTTTTTGGCTGTCCTGTGCTATTTATACTGTACGTTGTGAATTTTGTTTTCGATATGTTCAGTGTAAGTATGTTTGAGTCTAGCCATGATTTCACTCGCGTGATTCCTAAATTCGCTATGTTGTATGCATTTTTCCAATCCTTAGATTTAAAGAGTAAAACTGTGTCGTCTGCATAACTAACTATTTCACCGTCTATTTTCATGCTGCAAAGTTCATTAATGTAAATAGTGAAAAGAACGGGCCCTAGTATGCTTCCTTGTGGAACTCCATATGTATTTGGCAGTGGCTTGCTAATATGGTTGTTAATTTTTACTTGCTGTGTTCTGTTACTCATATAACTTTTTAATAGTTGGAGTTCCTTGCCTTTGATGCCTATGTTTTCTAATTTTTTAAAAAGCGTTTGGTGGCAGATTGAATCGAAAGCTTTAGCTAAATCTAGGTATATCGCTATGCATTTATATCCTTGATCTAAATTGCTATGTATATAGTCTATTGTACACGCCAAAGCTTCTTTTGTGCCTATTTTTTCTCTAAATCCATATTGTTTTTCCGAGATTAATTTATTTTCTTCCAGGTATATTATAATTTGGTTTTTTATTACTCTTTCGAAAATTTTTGAAAGCGAGTTTAACAAAGTGATAGGTCTATAGTTAGTTATTTGCATTTTGTCTCCGGATTTGTAAATAGGGATCACCAGTCCTTTTTTAAGAGTACTAGGGAAGCAGGAGTGTGTTATACTTAGATTGATTAAGTGTGTTATGGGTTTTAAAATTTCTGTTTTTATTATCTTAATGCAATCCGTCGTTATCTCATCTAATCCAGGAGCAATACGGTTTTTTAATGTGTTTATTATTTTGTCAATTTCCTCTTCCGAAGTTGTTTTTATTGCAAATCTGTGTTGTGTCGGTTGTGTATTGATGTTTGAACTGTTTGTTTGTGTTGTCGTGTTTGTGTTGAGAATTTTACGGTTCGCTAAGACTTTTCCTATACTTGCGAAGAAGTTATTTACATGATTTGCTATAGTTTCTTTATTTGTATTGGCGTCTACTTTTTTTGAGTTAATGTTTAGATGTTCGATTGTATTTTCTTGTTTGAATTTTTGTGTGTATGTAACTTCTTTTAATATTTTCCATATTTCCTTTGGGTTATTGTTTTCTTCTTTTTTAAGTTTTTCTCTAAAATACAACTCCTTAGCTACTCTAATAATTTTCGTGCAGATGTTTCTATATCTTTTGTAGTAATTAAGTTGTTGTATGTCATATGGCGTATGTTTAATTTGTTTGTGAATTCTGTCTCGTTTACGAATACAGTTTAATATTCCCTGCGTTATCCATAGTTTAATTTTTTTTGCTTTGTGCGTAAGTTTTACTTGTTTTAGAGTAGTGTTATTATTTATTTCTTGCGCTAAAATTGTTGTAAATTTGTCCCAGGCCTCTTCGACCTTCTCTATTTGGTATGTTGTACTCCAGTCTATTTTTTTGAGTTTTTCTTTTAAGTTTGTGTAGTCAATTATTTTTTTTGTGAATATTTTATGTTGGTTAGGTTTTGTGTATTCGGTATCTATTGCTATCATATTCATGTAGTGATCTGTAATAGTGCTTTCAAGTACTATGGTTTTGGTTTTTAGTTTTGTTTTGATCATTATATGATCTATACAACTTTTTGTGTTGTGTGTGACTCGTGTTGGAACATTTATCGTTGGCTCCAGTCCATGCTGTGCTAATATTGTTAGGTATTCTAAGTTTTGTGGGTGTCCGTTTTGTAGAGTGTTTATGTTTAGGTCTCCAATGACGATGATGTTTTTGTATTTGTTGAGATCATTTAATGTATTATTAAATGCAGTTAGGAAATTTGTAATATTGTTTTTGGATGGAGATCTGTACATTGCAAGAATACACGTTTCTTTTTCATATGTTATTTGTATGCAGTTGGAGTCTACGATATGTATTTCTTGGATGAATGTGTTTATTTTATCATTAGTGTATACGACTATGCCATCATTTTGATTTTTGTGTTTTTTTGTGTGGTGTGTGTTGTAGTGTTCAATTGTTTTTGGAATATATTTTTCATTCAACCAGCATTCTGTCAGCACAATTATATCGAAGTTATTATCTAGTTGTTCTAGGTACATAGTGAATTCATCAAAATTTTTATTAATCGATCTGATGTTTTGGTGCAATATTTTGATTTTATTTTTTTCTTTTGTGATATTGGTCCATAGATTAATGTCGTTTGTACTTATACAGTAGTGTTGGTTGTCCGAGTCTATATGTTCCATGTTTTCAGCCATGTTGGTGAGTATTTGTGTAAGTGTGTAATATAAGCATTAAATTAATTAAAATTAAATTGAGTCAATGAACAAAGATAAATTTAGGGAATGTAAATGATAGATTATATGTTTTATAAAAGGAAAAATAATTTCATTAGATATAGGAATAAATAGAAATGTAGAAATTGAAAATTTTAAAAGGATTGCATACTTAGAGTGATTGGAAGGCTTATAATAAGACATTAAAAATTTATGGATGAAGTTGGTTGAAATAAGTGAAGGTACTGAAACGATTTGGAGAATAAATACTAAGATGACAAATAAAATTGAAATATTACGATTTTTTAAATATAAGAAACGATTATAATAGTTTGGAGTAAAAAAACAAATTGAGCAATAAAATTTGTTGTTAAAATAAATAAAATAATTTAGGTAATAAAAACAATTTGAACAATAAGATTTGTTGGTAAAGTAGTTAAAATAATTTGGGTAGTAAAAACATTTAGAACAATAAAATTTGATGTTAAAATAATTAAAATAATTTGGGTAATAAATACATGTAGTATAATAACATTTGAATGTAAAATACTTGGTATAAAAAGGTAATTTAGATAAATAGGTGTAAATAAGATCATGAAAGTTAATTTGAGAAATGAGAATTTTAGGGGAATCACATAATTGCAAAATTTTAAGAATTAAAATAAGTAAAATTAAGTGTAGTAAGTTAATATAGATAAGTATAGAAAATATAATTAAATGATCAATATGATTTACAATTTTAGTTAAATATTGTATGTAGATTGAATAAGCTTTTCTAATTGAACAAAGTAAATTATTTTTATCGAGTAAAATTGTATAATATAAGTTTATAATAAAAGTGTAATAGAGGTGTATAATATAATATATGATAAAAGTGTATAATATAAGTATTAAAAGAATTAAAATTAAATTGAGTAAATGAAAATAGATAGATTTAGGAAATATAGATAATAGATCAGTTCGATTAATGATTTGGATAAATGTTATCGGTACTAAATTATTTAAAATAACTACAATAATTAAGAGAATTAAGAATAGTGCAATTTGAAGAGAGAATAGGTTATTTTGTACAATTTTTTTATAGAATTTAGAATTTGAGGTTCTATAGTTAGTTTTAGCATCCATTTTTACATATCAAGTTTAAGAACAGTTTGACACCCGTAACCATCGGTTGAAACTATTTTTAGATAATTGGTAGTATTATAGTACTTATTGACTTTTTAGATAACTGACAACCGGTGGTGCGAGTGCCATGTACCGTCTAGATAAGTTTATTTAGATCGTCTGAATGCTTAACATAGATTATTTTTTCATTTGGTGATTTACGGACCAGTATTTTGTTTTCCCTAAACCAGACATACATATACTTAGTTTCTTTTGCTTTCTGTTTAGTTTTCCAGAGTAGTTCTTTAAAGTATGGACAAATGATTTCTCCTATGTAGATTTTTTCGCTGCCCAGGGTTGTCACGGTTTTAGCGTCGATATTTTTCCGCATTTTTAATATTTGGTCTCGTTTGTTGTTATCGTGGAATTTAACTTGGATTCTCGGGTAGGCTCCTGGTCGTCTGTCCTGGATACGTTTCACCTCCTTCAGGTCGTGTAGCTGAATCACCATCCCAGCTGCCGCAGCCACCTGTTGTACTAGTGAGACTGGCTGCTCCTCATTTGATTGTGGGATTCCACATATTTCTATGCAATCTTCTTTCGAGGCTTGTTCTAGTTCCGCGATTCTAACTTCAAAGCTTTTTATAATCTTGTTTTTATCATTTACTTCTCTCCGAAGCATCTCAACTTCAGATACCAGCTTGGTAATATTTTCTATTTTAATATTTATATCAT
This sequence comes from Limnephilus rhombicus, assembly GCA_929108145.2. NCBI lineage: Eukaryota > Metazoa > Arthropoda > Insecta > Trichoptera > Limnephilidae > Limnephilus > Limnephilus rhombicus. Next base: position 44,379,865 of record OV815271.1, read on the forward strand.
CATATTGGTTACTAATGAAATTACGTGAGTTTCGAGATTCAGCATTTTCTTCATCCATTTTCTTGAAGAATTCTTTTTTCATTTCTTCAAATTTATTGTTGACAGCTGCTAAGACAATGTCAAGAATCTCTTTATGTTCTGGGAGTAAAGATTTCAGCTTCAGATCACTCTGGTTTGTATTTTTGCTTCTTGTTTGTTTATCCATTATTAGAGAAAAATTATTAAATTGAGTGGATAAATAACAGTTATTTAATTTGAATTGTACTTATAAACAATATCACTTTTTCTTTGGCTTGGTTAGTTTTGATTTTGTTTTGTATAATGGGAGTAAAACCTTATGGTTTTGACTGTACATAAGACACTTAAAACACAGAACTAAAATACTAGCAGCAGTTAGTGCACTTATTCAATGATTTCTGTCACTTTTTATGTATTTTTTTATTAATTTTGCGGGAGTAAACAAAACAGACAGTTGTCACTTTGAAGTATTATTGTTGTATTCTTTTAAAGACATAGTTGGAATAGAGATTAAGCAATAGTGGCGACAGGATACAGCCAATTGGCAATTGCATTAGATCTCTCATTCCCATGTCTTATTTCTGCTGTTTGGAACCAATACAGGTTTTTAATGAAATTCTGGTCTTTGGTGTCAACGTTACAACCCGCAAGCATTTTCATTAGGTCAGCATGTTTTACCCTGTCAAATGCCTTTTCATAGTCAATAAAACAGGTAAAGACTTCTTTTCTTTGGTCACGATACTTTTGCAATAGTACGTCGATAGACAATACGCGTCCCGAACGCATTTCTGAAGCCAAACTGAGTATCATCCAAGTCCTGCTCGCACTTATTGCGTATCCTGGCATGTATTATTTTAAGGAATAATTTAAGGACATGACTCATCAGGCTTATTAAACATAATTTTAGTAAAGGAGGCCGTTACTAATATTTATTCACTCCTCCATTACCTATATTTTTTAAACACCTACATCATCGATAACAAAAACCAAGAAATCTGGTGTACATGTCATAGTACGTCTGAGAATGGATGAAAAAATTATACAAAAAATGATTACAGATTGGAGTGCATCTCCCAACGCGATGCACAATGAAAATTAGGCGCCAGGTAATTTCTATTACACGGAGAAACCACCAAAACCGGAATGTAGAATCATTCGAATCGCGTTTTTCCTCTTCACGCGTTCTCTCGCATTCCTTCGCATTTTTTCGCATTATTTGCACTTTTACACAATTTTTGGCCTTTTCTCACGCGCGCAGACTACTGCTCAAGTATGGAGACATTTAGGTACACACACATTACTTTTCATCGAACGCGCGTATTTGTACCACTCAAATCGTGCAAAGTTCAGTGCTCACATTCGTTTGACGACACACTAACACCGGCCTTTTATCACGCATGCAGACTACTATTCATACTGATTTCGTCAAACATGCATATTTGTACCACCAAATCGTGGGACATTCAGTGCTCGCCTTCGTTTTCACATTTTCACTCGCTTTTCGCATTTTTTCGCTTGTGGACGCACTACTACCAACACCAGCCTTTTATCACTCACGCTGATTACTTTCCAAATATGGAGACATTTAGGTACTCGGCATACTTAATACTTATTTCGTCAAACGATCGTATTTGTACCTCTCAAATCGTGTCAGTGGTAGGTGCTCCATTCTATCGCTCTCATAAAACGTTCCTAATGCAGTTCGTCTGCACATTCACGCACGCCCCCTTATTTTCTCGTCTGCGCAGGCTTTCGAAACATCGCGAGACTTTAGGTGCAAGATAATGTTCGGCTTCGCCAAACGCAGATATTTGTTTTCCTCAAATCGCGTTAGTTAGTGCGTCTTAATCTCTTCTCTCCCCTCGACATCCATCGTCTTTCGCCTTCAATTTTGAATTATCGGATTTTTACCCAACACATAAAATTGATCAAAATTGTGATATGGAAATATATTTCTCCGAATGACATTTAGAATTATATTTTCATTCTTACACCGTCCATACACAGCAAATCTATATTATTGATTCTATAATTTATTTGGTTCGATGACCTTTGTCAACGGGACAAAGACGTATTCCCTACTCGGGGGTCAAACACCCTGCCTAAATATCAACAAAAAATAACCTCGAATGGGTACCCTAAAATCATTAGCCCAAACACATAAATTAAGGTAAAAAAACAAAAAAAACACTTGACGTAGCCCGTAAGTTAGCTTGTGACCATATGAAATCTAAAACACTCTTGAAATTATTATTCAGTCGATCGGTAATAAAAGGTTTGAACTCCAGGTACCTACAATCCCGAATAAGTCAACGCGCCGATTTGTAGAATGATTTAATAGCCTCCCAACAAAAAATAACACTTGATAATCCCGCCGTTAAATAATATTACATCTCCGACCTCGCCGCACACTTATTTATAATAACAACGTTAACAGAGAAAGATTATATTCAAAATATAACAGATCTCATTTTATCTAATAAAATTATGAGATGCACATTTACTATTCGATTTTGAGGCAACGATAAAGAGTCTAACCCAAGCTAAACAAAGAAAAAGACATACCTTTTAAATAATGCTCGGCACTATAATATGACAAAGGGGAGTGGGTATTTAGAAAAAGTACAATAATTTCACTGTAATAAAAACATGCTAATATTCACCTTGTTTTCAGGGATGGGGTTCATGAATGTCGATAACATTAGTGATAGGTATAGCAAAATACCTAAAACTGCCACACGTCGGGCGACATTGTAACGTATCACCTTGTTACAGGAAGCTAGCTCAGGATGTTTCGTTTCGCATGCGAAATGATGTAAATTATGTCTCTATGAACCTCAAAACCCTTGATCAACACAGAGATATCAGAGACCTAGTAATACTTTATAAGATAATCCACAATTTTATTGATAGCCCTTACCTATTACAAAATATCAATTTCAGATGTCCAATAAGAGTCACTCGATCTCCAGACATATTTTATATTCCTAAGAGCAATGCTAATTATCTTCAAAATGTGTTTATAAGAAGAAGCTGTAGCACTTTCAATAGATTATGCACAGACATTGACATGTTTAACACGAACCTTGCTAACTTCATAAAATTCGTAAAAAGTAATATTCAACGGAAAACTTAATGTTTCATTAATTCCTTATCTTTCTTTTTCATTTTTCATTTTTATTTTTCTTCATTTTCATTACATTTTCTTTTTTGATTTCAGCAGTTTGCATTAAATAACCTCTTTAAAAATGTTACAGTATATATTACCCTTGAAAATACATTTTTGTAGATTTAAGTGAGTAGATGCACTTTTTCAGAACTGTTTATATTACAAACATATATTGTTTTGTTTGTTATTCTTTTTATTATTGTCTCAAATTTTTATGTCGTTATTTTATTGGTCAATGATATGACTATCTCTAACACTGTTATATATGAACTTGTAATGACTGTTTATAACGCTAACAAATAAAATAAAATAAAATTCCAAAATTACTGGCCTGTGAATCACTCAGAAAACCATTTAACTTGACAAATTGCTCTCTATGAAATAGGTAATTTTTGATCCATGTTAAGGCATTATTGGTTATACCAATTTTCGATAGTTTAGAGATAAGATTAGAATGTGATATACTGCCAAATGCTTTTCTTAAGTCGACAAATATTCCAATGCATTTTTTTTATTATCTAAATATTTATATATTTCAGTTTTTAAGTCTACGATAGCATCTTGAGTGCTCAAATTTTCTCGAAAACCATACTGATGTGCACTTAATATATTATTTTCTTTTATAAACTTAAACATCTGTTTTTTAACAATTGTTTCAAATATTTTTGCTATATTTGAGGTAAGAGAAATTGGTCTATAATTATTGCTTAGAGTGGGGCCACCCCATGCGTGATGGCCGATGATACTGTCGAAAGTAAAAAACCGTAACTGCCCACGTAAGTTGTTTAAGATAGTCTCTGACTTTCTCAACAACAGATGTATCTCCTTAACATATGGTGATATCACCATCAACCGGGAAGTGAACATGGGTTGCCCACAATGCTCGGTCCTTGGCCCCGAATTTTGGAATATACTCTTTGACGATTCCTCCAGGCTGCCCTTGCCTGAAGGATGTATCTCGGTCGACTACGCTGATGACAAATTATTACTGGTCTCGGAGAACAGCAGGAGAGAAGTTGAAAGTAAAGCTGAAGAAGGTCTGAGAGTAATCCTTGAGTGGGGTAAGAGAAACAGGCTGAATTTCGCTCCCCAAAAGACCATGGCTCTCCTTATGAAAGGCTTCCTCGACAGAGGAAGAAATCCTACTATAAAAATGGGAAATACCTAGGCGTTATCTTGGATCGCTCTTCATCTTTCCTGGCGCATGTCAAGAGTGAATCCAGCATGGCCCAGGCCCTGTTCATGAAATTGAGAAGAATCTCAACTGCGGAGTGGGGATTACGCTCTCCGGCACTTCACCTACTGTATAGGGGACCGTATGTAGCACAAGTCACGCACGCAGCCTCTGTATGGGAGCATCGCCTAAACAACGTACTGATCCACTCGGCACTTAAGCGGGGCCAGCAAAATCCCCTGCTGGCGCTCTCGGGCGCGTACAGGACTGCAGCTTCGGACGCACTGCCGGTTCTGGCCGGTATTTTGCCCATTGATCTAGAAGTAAGAGAAGTGTTAACTAAGAAAAAACTAATTAGAGGAAGATCAGCCGTCCATCTTGGAGTTGAACTAACACCAGGTGGGGCAGTACCTCTCCCTTGACTGCTGAAAGAGATGCGTGAACTCACTCTTAATGAATGGCAAAAACGTTGGGATAGATCGAATATGGGCAGATAGACTTTTTCCTTCTTCCCGTCAGTTAAAGCCAGAATGGAAGGGGCGTTTATCAAATTGGATCATCACCTAACACAAATAATTCAGGGGAAGACTGCACAGCCTGACCCTGTCTTCCCATCCAAACTGTGCATGTGGTGACACAAACCAAACAGCCGAGCACATTCTGTGGCACTGTGAGATTTTGACGGACGCAAGGGACGAAATGTTGGAAGGTCTGAAAGTAACTACGAGACCAGCATGGAATGCGGATCTCGTGTCGAACAAGGAGAATCTCGAATGCCTGAGGAAATTTACAAGGATTTGGGTTGAGAGTTGAGAGATGGCCTGAACTTAGAGTCGATGATTAAATTTAACTTCATTATGTGTTTAGGATCCAGGTGTAATTGCTCCTGGCATCCATGGTCACCCTTTTACAATATTTATACTACTACTACTGCCCGGATATTACGCACTACATTTTCTTATTTCACACTGAAACTGTTTACTCATGTATCATGTTTACTCATATATATATATATATATATATACATGTGCTTTACCATGACAGTTGGTCCGGCGACAATTGGTCCGGCAACAATTGGTTCGGCCGAAAGTTTAGAAGATTTTTTTTCAAGTAAGTATGCAAAGAGGATATACGGCCGTACAACGAAAGTCGATATACTTATATCTGAAAGCATCTTCAATGAAAATCCGCTGTAAAATTATTTTTACTAATAATATAAGCAAAATATGATATACTTATATGTGCAATATCTATTTAAGATTTAGGAGGTCGTATTTTGCTATTCGTCAGTATTCATTCAGAATTGTAACGTTACTTGAAATGACTTTAGCCGTGTTTGATGACTATATCTGAATAGCCAGGTACATTTTCCACATCTCCTTCCCCTCCCCACTACCTTCAACATCACACCATACCAAAATTGGGGATGCCCTAGTCTCACTAGCTCGAGACGGTTGGGAGCAGTTGGGACTCTTGTGTTATTTTCAGATATAAAAGTTATATTATATGCAAGTAGGAATCTTTAGCGTTTTTTTGCTAAGCCGACTTCACGTATAAGTATGACGAATTTTGTGATTGCCGCATGCTACTTCGGAGAGCCTAAATTATTAGTAAAAATATTTTTACAGCGGATTTTCACTCAAGATGCCTTCAGATATAGGTATATTGGCTTTGGTTGTACGGCCGTTTATCCTCTTTGCATACTTACTCAAAGTTTTTGATAATCACTGTTCGTCTAAGAGACTTTACAATTATCTTTATAAATGAAAATTTGTCACGTTGACGCGTAGGTACGCTGGAATCGGCGGTAAAAGATTGAGTTGCGCCTGGGCGCTGCAATATTTATGCAATGCTGGCAGTTCAAAATTGCTTTAGATGGGGTATTGCGGGTTTTAGGCGCGACTGGATTTTCGCACTGATTCGTAGCTAAAGCGTTTGTATGCAGCTACCTTCTATTTACGTCTGGATCGTTCAAACCGTTTGGCTACCACTACTACTTCTATTGCGTGATGGAAATATTCAATTCAGCTGTTTATTTAGGTTGTATACTTATTATATTTTAAAACATTTTTTAACGATTCCAGAAACTTTTATTTATCTGAGATTATCAAAAATCATAATTTTGCACTATTGAATCTGGAGCAAACCAACTGGAGCACCAAGATATTAACATTTTTTTAATCTTTTAAATTGTGCTTATTACAGGATATTTTTGTAAGCGTGTATTTACAGTTCAGTAGAACAAAAAATAGGGTATGAAATGATAAACATTTAAATATTATAATAACATTAAACGTAACTATTTTTATTTAGAAAAAAATACAATGTCCTAACCAAAAATGATTTTTTTTTCTTTGACATTTAATTAATTAGCTTAAAAATACCGTTGAATAATCAAAAAGTCTTTATTTCTTTTTTCGCTTTACGTAATGGAGTTTGCGTAAAATAAACATTCACGCGAATCTTGTACGCGACGATAATCGTCATGAAAAAATAAATCGGGACTATGAACATTTGATTGTCTGCTTAAAAAATAGTTCTAATGTAAATACTAGAAATGCGAGACATCTATTGATAAACTTTGAAACTAGTAAGGTCGTAAGTAAGATTTGTGAATATTGAAAAGGGAACATTCTGGAACTTTTCCAAAATGTGGCCAATTTAAAATGTCTCTTTAAATTGGCCACATTTTGGCTACTCTGCGCTCGCGGTTTTTCCAAATTGACCAAAATGTGGCAAAAAATGCTCCAGCGGTTAAACTATAAGTATCAGAGAAAACTTTATAAACCCTAAACAAAGAGCTCGGCTGCATCCAGATGAGAGACATATTTTACGCACTTTACGCATTGAAAGAGTCCATAAGAAATTTTTAAGGTTCTCTCGCAGCTCTATGGATGTTACCCTTGGCTTTACCCGTCAATTTATATATTAGGCATGACCAATTACCACTCCCTAGAGACACGTAGAGGTATTGCTTTGCTTAAATATTTTTTTCAACTAATAAACGGCCCAATTAATTTTTTTTGTACCAGAGTCTCACTCTCGAGGACGTCATCACAACCTCCTATATAGTAGAGCAAGCCGCACTAATTTATTTATGAACACACCTGTGAGGAGAGCTACGTGCTTTTTGAATGTGGTGGATAAAAAAATAGATTTATTTTTTGTGTCCTATAGCGCATTTGTAAGATTTTTGACATTGCATATACACTGCATAAATGGTACAATTATAACGTCTTAGGCTATATTGCCTGTAATTGTTATAAATAAATTTACAAATTATATATAAAAAAATAAAAAATATGTTTTGTCAATTTTCGCCGAAAAACTAAGAAATAAATTATTACATTAGTTATGAAATATATACAGGGTGTCCGGGGGTAAAGTGCATTAACTTTGAGAGGTGATTGTACATGATGGTAGGAGTAAAAAAGATTAATAACTTTTCCGAAATTCTAACTTTTTTTCCCATACAAAATGACGTACCTACTAAAAATCCTTAGTGTGAGGTACGATCTTACTTGCTGAGAGCCTGCCGGGCGCCCGACTCGATTGTGATTGGCCCATTATTGACTAATTTTATCTTTTTACCTCAAAACTACCCCTAAAAGTTGGAATTTCGAAAAAAGGTATTTGTCTTTTCTACTTGTACTAACTTTTAGAATCACCTCCCGAAGGCACTTTACCCCCGGACACCCTGTATATGAAACTCAATATAAGGAAACATCGTACTGTCTTACTAGTTTTTCCCAAAAAAAACTATAACTTTGTCAATATCACTTTTGGATTGTTTCATATCAAATAATTTTGGGAAGTCTTAGCATCTTTAATGTAAATTCAATGGTACAGTCCCAATTTAACTTTCTTGCACCTAAAATTTTTAATAACTTATCAATTGAAATAAAGTCTAAAGCCAAATATCTCACTTTCAGAAAGGCGCTTGCTGACCTTCTGATGAGTGACTGTGACAGTGTTTACAACTTGTTTCACATACTCAGATAGTGATATAAATTTATTATTTATTCTCTTTATTCTTTTTTATTTTATTTAAAAACGAGACGTGCAAACACAGCATGCGTATATTATAGCTTTATAACACAGGCATATGTATGTATATATTATGCTGTAGTATCCAGCCTCCTTTAGATGTTCTTGTTTTTGTCACTATTTGCTGACGGCTAGCTTCTGCCGTCAAATTTGATAACTTGTATACTCGATGGACATAATTATAAATATTCAATAGCTACACAATGTTGTTGTGAGAGGGTGGTTTTTCTATTTTTCTATTTTTATCAGGTATCTATACACACAGCTTGGTTGGTTATTTAATAAACATAATAGAAGATAACTGATATTATTTGGCAGAGTTAAGGTTTTTTATTCTGTGTACCTAAATATATTGTTTATATGTGTGAGAAAAAAGACATATACGGATGTGTACGTATATATGTATACACGTACGTATGTACGTGTATGTATATGTGTATATATTGTTTACATGTGTGAGGGAGAAGAATATATGTGTGTGTTGCGTGCAAGTATGTATGTATGTATATATATGTACGTGTTGGTATTGCGTATTTGCCTGTATATATATATATATATATATATATATATATATATATATATATATATATATATATATATATATATATATATATATATGTGTTTATATTCATGTATGTAGGTGCATATGTGTGTGTGTGTTTATGTGTATATGGATGTGTGCACCTGTATATACGTGCACGTACGTAAACACACATATAAAAACACACGCATACAAATAAATATAAAAATTTTGATATTGTTATGTATATTTTCATAATCTTATCCTTACGCACTTCTTTTTCTCTTTTTTTATTATAATTTTTCCAATTTTACCATGTGCTTACACTAAACTTCACTCAAAGTAACTACTATCTTTAATTGATCACCATGAAACAGGCAGCCGCCTAGTATGGTGATTTAATAAATCTAATCTACTTAAATGTCTAATATATGTAACATGTATTTTATAAATAAAATGTTTACAAATATAAGGTAGGTACCAATGCAATTACGATTGATTACTTTCCTAACAGACACCGAGAAACCGCGTGAAAATGTTGTTTTTAAAAAAGGTTTTAAAAAATATTAATGATTACTGCATTATAAAAGGATGGAAACAAATACATGTACCTATCTAGTGGTTTAGAAATATTTTGGGATACCTGTAAATGTGTAACCAGAAAAGAAACTGAATTCATTTTCAAACAAACTGAAAATATTTACATGTTTATTTTGCTTTAAAAAAAATTCAATGCATTATGTCAAAAGTGAAATAATCTTCAAATAATACAGTATTAGTTTATATCCATTGTAATGTGATCCACATAATTCAGTTAATGATTAGAAAATGGTGTATGGAAAAACAGGCTTCGTTTTGAAAACAAAGCACGGAGTGTTTGCATACATCAAAAATTAATTCAATGAAGAGGGTGAACAACCCGCCCTGAAGTGATGGTGAGGGTTGGCGGAGGATGGGGGTAGGGGGCGTGTTGGTGTTCCTATATCGGGTCAGGATTCATAATCCGCATTTGCTTCGGCTTTGTAAACAAACAGTGTCGTTTCTGTTTCCGCGGTTTATTGCTTCTTTCTGTTGATTTGTTACCACTGCAGCAAGGGAGTACTGCTGATGGAATAGTTAGTTGAGAGAATGTGTTACACGGTGTTATGAGAAAACGGTTTAGAAAAAATTAAAAAAAGAAGCTAAGGATTTATATTAAACCTAAAAAATGTATTTATTTGTTTATTCGCGATGAAAATGAAAGTTTTCATAGTTTCAACTTATTGAGTAAAACCTCAGATTGCAATATTTGATCGTTGCAGATAAAAAATAGGCGTAAAGAAAATGATGGTAGTGTTGGTTAATTATTCGAAAGTAAGTATGATATAGTTTAGTCAAATAAGACCGAAGGAGGTAGAATCGGATTCGTTGAGTGGTAGAGCAAAGCTCCGACAAGTTTCAGATCTTGGGTCCAATTCCTAGATCTTTTGACGAAATCATTTTGTAATTTTTCTGTTCCACAAGTTTCTTTTGAGAGTCGTCATTATCGTCAATGATGAAAATAGATTGGTTTAAAAAATTAAAGAATTTGAAAGCAAATAAGCGGTAAAGAAATTATATTTTTGAATGTAGCTATTACTTTGTGGTTATCTATTATTGAAAAATGAAACAATTCATCTTTGTATAAACCACTTATATAATGCGTAAATCCGACCGGTTTCGGAACAAACGTTCCTTCTTCAGGGAAAGCTTATACTAATTTGACAGTTTCGAACAATGTTTTATTAGGGTAGGGGTGGAGCCGTTGCTAGTTATTAATGTAGATTGGGTGAGTAGGTATTAATGTAGAGTGGGTGGGTAGGGGAACAAATCCATGATTGGGCTATAAGACAATATTTTTTGTTTGTTGATAATAGATTCATTATTTTTAAGGGATTTTTTAATTTCCAAGGCTTCTAAGTTATCTAAACGTTTTCCTTCATGATTAATATGAAGAATATTTATCCCTGTATTTTTTTTTCAAAACTATGGTTATTTTCAATGATATGATTAGCGAACTCAGAAAAATTATTATTATTAAGACACCTTAAATGTTCTTTGATTCTGATTTCAAAATTACGAGTTGTACCTACCCACTCACTCTACATTAATACCTACCCACCCAATCTACATTAATAACTAGCAATGGCTCCACCCCTACCATGATAAAACATTGTTCGAAACTGTCAAATTAGTTTAAGCTTTTCCTGAAGAAGGAACGTTTGTTCCGAAACCGGTCGGATTTACGCATTATATAAGTGGTTTATGCAAAGTTGAATTGTTTCATTTTTCGGTAAAGAAATTGCTTGATTTTATTTACTTTGTGAGCAAACAAAATACGTAGCCATTAATTAGTCTTCATATTTTTGCACCGGTCGCCCTATAGACCCTTAGTATATTAAATTAAAGGTTTATCAACAAGTTCGAATGTTTGTTAACGTTCCCAAGCACGACTGTAGATCGCCAAAGATCACTTTACGTCGACTAAATCTGCTTAACTTGGTTGACGTAAACTGTTGTTTATTAAAACCTTCATCTATGTGCTTGTGCTTGGGACCCCGAAAGCTTTAATCGACTGCCCAATTAGCACCAGAACATCAGCGGAATCAAAAGTAGGTATTACATGACAAAATTATTGCTGTTATTACCGTCCATTAAACCAAATAAAATTCAGACTGCAGTCCAGAAAAATATTAGTGTACAAAACACTTATCAGACCAGTACTCACATACGCAGCTGAGACTTGGGTACTAACTAAGGGGAATCAGCGAGCACTGGATGTTTTTGAAAGGAAAATTTTGAGGCGTATCTTCGGACCGGTTTCAGAAAATGGATTTTGGCACAGACGTTATAACAATGAGCTATGTACTCTGTTTATGGACCTAAACGTCAAAAAATTTATAAAATTGGGAAGACTAAGTTTAAGATGGAGCGACAACGTCTTCAAAGATATATCCACCTTGGAGATTGTAAACTGGAGAGTTCGATTACGTGACAAAAGATGGATTCTTCAACAAAAAGTAAACGATTTTATAAAATATCTAAGATTCGATTAAAAAATGAATGCCCATCGTGCGTTGTAAAATGACATCTATTTTAATTCGAAATTTCGTTTTTTTTTTTAAAGCCCGCAATGCAGACCATTCAGATTTCTTTTAATATCGCTCGAAATTCTGTCCACGAATAAGAATAGTTTTTTTTTTTATATAGACATAACGCCCCGCGGAATAAAATACTAAATGATGAAGTACAAAGCCCAACTCTGCGTGACTACTCAACTTTATTAATGCACAGGAGAGTATCTTTATTAGTAGTAATATATGATTCATCCCCCACATTTGTATCATCTGAGGGGGAGTATGTACCTACAGCCCGAGCCACACAAAACACAATTTCCTTTCTTGAGTCGCCCATGAATGCGGTAGTCGAGGGTTGATTTTGAATTATGTATTATGTATTAAACAGAATGAGAAGGCTCGCCTACAGTGGCTTAGCCACAATTTTAAGTCGAGTTCTCAGAAACTCCACACAAAAATATATAGAAGTCCGTACCGTAAAACAAGCCGTAAAAAAACCTTCTGCATTTTATTTCTTAACACTTTATACACATTTTATTACGCGGGTGAGCTTTTGCTAGGCGTACATTTCTTCACACAATCCCAAATTCTCAGTGGAATGAACATCGATTAGACAAAAATAACCGCACAAAAACAGTTACGAAAAATTTTAATAAATCTAGTGGTTCTGTGATCAGTAGACTTCACGAAATTGTTTATGATTCCGATTTGACAGCTCGTACGTCAGAGTGCATGAGCGCGCTCTGACGGAATAAAAACTGTTAGGATTTAAAATAGTATATTAAAATATAAGTGGATAAACAGGTCTTTAAAACACGCGCGATTTTTCGAGCACGACGGCGTAGCCGAGTGCTCGAAATAAAGCAAGTGTTTTAAAGACCAGTTATCCACGAATACTTTACGCTATTTTTTTTTATTGGTACACTTTGAAAACATAAATATTGATATTATTATTAAAAATTTGGAAATAAGAACTATTAATGAATTTGTAATGTGACATCACAATATCTTGTTGTCATGGAAATGAAAAACACAAACATTAATTTGCAATCTGTCACATAAGATTAATAGTTGACATCACAGTTTTTACTAGTTATTGTGTGTTGTAAAATGAGTTCTAACATTGATAATTTAAATACCAAAGCAGAATCGCGGTTAATACCTGAAAAATCCAAAGACGTTTATAAAAAAGAATATGAAAGGTTCATAACATGGATGGAGGAGCAAAACGTAGTAGATGTAGATGAACGAGTTGTGCTTGCTTACCTTCAGAAAATGTCGGAACAGTACAAAGCATCGACTATGTGGGCCATACATTCGAAATTGCAATGTCTGTTGAGGATAAATAAAGGGGTTGATTTAAAATCATTTGTGAAAGTGCATGCATTCATGAAGGCAATTAGCAAGGATGACGTTGCTAAGAAGGCGTATGTATTCAAAGAAGATGATTTGCGGAAGTTTTTCACGGAAGCACCGGACATTACGTACTTATTTTTGAAGGTGGTAGCCATTTGCGGAATCTTTGGCTCTTGCAGAAGATGTGAATATTTTATTTGACGTTTAAAATATTCCTGTCAGATTTATAGTTAAAAGTTGACATTTAGACTTCACATTTTGTTGATTTGTTGATGTTGCCATGGTAACTTTAAAAAACGCGCGTTCCATAAAGTGCGATTTAAACACGCTAGAGCGTACTTTAAATGAGTAAAAAAGGGCACCAATAAAAAAAAATTGTTAAAATTGCCCCGACGCAGAATACACAAAAAAAAATTACAGACGAAATTCAAAGTGGTCGATTTGAAACGGGATTTGCTCTCAGTCAATAGGAAGCGAGAATGAAATAAAGAATTATGAAAGTGGAATGAAAAATGATTCTTTTTTTAATTTGTCTCAAAACATTAATTCTGTACATGTACGTTTTGGATAAGATTAATAAAATAAAATATAAATTGGTAGTAAACATAGACAATTTCGAATTATTTTGAAATTTAGTTTGCATCTACGTACATTCTGTATCGGTACAATTACATGTTTTTACAGCGCAATCCTTCCGACTATCGTCTGACATACATTATTACGTATTATATTATTCTTTCTTTGTCGTAAAAAAATGAATAAGTTAAATTCATCTTCATTTAATTCATCGTCGTTTATTTCATCGTCTGTCATAGGTATCAATACAATTGAAGTGGTAAATCGACATTTCAGTTATGTTAAAATTTAGCTTTTAAAAACACTGGCAACGCGAAAAAAAAGAAAAGTTCATTAAAATATATATCAAAACTTTTGGTAAACATTTTCTGAAATATTTTATCAGCTTTTTCTGAGATACACTAATAAACGACAAGATGGGAAGAATAAATATAGACAAAAACGTCATCACTTCACGATGTTCATGGGCACTATTTCAGAAGGAAGAAGACATTAAAGCTGTTAACGGAGGAAATAGCTTTACGACGTTGCTAAACAATTTCATGTGCCTTTTAGCACACTTCGAGGCGATCTTCCGAGTGGTTCTGCTGATAACAAAAATAAAGCATGGTTTTTACAACCACTTATGAACTGGCATTAGATATTAGATAATTGTATAATACGAGTGTACATATTTTTATATACCCACAAGAGTCTTACCCATTAGGGTGGTCACAAGGTATAAGGTGAAAAAATATTTTCGTCCTAATGCCGGCGGGACCCCCCTAATATTTGCTGTTTGTCTAGAAAATAAGATTTGGAATGTTTTAGCTTAATTAGATAATGTTAACTCGTGCCTCATCGAGATTAAATTTGAAAAAACGTTTTTTTTGCAAAAAAAATCGCCGTTTTTTCCTCATAAAATAAAAACTATTAGTCCTAGAAATTTGATTCTTATTTCATTTCACAGGAAATGTTGCTATCTTCAAGTTTTACTCTAATCATTAAGATATGTATTATTTTCCAAGACCGGACATGATCCGAATCCTCAAAGTCGCCTTTAAGTCGTCTATTCCTTAAAAGCTCGGATTTGTTACAAAAGAGCTATTGCCAAGGACCCTTTCTTCAGAGAATCACTACCTGGAGTGTCATAAACCACACCCTTCCTTTTGTGTTCCTTGTCTGGGGTTCCTGGGGTTTTCACACTCTTTCGAAAGTGTGAGGGAGAGGTCAGAGGGCTTTAGTTAACATTTGCTTGACTGGTCAGTGGTTTAGTGGGCATAGCGCTTGGGTTTGCTTGACTGGTCAGTGGTTGAGTGAGCATAGTGCTTGGGTCCCACCCGGGCGTCGCGTGTTCGATTCCTCGGCTAGCTAAGTCCTCCATCACAACACAAACAACATTTTTGGCTTTCTGTGGTGGTAGTAGGAGATTTTCAAATATTGTGGGGTTATTCGTAACCCGGTAATGTTTGTCTTTCTTTAAAAAAAAACAGTGAACATTCTGAACATTATTGAACAACGTTTTTCAAATGAGTTTTTTCTTGTGAGGTTTGTGGGACTATGTCTTCTACAGCATTATTAATGAGCCATGCTCGTGCAGGTTCGAGTTCAAGGCAGAAAGAAATCGTGTATTTAATTGGCCACATGTCTCATCAAATCACTGGCAGTAAATTACTATCTAGTTGTCAAGTTTTACGCAGCTTATTTTATAATATACGGCAAGTGAAGTTGAACACCAGAGAAGCTGTAAGACTTACAATACAGGAAGTTCTAATTTTTTGGGAGAAAGCTAAGATACCCACCAGATACTTAAAAGATTTAATTTAATAAAGATTTAATAAATATTTATGTAAAAGCGTGGTTTAAGCCCCCAAAGCCACTTTGGCCCCCAACAAAGACCTACAATTTTTAAAATCTCTTGTGAAATATAGAGAAATCGATAAAGAACTTGCAGACAGGGCACCGTCTAAAATGATAAATCATCCGTGGTACCTCAATTCTGAGCAAGTCGCATTTTTTTTCTTCGATGAAAATTTAGAAAAAGGGTCAAAACAAGCATAGCTGTAAAAAAGCAATAATTTATTCCAATTGAAGAAAAAACACGTAATGATAGGGATGTGAAAGTAAAATTCAGTCTCCATCAAGTGGATAATTTATTGGACAAAGATATTGATTTTTTTGTTTCTCATCAAACTCTAAATTTTTACAAAAGATTTGAAATTGACAGAGAATTTTTATATACGGATCCTGATATGTGGTGTGAAAATGCACATCATTTAAAAGCAAAAAATTGTCAATGACACAGCTGAAAGAGGGGTAAAATTAATCGAAGACTTCAATTTCTGTTTGACAAAAGACGAAGAACAATGACAGTTTCTGTTATAAGTTGTATCGGAATGTCGAAAATTTTTTTCTGACTCTTCAAAAGCCACGTTATCTAAGCCGTTACCACCCTAATCTGATAATTAATTGTAAATGTAAATAATCATAATAATAACTTCTTTCTTTTAAAATGCTTTCTTTTTTATATTTTAAATAATAAAATTTTGAACATTATTTCTTCTTGTTTTTTATACTTTTTTGGTTTTCTTTTCTCCTTAATCCATCATTTTCGATTTGTATTGTGCTGCATTTACTTTGAAAACAGGTTTAAAAAGGATCTTCCTTTTTTATGTACCGATTGAGAAAATAAATAAAGCAAAATCTGGACAGCATATGTAATTAAATCTTGCAATATTGTTAGGTATTTTATAAAAAAAATCATTTTTATAGAAAGTTAAAACTTCAACCTTGATGAGGCACGGGTTAACCTTATCCAATTGAGCTGAAACTTCACTAATCTCATTTCTTAGCCAATTGGCAACTTTTAGGGGGGTCCCCCCAAAAAAATTCCAACATTGATTTCTTGTGACCACCCTACTCACCCATCATACGGGATATAAAGTGATGCTGAAGGAAGTATGGAGGAAAAGAGATGGCGGAGCGGAATTTGGGAAATTAGTATGAAAAATATCACCGCTCAAGTAAAATTCACCAACCCCCAACGCATGGTTTTGAGATACCCACCTACCATAATTTTTCATAACTATGAATACGGAGATGAAAAATTCAACGGTTTCGTTTTGTACATTTTAGAGTTTATCTCCTTCCCCAAACTACTCACAGTAAAATAATAGTCTTCAAAGAAGCAGATGTTGCACACAGGAAACTGAGTACTGGTTTTTAGTTTAAATAAAAAATACACAATATAAATTAACTAACTGGTGGCATAAGCTAAGTGATAAAAAATAGTACGAGTTGAGGAATTAGATGAATTATAGAGATCTGAAACTATGAACTCGGGCAATTATACTTCCAAGATCAATTAGACTTCCAAAAGGTTATATATATACATAATATATAACCTTTTGTTATATAATACAATAACATATATATATGTTATTATATTATTAATCTACAAAATTCAAAACGAGTTTATACTGTTAGCAATTAATAAAACGCTAAGTTAATATTCACGATGAAATATATTGTCTCCACGTTAATTGACAATAACAACATTCAAGAATCGGCAAGATTATATTCCGCCATTTGTATTTCCCAGCCGTTCGCTCTCCGTGCTGTTGGTGTGTTGCCAACCAGGAAGAGTTAGTAGTTCCCTCCTTTACCGACCGCCGTAGCTGGTGTAGTTTCCTTGTTGGCCGCCAGAGGCGATAGCAGTACCTCTGGCGGCGGATGAGCAAACCAAACGTGTGAAGCGGCAACATTTAAATATGCTGCTAACACGGCCATACTGACCACTGCTTTGACCTCAAAGCAGGAAACTGAAATAAAAAAAAATTATAATTTGACAGGTTGAAATTTTTTTCAAACCCACAATGGTACTGACAAATGAATCACACTGTTCGCCCTTCCTGACCATTGCAGAAATTTGTTCATCCGGTCAATTCCTCATATTTTCATAAATACGTTACCGTTAATCTTTTACAAGTGCTGCCTTTGGGTAGCCAATACTTTGAAACGATATTTCGGCAAAACTTCAACCACTTTATAAGACAAGCTCCGAATCCGATCTTTCAACCTTTTTGCATCCAGAAATTCCTTTAGAGATCTTGATCACAACCGCATCGCCAACACGATACGAGGGTTTCGTGAATAGTTTAGAATGGAAACATTTCATCTTACACCTTCGATATTCATCAAACAGTTCTCATGACTCAACATGAATGACGTTGAAATCCTGCCTCTCACCAGCCGTGAGATTATTATTCATACCGTGCTTTAGCACAAACATATAGCCCGGAGGCTCTGCCTCTCACCAGCCGACGTGAGATTTATCTACACCGTACTTCAGCACGCATAACCCGGAGGTTCTGCCTCTCACCAGCCGACGTGAGATTTATCAACACCATGCGTTAGCATGCAAAACCGTGAAGATTCTGCCTCTCACTAGCCTATGTGAGATTATTTAACAACATTGTGTCTCAATGTGTCTTGCCACTCACCAACTTACGTGAGTTTATGAATCGGTTCGAGTTGAACTGTTTCATCTGCCGCCTTTGATATTCATCAAAAGCACCCGTGTCTCAACACGTACGACCATAAGGTCCTGCCACTCACCAGCCTGTGAGTTTATGAATCGGTTCGAGGTGAACCGTTTCATCTGCCGCCTTTGATATTCATCAAAAGCACCCGTGTCTCAACACGTACGACCATAAGGTCCTGCCACTCACGAGCCTGTGAGTTTATGAATCGGTTCGAGGTGAACCGTTTCATCTGCCGCCTTTGATATTCATCAAAAGCACCCGTGGCACCCAAAAAGGTACGCCATCGCCAAAATTGCCTTGATGACAACTCTCGTGATTGTTTCTGCCTCCGCCTCTAATCGGCAGTTTTTCATGAAGCCGTCCTGAAGAGCAATAACACGCAGCATTCCGTCCACGCTCTTCACGAAAATTCATAATAAATTGATCTATCCACATGCTCAACGCAACAGCAAAAGATATCTCCATTTTCTAAAAACCCCGGGCTTACACATCACATCGCCCAGTATCTCATTTTCCAACAAACATTTAAAATAGTTTTTCACATATTTTGTGATAACATTCCTCATCCATGGAAACCACTGTTTGTCCCGGACGGCAGCCAGTGTTTGATAAACACCTTGATGTTCACTCTCATCATGAAGAATCCAAAGCCACACCTGATATTTCTAGGTGTACACCATTTCGAATATCTTCGAACCATTTTAACATCGAATCATTTCGATATCTCCGAATCATTTCAAACTCGAATAACTTTGATTATCTCCGAACCATTTCAAACAAGTTCGAACCATAATACAGGGTTTCGACTCAACTCATCGCCACACATAAACGGGCTAATTTTCCCAAACATATTTCCTTTCAGTTATTGCGTCATCTACGATGTCCATACTTATAGCAAATCACCAAATCGATCCCCCTTTTGTCAGCTAGATGGCTACCAGGATCAGACTTTGTCATCGCCGCGTGAACTTTCAGCATCGTAATTTAGAAACATTTTGAGGTTCTGGACATTTCGCCAATTGCCATCAAGAGATCATATCCATCTGCTATCTTCTGGCCCTGAAGTCAGCTTTCATGAGTCACTTTGGATTTCAGTTATGCGCCCAGCATATTGCTAGGTAGCGACTTTATTTGACATTTTTGACAAATGTCTTCAATCATCAAATTAGGCTCACGATGATAAACACGAAAGGGAAAGGTCGTTTTGACGAATCCGTTGAACCACAAATGAGTTTTCAAGCACCAAATAAAATTTATTAACGCGTCCTTTCAGCGGGAACACGATCCTCGCATTCCTCAGACATCGGGCATCAATACATCTGTCATGTCATCACTGTAATTACGCGGCATTTGTACGTAAATTTACAACAGACGTCCAAACATTTCACAAGAAAGCCGATACACAGATTGTCACTAAGGCCGAAGGCGTAAAAAAATCGCCGGCATCAAAAATAAACAAACTCGAGAGACGCCGTGATGGCCGCCGGTTGTTTACAAAGCACGAGTTTTTAAGTCAGGTGAACGAAACAAAAGCCAAAATACACTTGCTTTTACGAATCCCACTTCTGATGTTAGCAATTAATAAAACGCTAAGTTAATATTCACGATGAAATATATTGTCTCCACGTTAATTGACAATAACAACATTCAAGAATCGGCAAGATTATATTCCGCCATTTGTATTTCCCAGCCGTTCGCTCTCCGTGCTGTTGGTGTGTTGCCAACCAGGAAGAGTTAGTAGTTCCCTCCTTTACCGACCGCCGTAGCTGGTGTAGTTTCCTTGTTGGCCGCCAGAGGCGATAGCAGTACCTCTGGCGGCGGATGAGCAAACCAAACGTGTGAAGCGGCAACATTTAAATATGCTGCTAACAATACATACGAACACAACGTGTATAAAAACATCACATTATGTACAAGACAAGACACTAAATTATACACTACTTTAGTAAAGATTGAGAGTGACAGAAAAAGCATAGGCCATGTTTAGAATCTCCTTTTCGAAAGCTTAAAAACAGAAAATACATTGAACAAGTTTAACCTTCCAATACTCGAGCATTGGTCTCTCAGACCGACAAATCAATAATTCGTTGTTTTCTCAAAAATTAACAACAATGTGACTTTGGGGGCGTTCAAGTATTACGTAACGCAATGAAGATTCTTGACCCCCCCCCCCCCCCCCTCCCCACCATATAACGCGCCGTAACGTTTTTCTGTACCCCCCCTAAATGTTACGTAACATCCAAGTGACAATTTTTACCTGAAAGTTACAATTAAGTTGCGCAAAATAATGGAATGTCGCTTAAATATCTTTTTTCTTGTTATAATCGCGTTTGCGGTAATAAATAAAACAAGAGATTTCGAGAACGAAAAGGGTTGCCAACTTTGAAGATTTTAATTCCCTAGTTTTATTTTATCTAAATAAAGAAAAACATGTTACGTAACGGCCCCTTTCAGCTTCTTAATAATAATATGTTATTAGGCATTGTTTAGTGCGGCGCGCGCATTGCATTGGTGCTGAGTGGGCGTGTGACACTTATTTGCTGTTATCAGTTTTTTAGGTAAGTAAACATTACTACCCAAAAATCCTAAAAGCTCCACTACACTACTCGCGAAGTTGATCGAAGTTAATCGAATACGATAGTGTAGACACGAACTTCGCTTCGCTTTGCCTGACTTCCGATAATTGTCGGTATTTGGCCCGAGTCAAAGGACTCGAAGTGCTCCGAAGTTCGAAGCGAGTAGTGTAGACACGCGCTTCAAACTTCGGCTAACTTCGTCGAGGACTTCGTCGAAGCGTCGAAGCATCGAAGCGAGTAGTGTAGTGGACGTTTAATAATGATTAATTCTTAATTTTAAAATATTTTATTATTCTTGATACTTTCATGTATTAGGAATCTTTTAAAAAAAATTAAGCGAGTATACGAAGGTTAAGAAAAACTGTTTTATATAATTTAAGAAAAAAAAATTTGAATCATATTAAATTATCATTATTATGGAAATATTATATTCTTATGAAAGTGAAATATTTATATTTCTTTAACCGTAATAAACAATTAAAATTTAAAAATCCACTTATCAAAGCGCCCTTGAGATTAATATAATGGCTTTGGCTTCATCTACAAAATGTTCTCAACGCTAGCTCCGGTCCTTCTCAATTCTTCTCTCTATCTAGTCATCTTTTCCCCAATCCTCTTTCTTAAATAATTATATACATATTAAATATAAAACATTTCAAATCCACTGCAAAAAAAAACAAATAATAATAATCGCTTTTATCACTCGGTCTTCAGCATCGTCCCTGCGTTATTAATTAAAAGATTTATCTAGCAAGATTTTCCAAGAGAGCTGAGGCGGCAAATACGGCTCAGTGATCGGCATATTGGAATGATGCCGCTCACAACAGCTGTTTCATTATATGGACTTATTTGTACAGGAAAACTATGATATTGCTTGTGAGCATAGAGCTATGAATCCTACTTGCTGAAAGTTATTAGTTCTCTTCTCAAACAACCACTGGCAGAGGTAATTATGGCAATCATTTGTCCGGTCATTTTATTATTTACATGAATGCTCACCATTGATGATCTTCGTGATATTTGTTACCTAACAATTTTATGTGACTTTGTTACCTAACAAATACTTATATTATTACGCATGAGTGCAACAAATTGTTGGATTTCATCGTCATTTTAAATCTTCTTCGTAAACTATCGTCAGCTCTCCCAAGCTAAAAGATCATAAGTTACCTACAACTTTACAGAAAATCAAAACAATGATGAAACTTATGATTTAATGTTGTGAAAGCACTATGATATTTTGTCATCTGTTTTAGTAGGAAACATAAGAAAGTGCAAAAATATGCACGGCAAAGATCACTTACGACCTTTTGGCATGGATCATTGATCGTGGGACGATTTTTCTTGTGTTTGAGAGTTTGTCCAAAATTTAATAGCTTGCCAACTCAATTCATTCTGTCATGTCACATTTTTTCCTTAAAATGTACAGGGATGAGCAAATAAAAGTCGTTAACAATCGTTGCTTATCAATAATCACAAATTATTATAATGAATTTCTAAATATTTTTTGAATTAATACAAGTACTCGTACTAAACTTTGTCTATTTGTTTATTGAGAAATAACTGCGCCGTCATTCTAAATATAAAGTTCCAAATAAAATCAAAACCTCACAAAAATATTTATACCCTTTCGTTTGAATGGAAATTAAAGAAGTGCCGTCTGGCTCCATCAATTATTTGCCAATTTGAGCGAGCTTCGTGCATAAGGCCTGCTTTTCACCCGTTAAATGTTATTTATATCGAACGGTAAAATTGGTTCTGTTTAGTCTATTTGATTTTCTAAATGACAATAGTTACAAAATATGTTGTTATGATATAAAATTTCTTCGAATTTAAGATGCACTAGGACAATAAATGTCACTCCCTACCTAAACTACCATAGACACGTAAAAATAGTTACAATATTTTTTGGAGAGCCGAGCGTAACTTTTTACTGAGATGAAAACTCTTTTATTTTTTTGAGATTTGCTCCATACAGGAGGCCTTGAGGAAAATAATTCCCCTCAGTGTCTATGTCAATTTTGCGGATGCTGTGTGGAGAGTATTTTTTGAAAAGGAAGGGAAATGAGGAGTGGATAAAAATCTGGGGCTAGTGTTTCCAGGAGCAACGGACGTATGAATCCAACTCTCCCACTGCGGTGCAAGGGAGAGTTGGATTCCGAGTTTCCGAGAGAGTCCTGCTTGAGAGATTAAAAAGTCACTCTCAACAGCCGTTTCCGATCCGGCGAGTAACAAAGTTAGTGGGCAGATTCATCCGTCGCCAAAACTCGGACAATCCTCACACTATTCACTCGGGAAACCCTGCTAAGTCACAAAACGTAGCGAACCATTTGGGGTGATCTAAGGCAGAGGAGTTGGTTATTCAACAAATAGTTCCTGGGCGGCGGTACCCATACTCGCCTCAATGTCAACAGCAGTGGAAGTAATACCAGGGTTAATAATATCATACAACGATATTTGGGAGAATGTGATTACCATCAAACTACTTTTTAAAATAATCAGTCGAATATTATTAGTAATTTGTGTTCAACACTAAAATTCTATCAAATCTTATTTCAACAAGTGGTAATTGAGTTTCCCATAAAAAGATACCCTCAGACAATGCTGAAATTCCCAAACCTAAAATAGAAATCATCACGTCCCTAAATACTTTTCTTACTTTTTCCTAGAGATCTGGAGATGTACGGGAGCGCACTGTTTTTGGGACCGATTGAGTGCCTAATAAGTTTCGTTCAGTCGAGCGAGATAAACACTCCAAGAGATTAACAGCGTCCTAGGAGGAAACCGCGCGTCATTCAGTATATTTGACACTGCGCCGAACAATATCCTGGAAGAACGTATCCGGATTGAGG
Source organism: Limnephilus rhombicus (assembly GCA_929108145.2). Lineage (NCBI taxonomy): Eukaryota > Metazoa > Arthropoda > Insecta > Trichoptera > Limnephilidae > Limnephilus > Limnephilus rhombicus. The sequence continues at coordinate 44,403,771 of OV815271.1, forward strand.
CTTTCGTTAAAAGGATATATATTTGTTTTTTTTTATTTATTAATTTTTTAAGCTTTTTTGTGTCAACTTGCATACGAAAACAAATCTATTAAAGAAGTTTCAAACGATGCCTATCTGAAAGTGAAGATTTTTTGTTTTCTAATAATAAGGAAGTTAAGTGAAAAATATTTCGACAAGTTGATAAAAAAATATCGATTCTAAAAATAGAAATATATTTCTTTTTAATTATATGAAGACAATATTAGCAATCCTCAATCGAAAATATGGAGACAGAAAAATCAGAAAAAGATATTGGCTCCGCTGGGTCACGAACCCAGGACCCTTTGCTTTCATGGCAAGTGCTCTACCGATTGAGCTACGGAATCCGTATCAAATTCGGTCACTTTACGGTAAAAAAAGAAAAACGTTCTCTAAAACGTTCATGAGTGCTCGCGTGGGCTTCACTTGTAGCCCATTTTAAATTGAAATATACTGAAAGATAATCGATTAATTTTTAAATAAAACCCATTTATTTAAATGACATTAATAAATGACATTAATAAATGACATTAATTAAGTAAGCCGAAATAAAAAAAACATATATCTTCTCTTTCTTCAACTTAAAATATTAACAAAACTTCAGACTTCTCAAAAAATCACATTAATTTCACATATTTGAGATCAATCAACTTTTGGTTTAATTCTTACATTTTTTTAAAACTTTTTTTAAAATTTTCATTACTTGAAAGACAAATTAAAATTTGGTGATCATAACATATAAGCTTGTAGCATTTCGAGTAAGCTTTCCTTGTATTCCGCCACAACAACTTTAAATCGTTATTTTTCCCACGTTCGCCAGGGTCGATCGCTCACGCCAAACTGATGCGTCTAGCAACAGCCAATCAGAGCTTAGCTAGAGACTCGAAGTTAAATCACGCGATTTCACGAACTAATGAACCAAAATAATACCCTGGGCTACATATGTAGCCCACGTGTGTACTCTAGTGTTAACTGTATCATACTTCGACTAAGAACTACCAACATTATCTTCATTTTCTTAACGCACATATTATTGGCTGCTATCTTTATATATAATTTGCAAGATTCAACTCGAACTAAATGCTATCTAGATAATGTCTTTTTTATCCATTTTATTTTTAATACTAGGATTTAAGTCTGGGATGAATATTTATTTTAATTTTTTAAACTTCGTGAGTAAAAATTCTAATTAAAATATTTTATTAAATGAAGACAATATTAGCGAAATTCAATCGAAAATCTGGAGACAGAAAAATCAGAAAAAGATATTGGCTCCGCTGGGACACGAGCCAATATCTTTTTCTGATTTATCTGTCTCAAGTTTTTCGATTGAGTTTCGCTAATATTGTCGTGTCCCAGCGGAGCCAATGTCTTTTTATTATTTTCTGTCTCCAGATTTTTGATTGAGTTTCGCTAATATTGTCTTAATTTAATTAAATATTATAATTTGAGATTTAACTCACAAAGTTTAAAAAATTAAAATAAATATATTTCTACATTATTATTCTTAGAATTAATTAAATGTTTTTAAAAAATGATTAAAAAGGTGTAAACTAAAAACGCTTCACGGTTGGTTGGTCGAAAGAATTCTGAAGTTATCTATACCCCGGTTTGTACGGTATTGCAATATCTTTTTTTTTTTAGTTTATGCCGGCAACCCGGGCGTTTATTGTTTTAAAGTATCGTATATAAACAAGTAAGTAACCCGCCTCACTAGACTATGTCTGATCTGAGACGGGTACATATACATATTATATTTACACTTACACATATATACATACAATTATATTTATATATACATACAATTATATTTATATATACATACATATATGTATACACACATATGTATATGTACTCAGCTACGGTCCATCTCTTTCTATTACATGATAGATGGTTTTTTTTTTTTTTACAGTGAATACCGCACAAGAATCTCAACTGCTTCCGTCTGGAGCCAGTGAGACTATGGCATCTCCAATTGGGGTATGTTGTGAGGCTGAAGGTAGTGGGGAGGGGAAGGAGGTGGGGAAGAAGAGGAAGGTTGGGAAGTACCTGGCTATTCAGATCTGGTCACCAAACACGGCTAAAGCCATTTTAAAGCAACGTTTCAATTCTAAATGATGGTCTTACACCAGGGCGATCCTAATAGTATCTTCCACTCTGGAACATGCCGCAAATATACTATATATTATTTTAAATGAATTAATTGTGAAATAACACAAATTAATCAAATAAAATTTATTTGCGCATGCCGGGTTCGAACCCGCGACCTCCGGATTGTGAGTCAAGAGCCTTACCCACTGGGCTACGGAGGCCGTTTGTTTGTGGTGAGAGGTATCCGCTAAACAGTTTTGCTTGCTATCTTGTTAAGACTCTTTTTAGTTTAAATAAAGACTCGATGACATTGAGCGAGTTTACAAGCTACTAGCTGGGAAATTTACTATCCGTCAGTAAACTCGCTCAGTGTAATCGTATTACTAGTTAACTAGCAGATTGTAGTCAATCTACGAAAAAAGTTGAAAGGTGATCAACTTTGCTCGCTGTCAGTGTAGCCAACTCGGAATCTCCGTTCCCGCTAAATTGTGACGGATCGTCGGTCAGAATTCTGTCAGACACCCATATTTTCGTCCATCCGGGATGGCTTGAGATTTTCAGGGATAAAAATTTCTCCATAAATATGGGTTATTTTCGCCTACGCAAGTATGTAGTTATTCGATTCGATACATTATTCGATTCCGCCAGGAAATCCGTCATTCTGTTAGATACAAAATTCTCCCGTTTCGGGATACTCCAATCCGCCAGATATGACGGGAAATCCAAAACTGCTCGCTGTACGCTAGCGCTTGCCTCAAAATGGCCGCCCACCAACAGCTGATTTCGTAACTCAGAATTAGTTCCCTCGGGAACCGTAATTTTCGCTACTGACTAGCGTGTGGCGCTACCTGCGACTTCAATTTTTCTACAAAATGTCGTCAGAATAGGCGGGAGAAAAAAAATCCTCACTTTAAAAATTAATTTAACTATGAAATCTTGATTAATTATTTTCTTTTTAAATACCATTAATGCTGATACACGGTTAACATTGATAAAAAAAATTATTGGAATTTCTTATTGAAAGAATTAAAAAAATCTCCATTCGTAATGCTAAAACGACGTGTTTTCCAGGGCCCAAGTGACATCACACATACACCCTGCCTCTTACCGCTCGGATTCCGCTCATTTTGCTGGGCTTATTAAAATAAAACTACGAGAATTAATTAAATTATGAAAACGAACTTTAAAAACAAAATACCTACTAGTATTTAAGTTTGAATGTGAACATTGATAAAAAAAAATTTAAAAAACTGGAATTAACTTTCTTTTTGTGTTGAGTGTGCGACTGCAGTCTTGCATGAGAGAGAATGTAAGTAGGTATGCACGGTTTTCCGGTCTCTCTTCATTATCACATGTCATCTGAGATAATGAAGAGATATCGGAAAACCGTGTCTTCATTAATTTTCACAATCTATTGAATTTTAATCCTCTAATTCAATCCCGTTGTAAAATCCTAAATGTAGTACGGTCTCTTATAGTTTTCTGAAGTCTGAATTCGGTCGTTAATCGAACTCCAATGTTGACTTGTTTCGTCTTCCAAAATTAGTGTTTGATGCACGGTTATGTTGGAGGTTATACTCGAATACTGAACACTTATGGTAGATTACTTACACATTGGTTAATTGCGTTTAAATAGTTCAGATGTACTTGCAAAAAAGGTGAAATGATTTAAGATGCTGACTGATAGGATATTGGAAATGAATCATTGAATTTTATCAAGAAATTGATCGCAATAGGTTTCATAACGTGGCCTCCCCTTTGACGAATCCGAAGGTGCTAAAATAAAATTTATTTAATTTGTGTTATTTCACAATTAATTCATTAAAAATAATATGGAATTTATTTGCGGCACGTTACAGAGTGGAAGATGAGAGTGTAGGACCACAATTCAGAATTGAAACGATGCTTGAAATGGCTTTAGCCATGTTTGGTTACCAGATCTGAATAGCCAGGTACTTCTCCACCATCCTCTTCACCATCTCCTCCCCCTCCCCATTAGCTTTTACCTCACAGCATACCACAATTGGGGATGCCATAGTCTCACTGCCTTCAGATGAGAGCAGTTGGTGACTCTTGTGCGGTACTCATATTAAAATAAAAACAAACAAAAAAAAACGTGACACTCTGGCTTCTCGTGAAAGCATAGAAAAAATGATACAAAGACAATTTTGTCGAATGAAAATGAAGATAAAATGTGATACAGACGTGAAATTCAAAGTAAATGAGATCGTAGACGGAATGAAGCCAGATGAATTTAAATATTAAATGACAGGTGGAAATAAAGTTAAATATTGCAAATAGGACGAAAAAATACTCAACAAATGTAATGGTCCATTATACAAAAGGAAAAGTAAATACAATTTTTATTATAAAATAATGTAGGAGTATGTTCGAAGTCCTACCGGACGGTCATTGCAAATCTATATCATCGAATGGCGTCGGTTGTGATAAATAAAAAAAAATTGCTTGATAGTGAAACATAAGAGGCACTTGAGGGATAAAAAGTCCAAAGCTGTAAAGAAGATGAAAATGTCCCTTAAGAAACAAAGTTTTTTTTTTAATATATAACTACTGGACCGATAGCGGAATTAAAACTTTTTCTCGGATTGCTCGAGATCATTTTGAATATTTTCCACCCGCATTATAAAAATCATACCTCCGACTTTTAATATGAACGTATACAAACTTATTATAGTTCTATATAGCCAATGAATTCACCTATCTTTTGTTGATTGTTACATATTCGTAGGATTTATAAAAAATATATTATAAAATCGTGAACTTCTACTTAATTACTTACAAATAAGGGAAAATTTGCCAAAATTGGCAGCAAAGCAAACCGAGGTATTTTAAATAGTGCCACATTGTGGCAAAAAGCGCTCCAGTGGATAATACAACTAATTTTAAATGTCTTTTATTTTCTATTTTTTGGTTTGACTGAGGGTTGAACCTTCCTACCTGTTTGAACCTTCAGTGAGCGGAATCAACCGCGCTACCAATTGGATCAAATGCCGATTTGGTAAGGCCGGCATTTATTTCGTGTTTTGATTTCTTTGAATTTCAGAAAAAAATGCCTTGTCCGCGTGTGCATGCCTGATTGCTACCAAAAGTTGAAAGAATTCATTGTCATCGAAAACGAGTCTATCTGCTGAGTTGTAGTAAGTGGGTTAATTTCCACTTCTAAGATTCCACTTAATTAATAAACCAAGAGAACAAAAGTGAAATTCAAATAGACGTAAGTATTTAAAAAAAGTGCGCAAGAATCATCTGCAGCGAGTGAGCAAAGAAAGACTTGTATTCAACTGATCAATGAAGAACATTGAATGAAAACGAAATGACGGGGAACGAAAATCATCAATCAAATTTAATTTTTTAAACGTTGTTTTTGGTTGAAGCAGATTCATCCTGCTAAAGGTATCTTTAGACTGGTGGCCGGACAACTCGGAATGAAGCCAACTCAGAACCATCTCAGATAAGTCATTTGGAGTGATAAAAAAATATACGTTTTTAATTACTTTTCAAGGAGGTGTTGAGTTGACTTTGTTCTCAGTTGGCATGGAACCCTTTAGAAATTTAGACTATATCCAAAATTTTATTGTTATAAAAAATACTTTGCAGAAGCTTATGATGAAATAATCATAAAGATCTAATATGTTGAAAATAGTCCAGAAAAAAACAAACGGTCACAAAAAAGTGATAGATACCCTCAGTATCGCCTTAGTGAAAGATCACCATCCATAACGGAAACGTTGCGCTAATGTGGCTTATATATGTGTTTGGTCACCAAAACTGAATAGGCAGGTACTTTCCAACCATCTTTCCCATCTCTTTCCTTTTTCCACTACCTTTAGACAATAAAAAATAAGTGGCAATTATTATTGGGGATTGGGGTTTAAATGAATTCTATTTTCCTTTATTTATTTTTTTTTAATATTATTGTTTTAAAATCAATTACGGTCTAAGAAAAAATAACAGCAGGCATTTTATATGAGTACCGCACAAGAGTCCCAACTGCTCCCAGCAGCTTGGAGTCAGTGATATTATAGAATCCCCAATTTTGGCACGTTGTGCGGCTGAAGATTGTAGGAATAAAAAAGGTGAGAACTCAAATCTGGTCAACAAACACGGCTAATACCATTTCAAGCAACATTTAGTTTCTAAATGGTAGTCTTTCCACCAAGGCGATACTGAGAGTATCTTTCACTCCGGAACGTGTCGCAAATATGCTACGTAATGTACCTATACATTTTTAAATTACACAAATTTATTAATCGAAAAAAAATTGCTTGAGCCGGCCGGGATTTGCATTTGCAACCTCCGTATTCGTTGCCACGGTAAGAGTTAAAACAAATGAGTTGGGTTTGTTATGTTAAAGAAAATTAAAAAAAAAAAAGTTTTTTTAATATTTTAGATCCTCCTTAATTTTAAATATTTTAGTTACTCCGTATGGCCCTGCAACTAAATAAAACCTTTGGATTCCGTGCTCATTAGACAAGTAATTACAGTCGATCGTCTCTCCCTCACCAGTGGGTACTATGAGTAGGTAGTACGCCAACAGAGTAGGTGCTCTCCTCCCTATCGCTTCGACGTCTCGTCGTCTCTTATCAAGCCGATCCAATTTAAAAGGAGCTCCCCAAATAAAATAAGAAAGAGCTCCCAAGTACTCACGAGTATACCAGTTACGTATCTTCCTCTTTTTACTGCAATGATACGTTTTACAGCAGTAGATAACTTCAGTTACAGGGAGGCAATTATGATTGCAGATTTATGAAGGATTAAAACGGAAATATAGTAGATATTCTAAAAAAAAAATATGATTTAATATTCATTGAATGGTATTTTATGTTGTGAGAGTGGATTTATGTGTTTGTGTCAAAGAATGACTGGCGAAGGACCTTAATTTGGTGTTACTATCACTGCTTAAAAATGATAAAAACATATGTTGCATAGAAAGGAGAGGACTCACCGGAAAAGGATAAAACTTGTAGGCTGGCAATGCACTTGTATGATTTCTTTCCCATCCAAGAGGCACAATCACAATAGGTGTGAATGTTCGTTATTTTTATAGTACACAGCGGAGTTATTTATAGCGGATTAACCGAGAGCGGAAGCACAAAATGGCTATATGCGGCGGGAGTATATTGCAGACTGAATAATATTGGCGGGTTGGCAAAAAGGGATGGGTAGGAAAAGGAACTTGCAACAATATTAAAACCAATTCCAAACAGTGACAGTGTGTATGCGTGATATGTAAGTGTGTGTATGTGTAGGTATGTGTATGGGCGTAACCATTCATATTAAAAACTCTCGATGAAAATATAAAAATAGAATACGTAGATTATTATTTTTAATTAAGTAGTAATAATTATTAGCCCGAAACACTCATAAACCCCAATGAGTGTTTTAGGCTATAATTATTACTTATAAATAATTGTTACCCTTTGTGCTATGCATACATTAGTTTATCAATTAAAAATAATAATTAAAAGTATTTCACCAAAAAATGTAGACAAAATTTGTCTCGACGCCACCTAGTGTGAGATTTAGCACTTACAATGCCTTTCTCATATAAAAAATAAAGTTGGTTGTTTGCAGATGGAAAAATGTATAAACAGTAATTGTTGAATGAAACACTAGTATATATTGAATTATTTGTCGGGTAGGAGATAAGCCAACGTAGCTCAGTGGACAGAGCAGTTGACCGGAAGTCAGAAGGACACGGGCTCGAGTCCCGTCGGCGGCATGTAACTTTTCTCGGGAGATTTTCTCAATATAGATGAGTGTTTCAGGCTAATAATTATTACTTATAATAATAAGAATACATAGACAATGAAAACAAACCAGTATCATTGCATGTGGGTATCCAACCTAAATTGTTTACAGGGACCATAATTTAATTTATTACGTTATACTTCAATTTATTAGAAGAATGTTGGTTCTAGACTAGGTTATCTGGAATTTGAGTCCTAGTAGCTACAATTAGGTACCTTTTTTATTTCAGTGGCTATAATAGTTTTTAATGCTATTTTCAATAACTAAATATTACCATGCGGTTTAATACTAGAATATTAATAATATTTCTAGAAGAACTGACATTTGTTTTCATGGTAAGCCAACTTACTTATATGTACGCCATCGTATGCAAAAGTCAATTCTAATAAGCTGTTTTGTATACTTTTCCAACAATTTGGAAGGCGGGAATGGGTACCGCCGCCCCGGAACCTTTATTGGATAACCAACACCTCTGCCGTAGGTCACCCCAGGTGGTTTGCTACGTTTGGTGATTTAGCAGGGGTGTCCGGGTTCATGGGGGTGAGGTTTGTCTAGGTCTTGGTGGCGGATGACCAGGACACACTGAACCCCAGATTTCTACCCACCCCTTAAACCCTTTTCCTTCCCAGAACTCACCTCTCCTTCCTTTCCTTAAAAAAACCCTCCACACAGCATCCCAAAGACGGCACAGGGCCCGAGGGAAATTATTTTCCTCACGGCCTCCTGTGTGGAGCTCATGTAAAAATAAATAAAAAAAATACCACGTCCTACAATGATGTATTATGTATTCTGAAATACATTTTGCTTTTAGGTCCAGTTGTTTCACAGAAACTCAATTGTAAAATTATCTTAAATGGCCATTCAGCGCCAGTTTGTTTTTTTTTTACATTTGAGAGGTCCCCGTTAAATTCCGAATCTAGATGCGTTTCAGCTTCCTATCAAATTGTAAAAAGCAGACGAGCTTAACAACGTCATAGTTGTGCTCTTCTGTCAATTACAATTTGGTCAAAAGCTGAAACAGAGTAATAATAGGCATTTAATGGAGACTTTTCAATTGTAAAATAAACAAACTGGCGCCGAATGGCCATTCGATGACATTTGAATTTCTGTGAAACAACCCAATCTTATTTTTTGCCCTTTGTTAATGTTGTAATCAGAGATATTGAAATATAAGAGATATGCTATGATGGCCGCCCAACTGTCGGCGGACTACGGTCTAATGGTCCTAGTTTGAATACGGAATTTAGTTGTTTTTTTAAGATGTGCAGTAGTATTGGTTAACAATATCGGCGACACCAGGAAGCGCAGTCCCACCGAGTAAAAACTGTCGACAGCACACCTATATGAAAATAAAAATGAATCCCTGTTTCCCTTAGTCACGCCATAACTTCAGAACGACTTTACCTATTTCATTCATATATTTTTTAAAGTTTTTAATACTTTGTAGAAGGTTCTTACAGAGAGAAAAATTAAGAAAATTGCGCGGAAAATTTGATAATTTCAGAAAATTTAACGACTATTTTAACTTCGCACGTTTGACAGTTCGCGTGTTGATGAATGTGAATTTAGCAGGCAGCTGTTTTTTTGTAACAAAATAATTGTCTTTGGATTTTTTAAATTATAGATATTTTAAATAGGTACCTACGTTACGTACCAAATTAGATTGATTTTTCTTCTAATATACAAAAATGAATATTTGTAATACATGCGAAATGAAATTTTTTATAAAAAAATTTGAATAGGTGGCACGCGAGCTGTTTAAATACTGAATGTACTGGGACTGAATATATGGAACGCTGGTGGTGGTCGGCAAGACTGGGGAGCGGGAGAGGGGAGATGTGGATAGTGGAACGAGGTAGGGGAACGGGGACGCACGGGAAATGACATGCAGGGAGAAACAATTTAATTCTTTGAATATGGCATTGCAACGCATCCCGGGAACCAGCTAGTTTCTGATATTTAAATATCTTTGGTTGTAATCCTACACAAATCAAATAAAATTAAAACTGTTGAAGTGAAATAATATATTCTTTTTTTATGCTACCTACCCTAAAGAATTATCTGTTTTTTTTTTGTGTGGGTTCAGTGGGTACTAAAGCATTGTTCATTAGAATCACCATTAAGTCACAAAGGATTGCATTTTACTGACAAATCTCAGTCACCGCTTTATGTTAGGTGTATACATACATACTACATACCACAATAAATTCAATTCAATTTTGTAGAAGATACCTCATTTTAACTTTCTGAAAAATTATAGAAATATTTTTTTAATATGTTAGTCTTAAATCCTTCATGTAAATTGTAAATCAGTCCTAAAATTGAAATGCTTTGGTCATGAATAGGCATACCTGTTGTATAATTGGTCCCTACTCACTAATAAGTCCCACGATGGCGGTCATGATCACACTGATAACTTCCTAACTGTGACACATAACGTCAGCCGTGGCGCCCTGGAATTCCCAGAAGAGGGTGACAATTTGGAGTAATTGTTCATTAATATTAAATATGTTGATTTGACTAAATTTATGTGGACACCATGAAGAGAGTGGTAGAAATTGTTTATTTAAAAATGTGTTTGTTTTCATCCAGCGCAGAGAAGAAGTTTTTTTTCCGTTTTGATGATCCAGTGGAATGTGTTATAGGAAGATAACCAAAACGCAGAACAAAGAAATGCACAAAAATGATTCTGTTTTGTGAATACCGCGTAAGAGTCCCAATTGCTACCAACCGCGTGGAGCCAGTGATACTATGGCATCCCCAATTGGGGTATGTTGTGAGTTGTGAGGCTAAGGGTTGTGCGGGAGGGGCTAAAGCCATTTCAGGCAACGTTTCAATTCTGAATGGTGGTCTTATACAAGGGCGATACTGAGAGCGGATCACGCCCGGATCACTGGATCCTTACCCCTTAACTACGGCGCCCGTCTGCTTGGTAAAACCTTTTATTCTATGCAGCACAAAGACGTTCAGTTGTAATTTGAACTTGTAAGTTAACACAACTAACTAAGAAATATGTCATTATACCGCCTCGGTAGGCAGTCAGAATGAAATACCGGACAGCTAGCTAGCTCTGTGTAGTTGCACGTACATTCATTCACATATTTATTACTAGCTGACCCGGTCACGCTTTGCCGTGGCTAACGAAACACAATGCCATCTTCTGGATGATTACCCAACCTTTTAACTCACACCGCCAACTTTTAATTTGCGTACAAATCAAATCCGAACCGCCCGCTTGCCAGCCCGCTCTTCCGCCACATAAAGACATTATCCTTTAAATATATATATATCAACTAATTTACATGAAATATTGACAAATTATGTTTATTAACATGTTTAAACCTTCATCATGAATCCCTCTATCTATTGGTGAAAGTCGCATGAAAATCCGTTCAGTAGTTTTTGAGTTTATCGCGAACAGACACATCATTAATTCTATGTTAATAACATCGCAAATAATATAGCTTAGAAAACGTATAGGCATTTTAAACGACATGCCTGTTTTAAACGACATGATACGACTGTTTACTCCCTTTTTAACATATTTTCAAAAATGGTGCACGGAAAATATACAAGATGAAAATATAAATATTATAGCTGGAGATTTTAATATAAATGTTAATGCAAAAGCAGACATATACACAAAAAACTGAAATCTATTATTCAAGCGGCAGGGATGAAACAATTAGTCAAAGATTTTACAAGAATTACTAATATCTCGAAAACGTTGATTGATTTGGTAATCTCAAATAAATTCAACTTAAATATGAATGTACTAGATAATCCTGAAATTACCGATCATAACATCATTCAAATTCTAATAAATGACAGAGAAAAATGCAACTCAAGTAACGAAACACAAATCTTCTTCTTTGTGTGCCGTATCAGGTCCCCCCGACGTTGGCGATCACTCTTGAGAATGTCTCTCTGTCTTGCGCTGCCCAGAATAGCTCCTCCACACTTCTAATGCCGGTCCACTCTCGTATATTACGCAGCCAAGACATTTGTCTCCTACCAGGCCCTCGGCGACCCTCTATCTTGCCTTTCAATATCAAATGGAGCAAGTGATACTACTCCCCTTGAAGTATATGACCCAGATATGAAATTTTCCTGATTTTTATTAATATACGCAGTTCTCTATCTGCTCTAGCCCGCCTGAGAATTTCTGTGTTGGTGATCATGTCGGTCCATGGGACCTTGAGCATTCTCCGGTGAAGCCACATTTCAAAAGCCTCTAACCTGTTCATGGTATTTACTTTCAAGGTCCATGTTTCACATCCATAGAGCAAGACCGACCACACATAACATTTTAGCATTCTCTGCCTTAGTTTTAAGCTGATATTGTCATTGCGGAAGAAGGATTTCATTTTAATGAACGCAGTTCTTGCTGCTTCAATTCTGCATCTAACCTCCACATCTGGGTCAAGAGTCTCCGTGAGAATACTGCCGAGGTATTTAAATCTTTCCACCTTTTCGACATTGCAACCATTTAACCGTATCACTGATTCAGAGTGATCTAGTCGTCCAAATGTCATCCATTTAGTTTTATTGAAGTTGATTGTTAGGCCCAGTTGCTCACCAGCATTATTAACAAGATTTAATAGGTCTTGGAGGTCATCGATACAGTCAGCTAGTAATACAGTATCATCTGCGTATCTTATGTTATTAATGACAACTCCGTTGATCTTCAGACCCTTCTCAGTATTACTTAGGGCTCTTTTAAATACATAGTTGGAATAGAGATTAAACAATAGTGGCGATAGAATACAGCCTTGTTGTACTCCACGCTGAATGGCAATTGCATTAGATCTCTCATTCCCATGTCTTATTTCTGCTCTTTGGAACCAATACAGGTTTTTAATGAAATTCTGGTCTTTGGTGTCAACGTTACAATCCGCAAGCATTTTCATTAGGTCAGCATGTTTTACCCTGTCAAATGCCTTTTCGTAGTCAATAAAACAGGCAAAGACTTCCTTTCTTTGGTCACGACATTTTTGCAATAGTACGTCGATAGACAATAATGCTTCACGCGTCCCGAACGCATTTCTGAAGCCAAACTGAGTGTCATCCAAGTCCTGCTCGCACTTATTGCGTATCCTGGCATGTATTATTTTCAGGAATAATTTAAGGACATGACTCATCAGGCTTATTAATCGATAGTCACTGCACTTCTTAGGGTATTGTTTTTTAGGCAATGTCACGAAGGTGGATTTTAGCCAATCTTGGGGTTTATTCCCTGTGTTATATATAGAGTTAAATAACATCAACAGGTAGTCAACATTTTCATCATTAAAGAGCTTCAACACCTCAACTGGAATATCGTCTGGTCCGCACGCTTTTCTATTGTCTGAAGTCTTTATCGCATGGAGAATTTCTGATTTTAAAATCGATGGTCCTTGCAATTGATCATTAGGAATATTAATATCTGGTCTAGTTTCTTTGAATGTTTCATGAATATACTTTTCCCATGTTTGTAAAATATCTTTTTCATACAATATTAATTTATTGGAATCGTCAACTAAACATGATGGTGTAATTCTTCTAGAAGTGCCCGTAATTTCCTTCAATTTTTTGTGAAGTTTGAATGCATTGTGACTACGACTGTACGACTCTAGTTCTTCACACTGTGACTTCATCCATTCTTCTTTGGCTTTTTTTTAATTTCACGTCTAATCGTTCTTTGTAAGTTTTTATATTATGTCTCATTATGTTTGTGTTTACGTCTCTCATCCATTAAGTTCAAGATGTGGTCAGTCATCCAATTCTTTTTTTCTAATTTGCTTATCAGCTTTCAAATTGTATCACAGGTTTCACATATAACTGACTTAAGGTTATCCCATTGTGTTTGTATTTCTATCGATGGATCACAAGGGAGTAGCTTAATATTATCGTTCTAAGTCTGAGATACCTTATTTCTGAACACTTCTTTGTTGAGTTTCTAGATATATTCGAGAACACAAACAACAAAATTTAAAAATTACAAAAGTACAATAAATAAATTTTCATTCAGACCTTAGAGACTATTAATTGGAATGGAATATATCAAATAGAATATAACAAAACAGCAGACCAGATGATACTAAACTTTAAAAAAAATCGATTGATAAAGTAGTTCCAGAACAGAAAATAGATAAAGGAAATAATAAAAAATGGTACACAAACGAACTACGTACAATGCAGCACGATAGAGATACATATTACAAAAGAGCACGCCTTTCTTATAGTACTACGGATTGGGATAACTACAAAAAAGCGAGAAACAAATACTCCAAAGACATAAAAAGAACGCATAATGAGTACATAAAAAATAAAATAAACCCAGAAGTAATTAGTACATGGCAAAAACAAAGACGACATAAAAATAGTAAACTTCTCAAAAGAGATAAACGAAGAAAACATCCCTAATAACTTTAATAAATATTTTATTGAAAGTATTACTCAAATTAACAAATTAATACTCAACATTGCTGTTAACCTTAAAAATGATAATATCAACTCAAACAAAGAATCATTCGTCGTCAGAAAAATAAATGCAGAATATTTATTTAAAATTTTAAACAAAATAAAATCAAAGAATAGTTCGGATGGATTAACTATTAGTAATAATAAGAGATGATTTTCCAGTAATTGGTAATATTATTAATGAGACGATTGAAGAAGGAAAATTTACACAGTTGTGGAAACTTTCTACTATTGTACCGGTTCCAAAGGTTAAAAATACCAGAAAATGTGAAGAATTTCGACCAATCAACACCTTACCAAAATATGAACAGATTCTTGAAGTGATAATAAAAGAACAAATCTTGCAATACCTAGATAAAAACAATATTTTACACCAAGAGCAATCAGGATTCAGATCTAATAACGCGTGTGAAACAGCATTAAACGTAATTGTCGAAGAATGGAAGGAAGGAATGAATAGTAATAAATATATCTTAGCAATATTTTTGGATTTTTAAAGGGCATTTGAAACTATAGATCGAGAAACACTGATAAAAAAGCTTACAGAAATTGGTTTCTTATCTGTAGCCATTAAATAAATAGAAGAGTATTTGAAAGACAGAAAACAGGTAACCAAAATTAACAATCAATTTTCAAAACCAATGGAAAATCAATTAAGAGTACCGCAAGGTTCGGTCCTTGGACCTCATACTCATTATTCATTCATACTCTATGAATGAATAATGAGTATGAGTCTAATGACATGGTGAAAATATTTTCAAAATGCAAAGTACGACTATTTGTCGATGATACACTAATATACTGAATTGGAGATAACTATGAAGAACTAATAAATATTTTAAATAATGAACTAAATAATGTATCAAGATGACTAAAAATCAATAAGCTTAAATTAAATACAAAAAAAAACAAAACGTTTGGTGATTGGATACAAGAAGACATCCAGTAAAGGAAAAATTAAAATTGATATTGAGATTATTGAAAATTTTACTGAAATGAAATACTTCGGAATTATATTAGATTCCAAACTAACATTCAACAAGAATGCAGAATATACACAAAAGAAAATTGGTAAAAAAATATCTTTTTTGGGAAGAATTCGGCAAAACTACGTAGTAAAACTGCAATCACTATCTACAAATCAATTATTGCTCCACATTTAACTATTGCTCAACTATCCTTTTACAATGTAACGAACGAGAACAAAATAAGTTTCAAATTCTCCAAAATAGGGCAAGGAGAATAATACTTCGGCGAAATAGATTTTCAAAAGTAAACAAAATGTTAAAAGAACTGAATTGGCTAACCGTGAAACAGATGCTGACCTTGAATACGATGATATTTATACATTAAATATTAAACAACGTTTTACCAAAATATTTCTAATAACACAAGGACGTGCAAGGAAATCAGGCCTAAAAAAAAGACAAGGCGAGTACGCAGAACAGTTTACTGTACAAAGGAATGCAGTTATATAACACGTTACCAGAAACATTAAAGTCCCCACCAATTGGAAAGTTCAAGATGTATTGTAGAAGCTACATAAAACTATATAAAATTTTGTTTGCAATATGAAATATTATAATTAATTAAAAATTTTGTAAACTTCAATGTACAAATTACTTAAATAAAAATTCATAAATAAATTTATTTCAATTATTCCCCAATAAATAAATATTTGAAAAAAGATGTTCCCAATGGTGTAAAAGCTGGTTTGAGTATTAATTACTAAAATATTTCTTACAATCCCTGAATCAATATGAAAAAACTTTCAATTTTAATGAAACAGTTTTTCTAGAGTACATTTTCCTTCTCAATTTAAACGACTTCCCTCGAAAATAGTTCAAGGATTACTTTTAGAGATTGTACTCCGTCTAGTTCATCGGGCGGAGAAGTAAGGGAGAATGATACTTTTTTTAATTAAACACAAAGCAATTTGAAATTATTGCCTGACTTATTCGAAGAACAGCTATTTAAACCTTCTTTTTCTTTGAAGAATCTACGGAGCGAGACTTTAATACAGTTCCGAATTGTTTGATCTATTGGTTTGATGCGACCAAATTAAAAACGTCTTTAATTTCAGTTGAATTTGCCGAACTCCGCTCGATTACACAAGTCGTTACGTCAACTACTGTGTGGAAATTTCAGGCTATTTTTGATTTAGACGATTTAATATAAAAGTTATTTATATTTCGAAAATTTTCTTGTTAATCATTTGAGATGAATTATTTTGACAGTTTCGTCCTTTTCCCGTTTAAATAAAGATTCAGCGAAGGATAACTTTCCGAATGAATAAAACTGAAAACTCCTAAATAGGTCAGTTTTATTGTTTCTATAAAAAGGCATCTATTATTTAGGCATTTATTATTTCTATAAAACCATCATCACAAGTAATAGGGTTTTGTTGATTTTGTTGTTTTTGGTGATTTTGTTGTTTTGTAGGTATTTTGTGAGGAAAAAGAAAAGTATCCAAAAAAACTCCAATATGTGAGGAGGTATGGGTACCGCCGCCCCGGGAACCATTTAATGGATATCCGACACCCCTGCCGTAGGTAACCTCAAGATGTTCACTATGTACGATATGGTGACTTAGCAGGGGTGCCCGGGTTCATGGGGTGAAGTTTGTCTGGCTCTTTGCGGCGGATACCTCTGCGCAACTACTGCGTGGTGGGCCGAATCGGGATAGACTGATTGAGGGAGTCTTTTTGACTTCTCCAGCCGAACTCTCTTAACCCATAACTTTTTCCTTCCCAGAACTTCTTCTCTTTCCTTTCTCTAAAAAGATTGGATGGATTATGGATTGAACGGATGGATGGATTTATTCGTCTGTTACTCCTGGATACTTTTATCATTTTTTCCTATTCACCTCTCACACCCTTTTCCTTCTCAGGAATTTCTCTTCTTCCTTTCCCTAAAAATAATACCCTCTACACGGCATCCTCAAAGACGACAAAGACCCTGAGGGATTTTTTTCTCTTGGAGCTATCAAAAAAATAGATTGCAAATTACACGCCATAAAATTTGTACATCATAAAAAATGCAAAACGTCAGTAAATGATCCTTCAACATTTTGGTGCATACCTCATTCGACACTCGGTTATATACGACGGGCTCAAACAATGAATCCTTATTGCGTTTTGATATGCAGTTACTACTGATTGCGTTTATTATTTTACAGCAGGTCTGGCGGGCACGCTAGTGGAATGCAATATCGGTGCTGCAAATTGGCCTGAAATTATGATAGTCGTGGGTGCATACTGCAATTCACACGGAAAACATTATTACCTGCTGGATATTTTGTTGCCCTTAGCCCGTACAATTGACCACAGCCAGTTCCGCTAAATGTCGGAGCGAGGTACCTCCTAGAATTCCCGCACTGGTGGTATTTATCATTAAGTACATTATTCAAATCAGTATTGTTGTAATGACGGGGAAATATCAAGCACAACTAACTTGTGAATTGGTTTGGGGGTAAGTTAAAAATATATCACAAATCAGTTGTCCATTTTTTTATGAAGTTGTTGACATGCTGTAATTATTACCGAATTGACCCGTACCTATATATTAAACACTGGTTGAGTGTCGTAATGGCCTTAATTTTATAATAGATGAATTTAATATTTTAGAATATTTACTTAAAGAAGTAATTAATATTATTTCGAGCAATCTTTAAAGAGGTGCTCCATATAAATAAAATCGGATATATTTATCAGAGACACTATTTAGGTTACAAACCGGTTCTTCGAACACTTGTGTACAATGAAAAAGGTTACAGTCAATAATAATGAAAAAACATAGTGGATGATAATGTTGTTAATTCTGAAATTTGAAGTGAGATTGGCAAAAATGACATATAAATTAGAGGTCTAAGAAGTCGAATTGGTAAAAGCTTTTGTCCCGGTAAGACGAGAGGTTCTGGGTTCGAGTCCCAGTTG
This sequence comes from Limnephilus rhombicus, assembly GCA_929108145.2. NCBI lineage: Eukaryota > Metazoa > Arthropoda > Insecta > Trichoptera > Limnephilidae > Limnephilus > Limnephilus rhombicus. The sequence continues at coordinate 44,422,049 of OV815271.1, forward strand.
CGACCGTTATCTTTTTACGTTTCTGTCTTGTTTTTTTTTTTTTCAAATTTACGTTTAGATTATTAGTGCTATCTTCGTACTCATTGATAAACTTACTTAAAGAATTAACGTGTTCAAAAATATTTCTTAATATTTGGCATACCTGGATACACTGTTCCAGCCCAACATATATGCACAGTTGGAATAGAAGTTAATTTTCGACCTTATTTCACATCTGCTTCAGTTATTTTGGTACCTACCAGCTGGAAGAAAGTTTTTAAAAATAATTGTTATTGAGATGATGATGTTGCTTTGTACCAATTGTACAAATACTTAAGTGAAATTTACAAAAAAGTGAATGAAAAATTTATGGTTTTAATTAAGTAGACTACAAACCTATTTTTTTAATATTATTATTTCTTACTATAATATTATAAACGCGAAAGTTTGTATGGATGTATATACTCTTTCACGCTTAAACAACAAAAAAGATTTTAAAAATTCTTTCACTAATGGAAAACTACATTATATGCGAGTAAAATAGGCTGTACATAATGGTAAGCTCTGGCGATATGAAATTATTTATCATACGTCTTCTGTCCCTAACAAAATCGAGTTATTGCAAACATCAGAAGAAAACAAAATAAACGGTTGCCTTGGAAACGATGTTGGCGTCGTAGTTAATATCTATTTCTAAAATCGAACCCCCGAAATGTATGTACGCGCATAACTTAATAACGATTACACCAAATCGGATAATCTTTTTTGTATAAAACTACTGGTGAGCTCTGGCATTATGAAATTCGTATAAAAAATGCAATAGGTGTCACGCGAGCAGTTTGAAAACTGAATGTACCGGGAATGAATGAATTGAATGCTTGAGGGGGAGGGGGGAGATGGAGGAGGCGGAGTGGGAACCCCCCTAATATCATGTGAGTGAAGTCGCGGGAAAAAGCTAGTATTAAATAAGAGAAAATTAGAAATAGACTTTTTGAACGCGAGGTCGGCTATTCACGTTATTACTTCGTATAGCTAAAAGCACTATGCAGCTATTAAAATTTAGCTAAGATATATTTTTAAATGAGGTCAAAATATGTCTTTGTATTAAAAAATAGATGCAATAATAATAATGAAAAAATTTAACGCCTTCCAGACGAAAAAAGTCATAATTTTTGCAAATTGCAAAAATTAGGCAAATAATTCACGTCACGAAATCGTTTGTTACGATATATTATTCAATGCAAATTGGGTGTTTTAAAGAGCAGAAGGTTTTAAGAATTAGAAAGGAGAGGATGATTTTGATTAGCATTGAATTAGGTACCTACTAATTCAAGTCCTGTCATGTAATTCAATAGACTCCAGATTATGCAATACATCTCGTGCTCAGCGTGATAAGATACTTTCACTTTAATGCCGACAGACTCGGACGAGAGCGTTTTTGGAATTAATTCTGATAAAATTTATTATTCAGCTGTGCTTTAATGATTTGACCATAATAGTTTTTAATTGTTGAAAAATTTATTTAGTGAACCTGTTTCTTAAAAGAGGTTGAGAAAAGAAGTTAAACATGATGTCAGAATACAGTTTTTTTTAGTAATTTAAAAATCCAAAGAATCATTTTATTTTTGGTAGTTTTTCTTAATACATTGTTTTCGGATCAATTTTTCTATCATTATTATCCAATTTAATAATATAAAGGCTAAAGTTTGTATGGATGTTTGTTACTCTTTCACGCAAAAACGACTGAATAGACTTTAAAAATTCTTTCATTAATAGAAAGCTACTATATTTGCGAGTAATCTAGGCTGTACATATTGGTAAGCTCTGGCGTTATGAAATTATTTATCGTGCGTTTTCTGTCCCTAACAAAATCGAGTTAGTGCAAACGTCAGAAAAAAAGCAAAATAAACGGTTGCCGTTGAAAATATGTTGGCGTCGTAGTTAATATCTATCTCTAAAAATTAATCGCCGAAGTGTGTGTGGGCGCATAACTTCCGAACGATTGCACCAAATTGGATTTTTTTTATATAAAACTACTGGTGAGCTCTGGCATTATGAAATTTGTATAAAAAATTGCAATAAGTGGCACGCGAGCAGTTTGAAAACTGAATGTACCAGGAATTAATGAGGGTGGAGAAGGGGAGTGGTGGAGGATGGAAGGGGGAGGGTGTTGGGTGGGGGGGGGGGGGGGCGGAGAGCGTACCCCCCTAATACCATGCGAGCGAAGCCGCGAGAAAAAGCTATGTTAGGGTCAAATGAATGGCCAATAGTTGGCTTGTTTACTAAAGGGATTTAATTAAGGTGAGTGGTCGAAATGGCTTTGCCGGTTAGCACCGGACGCGCCAGGATCTGATCCCGAGGAATCCTCAGAATCAGACCCGCCAAATCGACCAGCACAGCGGTAGAGCAGAGTTCCCCCCCTCTCCCAGAGCGGGGAATTATGTTCTAAGATGTCAGGCATAGGCAGGAATTACCAGGTTTTGTAAATAAAATAAGGTTAATTATAATTGGACTAACCGTATAGGTTTATTTCAAATATTGCAAATAATAATACAGATAGGAAAGAACTTACCCCCACAGACCATAACCGATAACTAAAGCTAAAGTAATCTGACTATTAACGCGGTCGTTTAGACGATGAGGAATCCTCCCGGTGACTAAGGTTGGTGCAACTGCCCACGTCCCACGGTGATGCGAGCTGACTATATTGGTGGCAGGAATCCTCTGGCATCTGCAGCATGAGCGAATACTCTGGCGCGAGCAAATAAGGCCACTCCACAACCCACGGTGAAGTAAGCTGGCGCTGATTGCAAATGATGTCCTCTGCAGCATGAGCAAATACTCTGGCGCGAGCAAATAAGGCCACTCCACGACCCACGGTGAAGTAAGCTGGCGCTGATTGCAAATGATGTCCTCTGCAGCGTGAGCAAATACTCTGGCGCGAGCAAATAAGGCTACTCCACGTCCCACAGTGAAGTAAGCTGGCGTTGATTGCAAATAGACAGAGTCACGCACGTGTATGGTGAATTGATACACCAGGAGATTTCCTGGCGGAGATCGGGTAGAACATTATATTGGCCGGAAATCATACTAGCCCACGGTGTTTCTGGGACTAAAGGCAGGGGCGTTTACTGTCCAGTTTGAAATTTCCTATTCCTAAACAAAATACAATTCGGCCATTGTGTGAACACAACATTTATTTCCGGAGCGCGACTCGCGGGGTCGAAACCATAACGGGAACTCAAATAAACTTGTAACGGCACTATAATAACCGCCCGAACTTTACGGGAACTTCTCGAATCTATGATTAGGCACCGATGCACTCCATCTTCCCCGATTATCTCCCCTAAAAACTCCCACTCGACCTCCGGCGGGCCTTTCGCCCGCCGGGGGAAGTGCCACCATCACATTTCCGCTCCTCTCTGGTGTTGCCAGGATGAAAAACAATAGACAATGCTATCGTGCCGCCTCATAGACTCCAGTTCTAACTTAAAACGACAATTAACCTATGTTTTATACATAACAGCTAGTAATTTTATAAATGCGAAAAGCGCGTATGTTTCTTTTTATGTTTTCACGCCTAAACAACTAAACCGATTTTAAAAATTCTTTCACCAATGGAAGGCTACATTATCAGTGAGTTACATAGACTGTATTTAATGGTAAAGTTATGGCGTTTTGCAATTTGTGTAAATGAAAATGTGTGAATTTCATATATTTTAGCGGCAGGTAGGAAAGGCAGGGTGAAGGTGGGGTTCGTGGAGTGGGAAGAGATGAGGGTTGGGGAAGGCGGAGATGGTAGAAGGGAACGGGAAGCACGGGGAATGACATGCAGAGAGAATCAATTTATTTCTTGAATGCAATTGCAGCTAGTTAAGTAATAAAATAATATATTTAGTGAAATATAGGCGGCAGAACACATTTAGTGAAATGTAGACGGCAGAACACATTTAGTGAAATGTAGGCGGCAGAACACATTTAGTGAAATGTAGGCGGCAGAACATATTTAGTGAAATATAGGCGGTAGAACACATTTAGTGAAATGTAGGCGGCAGAACACATTTAGTGAAATATGGGCGGTAGAACACATTTAGTGAAATGTAGGCGGCAGAACACATTTAGTGAAATGTAGCCGGCAGAACACATTTAGTGAAATGTAGGCGGCAGAACACATTTAGTGAAATATAGGCGGCAGAACACATTAGATACAAATTTTGATACATGTTTTTCTAGTGATAGTAGCCGTTATCGTCTCCCGGCAAGCGAAAATAAATTTCATTTTATTAGATTATGTTATTTCACAATTAAATCATTTGAAAATAATATACATACAGTATGCTTGCCGCACGTTCCAGAGTGGAAGATACACTCAGTGTCGCCCTGGTGTAAGACCACCATTCAGAATTTATATTAATTTATATTAACTATATTTATATTAATTCAAAATTGAAACGTTGCTTGAAATGGCTTTAGCCGTGTTTGGTGACCAGATCTGAATAGCCAGTTACTTCCCCCACTTTCCTCTTCCCCATCTCCGACCTCTTCCCACTACCTTCAGCCTCTTAGAATATCCCAATTGGGGATGCCATTGGCTCACTGGCTCCAGACGGGAGCAGCTGGGGCTCTTGTGAGGTGTTAACATAAAAAAAAAAACTATCAAAACACCAATAAGTTTCAATGATAAATTTTCAAAAAATCAGCTCAATCAAAGCAAAATGGATTTATCACAAAATTTTTGATTTTGCTGTGAAAGGGCGAAATATATGTCGAATTTTTGTGTTATTATCGCCCGGACCGCAGAAATGGAGAGTAGGTAGACAACCAAATGCCGACTTGCTAAATGCCGATCTGACTACCGGCACCGGCACCGGCCTCTTGCTCCGCGCGGGGGACATAGTAGTATTTATAATGGCCGTGAATATAATATTTTCGCATTCGCACAGTTCTGCATTGACCGTTGAGCGGTGGTGCACCTCCATTTCCATACTCCGACCTGAAATTACAATAACCGCCTGCAAACCAAACAAAACTCAACCAAGGTGGCTTCATCGAATAATAGTTTTATGTTATTACTGTAGGATAGTTCCGACGATCGTCCCGGGCGATTTGAAACTGATATTATTATCCGATATTATATTGAAGATTCCAGTGCGGAACGTAACAGCGCGAACTTTAACTACGTTACGTTAAAGTATTAACCTAAACTCGCTTCATTATCGAAGTGTTATTCTATTTTTAAGTGAACCGATTTCGTCACATTTTTAACAATGGTGAATTTGATGACATCGTCTATCGCTAGACAGGTAAGATATTAGAAATATTTATTTATATTTACTTATTGTTTTAAGTACCGACAAGAGATTTACATTGCCACCATTAAAGACGAAAACAAACATAACACACATTTGGTTTATCTAATGTTGTTCAAATAATACAATTAGTTCAGAAACAAATATATTATTTACGCCTTGAACCGATTACTCAAACAGTTGGATTTAGCTTTATTATTACGAAAAGTGAGTATTAATGTCGGGGGAGACAAAAAAACATGCAAAAAATATGCATTTAACATTTTAATTTTGGTTGAAATTAATTCGCTTACGCGGTAGAGCCATTTTTATGCTTATCATTTTTATTTAACGTTTCGTAGACAATCAATCAATGCTGCCGATCATAGAAAAAATATTATTGCCATATAAATTTATTCACGTTTTTAAGAGGGCATTACCAGAGAAAACCAGAAATATGTCATTTTCAAATCAGATTTTAGACGTATTGACTCTTTTCCACAAAAAACTATAAATGGATTTCGAAAGATTGTTCTTTTATCTAGCATTCACATGTAATAAATTTGGAGAATTTTTTTTAATTTTTAGTGTAATAAGGTTATTCCATAGGTCGTTGGCAGATTTGTTAAGTTTTCAAAAAAGTTTTTGTATTATACCACACCCATTTCAAATAATATAATCATGCAGTAAAATAAATCAATATATTATCTAGCAAACGCATGTTCTAGAATTTTAATTTTAGTTTCAATAAAATCATTAAAAAATATGTACGTACTTGTGTTTCTTAACGAAAATTGGTCCATTTGTGTATTTATTTGCGCACTTACAAACTAATATATTTCAGATTTTTTTAACATTCTTATTAAATTTAGACATTATTTACATTTGTCCTGAAGAAGGTTGAGTTCAACCGAAACCGGTATAACAAATATAAATAAAAATAAAGTGGTTTTAAACAAAGTACTTGTTTCATTCTATATAATGTCAAGCCACAAAGTGTTTGCTTTCTACGATAAAATTGAATTTCTTAAAACGAACTGATTTATTTGTTTTTATTTCATTCCCGCTTCCGTTCTTATAAAATTATTTATTTTTATTTCATCTTACGCGTTGTTAAAATTCTCTCTCAGTTTTATACAAAAAAGGGAACACGCTTTCGCGTCTGGATTCCACTTAACGTAATTATTTACATTAATTAGTATTTTCTTTAAACAACTTGAAACCGATTTTTTAAAATTGATGTCATGTCATGTTTTCCTGATGATCACATATGTGCTAATTTATTGTGTATCATTTGTGTCTTTAATTACGTCTCTTGTCTTACCTCTCTTCAATTGTCAATTGTGTAAACTTCTATTTATAACTTTTTTTTGTTTTATTTTATCTAATTTTTATTTAAACAGTTTCAAAATTTAACCATTGTATAATTTGGCTGATTGATTTTATATAAATTTTTACCTTTTTTTCTTATTTGTATAATTAACTGAGTTTTTATAACTGGGTTATTCTCACGTGTAAAAACCCAGTATAAATAAATAAATAAATCACAATTACAATCATCAGGAAAACTCCTTTTGTATTTTAGATGTCGTATCACTATTGTATAAATGTATGCATTATAAGGAAAATGCGACATACTTTTTTCACATACAGGTATTAGCAAAATAATATGTATGCAAGAATAACTTTTCATTCGGAGACGTTGGTAGTTCGTTTGCTCCTCTTTGAGCCCCTTGCAAAGTTATCCATGACAAGCTACATTGTAATGCCCCAACCCTACTTCCAGACATACCCTGTACTGTATATAGATGAAACTGATAATGTAAGAGATAGATATCAACTTCAACATAATTTACTCGTACGTGTTTCGTATTATATATTATTATATATAACTTTCTGACCCGGCGAAATTCGTACCGCCTCAGAATCAATAACTGTTAAATTAACTTATTAGCTGAATTAAATTCTGTTTTTTTATTAAGTTAAAAATTAAACAGTGAAGCAATAATCGATGCGTAACTGTTCGCGTTTTGTTTTTGTCAGTATCAGAGATGGCGTTGTGTACGGATTTAAAATTTATGTGATTTTCTTACTTTTCGACTTACTTACGGGAATTGCGTTTCATTTTCTTTATACATGTGAAGGAGATTTATTATAATTGTATTTTTCCTTTGAAGGGGTGTACACATACGTTCACCGTTTATCCCATTTTCGACTGTTGACATTTAGTGTGTAAGAAAAAGGGGCAGCATTGTATGTTTAATAAGAAAAGCAAAACAACCAGCGCGTTGACATTTGACATTTTTTAATTTTTGGAATTCACTCACTACTCAATATTATACTTATCACAATGTTCCTGCCCCCCTAGCATGGTCGATCGATATAGGTTGTACGAAAAAAATAATTTTCTTCATAACTTTCTTTTTCGTGAGTTTTTGGGATGTTTTCATAGTTATTCTGTTATCCGGGGTGGAGACAAATCCAACAAATCAAAGATCATCAAAATCGGTGCAGCCGATCTCGATTTATAAATAGTGTAACTAACCCGACTTTGTTTTATATATTAAGATAAATACATACCTATGTAAATACTGGGTTCTATAAATTTAGGTCCTAAATAAAATGTTCGTGAAAACGAGCTAACAACTAGCATACCATTCAAAGTGTAATGCATAACATTAGTTGGTCCTTACAATTAAATATTTATTTATTCAAATTATCCAAACGTGCGTTGCCAAAAAAGCACGAGTGACAAAACTGTCTTGTTGTCTTGTACAACTTTATTGCACTTACTAAAGTATCTTACCGCAAATCGGGAGAGAGTCACGTATCACATCTTTCGAAAGCAAAAATTCTGCCTGTGGCACTAATTCTTTTCGCTCTATTTTAGACAAATTGCGTTACTCATGCGAAATTTGAGTGCGGTCGAGATACAAGATGTACTTGTTAACACCTTCTAATCGTATTTGAGAATACGATAAATATAATTAGCATACTTTGCAGTAAAATACACTGTATTTTACTAAAACTACATTAATCCTGGCTTCACAACCCACTGACAATTGGTTTAATATTATTTTTGTGCACACACGTAATGTGTGTTTGTAGACAGACTCACTTATTTTATGTACATTATATTTAACACTAATTTAAAAGAAGATTAAATAAAATTAGATGCAAGAAAGGAAAGTACAATTTCAAACACACGTCTGCTAAATATTATCCTAATATTAAGTACCTAAGCTGCTCTAAATATTGCCTTTTTAATTTTTTTTATTGTTAGTTTAATTGGTTGAACTCCATTTTAACTTTTACTTGTTCTCTTCCATTTTCAATAACTGTGATAAAATTTCATAATGCCTTCCGCAGGGGAAACAGCTGTCAGGCATAATAATAATTACACATCAGAACCTTCTCACGAATAATCTGTTTTTCTTAAAACTAATAAGTTTTTTTTTTTAATTCACGAAAGTTGTTACGTTCTGGCCTAACAAAAATTATGATCACTTTAAAAAATAGGCAGCTAAATAACTTTTTTTTACGTGAGTCCCAAACAGGAGGCCCTCAGAAAAATAATTTCCCTCAGGGCCTATGTCATCTTTGGGGATGCTGTGTGAGGGATTTTTTTAAGGAAAGGAGAGTTCTGGGAAAGAAAAGGTTTTAAGGGGTGGGTAGGAATCTGGGGTAACCTCGAACCTCACCAAATGAACCCGGGCACCCCTTCTCAGTATTCAGAAAATACGAAGTTCTCAGCTCAATGAATTGAAACTATCCATTCCTCAAATTTTAATTTGAAAAAGAGGGTATTTATACATATAATTTAACGAATACAATTTAGCTCCAGTGGAAAATGAGTAACTTGAAAAAAATATAAGCAAAATCAACAAACAAATTTATGATATTATTATATACAGGGTGTTAAAGAACGTACTTGTCTTTCTTTTACCAGTGATTCCGGACATTATTTGGAATAAAAAATGTAAATAAAATTTTTGTTTCCGATGACATTTTTTTTTCAACAAAAACATAAAAAAGTAGGTGTTGGATAGTTGGGGCAGGGTAAGAGGTTGAGCGGTTACTCGGCGATTGACCGATGACGACATCCGTAAAAAAAAATATTTAACTTTGAAGAAAAAAATTTCGAAAAAAATTAAAAAACGTCATCAAAAAGTCGCCGAAATTTCATTCACATGTTTTCCTTCAAATAATCGGGAAACACTCACTGGTAAAAGTAAGTGAAGTACGTCCCTTAACACCCTGTATATCTTTCTAAAGTAATTCGCTATTGATCTATCTATGAACCTATGTAAAGTTTGCTTCCATTTTGATTGGCCATGGATTATGTTTGAATTGATGAAACATTAAGAAAGGGACCCTCAGATGGTTTGGGCACGTAGAGCGAATGAGCGAAGAAAGTAGTGTAAAAAGAATATATGATGCAAATGTGAATGGTAGAAGAAGTCGGGGACGCCCGAGGAAGACATGAGACGGGCCATGTCAAAAGTCAGAATAATAGAAGAGTATGTATGAGACGATGTATGAATGTGAGTGAGGCAAAGAGTGTGTGCCAAGACCGAGTTTTTTTCTGCCTACCCCTGCGGGAAACGGCGTGATGGTTAGTTAGTTAGTTAAGATTGCACGATATAGATGTAGATCGCAATACAATGCTCTGGCTTTTGTTTCTTAACGCCAAACTCAAACGCACGTCCTTATTGAAAAAAATAATTTATAATAAATAATTCTTTTCTTTTTAAGACTTCAATATTTTTCACACATTTTCAATTACCTTGTGTATCGGTTGAATGGAAATTTCGGAGGACATCCGGACAATATCGTAAGTCTGATATCATGAAAAAACGGGATTTGAATTAGTAGCAACCAACGTGAAAAAATAGAATATTTTGGTGGTTATCAGACAAAAATAACTCTAGTTGTCCTACAGACGTCAGTATTTCACTTGAAATATGGTCAAAAGGTAAAACCTTCATAATAAACATTTTTCATTTTAAAAAACTTAATTTAAGAAAATGGGAATTTCCAACAATAAACTTGAAAACTCTTTGAACTTACGTTGCAGTATTTGTGCGACATGGTTGATATGGATTTTTAACAATGTTTCGGCCTGCGCCGCGACCGCTCAAAATGATTGCAAACATTTTATGTTTCAGAGAAAATCATAGGCTATTTTTTTAAATGAAAACAAAACCAAAGAAGTACAAGGCACTCTGTAAGGTTATCTTTACTTAACACCAGTCTGAATTAGGTGTAAGTACTTATGTACATTATTGTTTACGGACTAATGTCATACTATAAATTGCTTGTGTTTTGGATGCCGGCTTTGTTTTAATCTCGAGTACATTTTACGATCTTTAATAAATTATTCCACTCGAGGAACCAAAGAGTCACAGTCAGTATTCAGAGGGACAAAAACAAACAAAATGAAATAATCTCTTTTGGAAATAGGTGCATCAAGCCCATGCGGCTTTGATAAAAATCTATAATTTCAAAGATCCATTAAATTGACTTTTGTTGCCATTTGTGATTTAAACGAAATTAAATTTGGAGATTTTAATGTATAAAAATGTATAAAAAAAACTCTCCTACAGGTATATTGATTTACAATAATATCTACATGTTTCAAGATTCCAATGAACTGAAATAAAATACTCGATAGTAACTTTTTCAACTCAATAGTATTTATGTAAATTAATGAGCAGCTTGAATTCCCCAAGTATCGGTGATGATTATCGTGATAATTTATGACACGTTTAAGCAGCTGATGCATTGGACAGATATTTTCCTGGAGTGTTTGCAGGTCATTTAGATGTTATTACAAAATAACAATATCTTTTTCCAGACAGCACTGACGTTGGCAGCATCCTTGGCATATCTCAGCATAGGCCTGGTGAGAGGATATTCATCATCAGCTATTCCCTCCATTAAGGGTACGGACCCAGAACTGCTGCCAAATGTGGAGACTTTATCATGGATGGGTAACACTTTATTTTATTTATCTAAAAATCTATGTACAATGTACATATGTATAAAAAGGAGAGACCATTCCCACGGCCGAATGTTTTAACAACTGTAAGCTAAAGGTACCTTAATCTATTTACTGTTCAAAATCAATAAAATAATATTAATTAGAAACACCCCTGTGATTCAAAAATATCTTTTCAGGAAACACGTTGGTAGGTACCTAATCATAAAGCAGATTTCTATATTTATCAAGATTTTTATTCAATATTTATATCGAGTTCGAACAGAATAAAAGGTTTTAAATGGTAAAATTAAATGATTATCTGATCAATCAGAAACTTGATTTGCAGGCTTTAATGGTTTAGGAATGCACATCTCGAATGTTTACACTATGCTCAGAACACGAGGCAGGTTTTAAATTAAAATTCTGCTTGAGTCCACACGGAACAGTCATTTATTCAGAACTTTGCGGCGTAATAATATGGTGTGCAACTCAAATGTAAATCTTTGTACTTGAGAATGGCTTCCTTTGAAGAACCTGCAATTTGTTTTTTTTTTTTTTAATTTATCGTTATTTTCTGAACGCAAAACTGGTTTTAATTTAATCTGTGCGCGGGAATTTTATTTATTTTTATTTTTTATTTATTTATCTATAAAAGGTATATTTCCATTGGTTTTTTTATGCCTGTCTCACTAGGATATATCTGTTAAAACTACACTCAGAACATGAAAGTGGTTTTTCTTTAATTCTGGCAGCACATACATAGTTTGCAACTAAAAGAGATTTTAATAAGTGCACTTCTAATCAGAGAAAGGTTTCCTTTGAAATGTGTCATGAGATGAATCGGTTTACAATTAAACCGGAATTTAGTCATTACATTATGAACACAAAACTGGTTTTAAATTAAGAGTGAATTTCTCTGCGAGTTCCCAGCTGTAATTAGTATTACTCTCATAACATGCTTATTTTTTTCCACAAATTACGAATTTTGCAGAATAGCTTTAAAACAAAAATTTTAACTCCACTCGAAAAATAATGATCATTCGGAACATGAAACTGGTTTTAACTAAAGAGTAAATCTACTTGCTAGTCCCCAGCTTTAATTGATACTACACCCAGAACACGAAAATGGTATTCCTCCGATTTTTTCACTTGGAAAACATGGATGGTTTCCTTCTAAATGCGTCAGCCGACGAAACTGCAGTTGGAAGAGTGGTGTAAAATTTTATGTTTATTTAACTTTACAAGGAATGATTTTATTTTGTTAAATGATTTTTATGGCAGAAGTGTGGCATTGTATAAAGAAAATACTTTTTTCCTTTCTGAATAGAGTCGTCATCAATTCTGTAATTTTTTCAATATTAATTTCACTATCGTTTAAAAAAATAAACTAAAATAAAACTAAAAAAAGGATGTTGGATCGCGTTTGTGTCTAAACTGATTTCACATACCACATAATCATATATTGTCAGTTATGTTAAAACTTTCTCTGGATATTGTAAAAATATATCTGAAACACCGCGAAAGAAAACCATTCTCGCATTCTGACTGTAATTTTTTGTGGTACTTTCAGCAGGCCGCACCAAAGTGCTCGCGGACCGCAGGTTTCCCACCCCTGCTTTAAATGATACAGGCTTTACAATGGTAGTGCATATTTGAATTAATAAGATTATTGTTTGACTTCATATTTATGTGATACGTTTTTTTTATCAATGGTTCGTTTTATCTTTATAATTTTTTATTTTATATTTTATCAGCAAATAGCTGGTACCCGGCATGCGTTGCTATGCCATTTAATAAAGAAATTGTTTCTACCTGCGTGTCCTTTCCCATTCGTCTCGTTCTCCTTCCGCCTCCCCTTCCTCTCCCGCATCCCCTTCCCTTCTTGCGTTCTTGCGAACCCCCCTCCCGAGTTCCCCACCCCCCCTCCTAGGTTTACCTCACCCCTTCCGGGTTCCCCTCCCCCCTCCAATACTTATAATTTCATAACGCCAGAGCTTACCATAATAAACAACCTATTTTACTCGATTATAATGTAGCTTTCTATTGGTGAAAGAATTTTTAAAATCTTTTTGGTGGTTTAGGCGTGATTGCGTAAGAAACAATTTCTTTCGTATTTATAATATTAGTATAGATTGTATTTTTCCTTTGGAGTGATGCAGACATACGTTAACTGTTTGTCCCATTTTCGACTAGTGACATTTAGTGTGTAAGAAAGAGAGACAGCTTTAAATGTTTAAGAAAAAAAGCAAAACAATCAGCGCATTGACATTTGACGTTTTTGAAATTTTGGAATTCACGCACTACTCAATATTATACTTATTACAATATTCCTGCAGCTCTTTCAAAAAATGAGAATTCGTCCATACAAAATGTAAAAAGAAAAGAATTTTCTTCATAATTATTTTTTTCTTGATTTTTCCGTTGTTTTTATTTATTTATTTCAAAAACATACGGCACAACATGTGCCATTGACATAATTATATTTATATATATTATAATACAATAACATAAGAAAGTGACATATAAATGTAAAGTTAAATATAAAAACAAAAGGTAAAATAAAGGAGTTAAGGTAATGAGTAGTAAATAGAATTATGATGTATAAAATGAAAGTATAAAGTAAAAGTGTAAACTATAAAATATAAAGTATAATGTAAAAGTAAAAAGTTAAGATAAAAAGTTGAAAGGCAGGAAATAACATAAACTATAAGTTACCTTTGTAAATAATATAAAGTACAAAAGTTATAAATATAAAAAAAGTATGACAAGTAAACAGTAAGAAATGCTCTTAGGAGCCAAATATTGAAGAAAACCAAAATTTAAAAAAATATATATAATAAATAAAAGGAAGGTATTACGGAGTATACAAAGCGATATGAAAAATAGGTACCTATGATATGTTTCTAAGCCATAGGTATTAGAGTGCATATTGGTAGGACATAATATTATGGTTACATGATTATACTTATTATTTATTATGTAGTACTAGCAGATAAATTTTGTCTAATGCATCTTTTGTATGATGACAGACTTTCGGCATGATCGATATGAGCAAATTCATTACCTAAAGTGTGTAAACGATGTATTATTGAATTTTGTTCTGCATTACTGAGAGTGTTGTTGCAATAATAAGGTGTTTTGAGTCGAGTTGTTCTACTAGGTACATGATAATTTATTAACGATACCAATTCAGGGGAGTCAAACCAGTTATTGTTTATTTTAAATAAAAAAGTAAGATCATTGAGTATTCTTCTATCTTTTAACGATAAGAGTCGCATTTTTTGTAATAGAGAATCATAGTTTATGTCATCCGCGGGAATTCCTAATTTGAAATTAATTGATCGGAGAAATTTGCGTTGGATTTTTTCAATGGAGTTTGCGTGGCTTTTGTAGAGAGGGTTCCATATGGGGGAATTATATTCCAAATGACTCCTAACCAGAGTTGTTTATAATAATTTAAATGTATGAATGTTTTTGAAATCTTTACATAGTCTTAGAATGAAACCCAGCATTTTCATAGCTTTATTAGTAATGATATCAATGTGGTTGATAAATAGTAGTTTAGTGTCGAAGGTTATTCCGAGGTCCCTTATTACAGGTACTGACATTAAACTGTGATTGTTAAGTGAATAACTGTATTTGATGGGGTTTTTTATTCTAAAGAAACTCATGATTTGACATTTCTTAATGTTAAGTGTAAGTTTGTTAATGGTACACCATTCTGCGAATTTTACAAAATTGGATTGAAGGGACAAGCAGTCGTATATATTTTTAATGATTTTATAAATTTTCATGTCATCAGCAAATAATAATATGTTAACATCAGAGAATATGGAAGTGACATCGTTTATAAATAGTATAAATAATATTGGACCAAGGTGCGAACCCTGAGGCACACCACTAGTTGCTTCAAATTCGTAAGACAAGTGTTCTTTAATAGAGACAGTTAGTACACGTTTTGATAAATAATTCCTAATCCAGCATAATAATTTACCACTTGTTCCTAGTTTAGACAATTTATTTATAAGAATTTTAATATTATCAAAGGCTTTACTAAAATCCGTATAAATTGAGTCAACTTGTTCTCTATTAGCAAGAGCACCTGAGATAAAATTTTCGTACAGTGTAAGGTTAGTTAAAGTAGATCGTCCAGAGATAAAACCATGTTGAAATGATGAGATATTAAATTTTATGCAAGAACATATTTTTTGAAGAATTAACTTTTCAAAAATTTTTGGTATCGACGATTGTATGCATATTGGTCTGTAATTTTCAACTAAAGACTTGTCTCCGCTTTTAAATATTGGAGTGAGAAAGCTATTTTTCCATATTTGCGGGAACTTGCCTGATAAAAGTGATTGATTAAATAGTAGGTACAGTGGGTAAGAGACACTAGCCCCACAGTTTTTAAGAAATACTGGGGGAATTTTATCTGGCCCTGAGCAAGATTTAGGTTCCAGTAGTTTGATACATACTGCAATTTCTTTAATCTCAATATGTATATGAGATAGTTGTTAATTTATATCTGACTCAAAGTTTGGAATGTCTTCATCAGGGATGTCGGTTTCATACACATCCTTAAAAAAGTCTGCAAACAAATTGACAATTTCATTGATTTTACAGGAAGTTTTCAGTTTGTAGTGCATAGTTTCAGGTATGCCAAGGTTATTATTATTTTGGGATTTACAATAGTTAAAAAAATGTTTTACATTGTTAACAATCGAAAATTTAACATTTTTAATATAATTATTATAACAAATGTTTGATAATTTATTACAATCTTTTCGAGGCTTGCTGAAAATTGTAAAATCAGAAAGACTTTTTGTTTCTTTGTATATTTTATGGCCTTTTTTCTTCTCAATTACTATGTTAATGAGGTCCTTGCTAAACCAGCTAGGGAAATTTGAAGATAATTTATAACTAGTTTTAGTAGATATTAGTTAGTTTTAGTAGCTATACAAATCCAACAAATCAATTATCATAAAAATCGATCCAGCCGTTCTCTAGTTATAAATGGTGTAACTAACCCAACTGTTTTTTTTTTCATATTAAGATTATTTAAATTATTTTTAAGTTGCTGTACCTACATGATTAATTTTCACATTTTTGTGAAAAATTAAAAAAAATATAATTATATTTCACCGCTGAAGGGCCTCTGAAAACTGTTGAAGTGTAATAAAATTCAAGTGTGGCCATATTTTTTACATTGAAATTAAATAAATAGGCACTCATAAACCAAGTGCACAACAAATTATTTTATTTATGGCTACTCTAAGCTACAACGGCTTAGGTTCTGGGATGATATGTTATGAGTAGGTACACGATTTCAATTTCTAACTTTTCCTCTTGTTTCATATAACCACGACCTCTCGGCCTCCGTGGTCAAGGGGTAAGACTCTGAACTAGCAATCCGGAGGTCACGGGTTACAATCCCAGCGTGTGTATTAATTATTTGTGTTTCGCAAAACATTCATTAAAAATAATTTAAAATAGTACGCTTGCGACACGTTTCAGAGTGGAAGATACTCTAACGGTAGCCCTGGTGTAAGATAACCATACTGAATTGAACATTGTTTAAAATAGCTTTAGTCGTGTTTGGTGACCATATCTGAATGTCAGATTCTTCTTCATCCCCACTTCCCCTCTCCTTAACCTCCCCACTATATTCAGCCTCACAACATACTCGAATTGGGGATACCATAGTCTCACTGGCTTCAGATGGTTGGGAGCAGTTGGGAATCTGCGATAGTTTGCCGTAGGTCACCCCAAGTGGTTCGCTACGTTTGGTGATTTAGCAGGGGTGCCCGGGTTCATGGGGTGAGGTTTTTCTAGGTCCTGGAGGCGGATGACCAAGACACACTGAACCCCAGATTCCTACCCACCCCTTAAACCCCTTTTAAAAACCCTCCACACAGCATCCCCAAAGACGACATAGGCCCTGAGGGAAATTATTTTCTTCAAGGCCTCCTGTGTGGAGCTCATGTAAAAAAAAAAGTTACATAAAAAAAAAAATTGTTGACATATGCAGGTTCTTTGAAATCTTATTGATTTTCCTGAGAGGTTAATTTCCTCAAGGTCTTGGCTAATCAACGGTAAGCCGATAATGTCTCCATCCAAAATAAAAATTTCTACGAAAAAAACGTCTCCAAAACCCCATTTCAACTATCGATAAAACTCGACCCAAAAATTGATGCGTCTTGTATTCATCTGTTAACTTTTACGAAACCACAACTTGCATCGTTGCAACCAATAAAAAAGTGTTGGTACGTAATATTTTTTGCATTAATATTGATATTGAATAAGATCTAAAGTGCAGGTGAAAAGGTTATCACTCGAAAAAAACGCGTCAAAATATTAGTTGGTACTCAATTATTTGTAAACATTGCGATTAGATATTGGTTGTATCGCGGCCAACAGTCGATGGAATATACCTAATTACTCACATTCTTTCACAGGTGTTAACGCTAATAACTTCTGGCTAAAAACGTTATACAATATTGTCGAGGTAGGAAATTGATGAGACAAAACGAGCATGATTTATTATTGCTTATGAAACCGGTTTTTCGCAGATCAGTAAAAGGTAAGGCACACGAAGTTAGCGTCGGCAGTTTTTTTACAGTTTTTGCAGTCATTGAGAATGGTACTTCAATACACCTTTTAAAAGTAAGGAGAATTCAAAAGAAATATGTTTTTTCTTTATTTTTTTTTTTTACATGAATACCGCACTAGAGTCCAACTGCTCCCGTATGGACACAGTGAGACTATAGCATCCCCAATTGGGGTATTTTGTGAGGCTGGAGGTAGTAGGGAGGGGAAGGAGATGGGAAAGATGAACGTAGCTGACTATTCAGATCTGGTCACCAAACACGGCTAAAGCCACTTCAAGCAACGTTTCAATTCCGAATGGTGGTCTTACACCAGAGCAATACTGGGAGTATCTTCAACTCTGGAACGTGCCGCAAATATAGTATATATTAGTTTTAAATGCATTAGTTGTGAATTAAACAAATTAATCAAATACAATTTATTTGCCCACGCCAGGTTCGATTCCCCGACCTTCGGATAAGGCAAAAGCCTTACCGCTGAACCACGCCGGCCATCAATAATAAGTGGTCGAAGAAAACACCAAAAATGTTAATTAAGTTAAAGCAAGCACTGGTTTTGTTAGTGTAATTGCAAAAACTCAAAATAAAATCATGGCACGCCAGTGAATGATTCAAGATATTTACGATATTTTTCTCGTTTTCGCTACCTCGTTTTATTTTTTGCTTGTCTTTCTTCATTATGTTTATCTTTGATAATTTCATTAAAGTTATTTTATGAGTTCCATGACAACTCAGAATCATTCAATTTAAACACCTCTTTAACCCGTTTGATCACAGCATACCATATTTTTGTCCCAACGCACATAGGTCTCATATAAAACGCTTACTATCATAGTTAGAAATATGTTCTAAACGGTGTTAAAAAGGTAAAACACCACGCTTTATATTCCAATCTAAAAATTAGCCACCAAATAGTGAAATGTACACTTTTATGTACACAAAGTTTTGAATCCAAATTGAAAAAAAAATTTGAAACTTCGGAATTTTTTATAAATTATTTTTACACAGAGCGACAAAAACGTGAGGTTACAATAAGTGTTTGTTGTACATTTGTCTAATAAAATATGTATGTGTTTTTAATTTTTTTTATTATCATATCACTAACTTTAGTTAGAAAAAAACGTGAGGTGAGCCATTTCGAAAACTTTTTTTATTATTATTATTTTTTTTTTACAGTGAATACCGCACAAGAATCTCAACTGCTCCCGTCTGGAGCCAGTGAGACTATGGCATCCCCAATTGGGGTATGTTGTGAGGCTGAAGGTAGTGGGAAGGGGAAGGAGGAGGGGAAGAGGAAGGTTGGGATGTACCTGGCTATTCAGATCTGATCACTAAACACGGCTAAAGCCATTTTCAAGCAACGTTTCAATTCTGAATGGTGGTCTTACACCAGGGAGATACTGATAGTATCTTCCACTCTGGAACATGCCGCAAATATACTATATATTATTTTAAATGAATTAATTGTGAAATAACACAAATTAATCAAATAAAATTTATTTGCGCATGCCGGGTTCGAACCCGCGACCTCCGGATTGTGAGTCAAGAGTCTTACCCACTGGACTACGGAGGTCGTCAAATGTTGTATTTATGTTTGTATGTTATTATTGTTTTTATGTTTGTATGAAAAAATTTTATAATATTAAAAAAAAAAAAAATGTTTCGAATTCTTTTATTTGAAAGTGTATTTCATCACCTTTCTAAAACAGTTTTTGGTTTTTGAATGTGCTCAGAAATATTCCAAATATTTGCATTTTATTGTAAAGCGAAAATATTTTGACCATCTGAAAAAAATGTCCAAATTTTTGAAGGGTTAAAAATTCATTAAAAGTTGTGAAAAATATAATAGAAAAATATCCCATAACCTAACCTAACGTAGTCTATTTAATCAATTTCCGTCACTTTTAATAACTTTTCAAGGGAGACGTCCAAATTGCATGAATCTGAGATGTACAGTCATAATTTTTTGATTGCATGTATTATTCATATTTTAATAACAGCTTAAATTGACCTTATTATCTAGGAAGGTGTGGATTTTTACCTGTTTTAATTATTTTTTTTCTCTCGATTCCGCTATGAATAATCTTGTTTATCATAATTTATATGCAGAAACTTCTCTGGTTTATGCAATCCAGTAAACACGTATTTTTGTACAATATGTGTATGGGAAATTTATTCGTCGAATAAAGCAATACCTATAAGTAGGTACATATATATACTTTTAAATGCTTCCATCTACACGAAGCGACGCCGGCCAAGCGCACTGCTGCGCGAGATACATCGAGCAAGTTAATAAAAATGCTTGACCATTACAGGAAGGCCCGTACACTTTTTTTTGACCTTTTAGTACGTAGAGGCTTAACACGTTGTGGGGGCTTCACGTGGACGGAATCATTGACTTATTAAAAACACATTAGAAATGTATTTATCTGGTCAGTAAATGAGCAGATAGTAATTGCCTAGTGGCAGATAGGTTCGCACAAAAACCCGGTTGGATTTTACAAATCTGTGTACGAACAAATATTACATTTGGCATTTGAAAGATCATTATTTCAAATGTACTATCAACACACCTACGTACTGTTTCTGACTAATGATTTTAGAGCCAGGAACGCCTTATGACAAATTGCAACTTATTATTAACGCTTGGATCAATGCGGCATTGAATTCTGATGTTCGCGTTTTCTAAATGTCAATTCTGACTGAAAATAAAAATACCTACACATTTTTTAAAAATTAATCGATCTCTTCAAGTCATTGTTCAGCTATCGTACTTATCCTTTATCCGATCTACTGGTGGATGCGACGAATCGCTAAAATTGAAACACATGTTACTCCTTGACGACCTTTGACGACCGTCGTGGTCTTCAGGCTCTTGACTCGCAATTCGAAGGTCGCGGGATCGAATCCCGGCGTGGGCAAATAAATTTTATTTGATTAATTTGTGTTAGGTGGTGAAGTACCAGGCTATTCAGATCTGGTCACCAAACACGGCTAAAGCCATTTCAAGCAACCTTTCAATTCTGAATGGTGGTCTTACACCAGAGCGGTACTTAGAGCATCTTTCACTCTGGAACGTGCCACAAATATACTATTATATTAAAGTAAGTATAATAAGACCAAAAAAATAAGAGATTGCAATTCACATGCGGTAGAAGTAAAACTAGAAAGTCGCTAGATGTCGCTTTCTTTTCTCTTCTAAATAAGTTTCACTTCAAAAAGAAGTATTTAAGGTAGGTACTATGAAAGGGCGAAGAAACGGAATGTTGGAAAGAACCTGGATATCCGGTCAACAAAGTAACATCAAATCTCTAAATTGAATTCGTGGAAAATTCAGCATGAAATCATTGTAAGCTATAGAACCTCTGAAGACTGTATTGGAAATTAACTAGTTATGCTATAATAATGCATACCTCATTAAATAAAAATTGAAGCCAGGAAGACAACATCACAGTTTTATTTTTCCCGCAGTTTAAAATACACAAACATTAGATACGTGTGACTACATTGTTAGCTAAGGCAACCAGGCGTGAAAATAATGGCCTCGTACGTAATTCTGTCAACTTCGTTGTTAACAGATGTGTTATCCATTTCAGAATCAAAAAATAAGAATAAAAAGTATCCAATTTAGATGCCTACTAAGATAAATACCACGTTTTCAGCAATATAACAATGTATTTTTTAAATAAATCAATCTAAAATTTTTGTTATTTTTACCAATGGTTTTCCAAAGGAAGCCGCAAAACTCATTTAAAAAAAAAATCTTCACACAATATTTTATTTTATTATTACTTACTATTATTATTTAAGAAGGTACCTACCTTTGTGCGATTAAAACGTGACACTTTATTGTTTATTATTTTTTATCAGTCTCATGACTCAACGTAGAACATTATTATGAAACGCCAATTATTTATCTATCCGGATATTTTAAAAGCTGATTCAATGAGGAGATGAGGAGGAAAATCCATCCATGTTGGCAATTATCTTGGTGTTCGTTTATTCACTAACATCTATACTAGTATCTAATGACTTTATAATCGGACCGCTTTCGACACAACTAGCAATCTTTTGACATCTATCCATCTCGTCCTTGCAGAGAAAAATACGCAGTTAGGTGATTCTAGTGATGTGCATATTAACGAGATTTATGTTTCGAAATAATTGACACCAGTTTAAAAAAATCTATGCAAATGCAATCGATTTTTTTTTTTTACATGAGCTCCACACAGGAGGCACTAAGGAAAATAATTTCCCTCAGGGCCTATGTCATCTTTGGGGATGCTGTGTGGAGGGTTTTTTAAGGAAAGGAAGAAGAGGAGAGTTCTGGGAAGGAAAAGGGTTTAAGGGGTGGGTAGGAATCTGAGGTTCAGTGTCTTGGTCATCCGCCTCCAAGACCTAGACAAACCTCACCCCATGAACCCGGGCACCCCTGCTAAATCACCAAACGTATCGAACCACTTGGGGTGACCTATGGCAGAGGTGTTGGTTATCCAATAAAGGTTCCCAGGGCGGCGGTACCCATTCCCGCCTCCCAAATTGAAATAATTTTTTAAATGGATCCTTTTTGGTAGCAGCATTTGTTTGAATACCGTGTGATGCATATGCATAACAAAAGAAAGTGACAATTGCAGTTACCTCTTTTAATTGTATTAATTACTATCAATGTGTATCAATCACCATCAATGTGTTAATTTTTAAGTATTTTTTTTATTTGAATACCGCACAAGAGTCCCAACTGCTCCCGTCTGAAGCCAGTGAGACTATGGCATCCCCAATTGGGGTATATTGTGAGGCTGAAGGTAGAGGGGAGGGGAAGAAGACAGGGAAGACGAAGGTGGGAAAGTACCTGGCTATACAGATCTGGTCACCAAACACGGCTAATGCCATTTCAAGCATCGTTTCAATTCTGAATGGTGGTCTTACACCAGGGCGATACTAAGAGTATATTCCACTCTGGAACGTGCCGCAAATATAGTATATATTATTTTAAATGAATAAATTGTGAAATAATACAAATTAATCAAATAAAATTTATTTGCTACGCCGCGTGCCGAGATTCGATCCCGCGACCTTCGGTATGCGAGTCAAGAACCTTACTGCTGGACTACGCCGGCCGTTAATATGTCAGCAACACAACAAAACCTTTCCCGGCACACCATGTCACGTTAAAAATATGTTTTACTGTATTACGGAACTACATACGAGTATATGTATTTACAGATCACGTAAAAAGGGAAGATCTCTTTCCAGACCTCATCAAGTCCCATAACGCACTCTTCATGAAATTTTTCAACAAAAATAAATTTTATAAATGGGAATATATTAATCCAGTAACTCTCTAATCCAGTGAATCTGACGCCACGGAGACATGTTGCAAGATACTAAAAAATCATTCAAAAACAACATTAATTTTATCTATTAAGTCGTGTTGAAATATTTTTTCCTTCTCCACGAGTTATAGGAGGGGAAAAGAGAAGTAAAAAAAACTTTGAACGACTAATTCGAAACATATTCAGACTACATAGTGCTATTTATAATGTGATGTATTATATATAATAAACATATATTATTTTTCATACTACAATAAACCCCGGCATGAGAAGTACACGTGTCATGATTATCATTGATGCTGTGCTTCGTGCAATCTACCATGCACTGGTGCGGTACTGTGCTCTAATCATTCATTTGACACCGTGATGAGGAAGTAATTTTTCGCATCTGTAAGTGCGTAAACCATCCATGTTCAAATCGCTTACCTCTTAGTTGTGTCTGTACTCCTTGTTGGTATTCAATTTGAAGAAAATATGACATTTCTGAACGGTATTGATTACACGTAATTTTTTATTATTTAATTTGACATCTATTAGGCTTTTACGTACACAACAAAAATAAAGAATTTATTAAATAAGAATAAAATTCTAATAATCATGATTCTGATACTGTTGAGTCACGTGGGGTAACCGTACGCAGTTTTTACATTGGGATATTTGTATTAAAACGCTTTAAGTATTTTGTTAATTTTTTTGTTTATTGATGTGATTGATCATTAAGGCATCTCAAAGAAACATAAAAAAATATCGATAACGAACACTTACCCCACATGCGGGATAAGTATTCGCATACCGTAGAGAAGTATTCAAATCAGATTAGTGGTTATCTTTAATAGAATTATCACTTTGCACCCGTGTAACTAACAATATTTGACCAAAAATTATCATAGACCACATCGCTCTAACTCAGTTGGTTACACAATAGCACACATCGGTAAGCAAACATGTCGATGGCAGATGACAAAATTTAAGAAAAAGCACGAAAAACATTAATTTACCTACTAATTTTTATTTTCTAATTAGGATTCACTGTATTCATATCCTGCTTCAATGCGACCCAAAACGCTACTGAATTAAGGAAACAGGCACGACCACCTCGGAAACATCATTGCGAACACTTACACTCTGCGTACGGTTACCCCACGTGACTCTAAGGAATATTGCATATCTAAACGTATATTTGCTTATTGGAAGCATCGTTATTAAAAATAAATATTTCCACAGAGCAAGTTCGTTTCCCACACGATGAAATCTGTGTGAACTAGAATTAAATTATACATTTAATTAGTGCGGGAAGCAACTACATGAAATGGAGCATTGAGTCTTGTGTTGTATTTATTGGGTAGATCATAATCACCAGGTCAGGACTACATAAATTTCCGTTAATGATTTTTGTTGATACATTGGTAATAAAATTTCGCTATTTTTTCTTCGCTATGACAGTTTGGGTAATTTAAGTTATTGCATTAAATTGCTTTAATTTAGAATATCAATTGGAAACTTCATGAAATTTATAATGTATGTTGTAAAATTTCCATTTGCATGTGAATTAACGTTTCCTAAGATGACCAGAGAAAATAATTATATTTAAGAATGTGTCTGACGGTTCCGCGGCTTTCATCCCGCGATAAAATAAAACAAAATTTCTACCTTAACCTAACCTAAAAAATAGTTATTTGGTTGGAGGATGTTTTGTCCGTAAGATATTTTGTCGGAGGATATTTTGACGGGGATATTTTGTCGCCGGATGAAAACGCGTATTACCGTGTCTGACTAGCGTTATGCACAGATTTTCGTGGGTATTATTAATATACAAAAGATCTTTCAACGGTCTTAATACAAAACCGAGACATTTAAGGCGATCCAATAGTTCAGGAAAAAATCGAAATCTGAATTCACGCCCTTTTATGGGAGGAGTTTAAAGATACTTGAGAAAAAGCTTAAGGAAAGGTTGGAAAAGGTAGTTGAGAATTTTTTTTACAGGTTGATTTTGTAAAGGCCTGTGAAAAACATTAACTCATTTTTTACGCATTGTTTATTGTAATAAAGCGACGCGGACCCTAGCGTCCGTTTCCCGCTCCGTTCGGGGGCGAACTGATAAAAAACGGGCGTGACTAGTTATGTAGCCATTTGATGGACGGCATAGAGTTCAATTTGAAAATCCAAATTCGTCGACTGCCGGCCGTACTGTAAAATAACAACGCGAAAATGCATATTTTATTTTATTTTGTGAACTTCGGGCGTAAATATCATTTTTTTTGCGATCATTATAAAAGAAACTGAATTTGCTACATTAAACAATAAAACCATGTCCGAAAAGGATTTATAAATAGGAGAGTTTGGACTTTAAAGTGTTTTTTAGAGACCTTATATTTTATTTTTTTATAGGATTATTAAAAGTCTTATAAAAAAACTGATCGACATTTTTAAGGGCCAAGATATGTTCTACACGCACTATTTAACAGAAGCTTCTATAATACTTCTAAGCGATCCAATTTTCAAAACAAAAACATACGATTTTGTATGATTTTGCATTAGTTAGTATGGCTTCATCTTAAGCACTTTATTTGCAAGCACCTAAATCAATGCGTTCATCAATTTATTGAAAGACATCAGAGAACAACAGGAAATGGATTATTCAAAATTTACCAACTTAGGTATCGTAGTATCATTAAGTAAATACATCAATAAACAATTTGTATAATGTCAAATAGCAGTACCTCGCGGTAACTTCACTGTGGTTGAAGGGATACATGTATGTATGTATGTACATTAAATATCATTATACATCAATGTGGGGTAAGGCTTGCTTCCCATACAGACATTAGACTCACGAGACCACGTGACTTGTTATAGGGAATTGTTCTATGATTGCCCTGTTACCAATACCCTGATTTGAGGTTCAATTCAATTCAATAATTGCATGTAATATCCTGCTTTTAGCTTTCGAACCCTCAAGGAGCATAGACATTAAAGGGAGCCTTGGAGACTACTTGAAAATGTTGAGGAAATCCACCAAGTATCTTATAGAACCTTTAAAAAGATCTCGATCTGTAATTAAAAAAAGACATGCCTAAAATACTTATTGTTAAACCATATTTTATTTTGTTTAATTTTGGAACAAATTTGCCAGCAATGGTACTGGTAGAGGCTTTAATTTTAAATATAAAAAATGACACAGAGCCTAGAGCAGTGAATATTATATCCAATTATTATTATTATATGTCTTGGACTTAGGCGGCCCCTAAACGATCAATTATATTGCTCAATATTACTAATTGCCTAATATTATTGACAGTTTAGGGTTAATATTGAAGATTGCTCAATGATTGAACAAAAGTTTGAGCGAGTTTAATTT
The DNA here is from genome assembly GCA_929108145.2 of Limnephilus rhombicus. Lineage (NCBI taxonomy): Eukaryota > Metazoa > Arthropoda > Insecta > Trichoptera > Limnephilidae > Limnephilus > Limnephilus rhombicus. Next base: position 44,448,595 of record OV815271.1, read on the forward strand.
TTATTGCACCATATTTTTCCATTGCATGGTGTAGGGTCAGTAATGCACAATATTTTTTCAATTTTTCATTTTATCAACTCGAAAACATTGAGCAGTTCGATTATTGTGCAATATAATTGATCGTTTGGATTCAAAGCGCCTTTCAATCTTATTGTACATGAAAATATATTGTACAATGTTATTGTAGCGTCTAGGGGCCGCCTTAGTAACTGCAATTAGAATTTTAAACGCGGTAACAAAACTCTCAACGAACAAGCGAAGGGGCATTCAGTGCTAAAGAGAACGCTTTCTTAAGGTCGGTATGTCAGTGTGCTCAGTCGGATTAGATTGTCAGGGTTCCAACCAGATACCAACTTGACGAACATTACCGGCCTTTAGAAGATTGGTGTGAGAACAAACCCAAAAAGTTGTAGGCTGATATAGATTTGGAATTTATTAGCAGCTGATAATTTGCGTTAACCCATGAATATTTTGATTTACGGCAAACATCGTTTTTGAATCTTTATTTAGGGATACGCAAATTTTTTTCATACGTCAGTAAGAAAAATATATAAAATACAAAATATTTTTTTTAAATAATGTAAAAAAACAGATTAAGGAATACAGTTTGATTTCAAAATACTGTTAAAGAAATACTTAAAAAAAGTTTTAGGTGACTAAAATAATACTGGTAAATACCTACATAATCAAATAATTTTGTTTTTACACTTTTTGTAGATAATATCTACAAAAAGTGCCAAGAATCGTAGCAACCTTTACGACTTTTGTTAGGTTATTATAAATCTTTTTCTCTTTAAATATTTTTGACATATTCTTGTGTAGTGATTGTACCTGAACGTAGGATTACTGCGGGGTAAGGGGATACTGCATTGCCAAACTATTTCTAACTAGCCTCTATTGGTGAGCACAAATACTATAAAAGTGTCTGCCTGTTGTTGCGTACTGTCTTTTTAGCACCGTATTGTTTAATTTGTTACATAATTCTAATTCCCATTCGGTTTTCCAAAGTATAAAACAACACTAATATTCTTAAAGCAGTACCTATATAATTTGCATGTGTTTAAGGGCCCGCAACCCGCATTTCTACCGATTTCTTACATATCTCCCTTAAACACGTTAAGTTTTAAAGCTATTCTTGAAGATAATATCGAGACATTGCCCGCGCCGAAACGCAAATTATATAAAATTCCAAAATTCCCTCGATAGAAAAAATCGCAAAGTATGTTCCAAAAATTATTATAAACACGCAATAATTAAAAACACTTTGTTTTTACCACAATAAACTTTATTAAAAAGTCGACATGTTTTGAGAACGATGTTCTCTTAATCAGGACATACAATGTACTAAAAAAATGATCGAACATAGAAAGACAGGCAGACAGAAGTAGTGGGGGAGGAGAGAGGTGGAAAGGGGAGGTGCTTAGAAGATCAACAAGGGAGAGGGGGGGGGGGGAGGTGGAAAGGGGGGTGTTTAGAAGAACAAAGACAAAAAATTACAATGGAAATATGTTTAAGATAGGGTTATTCACAAAATTAATTTGATTGTTAATAATATTTAAATTTCTATTGACATTTTTCCTAATTTCTAATATTTCTAAAAGATGAAAAAGTGAAAACCACTAACGTAAGTGTGTAAAATTTTAAAATCAGTATTTATATCAAATGAATGGTTAAATTTAATTAGATGGTTAGCAAATTCCGAATAATTATTGCTATTTAGACATCTCAAATGTTCCTTAATCCTCGTTTCAAAATTTCTGCAAGTTTTACCTACGTAAAAATGATTGCAGTCATTACAATTCACTTGGTAAACTCCGGATTTTTTCATTTTTTGGTCTTTGTCCTTGTTATTTAAAATATAATTTTTTTAATTTATTATTCGTATAAAAAGCAGGCTGTATTGTGTTCGATATTTTTTTTGTACATTATATGTCCTGATGAAGAGAACATCGTTCTCGAAACATGTCGATTTTTTAATAAAGTTTATTGTGGTAAAAACAAAGTGTTTTTAATTATTGCATTAATAAAATGGTGCCACAAAGTGAATTTGCAAAATTTGAAGAAGTATTATAAACACGTTTGTTTCAGTTATTTTACAAGTTATAGTTATGAAAAAATTCACACTGTTTCTTTAAATGCTGTTTAAGACGAGTAAACGAGTCGTGTTTTATTAAACATTTTCGCAATTTTCGCACCGATTTTGTCGCTGTAAATGTTAGCGCTCTCCTCTAACATTCGTAATTTCGTATCTCTCTAACTTCTTCTTTTCGATCCCGGTTGCGGAGCGTTAATAACAATGTTACAATAAGAGGCACGAACGTATCTTCGAATTCTACTTCTGAACAAGATTTAAAGGTAGTCTTTGAAAGTAAGTTGTAAGTTTTACTTAGCTTTGAGACACATATCTATCTACCTAGCAGCTGACATTCTGCCTAGATTGAATTATGCGTGCTAGCTAGTAACAGGTTATACCCTAACAGAGTAACTTTCTCGTTTTTCAATTAGCATAAACCTCAGATGCAAATCTTGTGGTTGGCAAAGCCGGCCGCTTTGCGTGTACGGTGTGTGGAAGGTACTTGTCGCAGAATTTACTCAAAGTATTGCAACTTCAATCACCGGGATAATAAATAACACACAGTGTTATCTATTCGAAACTCTGGACGCAATGGAGAACTGAGGCGTAGGCCGGTTCCCGGTTGTAGGTTGGTATGTATTACCACCGGTGTTACTAACCAACTAATCCATTACACAGCATGCATGAATGATCGGTACGCGGAGCTGAATAAATGAATAATATCTCACCACGCAAATCTCATACTGAACCTATGTTGGTCTCCAACGCTGGTAAAAATTCAAAACCTCACATATACGGGCATTATTTGTTAAAAAAAATGTTATTTTGGGGCGATGAGTGTATGTAAACAATGCTGACGACGCCGAAAGAATATTAAAAATAGACAAATACTCTAATAAGCCATGTTCCTCAAGTTTCCGGTTATTGTTTGGTTTCGGTTTCCTCCTTGCTGTTTAATGTGCACTCCGAATTTTTCTTATTTCTAAAAGTAAACTGCCTCCTGTTCTATATTGTATTTTAGTTTTAATGATGCTTGTTTAATGGCACCGTTATTATTTATCATTACATATTGTCCTGTTATTGTTAATTTGGGTTTCTTGGCATTGCTTTATATGTACTCTATTTTTTTGTTTCATATTATTATTTTGATTAATATTTTGTAACGACTCGTAAGGAACGCTATAGGCAATAAGCAATCTTCATTCCAGAGCTTATTACAAACTTGACTTTTAGCGGTAAGTCTCAGAATTAAATAAGATAAAATTAGAAATAAATATATATATTTTGGCGCGAGGTCTACGGTTCACAGAACTACTAGTTAATTTGTATTGGTGTCATTCGAATGACATTTAAATTATCTGGTTCAATCTCAATTTACTTATGTATTTGTTCATTTCACTAGTAAAAATATTTGTAGAATACTAGCTGGTTCCCGGCATGCGTCACAATACCATACTCAATTTCTCCCTGCATGTCCTTTTCCATGCATCCCCGTTCCCCTCCCGCATCCCCTACCCTCCAGCGTTTCCCTTCCACCTTCCCCACCCCCCCTTTCTCCTCTCCCGCTCCGGCGTTCCGCAAACCCCTCTCCCGCGTTCTATATATTTAGTCACAGTACATTCAGTTTTCAAACAGCTTGCGTGCCACTAATTACAATTTTTTTATTCCGATTTTCTTTTTCGTATAATACAAATATTCATTTTTGTATATTATAAGAACGACCAATCAAATTTGATACCTTACATAGGTACTAATTTAATATGTCTATAATTTAAAAAATCCATAAACAATTATTTAATTATCCACAAAAAAAAGCTGCCTACCTAATTCGATTTCATCAAACGCGCGAACTGTCAAACGTACGAAGTTAAAATAGTCGTTAAGTTTTCTGAAATTTTCCAATTTTCTGCGAAATTTTCTTAATTTTTCTTACCCTAAGAACCTTCTACAAAATATTAGAAAACTTTGAAAAAAATATGAATGAAAGAGGCAAAGTCGTTCTGAAGTTATGGCGTGACCAAGGGAATCAGGGATTCATTTTGATTTATAGAATAAACATATTTTACGTTAAGTAAGTAGCTACTGAAATGACATTTTATTACTATTCGCAATGACAACATTCGTCACATAAATATTCAGAACTGCCCAAAAATTTATAAACATATTATAATGTATATAAATTTTTGGGCATAATGCCCGTTTATGTACTTAAATAAAAAATAAATAAATAAACTCTGCGAATATCCATGCATTTTGCACTATCTAAATAAACATTCTTTTGCGAGTATTTTCATGAGTAGGTACTTTATTGTACCTACACAGGTATGTAATCAGAAGCAATCATCGGAATTTGAATTGGTACTACTTATTCCCGTCACTCGTTCAAATTTGCGGTCCTTGAAGCCTTGCGCAGAGAAATAATAGCTCACTTTACCAGTTACGTTATCAATCATGATGGTCTACAGCGGGGGCGGGGAACCTTTTCGGCGTGTCGTCGGGGGCCATTTGGATGTTTGTAGTGTTTGTAGCCCCCCCCCCCCCCCCCAGAAATCCCGTGCTTTTTTATATCACATGTGTCGAATATTCTTCCATTAAAAAAACATGTACATCACTGCTCTCGGAAATCAAGAACTGCATCCTTTGACTTTCGCAAATCGTATTTTTACATGGTGATTTGAGTACAATACGAATTTGAATACATGGTGAAGAAGAAGCTGGAGAAGCTGAAATAATAGTTATAAACGGAAAAGACTATTTCTCAGAATGTTGAGGCATATGGCGTGCAACTCAATGTAAAGCTGGACCCGGTACATGAGAACGTAAAGCTTCAGCCGGAAGGTACATGAGAATGGCTTAATTTGATGAATCTGCAACTTGTTATTTAATTTATCGTTATGTTCTGAAAATCAAACTGGATTAAATAATTAAATCTTTATGCGGGGAATTAAAACTACACCCAGGATATGAAAATGTCTTTTTTTATACGGGCAGCACACATCCTGCAACTAGAATTACACATTTTTTCAACTTTTCAAAGTTCCTACGAATACGTTTGATACAAAAATTTTAATTCCCCTCGAAACATTAGAACGGTTTTCCTTCAGATTAATCCGCTACTGAAATTTTGACAGATCATTCGAACATGAAACTGGATTACAGTTATTGTGAATTTGCATGTTAGTCCCGAGCTTTAATTACACTACACCCAGAATATGAAAATGATTTTCCTCCGAATTTTGCATTCGGAACACATGGATGATTTCCTTCAAAATGCGTCAGCAGATGAATCCACGACAGAAATATGCATTATAACCACGAGAGTGGTTTTAACTAAGGAATGTCCACCAGTCCATCAGCTTTAATTATTTGGTACTAAGAACACGTAAATAGTTTTCCTGCGTTTTACCGCAAATTTATTGACTGCAATAATTTTATATTTATTTAACTATTTACAATAATTTATATGGAATAATATGTTTTTTTATTTAGCTATTTTTTATGGCAGCAGTGTACAAATAAATAAAGAAAGCACATCATATTTTTTTCCGTCCTGAAATAATTGTCATCAATACTGATATATTTTTTAGATATTAATTTCCCTATCGTATGATAATTAGAAAATAAAATAAAACTAAAAAAAGATGTTGGATCACGTATGTATTTGTGTAACATAATTTTTAGAAACATGGGGGCTTATGTAAACACATACTTGTCAGCTATGTTATAACTTTTTTAAACTGTACTTTTACTGTACTTGTGATGTACTTAAAAAAAAAACTTTCTCTGGGTTTAGTAATAATAACTTTAAAATAGCTTAAATAATGAAAGAAAATCGTTCTCGCTTTCTTAGTGCAATTTTTTTGTAGTGCTTTGTAAGTGTAATTTTTTTTTCAGCAGACCGCACCAAAAGTGGTCGCGGGCCGCACCAAAAAGCTTCGCGGGCCGCAGGTTCCCCACCCCTGGTCTACGGAGACTAGCTTAAACATAAACATACAAGTTTCAATTGAATCGGTACCTACGTCAACCTACATTACCATACTATAATAATCCTTATTATCTTTATATACAAAACTATAATAGTCCTCCGAAAAGCGAACCAATCAGCCATGAGTAATCACAATCACTAATCACCTCCGCTTGGTCGTAAATAAACATATTGTGTACAGTAAAGACAGTACATAATGTATAGTTGGAATATAAAAAAAAAAAAAAAAAAAAGAGTGATTCTGTTCTACTTTATTAATTGCTAGTTGGTCCCCGACATGCGTTGAATGCCATTCAAATAAATTTGCATGGCCTTTCCCGTGCGTCCCCGTTCCCTTCCACCTTCACCGTCTTCCCCCTCCGTCGTCTCTTCCCTCTCCGCGAACCCCACCTTCCCTCTGCCTTTCCTCCCCGTCACTAAAATATATGAAATACACACATTTTCGTTTGAACAAATTTCATAACGCCAGAGCTTACCATTATATGCAGCCTATGTTACTCGCTGATAATTTAGCTTTCTATTGGTGGAAGAATTTTTATTATCGATTTAGTGGTTTAGGCGTAAAAGCGTAACAAACAAACACGCGCACTTTCGCATTTATAATAGATGAATAGATTATAAGTTTCTTTAATGCTTTATGAGATAATTAACGTCATACAATTAAATTATTTCTTCCAATGTTTAAAAAACTGGTGTTAAAATATAATCAACACATAGTTTTAAGTTATGTATGTATAACCACTTTTATTTTAAAAGTCACCATGTATCGCAAGCAATGGTAATTGCTCAGGGCTTACTTGATACTAAATTATGATGGATGCCACAAAATAAGTTTAATATGTTTGAAAAAAAACTGGTGTGTTTTTAGTAGGTATCTTTTTTCGCTTTCTTCTATCATCACGATGGTTTTTCAAACTAACGAAGGAGTGAAGAATGTTTCAAACTGTTCTACTGAAAAAAAATATTTTTGCGTTTTTTTGTTAATAATACTCACAACTCTGAAACTACTTAACCGATTTTGATGAAAGTTTGCTTACTGTGTGTAATTTGGTCCTTCTTAAAAGATTGGATAGTTTTTATCTCGATTATTGACCTCAATATTTATTATTGCAAATAAAATGTTTGTTACAGGAAAATGCTTTGTAATTATTTGTAAGTTTCATAAGTTTCTAACAGCACCGCGTGGCCAGGTCAGCTAGTTTGATATAACAATAAATAAGTACATCGACATAATCGAAATAGAACGCAGTGACTCATAACAACGAGAGAACAGACATTATCAATAAGAGATAAATAGAAAATCTGCATGTTTAATGAAATACGAGAGAGGTACCTAAATAGAATTGTACTGAATTATGGGAGAGGTAAATAGAACATGACGAAACGGGAGAGATCAATTGAATATATAATGATGTATGGGGGAGGTAAATAGAACACATAATTAAATATAAGAGAGATAAGTAGAATATATAATGAAACGGGAGAGACGAATAGAACATTCGCGGGGAAACTATTTTTATTTCCATTTTTATTTCTATTTTTCTTTAAAATGTTTTTTTTTTTTCTCTTAGTTTTTCAATTAATTTTATTTATGTTTTAATTTTAATTTATATACCTATATGTTTTTATTTATATATTTGTAAAGAACACTTGAGTTCTTAATCTTTATTATTATTTTATGTATTGTAGAATTTGAATTTGAATTTTTATTTATATTTTTCTTTAAAACATGATTTTTTTCTCGTTATTTTTCACTTACTTTTAAGTATTTCTTAGTTGTTATTTAGTATGTTTAATTATCTGTTTCAATAAAATTGTATGTATTAATTCCTATTTGAAATATTAAATGTACGACTACCACACACTGGCCTAGTGTGGTAGCAAAAAAAAAAAAAACGAAAAATCTGTAACTTATAAAATTTTATGAAATAAAATAAATTTAAAAAAAAACTTTGACTATGAATCCTGAGTTCGCTGTTAAAATTTTGGCATGAGCAAGTAAATTTAATTTAAATAATTTGCGTTTGTTCGCAGTTAATTCATAAATAATGCTTAGTGTTATATTAGCTTATATTTGCGGAAAGTTCTAGAGTGAAAGATGATCTTAGTATCGCTCTGGTGAAATGGTGCTTGAAATGAAAAAATTGAATCCTGATTGGTGACCAGATCTGAACAGCCAGGTATTCCCCCACCTTCTTCTCCCCTTCTTCTCTTCTCCAGTACCTTCAGCTTAACAACTCATACCCGAATTAATTTGGGATGCCATAGGATCATTTGCTCTAGACTGTTGAGAGGAGTAGGTCTTGTGTGATGTAATCACATAAAAAACCAGGGTATTTAAAATCCGGTTGGCATCAAAAAATATAACTAAATGGTTGTGTAGTGTGTACATCAAAGTCTTATATCTCTTGGCCTCAAGTCATTTCACTGACGACACGTGTTTACGTTTACGCCGAACATAATTATCTCAGACATTAGCCGTATTAAGGGCAATCTCTTTTCCAGGGCTAGATCTAAACGGCGTACAAATTAGTCATTGATGTTCATAAGCAGCAATAAATATGTAAAAATCTTCTATTAAAAAAAAGTAAATGTGCATTCGAGCAAAAAAAATAAAGTATTTTTTTAGTTTGGGTTTTATCCTGGGGTTCATAGTCTGGAAAAAAGAAAGCTTGACTTTGATTCTACCACCAAAGTGAGTAAAATTTGCCCATGTCTCTGTGCGAAATTTCCACCTGAATGCGGCACCCTTCAGTGCGGCCCGCGGCGCCCTTAGGAACGGCCCTGCGCACTTAGATGCGGCCTGTGATGCCCTTGGGTGCGGCTCGCGGCGCGTATCTATACCATCCAAGTACCCGTGCGATCCTTGAAAAATTTTAGGTCCGTGGTGCAACTTCGGTTGGCCAACTGTAGAAGATTTTAAAAGAAAAAAAGATTGTACAAAAATTAATGTTGAAGCAGTGCCTAATTTCTTTTGTATTTCGGCAACCGGATAAAACGGAACACAAACAAAACAGAACATGATATAATAGGTTAAGTCGGGTTTGTTGTTTGATTTGTTTCTTCATTTTTCTTTAATATTCCGTTTTTCCTTTGTTCTATTTCTGCCATTGTTTCAAATACCTATATCAAGAATTATATATTTTTTTCAGGTGCAATTCCTCCAGTGGGTGCTCTTATAGGCAGCCTCGTGTCTGGACCATTGATGCAAATCTTGGGGAGAAGAAAAACAGTGCTGGTAGCATCTCCTCTTTGGGCAGCCAGCTGGTCTGTGCTGGCCACTGCGCAGAACTACGGCATGGTTCTGACAGGGAGAATCTGTACCGGGTTCTGTGTGGGTCTTGTGCTTCCAGCCACTCAGGTTTATGTGAGTAAAAATGCTAAATGGGTGAAATTCGCGCAAGAATTGTAGTCGAGTCTGTGATTCTGGTTTAAAATTTTCTATGATGAATTCATACGTATCTACAACTGCAGGAGAACCATCACGTTAAACGTAAAAAAAAATGTTTAAATGATGATACTCAAAGATTTCGCCTCTCAAGTATAAAACAAGCCCATTTTCGTGTAACTGGCCCGCTCATTTGGAACAAACTTCCCTCAGCTCTTACTAATATCCAGAACTTGGCTGGATTCAAAAGAGCTTTAAAAACAAACTTATTTAAAAAATCGTACCTTTCATGAATTTTAACTCGTTTTCAATCTACTATAATAAGCCATGTTCCTCAAGTTTCTGGTAATTGTTTGGTTTCGATTACCTCCTTACTATAGTTTTATGTGCACTCAGTTATTATTATTTCTAAATGTAAACTGCCTCTTATTCTTTATTATAATTTAGTTTTAATGAATTCTTTTTGTTAATATTGTTCTTTAGGAATTGCTTTGTATATACTGTATATTCTTTGTTTCACATAATTTAATCAATTTTGTATTTTGTAAGGACTCGTAAGGAACACTGCATGATTAATTTTAAGTTTATTATAATAAAGCGCACTTGAAGTGAAATATCACAAAACTGCGCTATATAAATACTACGTATTATTATTATTGCTCAAAATTACAATGAAGTGGGCTCTGGGAATAATTATAGGATAAGACGTGTGATCTAATAATAATACATATTGAAGCTATCTCCTGGAAACGTGTAACGTTAAATTAGAAGGCATTATCCACCATTGCTTGAGATTTTTTGGTTGAATTTAATTATGGAGGCATACACATTGATTTTATAAATCTATATGGCCAATGAATTCATCTATCTTTTGTTGATTATCACATATTTGTAGGATTTATAGAAAAAATATTATAAAATCGAAAACCACTACTTAATAACTTAAATACAAATAAGGGAAAATTTGCCAAACTTTGCTACAAAACAATCCCAGGTATTTTAAATAGTGCCATATTGGGGCAAAAAGCGCTCAAGTGGATATATGACTTTGACACGGATATGCAAAACTTTCGCCTGTGACGCTTTTCCTGTATCTTGTTTTGTTAGAGACCGGTTGCGATTCTTGGCTGTAAATTTAAGCACCACCGAAGAAAAGATTTGGCACACTTTATCGAGCAAGTAGCACAAGCCCAACCACAAATAATGGGTACAATTTGTCAAAAAATATTTACTAAAAAAAAATTGGGGGAAGGCTTGTGGGCGTTTTATTGCCTGGGGGTGCTCCAAACCTAAATACGGCCCTGGTTTAGTTGTTGTTCTGAGTAGACGAATTCTAGAATGCTCTTGCGAAATAATTACATTAGAAGAAATGTGGTTACCGTGTAATTATTAGTAATAAGCACTTAGGTATTCAAGAAGTGCCATTTAACATACACAATGTATATTATGCATAAAGGTTTACAATGTGTATATACTATACTGGCTCGTGTATAGACACACAGGGTGTCACAAGAATAAATAAATATTATTTTTATAAACAAGTACTATAGTTGCAAGGGAATAAATACAGTGTAATTCGGGCAAAATACATTTTTGAAAAAAAAAAATACCAATCAAAATAGTGTATATATCTATAAACTCAGACTCGTCAAAAAGAGTGCAGTTTACACGCGGTAGAAGCGAAACTTTACCAAAACAATCTCAACCGATTCTAGAAAAGAAAAATCTTAATTAAAGCGACCAATGAGCACAAACCTCGCGCAATTTCAGTTTCATATCTCAACCAATAGGAGCCTTTAAAAGTGACATCATTATCAAAGCGGCCGATGAGCGCAGTTGATGCGTCGCAGGTGCAGTAATCGTCATTTCCGTTTCATCCGAAATCCAGATTACAACGGTGCCAAAGAAGTTACACTTCAATAAAATCCAGCAAACTCTACAAAATAATTTTTACGCTGTGGCAAGAACAGAAACCAAAGCATTGCAAATATAAGACCGAATTCAATGCTTGAACCATTATAATGCTATGGGTCAGAATTTTTGACTGGAATATTTCTACACCTTTAGAGTTAATATTTTCACGTCTTTCTTGGGAATTTGGGAGACTACACTATACTTTATTAGTATTTAAAAAATATAAAATATAACATGTTCTTCTCCAGGTGAGTGAATGCTGTTCTCCTGGTGTCCGCGGCCGATTAGGTTCCATTCCAGGGTTGTCCATGTCTATGGGCATTCTGCTGTCATACGTTCTGGGCTACTGGCTGAATTGGCAAACCCTGGCTTGGTGCTCAGCAGCTATGGCATGTAAAGTTCCAACCACTTCAAAACTTAACCCAACCTTGTTTATGCTTCCTAACCAGACTTACGTAACAATAATAAACATGTAGAGGAAATTAGAATATTGTGGGTATGTACCTACTTTTTTATTACTAAACTTTGGAGGTTTGCTATCATCTGGACAATCTTTAAAGACTGCAGGCAGCAGTCTTTAAAAATGCTACAAAACTTCACTGGTGCATTTAATTTTGAAGTAAATGGGTATCAAGTTTTCCTTTACCAAGTTTTTTATTACTCTTAGTTTTTTTTTCCACACAGGAAGCCCTGAGGAAAATAACTCCCCTCAGGGCCTATGTCATCTTAGGGGATGCTGTGTGTTTTTAAGGAAAGGAAGGAGAGGAAGTTCTGGGATGGAAATAGGTATGAGGGGTGGGTTATCTGGGGGTCAGTGTATCCAGGAGTGACGGACGTTTGAATTCATCCCTCCAACCACAGTGCAAGGCGATGCGATGGGTCGAGAGATTCCGGCTGGAGAGGATAAAGGATATCTCTCAAATAGTCTCTCCCGATCCGGCCTACCACGCAGTTGGCGGGCGGAGATCCGCCGCCAAGATTCGGACAAACCTGACCCCATGAACACGGGCACCCCTGCTAAATCACCAACCACTTGGGGTAACCTATAGCAGGGGTATTGGTTATTCAATAAATAGTTCCCAGCGCGGCGGTACCCATGCCCGTCTTCCAAATTATAAAAAAAAATATTTACATGAGACATTATTGTATTTTACATTTTCCAAGACTTCTTAGAGTATTATTTATTACTGACAAACTAATCTAAAAACCGGGCGATCGATTATTTTCCATAGATTGTATTTAGCTGACTGGTTAATAATAGTACTGGGCGTTGACGATAATTCTATCCAACGCCAATGTCGATATCGTTGGCAATTTTCAACTGTTGAAAATAGCTGTTGAAAATAACGTCGACGTTGACGCAACTATAATAGGAGATCGACACGATACTAACAAAAAATATATCAAAATCGTATTAAGGAATCCCTTTTAACGGGTGGTTCCCCGAATCATTGATGTATTATTAATTATTACTATCTCTATGCCCCACGCGACACACACGTAATAATAATCCTATAATAACGTTGAAAGTTGAAACTGTTGGAAGACGTTGGTTTCGGTGTTGAAAATATTATCCTGTTGAAGATATATTTTGCTTGTCACTGATAAATTCGCTTGTTGCTTGGCGCTACGTATCGGCCGTATTGGACGGGAAAATAAAAAAAAAACGTGCAGTAGGTATGTACATTACCAAAAGACCTTGTGTAATTGGGTATAATATCGTTCACGAAATGTGACCTCTTGACCCTTTTGACTTAATCATTCCAACACCGTTGAAAACAATAGGTACAAAACATTGACAATTATCAATAGGTTATTTTTTTGCTTGTCGTTGATAAATTTGATTGTTCCATGGCGCTGCGTATCGGCCGCATTGGATGGGAAAATAAAAAAAAACGTGCAGTAGGTACGTACATAACCAAAAGACCATTTAAAATATCGAGTAATGTTGTTCACGAAGTACAAATTCTTAACCCTTTTTATTTATTAGGCAGTTGAATCGTTGACTGCGTTGAATAATATTCGCATGAAGGTATAATATTTCAACTGTTGGCGCTAATTATTTTCAACAGCGTTGGACGTTGAAATAATATAACTATTGTTTCCAACGGCTAGTTATATTTTAATACAGTACTAGTTAATAACATAATATTTCTACACTTTAAATAAACGTATTAAGAAATTAGATGCTTGATTACTTGACTAAGGCAATGTTGATTTTCTACACAGATTATAAATGCAGATATGAATATTATAAAATAATTAAGCTTCAAATCGACGTTTCTAAACCTCAAAACAATGCTTAGGAACCTACCACCCAGAAAAATCTAAACAATATCTAGCGGACAATTAATAGTGCTACGTAGTGCAGATGAAAAAATATTGAAAAAAATAATACATCTTATTCTGAAGGTTGTCATGGTAGTTTAGTTTTAGGGGTTCATTCACACGCACATTCCTTATTATGTGGGTTTGAACATATAAATAAAGGGCAAAGAATAAAATGTTCTTTATTATATATATATATAAATATTTTTTTTTTTTTTTTTACATGAAAACCGCACAAGACTCCCAACTACTCCCGTCTGGAGCCAGTGGGACTATGGCATCCCCAATTGGGGTTTGTTGTGATGCTGAAGGTAGTGGGGAGGGGAAGGAGATAGGGAAGAGGAAGGTGGGAAAGTACCTGGCTATTCAGATCTGGTCACCAAACACGGCAGAAGCCATTTCAAGCAACGTTTCAATTCTGAATGGTGGTCTTACACCAGGGCGATACTGAGAGTATCTTCCACTCTGGAACGTGCCGCAAATATAGTATATATTATTTTCAATGAATAAATTGTGAAATACACAAATTAATCAAATAAAATTTATTTGCCACGCCGGGATTCGATCCCGCGACCTTCGGAATGCTAGTCAAGCGCCTTTACCGCTGCACTACGCCGGCCGTCATGGGTTTGAATATATGGTAAAGAATAAAACGTTATTTATTATATGGGTTTAAACATAAGGTAAAGAATAAAATGTTCTTTATTGTGTGGGTTTGAACATATAGTAAAGAATAAAACGTTCTTTAGTATATGGGTTTGAACATATGGTAAAGAATAAAATGTTCTTTATTATATGCGTTTGAACATATGGTAAAGAATAAAACGTTCTTTATTATATGGGTTTGAATATACAGTAAAGAATAACACTTCTTTATTACATGGGTTGTAGTAAAGAATAACACATTCTTCGTGATATGGGTTTGAACAGAAAAGAATAACACATTTTTTATTATATTGGTTTAAGGGTATTCCTTAAATATGTTCAGAAACTTTACACCGATAGATGGTGTTATTTTCAATATCGTCTAATTAAACACGTTTAACACGTTATGCTTTTTAATATTGAGGAATTATTGGTTTGCGCCCGTATATAAGTAAGGGGTCATTAATTTATTACGTAAGACGATTTTGGGGGGGAGGGGGGTCGACAATATCTTATTTTTTCTTACGAGGGGTGGGAGGGAGTCTCGATAGTTCTTACGTATGATCACAAAAATGCGCAAACTTAAAATTATACTTCGAAAAAGTTTGCGCATTGGCTCGTGGCTTTTAAGTTTTGCGCATACTTTGAAAAAGTATAATTTAACCTTGCTAACAAAATTAAATTTATTAGTACATTTATAAGTACAAATAAACATTTCCAAAAATTGTTACTTTGAAAAATAAACGTTAAAACAAAACGTAAAAATTTTTAAACAAGGGGCAGTAATAATGGAGTGCAAGAACGTAGCTGCAATACAAAAGATGGAGGAGCAAATAATTTCAAAGATAGGTGACAAATATGATGTAAAAATCCCTCAAGAAAAAAATCCACCTGTCAAAATTATAGGCTTAACCGAAAAATATTCTTTTGAAGAAATGGAAAGGAAAATTAAATATCAAAATGAGTTTATTTTTGAACAGCACTCAAAAATAAAAGTAACATTTGTAAAAGAAACAAAAAATCTACGAAATCAAACAAGCTACACCATATATGCTGACGTTGACGGAAAGACATATCACAGGATGTTAAAGGAAGAAAAAATAAATATTGGATGTGACAGATGCAGAGTCTTTGATAATTTAAATATCATGAGATGTTTTAAATGTAATGGGTTTAATCACAAGGCTATAGATTGCAGAAACCTAAAATCTTGTCCAAAATGCGCAAAACATCATGATGTTAAAGATTGCACCGATGAGGATATTCAGTACATCAATTGTATAATGACTAGCAATAGATTAGGACTGAAACTAAATAGTGGTCACTCAGCCATGAGCAAGGAATGCCCAATTTATAAAAGAAAACTAGAAGCAAAAATGAGCAGAATCTCTTTTTTATAAAAAAAAGTTACGAGAAAGATGAAATTATATACCTAAATATACAAAGCATCATGGCACATTACGAAGAGGGAAAAATACTTTTAGAGGAGAAGAAACCTTTTATGCTTATGATGAGTGAAACACATGTTACTGAAGATATTCAAGATAGTGAAATTAGATTTGAACATTATAATACCATCCGTTGCGACTCACATAGTCGACATACGGGAGGAGTGATGATTCTCTTAAGCAATAAAATTCCATATGAAGTAATATCGAACAATCAATTTGAAAAACATTGTTGGATCTTAGCCATCGCCATTAAATCAGGAACCAAGAAAGGTGTATATACTGTAATTTATAGATCGCCAAACACAAGCAAGTGCGACTTTTTAACATATTTTCAAAGATGGTGCATGGAAAATTTACAAGATGAAAATATAAACGTTATAGCTGGAGATTTTAATATAAATGTTAAAGCAAATGCAGACATATACACAAAAAAACTGAAATCTATTATTCAAGCTGCAGGGATGAAACAACTAGTCAAAGATTTTACACGAATTACAAATGTCTCAAAAACGACGATTGATCTGGTAATCTCAAATAAATTCAACTTAAATATTAATGTACTAGATAATCCTAAAATTACCGACCATAACATAATTCAAATTCTAATAAATGACAGAGAAAAATGCAACTCCAGTAAAGAAACACAAATAAAAACATTTAAAAATTACAAAAAATACAATAAGGAAATTTCCATTCAATCCTTAGAGACTATTAATTGGAATGGAATAAATCAAATGGAATATAACCAAAAAGCTGACCAGATGATATTAAACTTTAAAAAATCTATTGATAAAGTTGTTCCAGAACAGAAGATACGTAAAAGAAACAATAATAAATGGTACACAAGCGAACTACGTACAATGCAGCACGATAGAGATGTATTTTACAAAAGAGCATGCCTTACTAATAGTATTACGGATTGGGATAACTACAAAAAAGCGAGAAACAAATACTCCAAAGACATAAAAAGAACGCATAATGAGTACATAAAAAATAAAATAAACTCAGAAAAAGGGGATCCCAAAAAAATTTGGAAGAGCATAAAAGAATTAGTACATGGCGAAAACAAAGACGACATAAAAATTGTAAACTTTCAAAAAGAGATAAACGAAGAAAATATGGCTAATAACTTTAATAAATATTTTATTGAAAGTATCATTCAAATTAACAAATTAATACCCAACATTGCTGTTAACCACACAAATGATAATATCGACCCAAACAAAGAATCATTGGTCTTCAGAAAAATAAATGCAGAATATTTATTTAACATTTTAAATTAAATAAAATCAAAGAACAGTTTAGATGGATTAACTATTAGTAAAATAAGAGATGCTTTTCAAGTAATTGGATCTACTCTATTAAATATTATCAACGAGACGATTGAAGAAGGAAAATTTCCACAGTCGTGGAAACTATCTACTATTATACCGGTTCCAAAGGTTAAAAATACCAGAAAATGTGAAGAATTTCGACCAATCAACACCTTACCAAAATATGAGCAGATTCTTGAAGTTATAATAAAAGAACAAATTTTTCAATATCTAGATAAACACGATATTTTATACCAAGAATATACATATTCATGATAATGACATGGTGAAAATATTTTCAAAATGCAAAGTACGACTATTTGCCGATGATACACTAATATACTTAATTGGAGATAACTATGAAGAACTAATACAGATTTTAAATAATGAGCTAAATAATGTACAAAAAAAAAACAAAATGTATGGTGATTGGATACAAGAAGACATCCAGTGAAAGCAAAATTAAAATTGATGGTGAAATTATTGAAAATGTTACTGAAATGAAATACTTAGGAGTTATAAAAGATTCCAAACTAAACTTCAATAGACATGCTGAATACACCCAAAAGAAAATTGGCAAAAAGATATCTTTTTTTTGAAGAATTCGGCCAAAAATTTCTAGAAAAACTGCAATCACCATATACAATTCAATTATTGCTCCACACTTCAACTACTGCTCAAGTATACTTTTCCTATGTAACGAAAGAGAACAAAATAAGTTAAAATTCTCCAAAACAGGGCAATGAGAATAATTCTTCGACGAAACAGATTTTCAAAAATAATTAAAATGTTAAAGGAACTAAATTGGTTGACCGTGAAACAGATGCTGACCTTGAACACGATGGTATTTATCTACAAAATATTGAACAACACGTTACCAAAATACTTCTCAAATAAAATTTTATACAATAAAGTCATTCACAGATATGACACACGTGCAACGAAATTAGGCTACAAAAAAAGAACAAAACGAATACGCAGAACAGTCTACTGTACAAGGGAATGAAGTTGTATAACACACTACCAGAAACTTAAAGTCCACACCAATTGGAAAGTTTAAGATGTATTGTAGGAGCTACATAAAACTTGAAAAAATATAGTGAATATGAAATATTATAACCAATTAGAAATTTGTAAACTTAAATGTACAAATTACTTAAATAAAAATTATTATTATTATTATTACAAACCAAACGAGTATTCATTTTTTCCTTTAGATTCTTACGTAATAAATATTAAACAGGGGGGAGGGGGGAGGCCAATTCTTATTATTCTTATAATAAGGGGGAGGGGGTAGAAAACTAGGAAAATTCATCTTACGTAATAAATGAATGGCCCCTAATATTAATATGTAAAAAAAAAATTTGGTGCCTTTAATTACATATCTAATCGTAGAAAACGTGTGAAATATACACAATTTCATTGCAAAAAATACGCACAAAAGACATTTCCCACAGCTCCGCGCACGTTGGTACAGAAAAATGTTATTATCCAACCAAAACACATTTGCGAAAAAGAGTAAATTTCACAAATTTTATGATGTTTCGCACGGGTCGAAGAGAGACGTAAGATAGAGGTTTGTTGAATTCAGTAAACTACCTAAATCAACGCGTGGGGAGATTGAATGATTTATAAAAGGAGCCGGCTGGGAATAACGGCATATGTGCCGTGATCTGGCGTCAACTGGACCTTTTTTAGAGGCCGCTTTTGCTAAATGGGCTTAATCACGCCAAGCGATGTAGGTACATACTTACTTATTAAACACGCATTTTCTCGGTTGTTTGCTGGCAAATAATGTGTGAATAAGTCAAAAAGTTACATTTGTTTCTTATAGTTCTATTGGGCGCATTTATCAAACCAACGAAGTGGCCCCACCCGGTAGCAGTCATCCAGTTAGCGGATGATCCCAGTACTCGAAATTCATATTGAGACAAATAACACATTTTTATTTCGTAAAAAGTGCAACACATTATTTAAAAAAAAATGTAAAATTGATGTGCATTTATATAAACACCATTTTTTCGCGTGTGAGAGAGAGAACAAATAAAGTGACTTGTAAAAATATTTTACTTACAAAGCAATCACTTTATGATTTGACATAATTTATAAAGCTTAAGCTGGGCGAAACCGGTTGGTTTAATAAAATGAATAAATTTGATATTAAAAGCAAAGCGTTCGTTTAATTTTTTTATCATCTATAGACATTATTGCTTTACTTACGGGTAATGCAAAAAAAATACCTACCACTAACATGGTATTCCTAATTTGGAAAATGAAAAATGGAATCTAATTTTAAATCAACCCAAATTCAAAACAATTATATTTATTTATTTGTTTACGCCTTGATGGAATTTACATGTAAGGTAAATTGTACAGGAGCATTTTAACAAGTATGTAGCATCATAACAAGTTTATAGTACATAAAACAATAAATAGAGCATTAAAGACATAAGTAGGCACAACACAAGTAGGTATGAGTATTCGATAAGTAAATTGTTAACAAAGGAGTTCAACCAGCAGAATCGTATTTGGGCTCAGGCTATTTATAGTAGTTTCAAAAATTACTGTCACAATATTACACAAAACATGATTACAAACATACTTGAAGCATACCGATTGGCAGAGGTGTAAAACATTTTTTAGCGATTAATATATATGTAGGTAAATTTATTGTAATTTAATTTTTTTGCTATTGTGAATGTACGTACGTTTGTTATTATTATGAAAAAAAATAATAAAAGGTACACAGCAATTACATACATAAAGAAGTAAATAGGTTCTATGAAAATTGTTACAGAGTAGTGAATTGCTATGTGATTTACCGAACCATGAAAAAATATAATAATCTCTTTTCTTTTAATGAATTGCGCTGCATTAATTAATGACCAACCAGAAAAAAAATAAACACTTTTTTAAGAGAGTACCTACTTACACAGGCTTTACGCAGAACATTAATAAATAAATACTGTGGCTAAGTTGGCATCGCGTTTGGGTCCTAGCCAGATGTCGTGAAATGAAATAAAGTATAACTCATTACAATTATAATAAATTAATTAATTAAATGGTTGCATCGAGTTTTGGATACAAAAGAAGAAAAAAATCAATGTTAATTTCTATTTTCAGGTGTTATTTTCATTTTCCTATTCCCGCTGCCCGAGTCTCCGATCTGGTTCAGTGTGAAAGGAAAGTACACCAAGGCGGAGAAATCTCTCAAGTGGTTGAAATTGCCAATCACGCACGAGTCCATTTATCTCGGTGAAAAACCATCTGATGCAAGGTAAACTTTTTTACATTAATAATAATTGCTTCACAAGTAACATCAAAACATCAAAAGTCATTGAAAAAATAACAACAATAAATAATAATGTTGATATGTAGCAAACACTTTGTGGGAATACATAATTATAATAAACACAATTAAATAACTTTGTTTCAATTCCACTTTATTATTTAAAAAAAAAAAAATAATAATAATAATAATAAAGTAGAATTGAAACAAAGTTATTTAATTGTGTTTATTATAAATAATAATGTATTTTAATTATATTTTGTTAACTAATTAGACACTTCGTTGAGACACTTAAATAATTTAACTCTCCCTGTTTCAAGAGAAATATTTATTTAAACAAGCTATTAGAATACAAAACATAATTTTATTTTAGAACATTTTTGGAATGAGAAATGTATGAGTTATCGGTAATCTATTTGAACCTACTTTTGGAAAAAATGCAACCTTTTTAATTTACCGCATCCCCTAATTATTCGGACATTGTTCCCGATAAATATATCAGTTTAAATCTTCCTTTACCTTATTTGATCCTCGCAATATGAATCATGAAAGATTTCTCCAATACCGTTCAAGAGTGAAAGCAATTTAATCGATTTACGATCAACTGCAATAAATCTTTATTTGTTGCGAAGCTGAAATAAATATTTAAGAAAATAATAAATCATATAATTATAATAATACTGCGTGTAAATACCTACTTCCGATTTCCTGTGTGAATTTGAAATAAAATACTGATCCTATACTTGTATACATTAGATACTTATCCCTTCTTTTGAATTTCATAATGGCAAAAAAATACAATTTTACAACTACCTAAATCGGAGTTACTTTCCGTTAGGTTTTAGTATTTTTCTTCAATTTTTTATTTAGGCTATGATTGGGGGTTCCGCGACTTTTTATCCCGGTGACAAAATATCTCAGACAAAATATCCTCCGACAAAATATGCTACGGACAAAACGTCCCTCAATAAATATCTACTTAAACCTAACCTAACCCTACCTAAACTAAACTAACAAAAAAATGGGATAAAAATAATACAAACATCCTGTAAAAATAAATTATTTCTATGTGTATTATTTTTGTCCCATTTTTTATTAGGTTGGATTAGGTTAGGTTAGGTTAGGTAAGTTTTAGTAGACATTTTGTAGGGGGATGTTTTGTCCGTAGGATATTTTGTCGCGGATTGAAAACGCGTATTACCATGAGTAGGTAGTACTAAAGTATGAAAAACATATTTCTTTTTTTTAAGTGGTCATAACAGATCTCTAAATTAGTTACAGTTTTCTTTTTTAATTAGCAATCTTAGCATCTAAGAGAGGGTTACTTTGCACTACCTTTGTATTTTCATATCATCTCATTGGATATCGCACATTGATGCAATGTAATGCAAAAAAAATTAAACACGCCGAAGAGACGAGTGAAGTATAAAAAGTTTCCACGTAAGATGTAAATTAGCCCCTGTTTATGGTGTTGGAAATTTTAGAACAGTCGGTCAGACTTTTGGATCATGAAATACGCCCACGTCGCATTTCCTATTCTTCTTTATTCTATGCTCGTATATCCGTACATCGCATAACTGAAAAAAAGGAATTGAACAGTTTTTCACCGTGCCATTTTCAGTGGACAGCTTACTGTGAAGCCGGAGGAAGAGAAAAGCCTCTTTCACCGCGAAGTGTTCTTCAGCGCGGGGGTGCTCAAGCCGCTGGGAGTGGGTCTCTCCCTTCTGGCGTTTCAGCAGATCAGCGGAATAGACGCCGTCATTTTCTTTACAGTGGATATCTTTAAGAGCTCAGGTAGACATCCCTTTCATATAATAACTTTTTTACCATCCCTCTGCCGAAAGGGTTAGTCAAAATCTCTAAAATTACTAACCTCCATGTATAATTTTAAATAGAGACCTTATGGTTTGGGTTTTTTTTTTCTAACAACGTTCTACGTGAACAAATATTTGAATGATACACCATTTTGTGCGGCGTATATACTTTCCTAATGTAAGCTGGTGTTTGTGTATAGGGGTGCTCAAATAAATTTTATTTGATTAATTTGTGTCATAACTCATTAAAATGTGAAATATCACCGTGAATCGAGTTTTAGAAGGAAATGTGTGCTAAAAAATGGCAAGTGAAAGACCTTTTTGTAATAATCACTGTTTTTCGGCCTTTCGTTTTTAATGTTTTTCCGTTCTATTTTTTTTTCTTCTTTGTTTTCATTTCCTCTTAATTTTTATAAATCTTATTAACAATTTTTTCTCCGAAAATTTATTTTTATATGTATACATATTGTAAGAATGTGTATATTTTCACATACCTGTCTCAATTTCAATAAATAAATAAGTAAATGTTTAAAGAACCTGTTGAGAAACCGATATCAATCAGTTTAATGGACTTAATTATAGAAAAATGTAAATAAATACTAAAGGAATTTAAAAAAATGATAATAGTATATTTGGGGCACGTTCCAGTTCCTCTTCCCCATCTTCTTCCCCTCTCCACTCACCTTCAGCCTCACAACATGCCCCAATTGGTGATCCAATGGTTTCACTGGCTCTAGACGGGAGCAGCTAGGGATTCTTGTGAGATATTCACATAAAAAAATTAAAAAATTGTGTATTTTGTGATGGCTTAGTAGGTACTAAAAATTCAAATGTCAATCGATTGTTGGCAAATTCAGTTCATAGATTTTTGTTGTTATGAAACTCAGTTTTTTTTTCAAAAATATTCATGTCACTATCCAAATATTAATTGAAATATTGAACCTTTCAGTTTTAATTAATTCCACCATTCATTCAATAATTCACTGAGCAGCAAAGTGTCCAATGTCAACGTTTGATGCGCCAAATATTTTTAATATTAATAAAAACTTATCACTTTCCAGGTAGCACTCTTAACGATCATGTTGCCACCATAATAGTCGGTCTGGTGCAGCTGCTCTCTAACAGTGCCTCCCTCCTCGTGGTGGACAAGGCGGGAAGGAAGCCCCTGCTCATCACGTCAGGGGTCATCACCTGCATTGCCATGGCAGCCATGGGGGTCTCGTTCTCACTAGATCTCACGCAGCATCCTGCTTTGGGGTAAAACTTACTTTTATTAATTTAAAGTTTATTAAGCGTATTTTTAACGTAAATACTACACAAGAGTCTCAACTGCTAAAACGCGTAGGGTAACTAAGCCAACACTAATTTTGTTTTTATGCATGCCGATGGTTAATACGAATTTCGCACAAGAGTGGCAACTGCTCCCAACCGTCTGGTGCCTGTGAATCTATGGCATCCTCAGTTGGAGTATGCTGTGAAGATGAAGGTTATTCAGACAGGCTATTCAGATCTGGTCACCAAACAAGGCTAAGGTCATTTCACCTGATGGTCTTTCATCAGACCGATTCTT
Organism: Limnephilus rhombicus; assembly: GCA_929108145.2. NCBI lineage: Eukaryota > Metazoa > Arthropoda > Insecta > Trichoptera > Limnephilidae > Limnephilus > Limnephilus rhombicus. Next base: position 44,472,366 of record OV815271.1, read on the forward strand.
AGAGTGTCTATCACTCACATAAGATAACAACGTGTATTACAGAATTATGTAGTAATTATTAATCTAATAATTTATGAATACACATGAAATAATTAAACAAACTTAAAAAGAAATTTATTTTTCAATCCATTCTTTTTCAATTGACACGTCTATTATTTATATTTAGTATCAATAAAAACCCTGAAGAAGTGAGCGTTGTTCACGAAACATGTTGGTTTTTGTAAACAATAAAAGTTGTAAAAACTAAGTATTTTTTTTAATTTAAAAGCAGTGTTCCACAAATTTAAAATTCGGTAACCAAATATTTATATTACATAATCACAATATATATTACAAGCACAAACTGTTATAATTGCAAGATTTTTAAAGCTGAAAGTATATTTATATTTGCCTCAGAATCACATTGCCTTTTAAAAATAAAATAAATATTGTCAACTTTATTTATCATATAAGTTTGGATAATTTTTTTTACGGCCTTACACCCCAAAGGAGTGTTATTTGTAAGTATAATCTTGAGGAAATATATAAAAATTTTGCAGTAATGGCAGGAACCATAATAATAATAATACCTAATACATATGTATAATACTAAATTCTTACAATATAGGATAAAAATAGCTGACCCGCAGAATTTCGTACCGCCTCAGAATCAATAACTGTTGTGATAACTTAATAGCTGAATTAAATTCAGTTTTTTATTAAGTTTTTATTAAAATTACACAATGAATCAATTATTATCGACGCGCCACTGTCCGTGTTTTATTTTTGTCTATCACAGATGGCGTTGATGGAGGGATGGATTCATACGTCCATCACTCCTGGACACATTGACTCCCAGATTCCAACCCACCGCTCATACCTTTTTCCTTCCCAGAACTTCCTATCCTTCTCCCCTTTAAAAAGACCCTTCACATAGCATCCCCTAAGATGACATAGACCCTGAGGGAAATTATTTTCCTTAAGGCCTCCTGTGTGGAGCTAACATAAAAAATACGTGTCAGGGATATTTATTATAATTATTGTATTTTTACTGTGGAGGGGTGCAGACATACATTCACCGTTTGTCCCCTTTTTGACAGTTGATATTTAGTGTGTACGAAAGAGGGGCAGCGTTATATATTTAAGAACAAAAGTAAAACAATCAGCGCAATGACATTTGACGTTTTTGATTTTTAGGAATTCACGCACTATTCAATATTATTATACTTTTCACAATATTCCTGCAACTCTTTTAAAAGAAGATAATTCGTTCCATACAAAATGTATAAGGAAAAGTATTTTCTTCATAATTTTTTTTCGTGATTTTATTTGACGTTTTGATAGCTTTTCTGCTATTCGGGGTGAAGACAAATCCAATTAATCAAAGATCATAAAAATCGGTCCAGCCGTTCTTGAGTTATTTGGTGTAACTAACCCGGCTTATATGATAAGATTACTATTATTTTAAAAATCACATGGTTGTGATTACATTTGTACTTACAAGAAAAATAAATAAGCAAAAGGTAATTAATAAATAACTTAATGTAATTGATTGTTAAAAAAAATAAACAACACTCACAATAAATACATGAAACTATACAAGAGAAAATAACGACTAAAAATTGATGACGTTCGTGTCACGGAAACTAGATATAACTTTGTAAACGCGTTTTTCTACGGAAGACAACAGGGATTCAATGTTTTTGGAGGCAATTAACCCATACTGATTTTCATTAAAACGATATTCGCACATGGCAGAATTCTTAACATTCGGGTGAACATTGTGGCAGCAAATTAATTTGTCTGGAAAACCACGATTTTGGAGGAATCGTCTGTTTATCAGCTCATCGTGAAAATATTATTTGCCTTTTGTTTTACTAGATTCATTCCAATAATTCTACATTGTTGAAGTCATGCCATTATTCAATTTTATGAAAATGTCATCGGGAATGAGAGAGATTAGACTTTATTTTTGAAGATACATTATCTTAACTCTGCATAAATTAAATTGGATTGTTATCAATCATTGGAAATTTTAGTTACATGCGTATTGTAGGGTGGTCTGTCAAGATTATTGTATAAACGTGACTTTATCTGTAAACGTGTAGTGGTTGGTGATACGACGACCATGGTGGAAGGGCTGGCTGGGCGAAATGGGTGAATTGAAGTCGAAGAGGAATTGGACAGAGACGTAGATAAATTCTGCTGTCCAGGGAAAAGAGAAATTTTGTTTTGAAAGGAGTCATTTTTGTTTTGTAAGGAAGGTATTTTGTGATGAATCTGTTCAAAATCATTATTAGAGTTACGTGCTGGTTTAGCGATTTTCCTTTTTTTTTTCGAAGTAATTGATATAAAGTTCCGGAATGTCGACCGCGATTATTTTGATCGTGACACCCAAAGATTCAGATTGCAAATCATCTGAGGGAACGGAAGGTTTTTTCGATCCATTTCCGAACAAATTTAGGTACGTACTACTAAACCTAAAAAAATCTTACTTAAATTGATTCGAAGAACTAATCGTACAATACGAATATTTTCAATGAAAACAAATACACAAGTTAAAATAATTAAAAAAAAAACCAAATTTAATTATTATTGTACACTCATACTAAAATTACAATACTATTTTAAAGCCATTATCTTTTTTAAATTATTAATTTTGTAAAGAGTAGTTAAAAGACACTGGCCATATATTTATACTAGCTGACCCGGCTAACGTTGTTCTGCCATATAAATTATTTGTAGTGAATATTTTGGTTGTTATAAAAAATAACGAATGTATTGTAAGTGTGTGAGGACGGAATCTATGACAGAAAGCGGAATGGAGTACTGTAAACGTTGACCGCCGATAAAAATAAAATAAAACACCAACCATTCATTTTCTCAATTCAATGTATTTCATTAAAGTAACTGACATATTCATTGTTTGATCTCTTAAAAGTTAAATGAAAAGTGAAAAAAATGTCTTGCGCATGTGTGGATAAAATTTCCATGAGGTGGACGTAGCGCCGTCTGTCATTCAATAACATAAATAATGTCGTTCTGTTTCGTTACAGGATAGGGACACCCTAATCACCTAGCGGTATGAAATACACTTTACGAAATATTCTCATATCTACCAAATATACATAAAAAAAATCATAAAAATCGGTGGACCCGATTCGGAGGAGTGCGACCGCAAACACCGTGACACGAGATTTTTATATATATATTTAGAAGATTGACAAAACATAGAGACGCCAGAAATTTACCTTTCGAACGACCACCGTTAATAAATGTAAAAATTCACATGTCAGAAATTTAAACAATAGAAGTACACATTCCAAATACGAAATTATTGATTATAGGTTTTAGCGTTATCTGAATTCAAACAATTCATTCAATTTTTTAAAAAATTAAAAGAAAATTTAATTTCATTCCACAGGAATATTTCACATCACAGATCACAGACAATCAAAATTAGAAAGTGTGATTATCTAGACAGGCATTTTGATGCTCTTTCACCTTCACACACATTAATACAATCATCCAACGACTTTACCATTTTATCAACCATGTATTTGTATTGACTTCAATTCTTACATTTATATTATTGAAAGAGTTAATTACCATGAGTTGGAACAACACTATTAATATTAAAAATTCATGTTTTTAATTGTATTTCTTGCTTAATCTGCAAAAATTCAAGAAAATTAGTGTAACTAGATACAAGCAGTTGAAATGATAAATTAGTTCTAAAAATTAAGCACTAACTCTTACGTACCCAAAACGAGTTAAATTTTTTTTTTTAACGGAAGAGCGAAAGTCCGTAGACTGTGTGTAAATGTATTATTTTAATGCCTGCGTGTTTTAAAAACATTCATGAAATCTAGTGTTTTATGATGTTAATTTTCATTCCTTTACAAACAGAAATGTCCACGTAATAAATTGTGAAGAGGCCATCATTCACAAGGGAAGACGTGAACACCCACAATTATTATTCTAATGGAATATTAAAACGATGTTTCATTAGATAAATGAATGTATGCTGCAAAATAAGACCGCTTCTTCGCAGTTACTACTGATACATTGGTAAAAATGGGAAAAGAAAAATAATGAATAACTAAGAGAATTTGAACCAATATCTCTTTCTCAGGCGGATGGTTTAACAGTACTCGTAAACTGTTCCCCCACATGCTGCAAAAACTGTACACAAAACACATACAGCCTTACTAAAAAAAACCACAGCACGCCAGATAACCCGTGTTGTTGCATCAACATGAATAAAACAAAAATTCAATAAAACAGGAAATATTACTAATAAGGTTTAATCTTAAAATGTATTTAAATCCGGCAACAATGCATTTTTAAGTACTAAATTGTTTTTTTTTCCTTCATAACCGCTAGGTGGCGGCGCGGCGCCTGCGCATTCGTTGTTCGCGCTCGTAAACGACGCTGGAAGCGCGAAGTGATTACTGTGTGTGCGAAATGATTTTTGTGGGTGCAATATTACTTATGTGATGGTTAATTTCTATTAATATGAATAATTTACTCTTATATTTATATCATTGATATATTTACCGTGTTTTTTGTGGTTTTTCATAAGTTTTAGTTAAGTTATAAAACAATAATCGTACTTTGAAAATTGAAGTGTCAAAAACTATTTTATATGATACATGAGAATTCAAATTTACATTTAAAGGTTTAATTTTACGATAATTTTATGAAAGTGGTGTTTTTTTTAAATAATAATATCTAATACATGTGTTCCTAAATGCATCAAAGAAATTAACGTCTTTAGAGATGCAAGAAATCTGATATAAAAGACGGTTTAATTTTTAGGTTAGTTTTTTAGCAATAAAAAAAACTTTGAAATTTTTTATTATTTTTTTATTGTATGCACGAGGAAAAAGTGAGGTAATAGTTTCCTTCCAAATTTATTACATAAAAAGACTGTGTTTTTGAAATTTTGTTTTTTTTTAATTTCTCTACATTTTAGTCAAAAAAATTTTGGTAAGAAATTTTTTTCCATTTATTTCCGAGTTTGAATCTTAAAATATGTCAGTTTTTGAAAACTAAACTTTATTTCGAATACACAAATCTAAAAGGTAATTTTATCTAGTTTTCATAAATGGTATTTGTTTTTACGACACCTTCAAAAATAAGAAATATATAGAACATTCAAAATACTTTGGAAAAATTTCAAATTTCGTTCGTACATCAATCGTTAAAACAGAGATAAGCTACGTGTATTTCTTTCAATGAACATATTTTTAATTAGTTATGTTTTCACATCCGCGGCCGTTTGTCAATTGAATAAAATTTTCACTGGGTTTCTTAGTAAGGCTGATACAGTTTTATTGACGTGGCGTATTTCCAAACATTCCACTTACTGCTCTATTTTTAGTTGCTTTTAAAATCGGTTGCTGACAAATGCTGTTAGCCTGACTGGAAAGAGATAATTGTAAAGTTTTTTTTTTTTTATTAATTATTTTTTTGGTACATATATACATTGGTATAATTTTACAATACATACATGCTTTTTTATGTAAATATTTAAAAAACGGATAATAATACAATTAGCAGATTAACCAAAAAAAATCCACGTAGGCATCGAATACATTAGTTCCTTCATTACTATAGTTGTCTACGGGCTCTTTGAGTCACATGGTCTCGTTGCCGAGTGTGTCGAAGGTGACCGAAGTTGACCGAAGGTGACTATGGTAAGTTTGCAGAGTCATTATAGTTTAGGAGCTACGCATACAAAACCTAGCTTTCATCCAGGAGGGACGTTCGTCCTCTGTATTATAAACACAGTGACTGTCAATAAACAGTCGCTGTGTTTTTGAACCTAAGTTTTTTTAATAAACATCTTTATAGTGCTGTATATTGTAATGCTCCAGTACTTACAAATTACGAATTCTCTGGAGAGAATGTAGGAGATGTTACAATAAATATGGCCAGTTTTTTAGTTTTTACTCTGTGGTCCCCCACACTGATACTGATACTTTGCGCTTCAAACGAACAATGCATGTTTCTTTGATATTCCTACGCTTCATTTTTTTTTATTTGCCACCTTGTAATCCTGTACCTAGAATAATACTATTACACCAAAACTCCCAACAAATCTTAAGCGTATTGACTTTAAATAACTCTTGCACTTTTCTTCTTTAAATTATGTTTCCCCTTCAAAAGTCAATTTCTGAACTTATTAAGCACCGTTTAAAAATATAAAAATAAGATATTTATGATGATTCTTACAAATAAAAATAGGAGTGTGCAATTCACACGCTGTAGAAGTGAAACCTTCAGAAAACTAAAGTAGACAAGAGTGTGAAGGCTATGAAGCACCGAACAAAGAGGAGACCAATTATCCTTTCGATCATTTATCGATTAGCCTCTCGCAGACTAAATCCTATCGAGTTTGTCTCTTTTTAGTGTAACTATTGTACGTTTCATGGAGATTCAAATCATGCTGAAGAAGTTTTCGCATTAAAATTCGGACCAATTAGTATTTTGTTACAAATTAGAGGTAGTCTGTTCACTCGTGAAAATTTACACCACTCTCACTGGACTTCTATTTTGCACTCTCACGCCTGTTTGCTGAAATTATTTTCATTTACAAAAATCTATGTAAGTCATCAATATCAATAATATATAAGTTATATTTTGTTACAGATACTTACCGCTGATAAGTCTCATCGTGTTCATGATTGGTTTCTCGCTTGGATTCGGTTGCATCCCATTCCTTCTATTGGGAGAACTCTTTGCCACCAAACACCGCGGAGCCCTGAGCGCCATTGCGGGATCCTTCAACCTGGCTGTTATGTTCTCTGTCATCAAGTCATACCACGCCTTAAATGTAAGACTTAAAATATGTGTTATATACTTTCCTTTGTATATGATCATAAAATATTGATATCAATGGGTCAAGGGTATCAATGTGAGTCCCAATTGCCCGGAGCAAAAGGATCTAAAGCTATCCTTGTTTGATGTCCACATTTGGGATTTGGTTTTAATATTTGGGGAAAAGGATAATAAGTTAAGAAAAACTTTAAGTCTGTGATTTTTCTCTACTGTTTTTCTTTACATTAATTCCATACGGGAAGCCTCTAGAAAAATGATATCCCTCGGGGCCTACGGGGATGGGGACTCTCACTTTTTTTAGGGATGCTGTGGTCTTTTTAAGTGAAGGCAGGAGAAGAAATCGTACATATGAGGGATGCTTGTGTCCAGGAGTGACTTACAAATTCCACTGCGGTTTTTGGTCGAGAGAATCCGGTTGGAGGAGTCAAAGGTCTTTATCAACCGGACTGGCTCTCCCAATCCGTCGCGCCACGCAGCTAGAGTTTGCAAGTTCCTTACCTTTTTAAAATCTCCTGCGATTGCGGGTCAGAATTTAGAAAACCCGCGGGATCCCGTGAAATTTGCGGTATTTTAAAAAGGGTATTAAATTGAATTATTGCCAATTTTCCACAAATATTTTTTTAATTATTTGGTCAATTTTCTTCGATACTGGTGATTTTATAAAAAGATATTGAAAATATCACTTAATAAGTATTTTTAAAACCCTTTTACCAAATATAAAATCATAAAAAATATTTAAAAAAAAAATAATGTCACGACATGACTCTCCGCAGTCATTTGAGAACAATCATCCTTTGCAGGTATCGGTAATATTGTAAAAAAATTACATCATAAACTTCGCCGACTGTCATCAAGACCGTGAGGGCTGACTGAAGGCAACTCCTTCTGATACCTTCGTTCTCAAAAAGGAACATCCCTTTTTTTAAGACTGATTTAAGGTTTGAAGTTACCGCATCGATTAAGTAATAGGTATAAATAATAATTTTTTTCAATCCCGCAATCTCGCTAATCCCGCATTTGAAAATCCCGTAAATTGCTGAAATCCCGCGGGATTGCAGGATCGCAAACCCCTCACACAGCTTCTTGGTAGACGCATATGCTTGAACATTCTCACCTCATAGACCCGGGCACACCTGCCAAGTCACCAAACGTAGTGAAACACTTGAGGTGACCTATGGCAGCTTGGTTATCCAATTAATGGTTCCTTCGAATTAAATTAAATTTTTTTTTTTTTTTTGTACCAGAGTCTCACTCTCGAGGACGTCATCATAACCTCCTATATAGTAGAACAAGCCGCACTAATTTATTTATGAACTCACCTGTGCGGAGAGATACGTGCTTTTTGAAGGTGGTAGTTAAAAAAAATAGATTTATTTTTTGTGTCCTGTAGCGCATTTGTAAGATTTTTGGCTTTTTTTTATATGAGCTCCACACAGGAGGCCTTGGCATTGCATATACACTGCATAAATAGTACAATTATAACGTCTTAGGCTATATTGCCTATAATTATTATAAATAAATGTACAAATTATATGTATAAATAAATAAAAAGTCATTTCTCGCACATTTCAATTCAGTCGCCACTCTTCATATCAAGAGTAAATTCCTTTCCGAAACGAGATTTTTCTTAATCCGTTTCATTTAATTTTTCCACGTTTTTAAGTTCAACGTTCAAAATATCTCATCTCATCTATTTTATTTTTTTTTTCTGTTTTCAGAGCCAAGGAACTTTCCTCTACCGCGGAATTAATCTTTAATAAATTTCAATTATAACCATAATCCCTTGTCATTTTATGGTTTTTATCATTTTCAGGAAGTTCTGACCATAGCAGGAACCTTCTACATGTACTCCGCATTCTGCGCTGCTAGTGTGGTGTTTGTCATATTCCTGGTACCGGAGACTAAAGGCAAGACCCTCGCTGAAATAGAGCAACTCTTCACCTCTAAACCGATCCCTCGGCCCAGAAAATCTGTGGAAGGGATCGACAATACAGCTTTTCAATGAACAGATGTGACATTAGAAGAATAATGATTTTACTAAAAATAGATGTTGATTTTGTTCTGTTACTCGTTTCCTGTAGATTTTCTATTGTCAACATTATCAGTATTCTTAGATTAGTAGGTAACTAGTCATTAGAGTCTTTGCAGTTTTCATTAATTATAATTAAGTAATTAATTCGTGCAAATTAATACTTGCATAGTTAATGACTACGATACTGAAGAACAGATTCACGACCAGTTTTGCTTATACCCAAGCTTTATCAGGACTAGTACTAAAATATAGTAATTTTTTTATAAAATAATAATTACAAAAGTATAATCCAGAATGTGGTGCAATGCAATTTATTTCATATTTCGAAAATATAACAAAAAAAATTAGACAAAAATATTATGTTACGTAGGAACTTATTATTTGTAGATTACACAAAATTAATTTGGTTAATATTATATTAAGATACCTAAACAAAAGGGTGCGAAAGAAGGCCACGTGGAAAGTACGAGAAAATGTGATTATTAGCCATAATTTATAATTTATATTTCAACAAACCCTTGAATGTTTATATATCTAAGAGTGTCATTTTAATCTCTAAAATATTGTTAGTTGAAAATATGCAATTGATATATTTTATCCAAATAGTACAAAATTTTACATGGAATCAGAGATTTATTTAAATTGATTTATTTTTTTAAACGCTAAAGTTTTTTTATAAATCCTTGAAATCATTGGAAACTAACAAGATATTTTTTTCAATTATTTTTGGATTAACTTTATGACTGAAACCTCAAAATGTGGTATTCAACAAGACAATGCAATAATGGCGACTCTCAAAGTAAAAGTTTGAAACAGAAAAATTATAAAAAGATTCGATCGCGTCTAGGAATTGAATCCAGGACCTCAGCCTGGCCGGGGTTTGCTCAGAGCAGGCTGAGCTCCTAGGTTCAATTCCTAGATGCAACCGAATCTTTTTCTATTTTTTCTGTTTTAGACTTACGTTTGAGAGTCGCAAAAATATTCTTCAATGTTAGAATATTTATTTACACGATGGTCTTGACAAATTTTCTTCGATTAGTTGACTATACTTAACAATTTTTTTGAAATTGCATGCATTATACCATAGAATAAAGAAGAACAACTTAATACAAATATGTAACCATGAAAGATTTTTCCAAAACCTTTGCTGCAGATGGAAAAAATTTTAATGACTGAATCTCAAGACAGTTTTGACAAATCTTGTCGAAGGTCACCAAAACAAACCTTGCCAACTTGAAAATATAATTATGTAACTTAGAACATAGATGATGTAAAATTTTTACACTATTTTAAAGGTTGCCAAAACAAACCTTGCCAACTTGAAAATTTGCCTAATTATGTAGATTAGATGATATAAAATTTTTAACTCTTTTAAATATTTTGAAACTGCATAAGTTGTTGAAATTCATTTTTTAAAAGAATGTTTTATTTAAAATTCTTATCTTCGTTTTTGACTTACTGAAAAAAAATAGTTGTGAATGAACACTAAAATGGTTTTATGTGTAGGTAGAATAAACTTTTGATAATGCAAACTTAGTGCCCTGTGCGGTGTATGCGGTATACCATGAGCGGTTTTCAACAGATGACATATAGTTAACTATGTACGTTTTGCGTACCTCTATGCTGTTCCCGGTATAAAAGTCTTTTTTTAAGTTTTGTAAATTTTGTAAATTTTGTACGGTTAGCTTGAGAAGTCATAGGCAAATATATATTTTTTTTTAATATTGAAACTTGTACCTACCTAACCATCAGTTTTAGTAAATTTTGTGTTTTTTTCACTAAAGGCCTTTCTTGTTAAGTTTTGAATTTTAATATCAAGTAATATTAATTTATCTAAATTTTAATCGACTTTGAATGTATTACAATTATGTTATGAATTTTTTAATGGAATAAATAAATAAGTTTTGTTAGTTATGTAGTTTTAATAATTTTAATAATTTTTATTTTTTTATATATGTACATAAAAGTAGGAAATTTTTTTCAATGTTTTTGTAGCTAATTAATTGTTAAATTATATTACATTAAAATATTTACGTTTAAATCTAAAAATCAATGGAACGCAGGATTTTATTTATTTTTTAAATAATTAGGACATTATAAAAAAAATCTTGCTTTCAATCAATTCATTGAATGCTCGTTATTCCAATAATATAATAATTTACAAATAATCATGAACTCATGAACCTACTCTCATTTTAATTTATTATCCTATTCGTGATTTCAAAGCCCGTTTTCATGACTCAAAAAACGCAAAAGAAAGCGAGGGTAAAGCTAACCTAATAAAGAATTATGTTACCCTTTTCCTTCGAGAGTGGCTCAGTTCAGAGCCTTTTGGTCGTTGTATGTCAGCTAAAAGCTTTCTGCAAATTAAATATTCCACCAAAACTCGGCGTGGGTTCATTCTATGTTGAATTATGGCATGAATTTTGTTGTCGTGGCGACACACGAAAGAAAATTTATACCACAAAGTAAGGGGTATACTATTACCCCGATAATGGCTGACAAAGGGAAATTGATAAGGTAAGATAAGTAGCTTTGGATGGCTAAGTCTCGTCTCGTCTAAAGGAGATGTCTTTTGACGGCAATAAATACCTCCTTAGCCAATAATAGATCAAACAGCACAGGCAAGGGTACAAACCATTATAAAAGAACATTCTTTATATTACATTTGCAGTTGGTGCCTGTCATTTTATGCAATTTTTATCTTTCGGTTGAGATGTTTTAATCAGGATTTTACAGACAGCGTCGAACAGTTAGAAGTACACGTTTACATGGTTCGTGCAGTGTATAGGTGGTTATATATTTATTACAACTGGAGTTATATTTCAGCAATTAAATATATTTTCTATGAATCATTACACATATTTTCTCTTATTTCAAAGTATTTTAGTAGAGCATCGAAAAATGAAAAATACCAAACCAGAACTGTTTTCCAAGGAGTTACCGGAACAACGGACAAAGTGCTATAGAATAGGATTTTGGTGTAAAATAATGGTATAAGTGTCTACAATTAAGATAAGTATTACTAAATAATAATAAAACCATGGAGATAATATTGTTTCTAACCCTACACGTGATCATGAAACTAGATAGATACTCGTACTTACTTGTATTGCATCTGCTTATTTTTTTTAAAGAAAGAGAAACAATCCCAGGTTACGAATAACCCAACAATATTTGAAAATCTCCTATTTTCACCACAGTAAGCCGAAAATGTTGCTGCGGAGTGTGATAAAGGTCGTTATGGGGGACTTAGTGTGGGACCCAAACGCGATGCCCACTCAACCACTGACCGGTCAAATATAAATATCTTTATAAAAAATATTATTTTTATTTTTTTTATTTTTTTAGTATTTTTATTCAGTTTTTTAATTTTACAATATTTATCACACAAATCTTACAAAACTGATCAATCAGTTATTGTAAGAAATCTCTCATTGTTCCTATTTACTTAATACTATTATACTTTTAGGTTTTACATCGTAAGTAATTAATAAGTATAATACTTAATTTTAAAATACTACATAGTAATAAGTATATTACTTAATATTAATTTCTAATTATTATAAACTACTAATTATTATGATGTTTATGAATACATTGTATGATAGTAATTTCCAGGTATTTAATCAATATTCGATCTAGGTATAAAATATTATTTGATTTCATGTTCTACGGAGATTACATCTTTCATATTCAGCTTATCATGTTATATACTACACATTTTCTTCATATATTAACTATAATAATGGATGCATGTAAGAGCCTTTAAGGCAGGGGTAAGCAACCTTCTTACCGTCGGGGGCCATTTTTTCGTAGCATTACCCGCGGGCCGGATCGTCGATTTTTAGGATTTAGAGGGGGGGTTTGGAATCTTCCACATCAACCATTGGCAATTAATTGTGGTGGCGGGCCATATGAAATTCATTTAGGGGGTGGCCCTACCGTCGACGTCATTCATACGCGAGCGAGCCTGCTCACCGCATGCGCAGATTCCAGACCCCTGCTTTGAAACATTAATAAATGAAAATATGTTTAGTCTTTTGTTGAACTTCAATTATATTTTGTTCGAGAAATATACGGTGAAAAATTTCGAATGTGTAATTAATAATACGAACTCTTTTTTTTAATTTTCTGAGATAACATTAATTCGTTTATCTTAATAAAAAACTACTACGGAAAATCGGAAACAAACAATATTAATACCAACAAAAATTAACAATCAAAACCAATTAACAAAAAGTCTCCCAATTCGGCTGGTCCCCGCGGGAGTTATAGACCACCACCCTCTAACAACAAGAAGAAACAAAATACTCAATATTGCAACTTTAAATACGAGAACCCTTAGAACCGAAGAAAGCCTACACGAGCTAGAAAAAGCTCTCGAAGAAATAAAATGGGATATCCTGGGCATTAGTGAGATGAGAAGACTAGGAGAAAAGATTGAGGAACGCATTGACTACATACTATTCCACAAAGGCGAAACAGCCGGTCAAAGAGGAGTAGGATTCATAATCAAACGGTCAATGAAACAATACATACAAGACCTAATTGGAATCTCTGATCGAATAGCCATTCTTAACATTGACATACCGGGATACCCAAAAGTATGGTCAGTTATACAAATTTATTCTCCAACAGAACAAGCAACAAAAACAGAAATCAAACTTTTCTATAAAGAATTAACAAAGATATTAACAAGGTATCAAAACAACCACATTATTCTAATGGGCGACTTCAATGCTCAAGTCGGGATGAAGCAATGCAAGGAAGAATATGTCTTGGGAAAGTTTGGCCAAGGTAGAAGAAGTCCACATGGTGAATTTTTGGTTGAATTATTATTACAACACAATCTAACGCTCTTGAACAGTTTATACATGAAAAACCAAAAGAATAAGTGGACATGAATCTCCCCCGATGGCAAAACCAAAAACGAAATTGACTACATAACAACAAACTATCCAAAAGCCTTCACGGATACATCGGTCCTAACTAAATTCAATTTCAATACAAATCATCGTATGGTAAGAAGCAATATCAGAATAGAACCACCAAATAAATCTAGAAAACATTTCGCTTCACACACTACAAAACACCACAGCGATGAAACCTTAAGGAAAATAACACAATCCCTAATTGAATCGGCTGAAGAATTAACTTTGAGTAACACTGATGCTCATGCGAAATATGGAAAGCTAGAAAATCTACTAACTAAAGAAAAAGCTGAGACTAGCAGAAGAAACAAGTACGAACTAAGTGACACAACGCTGCAACTTATAGAAGAAAGAAAACACCTATTTTCAAAACATCCTAAAAAAGATAACATTAAAACTATAACAAAATTAAGTAAAGAAATCAGAGAGAACATCAGGAAAGATAGGAAGACCAAGAGGCTGCAAACATTAGAAAAGCATATAGTGAAAACAGGGGGAGTGAAAAAAGCGCTTAAAGAATTGAGAGAATCAAATAAAGAATGGATACCAAAATTAAACAAAAGGGGGAATACTTCTTCAAATAGAAAAAACATAAACGAAATAGCCACAAAATTTTACCAGGACCTCTACTCAAGCCCAGACGATAAACAAAAACATGATCCGAAGAAAGACGCCAATAAAGAGCAGGAAAACGTTGTAACTGAACCAAAAATACTTTCCAGAGAAGTAGAAAAAGCCATATACAGTCAGAAGATGGAAAAAGCCCCAGGTCCAGACAAAGTGACAAACGAACTTCTTAAAGGCACCATGGAAGAACTACTACCAATACTAACTTCAATATTCAATGATATACTTATAACTGGTCTAATACCTACACAGTGGAAAACATCAAACATTATTCTTATATTCAAGAAAGGGCAAAAGGAAGATATAGGGAACTACAGACCTATAAGTTTGATGTCAAATATATACAAAGTATTTTCCAAAGTTATCCTGGAAAGAATAAGTAAAAAGTTAGACGAAAATCAACCACGGGAGCAAGCCGGCTTTAGACAAAAATACTCTACCCTGGACCACATACACACGGTGAAACAAATAGTAGAAAAATATAATGAGTATAATAAGAAACTATACATGGCATTCATCGATTACTCCAAAGCTTTCGACAGCATAAGACACATAGCTATATGGGATAGCCTTGAACAGCAGGGGATACCTTTAAACTACATCAATATTATAAAAAACATATACTTGAATTGCGAAGCGAGGATCCAACTAGAAACCTTGGGAAAAAAGTTCAAGATCGAGAGAGGAGTAAGACAGGGAGACCCTCTATCACCAAAATTGTTCTCGGCTGCTCTGGAAAGTATCTTCCGCAAACTAGATTGGGAAAAATATGGTATCAACGTACAAGGTGTAAAACTTAACCACCTAAGATTTGCAGACGATATAGTCCTATTTGAGGAAAACCCAATGCACCTAATTAAAATGATAGAATCACTAAACGAGGAAAGTGTGAAAGTCGGCCTATGCATGAACAAAGACAAAACAAAATTGCTTACAAACTCTGAACCAGTAACTATAAAAATTGACAACCAACCACTCGAATATGTGTCAGATTACATCTATTTAGGACAGATAATATCTCACAAAGATCAAACCACTAAAGAAATCGAGAGAAGAGTAGCAAATGGATGGAAGAAATACTGGTCTTTGAAAGAAGTCTTGAAATCTAAGGAGCTAAGTATGCAAATAAAAAGGAAAGTCTTCAACACGTGTATACTTCCAGTCATCACCTATGGATGTGAAACTTGGGCACTCACCAAACGCCACAGAGAAAAGTTGGAACGCTGCCAGAGAGCCATGGAGAGAAGTTTGACAGGAACAAGGAAACAGGACAGAGTGAGAGGTAGCACAATAAGGGAGAAAACTAAAGTTGCCGATGTAGTTACCCGAATAGACCAACAAAAGTGGAGATGGACAGGACACATGATACGCGATCCACAAGAGAAATGGTGCAAAAATGTCACTGACTGGTATCCCAGAGATGGCAAGAGAAGTAGAGGACGTCAACACATGAGATGGGAAGATGACCTAAAACTCACTGCTGGACATCAATGGAGAAGAGTAGCGCGTGACAGGTCCCAATGGAAAATGTTAGAGGAGGCCTATGCCAAGAGGCAAACTGAGCTTCGGGATATACTATAACAAATAAGATCATGTCTAATACATACCTAACAGAAGTCCAGAATAAAAAGGCTTATTATTATTATTATTATTATTATTATTAATAAAAAACTAATGCATAAAACATAATAATGAAACAATACGTATAAGAGTAGCGGAAAGCCAGTACGAGCGATGAATAGATAAACCGGGAGCCAATTTAATTTTTTTACCATAGAACACGGTCCTGATAATTTGGATATAATTAATGACATTAGCCTGTGTAGTGAAATATATGACGTTATACTAATAATCCAATTAAGAATACAGAGATACTATTTACAACATGCAAATCCACCACGAAGCACAATGTATACTATGTAGGCATTCAAAGTATTTAGTATTTAGAGTGGAGCAATTAATTTTAGAGGGCACCGTGCCATCGTCGACCGACTCCTGTTGATGCAAGGACGAGGTCTAGCGCACCCCCAGAAGGGGAAAAAGAAACATAACAAAATAGATAGACGCAGTTCAGTTCAGCCTTCTGAGCGAAGCAAAGTAGCATTGTGAGACTAAGAAAAAGAGAACAAAGAAACCAAAACAAACTAAAAAAAAAAAAAAACAAAGTCAAGTATGTTAGTTGAATCAATAGTGTTGCTTGGAATATGAAGCTGGAAAAAAAAAGAAAATCACACAAAAATGATGAAAAATAATGAAAATAATAAACAGGTATCTCGATAAAACATCGTCTAGCATAGCTTAGTGAAATCTAAAATAAACCATGTGAAAAGAAATAAAATAAGCAAAAAAACAACAGGGTCCGAGTGACTGTCTCGCCCTTTTACTGGGCCGAGCGCTCGGCCCAGTACTCGGTGATGTGTTTACACGTACCGAGTACTCGACCGAGAGCACTGTCTCGCCCATCTACTCGCTCTGTGTGATCCACGCATTATTGCTTTTATACGTGCGTCGCGATCGACCTACAACTTACGCGTGTCGTTTTATGAAATTTATATTTTATATTGTACCTTATTATTAAATAATTAAATTCAAACCTGAATTAAAAATAACATAAATGTTTTATTTCTAAATTTATTGCGTATAATAATTATAAAATATATGATACGATCGTACCACCCCAGCCAGGACCACTCCTGTCCCGGTAAGACCGGCACACCAGGGTTACTGATTTGTTAAGGCTCTTGACTTACAATCTGAAGTTCGCGGGATCGAATCCCGGCGTGCGAAAATAAATTTCATTTGTTTATTTTGTGTTATTTCACCATTAATTCATTGAAAATAATATAATATATTTGCGGCATGTTCCGTAGTGGAAGATACTGTCAGTATCGCTCATGTATAAAGACAAACATTCAGAATTGAAACGTTGCTTGAAATGACTTTACCCGTGTTTGGTGATCAGATCTGTGTAGCCAGGTACTTCCCCACCTTCTCCTACTTCATCTCCTTCCCGTCTCCACTACCTTCAGCCTCACAACATACTCCAATAGGGATTGCCGTAGTCTCACTGACCTCATATGGGAGCAGCTGGGACTCTTGTTAGGTAATCACATAAAACAAAAAGGAGTTTGGAGTATAATCGACTAGTGTACATGGCAACTTGATAAGTCAATATTGGACTTAAGGATGGGCAGAATTAAGGCTCTTTTTTTCTTTTTCTTGAATATTCAAATCAAATAATTTTCAATTTGGGAGGCGGGAATGGGTACTGCCGTCCCGGGAACCTTTCTAGGATAACCAACACCTCTGCCATAGGTCACCCAAAGTGGTTCGCTACGTTTGCTGATTTAGCAGGGGTGCCCCGGTTCATGGGGTGAGGGTGTCTATTGGTAAAAACCGCATGAAAATCCGATCAGTTGAGTAGGTGGTCACAAGAAATCAATGTTGGAATTTTTTTGGAGGGATCCCCCTAAAAGTTTCCAATTGGTTAGAAATGAGATTGGTGAAGTTTCAGCTCAATTAGATAAGGTTAACCCGTGCTTCATCAAGGTTGAAGTTTAAACTTTCTATAATTTTTTTTTTTTTATAAAATACCTAAAAATATTGCAAGATTTAATTATATATGCTGTCCAGATTTTGCTTTATTTATTTTCTCAATTGGTACATAAAAAAGCGTGAAGTTAAAACAGTTTTTTATTTTTATTTTATTTTTTATTTTATATTTTATTAACGCCCTAGTGGGCTTTTACACGAAAAGAAGCAAATATATAATAAACAATATTAATAACATGTATTACATAAATAATAAAACAGAATAAATATGAAAGCAATCGACTCATTAGGTAAAGAATATTACAATATAAAAAAGAAATGAAATGAAATAGTACAAGTTATACTTACAAAAAACTAAAACAATTCAGCTTTAAATATTTATACATATTATTAACAATAATAATAAGACCTGACATAGAACAAAGTGTAAATAGAACTGCAAAAATATTATAAAGTAAGTATACATTTTACTGATGAGGTTTAGATGAGAAAATATTTTATGAGAAAAACAAAAAAAATTATAAAAGTTAATTATTAGCAGATAGAATCGAGATTAGTTGATTTTTGAAACATTCTAAACTGTCAATACTAAATATATCTATAGATTCGCAGTATTTATTCGCAAGGTTATGGATTCTTGGAATTGGAGAGTATATAGAGTAATTAGTGTTGAGTTTATTGTTGCATTTAAAAATATCTTTACTACGAGTTTGTCTAGCGGGTATGCTTAAGCAAATTAGTTCCAACAAATTAGGGCTGTCAATTAAAGATTTTATAATTTTGTATAAAAATAATAAATCAATTAACACCCTTCTATCTGATAATTTAAGAAGTCTGGTTTCAGCGAGTAAGTAATTATAATTTATAAATTCGATTGGTATTTTCATTTTAAAATTGATGTACCGAAGAAATTTGTTTTGTACCTTTTCCAATGATTGAGAATGAACATTGTAGTATGGTGACCATACAGAGGAATTGGATTCTAATCTGCTTCGTACTAGTGAGCAATACAGATGTTTTAATGTTAACATACTTTTAAAATTTGCCCCCATTCTCAAGATAAAACCTAGTAATCTCATTGCATCGCTTGTTATTTCATCGATGTGTACATTGAACTCTAGACTCTCGTGGAATATAACACCAAGATCACGAATCTGCGATACACGAAGAAGATTAACACCATTCATATCATAAGAAAAGTTAAAAGGATTTTTACCTCTGTAAAAACTAATAATCTGGCATTTACCAATATTTAGTTGTAAATCATTGACAGAACACCACGCGCATAGTTTGTTCAGGTTTAACTGCAGAATGGCGCGATCGTCATCGTTTCTAATTGTTCTGTAAATCTTGTAATGGTCCGCCACCCCAGGCTTTGACACCAATTGTGATGAACCCTACCTAATTGATTTACTTTTCTAAGCTTCTACCTCGTAGTTCAAATCTCGTAGCTACGTTCATAGTTCTACCCTTATGTCCTACTGATCACACCACTGGGTATGATGGCCTGACTTAACCCTCTTTCGATTTGTTTCTACCTCAGGCTCGTGATTTTTTCTAACCCCTATACTTTATAATCTAGCTGAACCTACCCTATTTTCTCAAATCCCTGCGATTTTCTCGCAGTAAACAAGATTTAAGATTTTTTTTGTTCACATTATTTCTATATTCTTCGTTGTGTATTTTTTTGTTTTAGAATTTACATCTGTTTGCATACTTAATATGCACACATATGTAGAGAAGATAATGTATTACGTGTGGTAACCCCTAGATTCTTTTAGAGAAAGTGTGAGAATTTTCCGATCTATTTAGTTATTATTATTTTAGTATATTAAACCGAGTTTGATAAACTAGCCTCACCTTTAAACCTCGTGTCTACTTGATTTCCGTAGGAATTTTGTTTGTTTATTTAATTCTTCCTATCACCGCTGATGCGTCGATAACATAAACCAACAGTTAATAAATTAAACATTTCAAGAAAGAAAACCTTACCATTGTAGGATGGTCGTATTCGAAGGTCCAGTTTTATCACTCGAAGTCCTTGTCTGCAACTTCCCCTAACATAGTGTTTAGTATTCATGGTTAGTATTCATGGTTAGTATTCATGGTTAGTACTCGCGAAATTGTTGAAAGGTAGGAATGGATGGACATGGGTGGATATGGGGATAATATGTTTGCTGAAAAGTCGGCTCCTCCGCTAACCAAGTGAAAACCGATGAACAACAATTACAAACCGGATTCTCCCCAGTACGTTTGCTAGGCTTGTCCTTAGATCCGAGTTTTACCCTCTTCAACGGGCGTCTCATGCTATGAAAGGGGCCCTTCACGCCAGCAAGGGGAATACCTAGTCTTCATGCCGTTTTTCTGTCTTACTCCGACTTCCGTCTCCTCCGGATTGAATTTAACTCTACTGAGTCTAGAAGGGGTATTTCATGTCTTCCCTTATCATGCCTCTATCCGTTGAATGTGGCGTAAGCTTGTGACGGGCAGATCCATCCTCCCACGTGACCGACCCAGCGTTATACTCCACCTCTGACTAGCTGACATAAAACGCACCTCGTGAGCCTTATGTTTGCTTTCAGGTTCGACAAGGACTTACGGTATGCAAATAACCTGCAGCTTTAATGCCGCGTCAGCGTACTGTCCGCATACGTCCTTCCTCTTCCCCGTATGCCCACCTCGACAATACCGCCACAAGATCAAAGCTCTCCGACCAGAAAGGTTGACACTTACATTTCCGGATAGCCAACACTCACATACAGAAGCCTTGAAGTCTAGATACGTGTGCAAATTCGGATTTAGGACTGTATGAGTATTTGAACACCAGTGTTTTTTAAATGAGGTCACTAGTTCCTCGTGTGTTAGGTATTTAGGATTGCGGATGATTATGGATTCCTGGATACCTACTTCCTATAAGAGAAATTTATAAAATGAGATAAATCATGTTTTCATTGAATCAATGACCTCCTGAATAATAATGATGAGCTCTTTTGAGTTTGAAGCTAGTCGCGGTACTTTACTTTGCGAAATTTTTGCATGCTGTAACAATGCTACCTATTGGCGATCGCTCTAGTATAATAAGGTTGTTTAGAATTGAATGAATTTAAACGTCAATGTTGCTATCACATATTGAATGCAGATTTCGTCGTAAGCTATAATTGATAAACTTGTCCCTTGGCATTTATGCTTTGTTTTGTTTATCTATTGATGGGATCTAGGTGACTGTGTCAATGGATGACATTGAACTCCAATCGAATTTTTAGATACACAATCGAAGGTCATATCAACATACCCTAATCATGCTGGTGAAAGGAAGCTAATAGGTATTTGTTTTTCAAGTACGCTGTTGTTAATTATTTTTCCCTCATCTTATTATTGTCTTTATTTTGTAATTTTAAAATATGGGATGTATTGCATTGCGCTTCCCCTGCATACATACTGGAATAAATTATTATTATTATTATTATTATTATACAAGTATGCCAATGTAATTACCTAAAATTGATTGAGAGGTACATTTCTTTTAAATTGTGTAGTACCTAATTACATTGCGCCAATAGTTAATTAACTCCGATGAACGAATGAACGATAAGGGATAGATACATCATTTTTTATGGTTTATTTGTTTACACTTCACATAGATGACCTTCGGTAAACTGACCTACTTTGGAGATTGTTTATTTCTACGGTCATTGTCCTTTTGAAACACGATTCATTGTTTAATTAACACTCTTATATTTTATTTGTCCTAGTTTTACCCAAACATTGGTCATTTAAGTAGGTACTTTGCTAACCTAAGGGGTACCTGGATGACCTAGTTTCAACTAAGGTATAATTTGCTTGACCTAGTTTTGAGAAATATAGGTGTTTCGGTTACGAATCAAACTGATATCTTTTGTCGCCGTATCCGTATGCGCGCTTAAATAAACAATAGACCTACCTAACTAAAACAAGTACTTGTATGACCTAATTTTTAAATAGGTATTTCCTGTTTGACCTGATTTTAAGACGCACGGTTACCCCCGCATACGAAATATAGAATAAAGAGCTTCCTCAATAGTCATTCATTACGTTCTACACGCCTCGATTCGTTTTATATGAGCTATAATAAATTAGCGTATTTCTATAGCAGGTATTTCCTATTTGACCTACCTTCGAGCAAGTGAGAATTGTTATCAGTGTGTTAGTGACAAAACTTTAAAGCTCCGATTGGTTTTTTTTTGGTGATGCCGCCCGTTCTCTGTCTCTGAAAATAATTAATAATTGGTTAAATCTTACCAGCCTCGATCGATTACAATTTTTCAAGTCGGGAATTTTATGACAACGACATTGTGATCAAGGCTTCCCCTTTTTGTTTCCTAGCTAACGGATTCCTATCGGTCTTCTTGAGAAATGACTCTGATGATGAAAAAAACTCTTCAAATATCTGTCTATTTAAGATTCACTTCGGTATTTCACTTAGTTTCTCAACCTCGTATTAACTATTGTTTTTATTTCATTCGATTCGAAAAATGATTTATCAAATTGCAATTCAGATGTTTTAATTTTAAAATCCGGAATAAGGTAAATTATTATTTATTCTCAATATTTTAATATCACTTTAGAATTAATAACCGTAGATACGTACGTTTTCTAAGTGTTCGGATTATTATCACTACTGTTTATTATAATTCGTTATTTAATTCACAATGAAATTTTAAGGCATATTATTATGGAAACACTGTCGCAAAACCATGACTCGAGAAATTCGTTATTGTTATTTATTTCACCGATGTTAAGTAATTTAAAGTAAAATTATAGTTTTAATTATTATATGATCTTTAGTTAGTTTTAAAAATAATCGCGTCATGTGTTTTCTTTTATCCGGTAAACTGTATTTATTTTAAGATACTGTATTTTTTTGTTAAATATTAGAAAGTCAATAACTATATGTTGTAAAAGAAACACGAATATTATTAAATTCCTATTTACTGATTTTAAACACTTTCAATATAAAACAAAACACCCGAACTTTCACGAAGTATTATTTTTAAGCACTTTTTCGGATTTTTTATCCCTCAATTTAAAAGGAGATTATATACCGAACTTACTCCTTTGCAAACACTTGTAGAAATTTCAACTTTTAATAAATCGTTTTACGTTTGTTCCTGGACCCCGGTCTGTATCCCAACTGCCAACCGACTCTCAACAAAACTCTCAACGAACTCCCCGTTCTTTATCAAACCATGGCGTTTTAAAGACTTCTTAAAGCTCTCTTTTCGTAGGAAAATGACTTCTGATCACCCAGACCTTCATAGAAAAAAAACCAAATTCGGTTCCTCCGTATACGACCTTTTGTCAAATCTCTGATAATCTCCTATCTCATGTTTTAGACCGAAACCAGCCTAACATCTCTCTCACGTAGGAAATCACATAAATTTTCTCATTGACATGTATTTATTTAAAATTTTTATGTACTTTGGTAATAAGTCATTGTTAATGTGTTTGTAATAAAATTTTATATGAATTCTTTAGTCTAAACATTACGTTAGAGCAATGTTAATTTTTATGGCCTTTTTTAATCGCTAATGGGCCTTGTGTAAATAAAAGGCATGTTCGGATCTTCATTGTTTTTGAAAACAAAATACATGTGTGGTCGACAACCATTTCCTGCGTCCACTTTGTCAGTAACCAAGCTCAATTATGTGATCCTTTCAACGGCACAAATGACATAAAACGACCATTTCTGTTGAATAAAATCATCCGTAATTTGTCCGGTATTGTTACTTGACCCCAGACACTTAACAATACTAATTGTATTCCTTTGAGATTGCAACTAGCACACTCTATGCCCCCAACGAAACCACCATCTTTTTTATTAAATTTTCTTCTAAAAATCGTCTTCCTAATATCTCCGCTTCATTTAGAATTGATAACAATAATTTTCCACTGTTTTATGTATATTTTTCATTTTTCCTTTCGTCAGACTACGTTGAGCATCTTTTCCTGCGATTTGCTTTAATTGTAGAGTGACCAAAATGTACTGCGGTCTTAGATATATAATTTTCTCAATCTCCTGTTTGTTGTGAATGGTGTTGTCTGAACATTAGTCAGGCTATTATCTTCAGTTTTGAAATTTTCCGAGATTCCACCCGTTTTTTGCCATCATTCCAGGTCGGTTTTAATTAAATCGTCCCCCGGGACCATTCATGTTACGTTTTCCGTGCCCTTATCGATGTTATTTATTTTCAACATTCCCGTCTAAGATTTTTTTGTTTCCATTTGAAACTTTTGGCGCCCAAAACCTCCAGTTCTCGATCTCGCCTTATGTAAACACGATCCGGGGTTAATAATCCTCCAATCCTTTGTCTAAAGGTTTGTTTATTATACAGTACGTTCACCCTTCGTTCCTGTGAGAATTTATTCAAGGCCGCTCAATCTGATCAAAGTCCACCAGAACTCTACACGCCTCTAATCTCTCTGATTGGTTCAGATCATATTAATTGCTTTACACACTCTCTTATTGGTGGAATTTAAACTTTCTTTGTTCTCGAGACAATTATGATACGGGGCTTCCCTCGCTTCAGTATTTATACAGATCTCTGTAATAGTTGCCAACTGCTCGGACAGATGTCGCCGAATGTACCGAATTCTCTACATAGTATTAAGGAGGAAAAAAAAATTCCTTGTGGGCTTCTCGTAGGTTGAAGGTTAGCATTCATCACAATCTTCAGATCATCAGCAAATAATAGGACTTTGACATTACTAAAAATATGAACTATATCATTTATGAATAAGCAAAATAATATCGGGCCCAAATGAGATCCCTGTGGTACCCCACTCGAAGCAGCAAATGTATAAGAAGTAAACGAATCAACTTTGACCGCTAAGTACCTTCCCAATAGATAACTCTTAAACCATTCCAAAATTCTCCCTCTCATTCCCAACAACTTCAGTTTTCGTAATAAGAGTCTGATTAACCTTATCGAATGCCTTACTGAAATCAGTATATATGGAATCAGTTTGATGTGATGAAGTCAAGGCATTAACAATGTCATTCGTGTATAATATTAAATTGGACAGGGTTGATCTTCCTTTGATAAATCCATGTTGAAGCGGTGAGATGGTTTGATTGATTTGGGATATCAATTTGTCTAGTACCAGGCTTTCAAAGAGTTTGGGTAATGTAGACATGGTGCATATAGGCCTATAGTTTGTTACGTCGCTCTTGTTTCCTTTTTTAAAAACGGGTGTCAAAAGACTAAACTTCCAAAGGTCAGGGAACACACCTGATGAGAGTGACTTTGTAAATAACTTATGTATGGGATAAGATATTGTATGCATACAATTAACTAAGAATCTGGGTGGAACTTTGTCAGGTCCTGCGGATTTGCGGGAATCGAGACTCTTCAGCTTGGATATAATATCATCTATGGTTAGAGTTCAATCAGATATATCAAGAGTCTCAACTAAATTAGAGCAAGAGATATTACTATCTACATTTGCATTAACATATACACCGCTAAAGAAATCGGCAAACAGATTAACAGTTTCCTGAAGATTTTGGGATAGTTTAGAATCGAATGACATAATACTAGGTATACAAGTACCGTTTTCTTTTTGGGATTTAACATATTTCCAAAAAAAATTTGAGTCGTTCATGATAGAGCCTTCAACATCACGTATGAAAGTTTTGTAACATTCTGCAGAGAGCTTATTGCAGTCTCCCCTCAATTTTTGAAACACGGAATAATCGATAGCCAGGCGACTTTGTTTGAATTTCTAGTGAGATATTTTTTAGAGGTATATTAAATCTATCAGTTCTTTCGAGAACCAGTTTGGGTATTGAGTTTCCTTGTAAGCCGCAAAAGGTACAAATTTTTCAATTGCAGAATTAATAATGGAGTAAAAAAAGTTAAGGTGTGCATTGATATCAGCCTCGCAATCCAAGAATGACCAGTCAATCTGGTTGAGATAGTTGGAAATTTGTACATCGTCTGCTTTTTTGAAATTTCTAGTTTTTACTACCCTTTTTTCAATAGGAATTGGTTTGAGGTTAGACACGCATATTTCTAGTGGTGGATGGTAAACATCAACAGGTAATAGTATTACGGAACTTCTCGCAACACAGATGTCAGACACATTTATCAAAGTAAATACAGCACAATCCAAATTGAAAATGATGGATTTAGGAGAAAACAAAAGCAAAAAGGTTTAAAAAACAAGAAGAAAAATGTTCAAAATTTTATTATTTTAATTATAAAAAAGAAAGAAGTTATTATTAATATTATTTACATTTACAATTAATTATCAGATTAAGGTGGTAACGACTTAGATAACGTGGCTTTTGAAGAGTCAGGAAAATTTTTTCGACATTCCGATACAACTTGTAACAGAAACTGTCGTTGTTCTTCGTCTTTTGTCAAACAGGAATTTAAGTCTTGGATTAATTTTACCCCTCTTTCAGCTGTGTCATTGACAATCTTGAAACCGTTCACTATTTTTTTGCTTTTAAATGATGTACATTTTCACACCATATATCAGGATCCGTATTTAAAAATTCTGTATCAATTTCAAATCTTTTGAAAAAAATTAGAGTTTGATGAGAAACAAAAAAATCAATATCTTTGTTCAATAAATTATCCACTTGATGGAGACTGAATTTTGCTTTCACATCCCTATCATCACATGTTTTTTCTTCAATTGGAATTATTTGTAGACTTTTTACAGCCATGCTTGTTTTGACACTTTTTTCTAAATTTTCATCGAAGAAAGAAAATGCGACTTGCTCAGAATTGAGGAACCACAGATGATTTATCATTTTAGACAGTGCCTTGTCTGCAAGTTCTTTATCGATTTCTCTATATTTTACAAGAGATTTTAAAAATTGTTGGTCTTTGTTGGGGGCCAAAGTGGGTTTGGGGGCGTTAAACCACGCTTTTACATAAATGTTTATTAAAAATAAACAAATGTCAGTGATAGCTTTTTGTTCTAAATTTGTTAGTGTAAATTGATCCTTGAAAAGATATATTTTGAAATAATATATGGCCATTTAGCGTGATGAATGGCACCAGGTGCTTTGAAAAAAGTATCTTTTGGGGGAGTACGTCCTAACACAACTAACGAAAGTTGAATTAATTCTTTGTAATCATCCCTTGGCTGTTGGTTTTTAAATTGTTCTATAAGAAAAATTGATATTTCATCTGAATTCCCTATTTTATGTCTAATATTTTTATCTTCAATAGCAGTTTTGTATTTTGTCTTGTCTAGCTTCGACCATCCAGACTAAAACTT
This sequence comes from Limnephilus rhombicus, assembly GCA_929108145.2. NCBI lineage: Eukaryota > Metazoa > Arthropoda > Insecta > Trichoptera > Limnephilidae > Limnephilus > Limnephilus rhombicus. The sequence continues at coordinate 44,499,609 of OV815271.1, forward strand.
AAAAAAAAATCAAAAACTGGAATAACAAAAACTGCTTGTCTTCTTCAACAGTGTTTTTAATGCATCCTGATGAGCAATATCGAAAAGGTCATCAGGAGCTGACTTGAAAGCTATTTTTTTATTTTGAGCTCTGCTTTTAGATCTGCTTGCGTTTTTTTGTAGTTTTCTCCACTCTTCGTACAGTTTTTCAAGCTTTACAACACAATCGTTTAAGTGTCTGGTTGGTATCTTAGCTTTCTCCCAAAAAATTACAACTTCCTGTATTGTAAGTCTTGCAGCTTCTCTGGTGTTCAATTTCACTTGCCGTATATTATAAAATAAGCTGCGTAAAACTTTACAATTAGATGGTGATGATGATTGATGAGACATGTGGTCAATTAAATAAACCATTTCTTTCTGCCTTGAACTCGAACCCGCACTAGCATGGCTCGTTAATGCTGTAGAAGACATAGTCCCACAAACCTCACAAGAAAAAACTCACTAGAAGAACGTTGTTTAATAATATTCAGAATATTCACTTGTTCACTGTTTGAAAAACAAACCTTAACTAAAGCCCTCTGACCTCTCCCTCACACTTTCGAAAGAGTGGGAAACCCCCAAGAACCCCAACAAGGAACACAAAAGGAAGCGTGTGGTTTATGACACTCCAGGTAGAGATTCTCTGAAGAAAGGGTCCTTGGCAATAGCTCTTTTGTAACAAATCCGACATTTTAAGGGATAGACGACTTAAAGGCGACTTTGAGGATTCGGATCATGTCCGGTCTTTGAAAATAATAGATATCTTCAAATATAAACGTTTTAACAAAAAAGTAATTTGAGTAAAACTTGAAGATAGCAATATTTCCTAAGAAATGAAACAAGAATCAAATTTATAGGACAAAGAGTTTTCATTTTGTGAGGAAAAAACGTCGATTTTTTTGCAAAAAAACCGGTTTTTAAAATTTAATCTCGATGAGGCACGGGTTAACATTATTCAATTGAGCTAAAACTTTCCAAATCTTATTTTCTAGACAAATAACAAATATAAGGGGGGTCCCGCCGGCATTAGGACGAAAATATTTTTCACCTTAAACCTAGTGACCACCCTATTGTTGAGTTTATCGCGAACAGACAGACAGACGCGGCGGAGGACTTTCATTTATAATATGTAGAGATATTGAGCTTATTATGTTATATGCTATACATTTATTATTATACTCCTGCACAACTTAACTACAATAATGTATGAATGTAAGAGCCTTTAAGACATTAATAAATAAAAATACTTTGTTGACTTTTGTTGAACTTCAATTGTATTTTGGTCGACGAACATAAGGTGAAAATCCCCAAAGACATAGGCCCTGAAGAAAATAATTTCCCTCAGAGCCTTTGTCTTTGGGGAACTCCTGTGTGGAACTCATGTAAAAAAAAAAAAAAAAAAAACATAATAATAAAAAAAAAAAAATAAAGATATAAGGCCACATCTCCAAAGCGTAATGGATATACACCGAAATACGATACGTTACAATACGATTGTACCACCCCAGCCAGGAATACTCCTGTCCCGGTGAGACCGGTACACCAGGGGGCACTGATTTGTTAGGACTTGGAACACATGCTCTGAGGATAGAAAGGAGGTTGGAGTTTAATCGACCGGTATACATGGCAACCTAATAAGACAATATTGGAATTTAGGATAGTCAGGAATAAAGAAATGGATTGAGCGTTATAATTTTTTCTTTGTTTTTGACTTCCTTCTTCTTGTCTCTTTTTGGCTCTTCTTGGATATTGCCTCTTGTCTCTTCTAGGATCTTCTAGTCTCTTCTTGGCTCTTCTTGTTTCTTCTTGTATCTTCTCGCCTTTTCTTGGATCTTCTGGACTCTTCTTGGCTCCACTTCGTCCTGCTTGGTTCTTCTCATTTCTTTTTTGCTTTCCTTGTCTTGTCTCTTCTTGCTTCTTCTTGTTTCTTGTGATCTTCTGGACTTTCCTTGCATCTTATTATCTCTTCTTTTCTATTATTGTCTCTTCTTGCCTCTTCTTGCTTCTTCTTGGATGTTCTCGTCTCTTCTTATCTCTTCTTGTCTCTTCTTATCTCTTTTTTTCTCAGCTTGTCTTGTCTCTGATTATCTCTTCTCGAATATTCTCATCTCTTCTTGTTCTTCTTGAATGTTCTTGTCTCTTTTTGGATCTTATTGGATCTTCTCGTCTCTTTTCGGTTCTGCTTGCTACTTCTCGACTCTTATCGTCTAATATTGGCTCTTCTTAACTCGCCTTTGCTTTTAATGCACCTTCTTTCCAATTTTCACCCGTTGCTGGCTCGTCTGGATTCCTCCTACTTTTTCTTGTTTCTTCGAGTCTTTTCTTGTCTTTTCTTGCTTCTTATCTCTTCTCGCTCATTCTTGGTGTTTCTTGAGACTTCTTGCGGAGTTTAATTCATCTTTATACATGGCAACCCAATATGCTAATATTTCAACTGGGTTGGGCAAGAATAAATATTTTGACTGAGTGTTGTTTTCTAAGTTCTGTCATTTTCTTGATTCTTCTGGTCTTTTCTTGCCTATTTTTGCTTCCTTTTGCCTATTTTTCGTCAATTTCAGTCTACCCTAGTATCTGCTTAGACGTTCTTGCTTCTACTAGCCCCTTCGTGGTTCTTCTGGCTTCAACTTACTTCGCCTTACTTCATTTGGCTTGAAATGAAATATCCCAAAACTGCGCTATACAAATGTTATGTTATGTTATTATTATTTTTCTTGGCTTTTCTTGGCTCTCCTAATTTTGCTTGCTTCTTATTTGTCCTTTTGGTCCCTGCAGGTGTCTTTTTACATCATCTTGACTTTTCTCGACTTGTAGTGGCATTTTTTTTTATCTTTTCGTGAATCTTTCAGCCTCTTTTGATTTTGCTTTTCATGTTTCTTCTTATATCCTCTATCCTCTTCTTGAATATTTAAATTAGATAATCTCAAAGAGAACAGAGGAACTCATTCGAAGAGTAGAGCAATAATTCAGAGTAATAACCCGACTGAATTAACGATAACATTTGAGATAAAGATAAAAGGTGTAGATACTTGAAAAGCACTTCTTTCGGATGTTGATTAAACCTGTAAAAAAACCTAAAAACCAAAAACCTGTTAAGGCTCCGCAACTGGGCTCGAAAAGAAGAAGATGGAGAGATACGAAATTACGAATGTAATGTATCACCTCTTAAACTTACCCGTGAAAAAGGTTTCTTTGTGAGAACTATTTAAAGGAGAAGAGATTTTTTCACTTAATGGTTTTCGATAATTTATTATTGTTAATTTTTTTCCCATTTAGCTTAAGGCTCTGCAACCGGGTTCGAAAAGAAGAAGATGGAGAGATACGAAATTACCAAAGATATTGAAATTTGAAATAAAACATCAACGAAATGAACAAATTCTTTTTGTATGAAAACTACGCTAATTAGCGCGTAGTCCGGCGACAGTTGCGCGGATACCATAGCATATCTTTTCTGTATTTGAATATCTTTGGAAATTACGAATGTTAAAGGAGAGCGCTAACATTTACAGCGACAAAATCGTGACGAAAATTTCGAAAATGTTCAATAAAATACGATTCGTTTAAAATAGAGCAAAAATCTCGCGGGCATTGTCTTAAACAACATTTAAAGAAACACTGAATTTTTGCATGCATATATTTTGTAAAATAACTGAAACAAACGTGTCCATAATAATTTTGGAGCATACTTTGCGTTTTTTTTCTATCGAGGGAATTTTATATAATTTGCGTTTCGGCGCGGGCGATGTCTAGATATTATCTTCAAGAATAACATATATTTTTTAAGAGCTTTAAAACTTAACGAGCAGGACCCATGTCAATCAAAGCAACACTTGAATGTTTATCCAAGACCGAAAGCTTCTCTTGCCTTGCGTACAAAGTCTTGCAAACGGAAACTAATATGAAATCGTTGAGGAATTAAAAAATACAAACAATATTCTGATATGACAATTGTTACAATAAACAAAGTCAAGTAAGCATTATTCGTTGCAAAGATAATACTTTGCAAATTACTTTAAAGGCACCGTGAAAACCCGTGTCTATGGTGTCAAAATCCAATGTCTCATAGTCCAACGGTTGCACACCGCTTTACCAAATCCAGAGAACTCAAGTGTGGCATACTTACATGAACAAAAGTGAATTTGACTTATCTTATTGATGTGTTGCAATACTTTGCCTCTTTTCAACATCCAACACTTTCCTTCACCACTTGAGGTTGTCGCAGACTTTCTATATATTTACATGCACTTTAAATCGAGCATTACTTTTTTCCTAAAACGAAAAAATATTCCGTGAAGTTTAGCGGATATAACTGATTATTACGCGTGTTTAAAACAACTTTCATAAGAGTAGATTTTTAAAAATCACTAGTTATTTGAAAAACGCACTAGTAGCAATACACACACACATCCTATTCGAACCACACACCACGGGGCTCTCTTGCGTATAATAATTACGAAAAGTAATTCATTCCCGGGTAAAAAATAAAACATGTTAACACAAAACGTTAAAATAAGCAGCTTTATAGCAAAACAGAGACATTTTGTAAAACAAAATTGAATGAGGTGTTAAAAAAGGCAGGAGAGAATTTGCAGGAAATTAAAATGTTATTAAAGATTAAGTAATAGAAAATAGTTGTTATTACTTGTGCAATCTGTATTCATGCAAGTTTTATGTTTCCGTGTACTTTTTTTACCATTTATTGGCAAATAAACTTGTCAGTGAGGCCGGACCTCAAAGAAAAACTTTGTTAAAATTGCTTTGGTAGCCCATAATAGATATACCTTATTTACATCGCCCAACAAAAATCAGATTTAAATAAATATTTCTTATTATTTACCTTATGTTGTTCTGAAACCTTGATTTTTTTATTGCAAACATGTAAGAAGCTACGGAACCTTCTTGCACTAAAATTATGGCAAAAATTTGATACGATATGATATGATCGTACCATCCCAGCCAGGAGCACTCTTGTCCTGATGAGATCGGAACACTAGAGAGAACTGATTGGTTAGGAATTGGAACACTTCGTCTTAGGATAGGGAGGTGGTAGATATTTAATCTGCCAGTATTCATTGCAACTTAATAAGCCAATATTAGAATGAAGGATGGAAAAAAAATAATTGATTAAGCTTTGGTTTTCATTTCTTGCGTTTCACTTATTTTTGCATCACGTTTCTTCTCGCTTACAGCTTCCTGCTTCCAGGTTCTATTTTTTTGGTTTTCGTTGCTCGCTACTTCTCCCAGCTTCCTGTTATTTTATGCTTTCCGCTACATGCTTCCAGTTTCCCTCTGCTTCTTCCTTCCCGATTCGCTTCTTGGTTTTTTACTTCACGCTGCTTCTTACTTTTTGCTTTTTGCTACCTGCTTCCCAACGCTCAGCTTCCCAACGCTCCTTACTTCACGTTTCTTGCCGCTTCTTGTTTCCCGCTTGCTTCTCGTTTTTTGCTTCTTACTTCTCGGTATTCGCTTCCCGCCATATCCCGACTGGGTAGAGAAGTTCCAGTATACCGTGACTAGATCCTCCTACGAATCCAAAGCATTTTATCTTTGTATTAATTAATATCTCATTTTGGGAGGCGGGAATGGGTACCGCCACCCCGGGAACCTTTATTGGATAACCAACACCTCTGCCATAGGTCACCCCAAGTGGTTCGCTACGTTTGATGATTTAGCAGGGGTGCCCGGGTTCAAGGGGTGAGGTTTGTCTAGGTCTTGGAGGCGGATGACCAGGACATATTGAACCCCAGATTCCTACCCACCCCTTAAACCCTTTTCCTTCCCAGAACTCTCCTCTCCTTCCTTTCTTTAAAAAACCCCCTACATACAGCATCCCCAAAGATGACCTAGGCCCTGAAGGAAATTATTTTCCTCAGGGCCTCCTGTGTGGAGCTCATGTAAAAAATTAAGGTGTTCCTTTACTTCATTTTCCTTGTTGGCGCTTTTATGAACTTAACTATTTTAGATGGCTGGTAAAAGATTTCTTTCTCAGATAATAAGATTTCTTATCATGGTGTTCCGTCAACCACCACAGCGCTTTTGTGAATTGCCGACCTAAATTACAGAAACTTACCTAGGGTTTATACTTGAAACGTATTATGCCACCGTGAGATTATTGTATACATGTATACTCTTCAAAATATACTAATCTAAGCCACTCAATGGATTCATAATGTACTCGTATATCAGAGCGCAGTATTTCACAACTTTTCCTGAAATAATAAAAGTCAATCAACCACAGCCTGCTCAATGAATGCAATAATTCTACCTTCACAAATGACTGTGGGACGCCATTCTCAATATCGATTATAAGTTTGTTTCGTAAATAAAAGCCGGGATAAATAGACATTTATTTAGTTGACAAGTCGAAAAATATTGAACAGGGGACTTGTCTAATCTGCTAAAAGTGGTTGTATCTTTCGACACCAATAACTATTAATTAAAAGTGTCTTCACCCTTTGGTATTTAAAAGTGCAGTTCTTTTTGGTGTCCCTTAAAACTCTCTTTTTAACTCCGGTGTTTGATTAAAATATCATTATATCATATTGCTCTCAGAGGATAATTACACAAAAAAGTGCTTTGGACCACACGACTGAAGTAAAACTTCACTAACTTATATCTCCCTCTCAACTTCCGTTCACTTTTCATAACGCTCTCGTCACGCATTCACCAGCTTGTTCCCCAAGTCAAGCATGGGTAAAGAAGTTTCACTTCAAAAACAATAATTTCAAGATTGACAATTGAATCTATTAATTATAATTCCATAGTTTTCTGATATTTTTTAACCCGACTGAAACACGGTTATTCACAGCAACTGAAAGTAAAATAAAATATTTTGTTAACAAAACCGAATACAAAATACTTATGAATAAACTTATTGAACTTATTAAACAAATTACTTATTGTCGTAAACGTTCGTTTAACAATTAAAAATAATAATTAAAATTTGACAAGTTTAAGTATTTCCCCAATAAATGAAGACATAATTTGACTCGACGCTACCTAACGAGGGATTTAACACTAACAGTGTCTCTCTCGCAAAAATAAAGTTGGTTGTTTTCAGGTGGAAAAAAATATTATAAACAGTAATTGTTGAATGAAACACTAGTATATATTGAATCATTTGGCGGGTATAAGATAAGCCGCCATAGCTCAATTGGGAGAGCAGCTGACCGGCAATCAGAAGGGCACGGGTTCAAGTCCCGTTGGCGTCATGTATCTTTTCTCGGAAGTTTTTTCAATGTGGATGAGTGTTTCAGGCTGGTAATTATTGCTTAAATAATTGTTACTTAAGAATATACTATACTTATCGACTCAATGGCGGGAGATCGCCTTCTGGCTGGCCGTGGCTACCGAGAATTTTCGACTTGATTTTTTTAATGTTCTCCATAAAACGGTTATATATCATGGAGAAGATTACAAATTAAAAAAGACGTGGGGGCAGTTTCACTATATTGTAAAAAAATTATTTTTCGTCAAAAAATAGCTGCTGAACTATCTGTAAGTGACATTGAAGATGTTAAGGTCAATACAGAATCGTTAAGCAGTTAATTTGCTCTGTTTCTTGACACGTTCTGATAGGCAATGAAGTCCTCGCTTTCGGAGCATAAAAAAGTGCATGGGATCTCCCACGAGTATGCTTTCATGCATCTGGATGAAATATGAACGTAGATGGGATCGATAATTCTTCTTGAATATTTCAAGAGATGCCAATGCGATAAACAATTAGCCACATTTTAAACTCGGGTGGAGTACACATTCCGCGAAATTATGATTTGGTTGTTGGGTCCTGCTCGATCACATATGCATGCGACAGATGCGCTGTGGGTTTGACTTTCAAAATCACATACGTATGAGTAAGCCGTGGGTAAAAAGAAGCCGTCCAAATAGATGGCTAAAATTTATGGCCTTGTTCAGACTGGAAGTAAAAAAACACCCACTTTATTTTACTATCATTTGACGACCAATAAAAATGTCATTTGGAATGGTCGTCATAGATGTGACGGGAACAATGGCGAACTATTATAACCGATTCAGTTCAAATCGGATGCAATTATGCTGCAGAGCGAAAATTACACTTAGCCACATTGGTGACAATAAAAATATTTAAACAGTGAAGCTCTGTTTTTCAACGAAAATAAGGGATACATCTTTACTTAATTGTTGTAATTTTTTTAGGAACTTGTATTCGTTTTTATTAAACTGTTTTTAAAAATTAAATAAAGAAATTAAAATTAAAATGGAGTTCTACAAAATAAACTTGATATCAATAAAAATATTTACTTTTTACCATTCAAGAAGAAATAATAAAAGGATTATTAAATTGTTGTAGAAAATAATAATGCACGATATTATCATCCTTCGTGAATTTATGTAGGCTGATGCACGTAATATTTGCACATTACCGATACCTGTAATTTACGTTATGATGACTCTTAAATACTGACAACCTTAGATCAAATCATTTTGGGTGACATAAATGCAGTTCATCGCAATACATTGCAGGAATAATGTAATAGTTGTGCATGCACAAAAAGATGTAGCAATACAACATTTTCTTGTATTACTAACGTTCTCTTTGTCATCAATATGGTGGTAGACTTAGGTCGTATTTGTGTAGAAGTCTATCATCAATGCACGTGGCCCAAATATCCACAGCCTCCGAGGACACGACTGTACTTTGGTTCAATCCGTTTACTCCCACCTTCCTATCGAAGTGAGCAAGAGCTTCTTCACAAAAAACGTTCATAGCGTATCTCCAATCAAAGCGATCCTCGTTTTCGTGAAAGACAAGCACGATCAATGGAGAAGCTAACTAGGTCAAAATCAAACCATTTAATTTTATATGAATACAATCGATGTTATGAGTGGGTCTCATTGAGGAGATTTGTTCAGCTTAGGATAGTCAGTATTATTTGTTCTGTGTGATGCATTTATATAACAATTATTATCAACTTGTAGATGAAGTTAAAATAAGATTTCCATAAATTGTATGTATCGCTTGAAAAATCCCTGGATATTATAATTATAGAATATGTGAGATTGAAAATATTTGCCTAAGGATCGTTGCCTAAGAAGAAATTTTCCTATCTTCCTATCGAATTTTAGTAATTTTGAAAAATACGACATCTATCCAATGATATTGTAAAAATACATGACAAGTCATATTCATACCAATCGGCCAACAAAGTATAGCGCCGCTTGAAAAGGGCAGCCATTCAAAGAATATTTAGATAAACGGGCCAATAAAGTTTGCTCACTGGGCCTAGTTAAGTGAATTCACGCAAAACCACGTGGCATCTTCGCCCTAAGAAATCATTTAAGCATCTCATTAGCATTTAAAGCAAAGAAATAGAAAAATGTATTTATTAATAATTTTGGTACCCACTTTATCGCTTGTCTGATGATAAGTTTCCAATAAATATGTAGTTCCATAGCAAAAAATAAAATATTACCCTTTTTAATTTTTTTTCAACAGCTCCCGCCTAGAGTCAGTGAAACTACCGCATCCCCAATTGGGGTATGTTAAGGGGCTGAAGGTAGTGGGGAAGGTAAGGAGACGGAGGAGAGGAAGGTGGGGATCTACCTGGCTACTTAGATGTGGTCATCAAACGCGGCTAAAGCCATTTCAAGCAACGTTTCAATTCTGAATGGTGGTCTTAGGGCGTTACTGAGAGTATCTTTCACTCTGGAACGTTCCACAAATATACTTTATGTCATTTTTAATAAATTAATTGTGAAATAACAAAAAAATAATCAAATACAATTTATTTTCTCACGCCAGGATTCGATACCGCAACCCCGGATTGTGATTCAAGAGCCTTACCCCTCGACCACTGCCACCACATTAAATCACCGACAACTAAAATTAGTACGTTTAATTATTTGCACGCAGAAACTAATCTTAAATCTTATATAATCTTATAAATCTTATATATTAAAATCTCGTATCACGGTGTTTGTGGTCGCACTCCTCCGAAACGGCTTGACCGATTTTTATTAATTTTTTTACGTATATTTGGTAGATATGGGAATAGGTTTTTCGACAACTTTTTTTTATTTTTTTTTATTTGGCATCAAAATACCTATAACCCCAAATTTTAACTCTCTTACCCACACCCTTCCATTTTTAACCGCGATTTTAGTATTTTTGTAGGAACAAATTTAACTGTCTTTCGAATTTCAAACAGAACGAAATTATTTATGTTGTTGAATGACAGGTGGCGCTACGTCCGCCTCATAGAACTTTCATCCACACATGCGCAAGACATTCACGAGAAGCGTCGCGTCATTTTGATATTTCATTCGGTATTATGTTCTCGCGTGGGCAAACCATCGAGCTTATTTATTTTGTGTTGGCTAAATACGGACTGACAAAAAATATCAAACACTCAATTGCTCATCGAAATTCATATTTATTTTCTTACTTTAGTTGGTGTTTTTTTGTTTTTATCGGCGGTGATCGTCTTCAGCCCTCCATCCCTCTGTCTGTCAAACCAAAATATTGACAAGAAATAAGTTATTGTAGAAAACGAAGATTAAGCATAATTCACCATTTTTATCATTAATCTTTACTAGGAATCGACTTAAATTATGTATGTACTAAAAAATATAATTTGGTTGAATTGAACTACGGTTAGGGTTGCCATACGGCCGGAATTTTGGGGACAAGTCCGGAAATATAGGTCTTTGTCCGGAATGCGGGGGGAATAAACAGTACAATCCCCCCCCCCTCCGACGCGAGTTTTGACATGATATATTATATTTACAAGAAAATCCGGAATTTTTATCAAATGTCAGGAATTTTCTCCGAGATTTTGATTTTTTGATCTGGTAACCCTAACTACGGTTCCCATTAAGGGCCGTTAATCAGAGGCCGAGAATTCATATTTCGTCGACAGGTGGTCTATCAGCTAGAAACATTCATCCATATTGAAAAATCTTCCGAGAAAAGATACACAGTAATTGTTGAATGAAACACTAGTATATATTGAATCATTTGGCGGGGTATAAGATAAGCCGCCATAGCTCAATTGGGAGAGCAGCTGACCGGCAATCAGAAGGGCACGGGTTCATGTCCCGTTGGCGTCATGTATCTTTTCTCGGAAGATTTTTCAATGTGGATGAGTGTTTTAGGCTGATAATTATTGCTTATAATAATTGTTACCCTTTGTGCTATGCATAAAAATCTTATCTTAAACGTTAGTTTAACAATTAAAAATAATAATTAATATTTGACAAGTTTAAGTATTTCCCCAATAAATGAAGACATAATTTGTCTCGACGCCACCTAGCGACGGATTTAACACTAACAATGTCTCTCTCGCAAAAATAAGGTCGGTTGTTTTCAGGTGGAAAAAAAATAATAAGCAGTAATTGTTGAATGAAACACTAGTATATATTGAATCATTTGGCGGGGTATAAGATAAGCCGCCATAGCTCAATTGGGAGAGCAGCTGACCGGCAATCAGAAGGGCACGGGTTTGTCCCGTTGGCGTCATGTATCTTTTCTCGGAAGATTTTTCAATGTCGATGAGTGTTTCAGGCTGATAATTATTGCTTATAATAATTGTTACCCTTTGTGCTATGCATAAAAATCATGTCTTAAACGTTAGTTTAACAATTAAAAATAATAATTATTTCATTTTAAGTCATTCCAGCAAATCTCGAAACGATATACCTGTTGAAATCCTATTCTTTCAAATGTTATTTGAAAAAACGAGTTATAAGTAGGTACAAACTCTGTTCTGATATCTGTCCTGATTATCTCCAAGTACCAAAATTTGTACATCCAGATATGATGGGCGCAGTTTATTTCTTTTTAAAATATTGTCATGTATTTTGTATGTAAACATCTCGTATTAGGTCTGTATATTTTTGAGCCCATACCTTATAGTGTGTTTTCCTGATTTCGTTTTTTTTAATGCATTTCTATAGTCCATCATGGAGGATACTTTATTTTAACTTTTGACAACAACAGTACATAAATCAAATGAGTGGTTATATTAATTCATAAAATCTTATAAGACATGTTTCTGTGAAATATTTGTAAAGTGATTCTTCATATGTTGTGTCTGTATGTTGCTTCTGTGAAACGTTTTGTAAAAATTTTCTTCATATACTGGGTTGGGTTGGGTTTAACTTTTCAAAAGTACCAATTGGCGATCCCTTAATGAGTTTTGATAAATCATTTATTTAATAAAAAATTCCGGTTAACTTTCCTGTTAAAATAACACATCATTATGTTAATGCTCGTATGCACATATTTTTTTTAATTTTTTTTTTATTTAAGTTTATTTAGGAAACATACAGTTGTAAATACATTCATTTTACATTTTATATTGAATATAGTATAAACCAGTGAAGTTTTATTTATGATTTAAAAAAAAAGGAAATGGTTACTGATTAGGAAGCAAGTAGATAGTAATAATATTATAATATAGTATTAGTAAAAAGTGAGTCAAAAGAAAAAATAAACAATGAAGAAATAACAAAGAAATAATCGTTTTGGTTTAAGTACATTGTAAGGTTAATTTAGTTTTAAACGTTTTAAGAGAGCAGTGGAAAATATCGATATCTCTTAGGGCGTTGTTAGATTTGCAAATACGCCCCAGCAAAGAATTTTGTGCATTTTTCGATTTGAAATGCTGTATAAAAAATAGGGTATTCGACCTGGTATTGCGTTCAGGGCAACGAAATGCAATCCTTTCTAATAGATCTGGTGAGTCAATAAGGCAGTTCACAATCTTGTATAGAAACAGTACGTCAGAAATGTTTCTCCGTTTGTAAAGAGCAATAGGTTTACACTGGTGATTTTCGAAACGATACGAAAGGTGTTTCAAAAATTTTGTTTGAATATTTTCAATACGCTTAATGTAAGTTTGGTATTGTGGATTCCAAATGACAGATGCAAATTCAAGATGAGATCTTACATACGCCATATATAGTAGTTCAAGTGTAAAAGGTTTGTTGAACGGTTTTGTGATGCGTAGGATAAAACCCATTTGTTTGTAGGCTTTTTCTAATATGTGTTCAATGTGATCTTTGAATAGTAATTTGGAGTCAAGTAATACTCCAAGATCACTAATTTTATCCACTCTTTCAAGAGGAACGTTGTTCAGATGGTAAATATGGACAATTGGGTGATTTTTACGTGAAAACGTTATCGCATTACATTTCTTTATATTGAGAAATAGTTGATTTTCTATGCAATATTCATTAATTTTATTAATATCTTCTTGTAATTTATTGCAATCATTTTCTGAGCTTATACATTTGTATATTTTCATATCGTCAGCGTAAAGAATAAAATCAGAGTTACAGATGACATGTTTGATGTCATTTATGTACAAAGTAAAGAGCAGGGGTCTTAAATGGGAACCTTGAGGTACACCCGAAGGGATGGTTATTTCCTGTGACATGTAACCTTTGAGGGCAACAGCTTGACTTCTATTTTTAATGTAAGATGAGAACCATCTGAGAAGATTTCCACTTATACCAATTTTTTCAAGTTTGCTTAAGAGTATATCATGATTCACTTTGTCGAAAGCCTTAGAAAAATCAGTATAGATAGAGTCAACTTGTTTCTTTTTATCCATAGTATTCAGAACAAAATCGGTGAACTGACCCAAGTTCGACTCGACAGATCTGCCTTGAAAGAAACCGTGCTATTGAGGATTGATAAATGTGTTTTTACATTAATTAAAGAGTTGGTCGTAAACGATTTTTTCCATAATTTTACTTAAAATGCATAGTTTTGATATAAGCCTATAATTCTCAATATTGTGTTTGTCCCCCTTTTTAAAAACAGGTGTCACAAGAGCTCTTTTCCAAATGGTGGGAAATACGCCTTCTTTGATAGAAAGTGTGAACAGTAATGTCATGGGGGTGACAAGTTGTTCAGCACAATTAAAAATAAAAATTGGATGTATTTTATCACAACCAGCACTTTTTTTTTGTGTTGACATTTTTCAAGTATTTTAATACTAAAGATTTCTCGATATTAATCGAATTCAGGTGTATTGAACTTATATTATTATCATTGATTACGTCTTTGCTATATGTGGAAATGTTTTTAGTTTGAGAGGGGACAAACACAGATTGAAAATAATCGTTGAAAAGATTGCAAGTTTGTTGCCCATCAATTGAAGAAATGTTTCCATGGAATATGTTATGAGGTATATCAGAAGAGTTTTGTTTTGATTTGACGAAGGTCCAAAAAAATTTCACATCATTCTTTATGTTTAACTCAGCATTATTTATATAGTTTGTGTAACATTCTTTCTCAAGCGTCTTTTGGCGAGTTCTAAGTAACGAGAATGTATGATAATCAGAAAGTTGGGAATATTTTTTAAATTTACGGTGAAATTTTTGTTTTTCTTTGATGATTTTTATTAAGCTAGACGTATACCATACGGGATATTTTGGAGACATTTTAATGGTTCGTAATGGGACGTATTGGTTGATAGCTTCATATATAATTTCGTAGAATTTATTAGTAGCTTCTTCCATGCACATTTTATTGAAAACATGCGTCCAGTTAAATTGTTCTAGAAACTTATTAATTTGAGTATAGTCAGCTGAGTTAAACAACAAAACTTGCCGTGATAATTGTTTTAAACTGGGGTCTCTTAGAAGTGTTATCTCGATATGTAAAGATTTGTGATGTGAATCTTCGGTAAGAAAGGGAGGACAGTAAGGCAATAATATACAGTTCAAATTGCTTATTACTAGATCGAGAACACGTTTGTTTGCGTTAATTATGTTGTTATATTGATGGAAGTCACAGAGTGATAGAAAATCTATCACGTGAGTACTGGCTTCATCAGTGGCTGTTTGTGGAATCATTTGATTTGAATTAAGACTTGGGATCCAGACAAGTTTTGAGATATTGTAGTCTCCTACAAGTAAGAAATCATCGTCGGGATTATTCTGTCGGAGATAACTAGCGGATTCAAAATGATTTAAAAGACTGCTAATATGTTTGGTACCGTGTGGGTGGTAAGAACAACAAATATTTATTCTTTTGTTAGGAGCAGTCGAAATGATGCTTACCCATATATCCTCAGTTTCTTGTGTTGACCAAGTCGTCTGTTGAATGACATTATATTTAGATAGAACGGCATAATCACACATAATCAATATATATTTAAAAAAGTGTGTGACCCTCTAAAACTCCGAAACGAGTCCCGGCACGATCAAGAGAGTTGTATGGTGTGGTAGCCCCTATACCTCATTCATTAAGAAGGTTTCCGTTTTTGCCTGAAGGGCGTGGTTTTGAAGATATAAGGGGGCTGGAAGTTTCGCCCTCTAAAAATTTCTAGAACAGTCCAGAACATTCGATTAAACAAAAAATATTATCTTATGGTCCTATCTTAGATATGTTCCCTTTCAGCGTCCGTTCTGTTTCCTTCCCCCACTCTTCTATAATCCCTAGCAATGCCACCACCCCTACCACAAGACTTAGTATTTATTAACATTGGACTCGACCGCTGCTTTGTAATTGTCATGTATATGTTTGCCCTGAGGAAGGAACCGTCGTTATGAAACCGGTCGGCGTTAATGAAATATATAAGTGGTTCTAACGAATAAATATTATTTAATTATTAATAATTTATTTATAATGGATAAACACAAAGTTATAACTAAATTCAAAAGTAAAAAATATAAATTTTTCGAACAAAACTTCTTTTTTTTTCATGTCGCGACATTAAAATAAAATGCAACATTAAAACAACAAAAAAATTAGGAGTTTACAAACTCAATTGTAAGCATTGTAATTGCTTTTACATAGGTAAAACTAACAGAAATTTTGAGGTAAGAGTAAAAGAAAATTTTAGGGCTGAAAATGGTCATAGCGAATCTGAGTTCGAAAATCATTTATTAAAAAATGATCATACAATTGATACAAACTTATTAGGACTTAATATACTATATACGGGTTATAAGGCATCGCAGTTAAATAGTTTTGAAAAATTAGAAATTAGGAATAACGGTAACACCAAAATAGATATAATTAATAAGCAAAAAAAAAATTATGAACTCTCTTTCGAATATTTTCGCACTTAACCGATCTTTCCCTGCTAATGATATTGTAATCCCAAATTTCAATAAACTTCCCCCACTATTACTCCTTTCCTTTCTTTCTACCCCTTCCCCTGTAATCTGTAATCTCTATTTAATTTGGGACTTCAGTGTACATTTACTCCTGATGATGAGAACATTGTTCACGAAACATTGTGTATAAAATAAAGTGATGTAAACAAAGTTATTTGGGTTTTAATAAAATAAAAAATATATATTTCACAGAAGTACCATATTATTGTGATGCTGAAGAAAATGGGAAAATGAATATTTGAGTTAAACTGCGATTAAAACAAAATTGAACACAACCATCCATTCAACATTGATTAATCTGCATTGATGTGCGAGTAGATCACCACTTGGCCAGAATTTGTATTTGCAGCAACGTGTCCACTGGCTACTTGTTTGAAAAATGCATTATTAAATTCGTGCGTAAAGGTGTTAATATGAAAATAAGCACGAGGTTATTTAAGTCCAAATTCCTTAAACGGTTTCGTGAAGTTTTGTAACTAAACATATTCAGTTTAATAGGTATAATTAATGATTAACAAATTTATTCGTAATCTTAAGTTAGCTCACATCGTCGTGTGTGCTAATAATTTTAGGAACATAAGTAAAAATTTGCATTATTTGGCAAACTTAATAATGTTCAACCCGTTTAATCGTACGAGACCATAATTGACCCAGCTCACATAGGTCTCATATAAATCACTGTTTCTCCCTTACTGTCATAGTGAGAAAGGCAAAACACAAAGTTTAGAAACGTATTTTGAAAAAAAAAATTAAACTTTGGGAATTTTTCATAAATTATTTATATATTAACCGATAAAAAAATTAAGTGACGACAATGTTTGTAATACATTTATCTAATAAAATATGTACCTTTTTTTTCGTTATCAGTAATTTTATTTAGAAAAAACGTAAGGTGAGCCATCTTTAAAAAATTTTATGTTTCTAAAATTATATGTTTATTTAAAATTCTAAAATTTGAAAGCGTATTTCATCACCTTTCAAAAAACTATTTTTAGTTCCTGAATATGTTCAGAGATATTCCATTTATTTGCATTTTATTGTAAAGCGGAAACATTTTGACCAAATGAAAAATAAGCCAAAGCTTTGAATTTTGTCCGTGTATCTCTGTTCGTAATTTATTTGTTATTTATCCGCGATTGTAATTTATTTTTCTCTTTAGTTCCTTAGACATCATCCCTAAGTTAATTTTATGTATAAAAACATTTATGTATAAAAATAAGTACAGACAAATATATGGTTAGTTTCACCGTTAAAAAAATGAGCTCTTTTAACGACTCCAGATACTAATATCTACAGCCTGTATGTCGGACGAATATCTACAGCTCATATGTTGGATTAATTAATATCTACGAACTTTCGAGTGTTGACTAATATCTACAGAGCTAAGGTCGGACGAATATCTATGACGGTCCCAGTGTTGACTAATATCTGCAGAGCGTAGGTTGAACTAATATCTACAGAGCGTAGGTTGGACTAATATCTACAGAGAGCAGCTGAGCAAGAGGTTGTACGGAAAAGGATTAATTACTTCAATTACGTAATTACTAATTACGTAAAGGCTTAAACGTTTAAAGTACGTACATGAAGTTTTTGCAAAATATTTCGTATTTTGCTGTTTACGAGGATAATAATTTATTGAACAAACATGGAGGTCATAATACAAAGATATTTATTTACTTCGAAATACACAGCACCACAACCTAACCTAACCTAACTGACATAGAGATGGTCATGGTAACAGACTAAATAATTTAGAAGCACTCGAAATAAAGAAAGCTGTTAAAACAAAAACCCAAATCCTAAATATTTAGCTAAATGTGTCCAATAGTCCGATATTAGGGATTTTTACATACATACATAAATTAAGTTTCCCGTTTAATCACAGGAGACCATATTTGTCCCAACGCACATAGGTCTCATATAAAACGCCGTAACTCCCTTACTATCTATCTAATCTAAAAAATAGCCACCAAAAAAGTATAATGTACACTTTTATGTACACAAAGTTTTGAATCGCAAATTGAAAAAAGAATATGAAAGTTCGGGAATTTTTTATAAAAATTTTTTCATAGAGCGACAAAAAAGTGAGGTTACAATATGTGTTTGTTATATATTTGTCTAATAAAATATGTATGTGTTTTAATTTTTTTTTATTATCAGTAACTTTAGTTAGAAAAAACATAAGGTGAGCCATTTTGAAAACTTTTTTATGTTTGTATGCAAAAATTTTATAATTTAAAAAAAAAAAAAAATTCGAATTCTATAATTTGAAAGCGTATTTCATCACCTTTCTAAAACAGTTTTTGGTTTTTGAATGTATTCTGAAATATTCTAAATATTTGCATTTTATTGTAAAACGAAAATATTTTGACCATCCGAAAAAAATGCCAAATTTTTGAAGGGTTAAACTGCATACGCAATATTACGTTATTCCAATATGCTATACATAATTGCAAATCCAACCTCTGCCAGTGCTGTAGATATTCGTCAACACTTTGGTTCTCATAGATATTAGTCAGCAGTTTGAGCTGTAGATATTCGTACGCACTTTGGTTCTCATAGATATAAGTCAGCAGTTTGAGCTGTGGATATTCGTACGCACTTTGATTCTCATAGATATTAGTCCGATTTTTTCAGATTTTGGAATTCCTGTAGATATTAGTAGACGCCTCCCTTTTAACATAGCTCTTATCCGTGTGCAGATGTTGCGCTTGAAGGTTATCCACATTGCTTTGTTTTAAAATATTTGCTTTTTCGTGCAAATTATTATTGATTACTATTAGGGGGTATTTCATCATCCTCCTGATAGCCTATCCATAGGAAAGAAAATATTAATAAATAAAGTTGGTAATAAACTCGGCTAACTTATCCTTAGTAATGCCACTATTCATAGGTTCAAGTACCGAATACCAAACTGAGACTTAAAAAAAAATCGTGTTTAATTAATCGAATGAACGTTATCGTATTGGTAAGCTGTGAGGAGGATGAGGAAATACCCCCTTTAATCACGCTGTAGATTTGTTGAGGGCCAAGAGATGTTGCGATCTCTGTTGTGCAAAGAATCAACCCACGAAGATGGAGATTTCCTTATTCCTATGGAAGAAGAGATGAGAAATGAATTTCTCCTGCAGAGAAACTGCTTTTGAAATCGTTTTTAGAAGAATGAACTGCAGTGCGTCAAGCCGGTTGGAAGACTGCACCGAACATTCGGCATCCGGAATACAATACATAATAACTACCTAGTATTATGAATTCTATTGAATGGCCGCCATAATAGATCCATGTGACCGGTTCCTTTATGGGTTGCTCCAGTTCCGAAATGCACAACAACTTTTGTGTTTCCTACGTATTATACATACAAGGAGCTTAGATTAAAGTGGGCTATTTCGAAAAACACCAGAGGCGTGCCGCTACTGTCATTGGTTTTTTTCTCCTTTAAAGGCAAGAAAAACATTTCCGTTGTCATAACTATTTTCAGTGGATATGATTGTTTTAAAAAAATGGTATCAATTTTTTATCAATCGAGGAAATCCGTTAAAACTTTAGTTTTTTTTAACGTTAAATCACATGAGTTGCAATTGCCACTACCCGAAGCTAGTGGGACGCGTCTCATATTATTGTGAAACTTAAGGGAGTAAGGATTGTTTTTACATTAACTCCACACAGGAGGCCCTGAGGAAAATAATTTCCCTCAGAGCCTATGTCATCTACGGCATTACTAATGGTAAGTTAGTTCTGCATCTCAGAACTTTTGTTGTTCCGAGATGTAGAACTAACTTACCATTAGTATTAGTACCTAATGCCGCTCGGAAAAATGATTCTGTTACTAAACTACCTGTCCCCTGATATAGATATTTTTCAACTAAATATTCATCAATTCAAAAACGCTATTATCACTTAATAAAATAAAATGTATGTTTATTATTGGTTATGTATAACTGGAAATGTGCATTTAAAATAAAATAAATAAATAAAAAATCTGAGATTCTGTGTGGAGGGTTTTTTGAGGAGAGGAAGGAATGAACATTGGTCTTGAAGAGACCCATGTTGTTGGAAAGAGGAAACACAAATGCCGGCAAATCGTTTCACAGCCTAGCTGTTGAATACAAGAACGAGTCGAAGAAGCGACCCGTTCTCATGTGACAAATGTCAACCGTGTTGGGCACGCGTTTGGCGTGTTTCCCGACTATGCACCGGTGCCGAAGGGATCAATGATGCTAGTTCCTCGGAGCATCTTCCATTGTAATACCGGTAGAACAAGGATAGCATTACCACCCGACGCCTGTGCTCTAAAGATTGCAATCCGTCTGTTAAGATGGGAGAATCTATTAAACGGACCGCCCGTTTCTGCACAGAGTCGAGGGTATTTTTCAGGTATTTTGGAGCTCCAAATCAGAGGTGGCTGCCAAATTCAACCGTGGGGCGCACTTGTGATTTGTACAGGGTTAGCAGTTGTGTACTATTAAAGTCGAACTATCCCATGTTGTAGGAAGGAGGAAACACAAAGGCAGGCAAATCGTTCCACAGCCGAGCTGCTGAACACAAGAACGAGTCGAAGAAGCGACCCGTTCTCATGTGACAAATGTCAAACGTGTATATATTTTGGGCACGCGTTTGGCGTGTTTCCCGACTATGCACCGGTACCGAAGGGAGCATCTTCCATTGTATTACCGGTAGAACAGGGATAACATACCTACCCGACGACTGCGCTCTAAAGCTTGCAATCCGTTTGTTAAATTAGGAGAATCTGTACAGTACGCCCAGTTTTTGAGAGGCACCTTAACTCTGGCTTCGATGGAGCCCGCATATCTGAGCAGATCACGGATGCGAAGGAAACGTGGAATACAGGAGATGAAAAGTAGGTACTTGGTTTTTCGGGTCTGGTTGCTTAACACGGCGGGTGGTTTTATCACCAGAGCGATTATGAGAGCATCTACTGGCTTCACTTCCGCGAAATCTGGATCCACAGTCAAAGATATAAACCGCTGTTCCACGGAGATTGTCGAAGATTGCCGGAGGACATCATGGCACGTCCCTGTTAAATGGGAACTCCCTCTTGTTCTTTGAACACAATGCTTCCTGGAAAACATTGTGAAGAACTTTATGAAAGGGTTGAAATGGTAGGTAAGTAGAATAATATCTCAGTAGTTGAGAACTGCAGCAAAATAACGGTGCTTGAAGTGGCTGGCACTCTGATAACTTTCTTCTAACTCTAACACAACATTTGCCTACATTTCGTTGCTCGGAACTTCTACCCGCCAGTAGGACATGTGCATAAAATATCATAGTTTAAAAATGATTCGAAAAGCACCGTGTTAACAGATTTATTTATTTTATTTACTTATTTTATTTATTTATTTATTTATTTTATTTATTTTATTTATTTTATTTATTTTATTTATTTTATTTATTTTATTTATTTTATTTATTTTATTTATTTTATTTATTTTATTTATTTTATTAATTTTATTTATTTTATTTATTTTATTTATTTATTTTATTTATTTTACTTATTTTATTTATTTTATTTATTTTATTTATTTTATTTATTTTATTTATTTTATTTATTTTATTTATTTTATTTATTTTATTTATTTTATTTTATTTTATTTATTTTATTTATTTTATTTATTTTATTTATTTTATTTATTTTATTTATTTTATTTATTTTATTTATTTTATTTATTTTATTTATTTTATTTATTTTATTTATTTTATTTATTTTATTTATTTTATTTATTTTATTTATTTTATTTATTTTATTTATTTTATTTATTTTATTTATTTTATTTATTTTATTTATTTTATTTATTTTATTTATTTTATTTATTTTATTTATTTTATTTATATTATTTATTTTATTTATTTTATTTATTTTATTTATTTTATTTATTTTATTTATTTTATTTATTTTATTTATTTTATTTATTTTATTTATTTTATTTATTTATTTTATTTATTTATTTTAATTATTTATTTTATTTATTTATTTTATTTGATTTATTTATTTTATTTATTTATTTGATTTATTTATTTTATTTATTTATTTTATTTATTTATTTTATTTATTTATTTATTTTATTTATTTATTTTATTTAAACGCCCGTAGGGCTTTTACATAGAATGCAGTACATTTTTTTAATTACGGTTTAAAGAATGGGTTTACAAAATACAATACACAATACAAGTAACATAATATTTGTTAAAAACAAAATATAGGTTAGAAAAATTATAAGGGTTAAAAAAAAAATAAAAATAAATTTAGGTTACATAAAATATAAGCGTTAGCAAAATACAGGTAACATAAAATATAAGAAACAATATATAGTCCATAAAATAATAGTAGTTGACATAAAGTAGGTAATGTTTAAAATTGTTGTTCTCATTAGTTTATGGGATAGGTAGAAATAAATAGTTGGCACATATGGCGTTTGAAGTTTGCTTAGTTCAAATTATTGTCAAATACATCCAGATTGTTTAAGTATTTGTTACCAAGACTATGCAAACGTTGTATTGGAGAATGTAAATCATAGTTCGAATGAGATGTACGTATATGAAATGTCAATGTTTGTTTTGTTGTTCGTGTGGGTACATGTAGATTTATTAATTGCAGTAGTTCACAACTGTCGAATTTAGAGTTTAATAATTTTAATAAAAAAGTTAGGTCGTTTATTTTTCGTCGGTTTTCTAATGTTGGAATATTTAAAGTATTCATTAACGACGGGTAATTTATGTTAAGTTTAAAATTTACAAAACGTAGAAATTTTCTTTGAATTCTTTCAATAGTATGAATATGAATTTTGTAGAAGGGCGACCAGACTATGGAGTTATATTTTATTAGGCTTCTAACAAGGGATGTATACAATAGTTTAATGATTTGTAACGATTCAAAGTTTTTAATTGTTCTTAATACAAATCCTAAAGTTTTCATACCCTTATTTGCAGTTTGTTTTATTGCTTATTATTACTTATTGCTTTGTTTTATAAAACTTCCACAAAATACCAAAAGCATGTAGTTTTTTAATTTTTTTTAAATAATAGGTATTCGATCAGTCGTCATAGTTTAAAATGCACAAGATTTTGTTTTCTTCTACATTCGCATGTCTCTTCTCAGTTCACTTTTCCCATATATGGAGTAAAAAAGTGTGCAAATACTCGTAACTCGTACAATATACTTATAGCAATATACAATGCATTCGAACTCTCATTATTCACTATAAGTTTTTACATGAAAGTCTAAAGTCAACAGTTCGAAGGAAAGAAACGAAGGGATTCGTTTTTATGGAAAATACGTCACTATTTCTAACTTTTGACGGTATGTTGTATTGTTCCATGATAACTCAACAAAGTGGCATTTCAACACTCCTTTTTTTTCATCAGTTGAGTGATGTGGTTGCCAATTGTTGACTTGTCCGGTCACCGTTTTATACGAGTATGTGGTATCAGGACTTGACTCCACATTTCTGTTTTGAGTAAACCACCGGATTGTAAGGCAGTATTTAAAATATTAAAATTCTTGATTTATGGAATTTTACACGCAGGTATTTATTTTGAACAGTAGAACAACAACAGAGTGACACTATAGTTTTTTAACAATTACCTACGCACTCGTCATGCAACGGTTTTTAACTGCCCGCAACCCGGATTTGTACCGATTTGTTACATATTTCCCTTAAACACGGTAAGTTTTAAAGCTCTTAAAAAAATATATGTTATTCTTGAAGATAATATCTAGGCTTTGCCCGCGCCGAAACGCAAATTATATAAAATTCCCTCGATAGAAAAAAATCGCAAAGTATGCTCCAAAAATTATTATTAACACGTTTGTTTCAGTTATTTTACAAGTTATATGTATGAAAAAATTCACAGATTTTTGCTCTATTTTAAACGAGTCGTGTTTTATTAAACATTTTCGCTTCGATTTTGTCGCTGTAAATGTTAGCGCTCTCCTCTAACATTCGTAATTTCGTATCTCTTCATCTTCTTCTTTTTGGGCCCGGTTGCAGAGCTTAATCAAAAAGTGAGATCTTTTGTTACGTAGTATTTCAAGAGAAGCATACATGTTATATTTTTAACATCAACACAAAAGACAACTTTACAAAAAAATCACAACATAAAAAAAAAATAAAATAAAAACACATAGACATAAACACCATTGCAATACTCACTAATACATAAAACCTTTTAATTTCACTATCGGTTTATATGTATCTATCCTATTTATATAGTTTTATTCTATTGTCTTATTTTAGTGTTATTTTACTCTATTTTGTTTTGCTCTATTTTCCTTCTTTCAATTCTCATATGTTATTGTTGAGTCTCTTTTTTCTTTAGTTTTTATTTTATATGTATCTTAAATAAAAATAAAAAAATAAATAAATCATATCAAACTGTAAAATGAGGTCCTCAGCACGGGTAAAGCACCCAGTGAGGCCCACATTAGTCAAATATGTAACACACATGCATAAATCAGGTGAATCAAATAAAAAATAAATAAAAAATAAAAAAATAAAAAACTTTGGTGAACAATCGTCATCATTTTGGGTTTAATTGGAACAAAAACAGAGCATAATTTAACGGAGGTGAATGTATAACTAGATCATTATAAAGTGAGATTGAGTAAGAATCGAGAGATTCAGTTGGATCATGAAGCGGATTAAGAAACAGGGCTTTAATTTGAGTGGATACAACGTTAATAGAGCGGTTAAAAGATTGCAACATGAGAATAATGCAGTTGGTTAAATAGAACAAGCACTAACAATTATTATATTCACGTCAATTTCGGAATTTCGTCTTTGGCACATGTTCCGTCAATATACTTAGTTCTTAGTTATATGAGAAATTCTCCTCCCAAAGTCATTTATTTATTGGTATGTAAGAGATAGTTGTTGAGCTTATGGACGCGAAGATAGAGATCTGATGTATACCTACGTGGGAAGTTATTTCCTAAGGACGTGTTGAATGTAAATTAATTAGTTATATAAAATAATTTGACGGCCGGCGTAGTCCAGCGGTAAGGCTCTTGACTCGCACTCCGAAGGTCGCGAGATCGAATCCCATCGTTGCAAATAAATTTTATTTGATTTATTGGTGTTATTTTACAATTTATTCATTAAAAATAATATACAGTGTATTTGCGACGCGTTCCAGAGTGGAAGATACTCTCAGTATCGCCCTGGTGTAAGACCACCATTCAGAATTGAAACGTTGATTGAAATGGCTTCAGCCGTGTTTGGTGACCAGATCTGAATAGTCAGGTACTTCTCCACCTTCCTCTTCCCTATCTCCTTCCCCTATCCAATACCTTCAGCCTCACAACATACCCCAATTGGGGATGCCATAGTCCCTCTGGCTCCGGACGGGAGCAGTTGGGACTCTTGTGCGGTATTCATGTAAAAAAATACAGAAAAAATGGTAGATACTCAGAATCGCCCTGGTGATAGACTAGAAATGGGCAGGTTCTTTTCAATCGTCCGCCCCACCTCCTTCCCTTTCCCGCCATCTTCAGCGTCACTAACCCAATGGAGATGTCATAATTCCACTGACTCTGGAGTCTAGTGCAGTTTAAATAAAAAAAGTATTCCTAATTCATTGATTGATTTTATTTTCAGATAAAGAATGCGTTTTGCATTGGAAAATATTAAATAATCCATGGTGACAGCTTTCTTTGAATTTTATAAATCGTTTCGATAGTATTAATCTGAAAATAAACGTATTGGTTAAGTAACACTTAAATTATTAAATGTTTTGTCTAATTTAAAAATACTATATCAATATTTTCTGGAACTATAAAATTGTGCTCTTAAACATTTTTTTCTATTAAGTACGGTTCATTCAAATCATTAGGTATTTCCAAAATTATACTTTAGCTACAGAAAACCAAAACAAGACATAAATTGCATCATCTGTATAAAGATCACTTGCATTGTTACCTTGAATAATATTTAAATTCCTATTCTGCTTTCGATGATAGAATAAAATAATAAACAAAATTTGTAGTATGTGCTTGATCATCCATTTATGACGCGATTTATTATAAAAATAGGTTAAAGACAGCCACTGTCTATCAATTTAAATTTGAAGCAATGTACTTTTTTTTATTTTAAGTTTCTTTATTCATTGGGGATTTTTCGACCACCATGCTAGGCACATGCCCGTGTTGTGGTGGTCGAATTGTACTGGAACGTTTAAAGAGACAATAGACCACATCAACTTTGTTTTTCACCGGGATAAATACGAAAATTTATTCCCAGCTTTCCGGAAAATTTTTGAATTTATTCGTCTATTTTAATTTCACTTTTGTTTTCTCGATTGAATTATTGTATGAATTAACCCACTTCCCGATATCCGATCGAGCTGAACCTTGGCAGATAGACCCGTTATTGGTGACAATGCATTCTATCAACTTTTGTGGCAATCAAGCATACGCACGCGGACAGTACAAAGAAATGCATATTTGTCGGAGTATGTCGATGACATTACTGCACTTATCGGTCTTATCCAATCGGCATTATGGTTGACTCCAGTTCCTGGGTAAAAATTTAAACTGATTTTTTTTGTTTTTGTTTTAAAAGGCGTTTAAATTTTTTCTTCATTCATCGCTTTGTTAATTACACAATTTGAGGATTTGTCGACAACCATGCTGGGCACACGCCCGTGTTGTATAGATGAATGAACTATATCTCTTTTTTTGTTATTTGTTTGTGGGGTGTTATGCCATGTTGCGCTACCTCCTCCTTTAGCCAACGTTTCGGACAGCGTTACAGTGTCCATCATCAGGGCAGATGCGTAATAGGCTTGTTGAAAAAATATCGATATATCGAAATATCGGTATTTTTAATTCAAAATATCGATATTTTTAGCCGATATATTTTGATCCGATATATCGATACAAAATATCCAATATCGAAAATTGTATCAAAAACGATATTTTTTTAAACTTTATGTATTTAAAGTCACTAGAATCCAAAACCGTATAGGAACGAACGGAAAAAAGTAACTGTATTGGGTCATGACATCTGGCTGTTGAAATTTTAACTATGAATAGCTTACAAATCTATTGTCTTTGCATTAACATTTGTGATCACCAATACTCTCTCATGTGTGTATTTACATACACAGAAATGTATGCTATTTTTCGACATTTTTTTCTAAGCCACTCCTATGTGTTGGTTCCCAATTGTCTATGATTATTGACTATACCTTGTTCCAAACACGAAGTCCTTTTTGACAGATTAATACGCCAATAGAATGTTACTGAGACGCATACAAACTTTGTATGCATCTCAGTTTACATATAAGTTAGAAGACAGCTTTTTAGTTTTTGATATTTTTGTAATTATTACGTGATAAAAATGAATAGTGATAAAAATACCTTCATTTTTATTGACATTTTTGTACATTAAAAAAATCAAGTTGTGTACAAAAATTACTATTGATAATATTGAGCTGAATACACTTTTATTATTAAAAACGCAAACTCTCTTGAAAATTTGACCGATATATCGATATTTTTACCTCGATATATCGACGTCGATATTGATATTTTAATAAATATCGATACATCGATATATCGAATTTTTTTTCACTTTCGAAATCCCTAATGTGTAAATGTTAATGATAAAATGTGTGCTTAATTACTTAGAAGCAATACCGTGTTGCCAGCTCCACTTCAATACGAGCTGGCATTACAGTATACATCAAGATGGTTTTCTGCTTTTAGCTTTGGTGTAGCCGTCAATTATCGGATACCAAGAACTATTGAACTTAGCTCCGTCGCTTCTATTAATGTTAATAGGATTTTTATGAGTTTCAATTGCCTCTCTAATTAGGTGTGCTCTATAAGTTTTGGGTCTTCCCAGGACTTCAGGAACAAATCCAAAGTAATGGCAGATTTCAAGTAAATGCTCACTTCTCCATAAAGAAGTTTGCTAGAACTGGCGACAACGGACTGCCCATCGCAACTCCTTCCACTTGCTCAAATAGTTGACCATGAAATGCAAAATATCCTGTTTTGAGACAGCGTTCAAAAAGTTTGCAAATGTCTTCCTTATATATCTCGCTGAGCATTGTCATGGAGTCTTCTAGAGGCACATTCGTAAAAAGAGAAACTACGTCAAAACTGACAAGAATATGCCTTTCATCGGTTTTAACCTTCTTAAGTTTACTGATCAGATCTGTGGAATCCTTAATCCAAGATTTAACACCCGAAAAGGCATAACACCCCAAAAACAAATAACAAAAATACTTTTGGCCGAGAAAATCTAAAATCATATCTAACTATATCTCGTATATAAAAATCTTGCGTCACGGTGTTTGTGGTCGTACTTCTCCGAAACGGCTCGACAAATTTTTATGAATTTTTTATGTACACCCAATGTAAGTATGAGAATAGGTCGTAAAGTAGGTATATTTCATAATCGATGGATTGACTTAAAATTTTTACAGAACCTTGCATTTTGCTGAAGAGTGTTTCTATATATAATGGTAAGCTCTATGCAATTTGCACAAAAAAATACTACAGGTGGTGTGCGAATGGCTTTAAAATGTCAGTATTTCTAATTTAGCGGTAGGGAGGGCAGGCAGGAGGGGAAGGGTGGCGAGGGAGGGGGAAGGTGGGGAACGTGGAAGGGGAAGGCAGGAAGGGAAGGGGATGCGGGAGGGGAACGGGGACGCATGGGAATGGACATGCAGGGAGAAATAGTATTTTTCTTTGAATGGCATTGCAACGCAGGCCGGGTACCAGCTAGTAGTAAATAAATTATGTGAATTATAGTAAAAAAACTTATTTTTTTACGGATTGATTTTTTTTATTTATTTTTATAATAAAATGTGTACCAACCAGCCCAAAAAAAGCATCACACTTTTTTTAAATTTTTGAAGAACAAATTTTCGAAGATACAATATATAATTAACTGTACAGTCAATGGCACATGCAATATTCACATGCACATCCTCATGCACATGCATTTTTTTAATCATGTAGAAGAACTTTCTGAAGAGGAATGCTTAAGTAAAGTACAATAATAGAGACATCTTAAACAAGTAATGATTCAGCTATCAAATGCTTTTATGACTATGTTAACCCGTTTAATCACAGGAGACCAGATTTGTCCCAACGCACATAGGTCTCACATAAGACGCCGTAACTCCTTTACTATCATAGTTAGAAATATGTTCTAATCGGTGTTAGAAAGGAAAAACATCATGCTTTATATTCCAATCTAAAAAATATCCACCAAAAAAATAAAATGTACACTTTTATGTACACAAAGTTTTGAATCGCAAATTGAAAAAAGAATTTGAAACTTCGGGAATTTTAAAAAAAAAATTTTCATAGAGCGACAAAAAATTGAGGTTACAATAATGTGTTTGTTATACATTTGTCTGATAAAATGTGCATCTGTTTAATTTTTTTTTATTATCAGTAACTTTCGTTAGAAAAAACATAAGGTGACCCATTTTGAAAACTTTTTTATGTTTGTATGCAAAAATTTTATAATTTAAAAAAAATATATATTTTTCGAATTCTATAATTTGAAAGCGTATTTCATCACCATTCTAAAACAGTTTTTGGTTTTTGAATGTGTTCAGAAATATTCCAAATATTTGCATTTTATTGTAAAGCGAAAATATTTTGACGATCCGAAAAAAAAAGCCAAATTTTTGAAGGGTTAACTATTGTTAAGCGCATTATAATTTGGTAGGCGGGTATGGGTACCGCCGCCCTGGGAACCATTTATTGGATGACCAACACCTTTGCCACAGGTCACCCCAAGTGGTTCGCTACGTTTGGTGACTTAGCAGGGGTGCCCGGGTTCTTGGGGTAATGTTTGTCCAGGTCTTGATGGCGGGTGCGTCGACCCACCTTCTGCGTGGCGGGCCGGATTAGGAGATGCTGGTTGAGGGAGACTCTTTACAACCGGTTACCGCTGTCCGGGCCGCTCGGTAGTACAGGGGCCCGACCCTCAGGCTCACGACTGAGGGTGGGCTGCCCCATCAACGAGTGTAAAAACCCCGCCGATGCTGTTGTGCCGATTCGTGCCCGGAGGGGACCCAGCAGGGGCGCATTGGGCGACCTCTCCAGCCGGACTCTCCCTTCCCATCGCCTTGCACCGCAGTGGGTGGGTAGATGGAAACTCTGAACACCAGCATCCTACCCACCCTTTTACCTTTTCCCTCCCTGACCTTCCTTCCTCTCATATCACACTTAAATAACCCTACAAATAAAATCATGAATATACAACCACCCACAATTAACATCATTTCAGCGGCGAGGAGTCGGCGTCCCCGGAGCGGGCCAAAACTGTTGGTGAATTACACGAACGTTCGCGGCCTGCACACCAATTTAAACTCTATCCAGCACCATCTTTTTTCTCAATGCCCCAACCCACTTTTCCTGTCTGAAACACAGATCTGTAAAATGAAACATGAGCCTGTAGACGCCTCCTATCTGGACTGCCCGGGCTTCACCCTCGCAGGCAAGTTTAGATCTAAAGGAGGTGTCTGTCTCTATAGTCGAGCTGACGTCAACTGTGTGCGACTGTTGAATCTGGAAAACTCCAGATTCGACGTAATGTGGGTACGCGTCAATATTGCCAGTACGCTAAGATTCTACGCGTGTTTATACCGCTCACCGAACCTTAGCGAATCAGACACATACGATCTCTTCAAACGCCACTCTTTAAGCGACACTATTGATGACCACTTGCCCCGCTACCCTACGGCAGAGTTTGTGGTCCTGGGGGACTTCAATGTTCATAACAAACCTTGGTTAAAGTTCTCAGGATGAACAGACTCGGCTGGACGCCAAGCGGAATCCTTTGCCCTTTGCTACGGATTGGAGCAAATTGTTCAGGAGCCCACAAGGGGTCCTGATGTCCAGACTCACCGTTCCAATCTGTTAGACCTATTTTTAACTACTGTGCCACACGGTTACAGGATTGAAGTCACAGCGCCTTTAGGATCGTCCGACCACTGCCTGGTGACGACATCAATCCCTGTAAACTTCAGACCACCAAACGAGAGGCTGAAAAGAAAAGTGTGGCACTATAGGTCAGCAGATTGGTTCGGTCTGCGGGCACATTTTAATGCTTTTCCGTGGTCATCTGTCTGTTTTCGGAATTCGGATCCCTCAAGATGTGCCCAGGAAATTGGTGAAGTCATCACATCCGCGATGGATGGCTTCATCCAATCTACTGTTAAGGAAACTGGTGTAGGCTCAAAGCCGTGGTTCAGTCGACAATGCGCTGAAGCAGTGCGACGAAAAAACGCGGCTTACCGAGCCTACAACACATCTAGAACATCCTAAGACAGAACAGCTTACAACAAAATGGCAAAGGAAACCAAGAGAATCATAAATAGGTCAAAATTTGAGCACGACCAGCAGATCAGCAGAAAGCTGGCTGCATGCCCGCATGGCAGCAGACAATTCTGGTCGCTTGCGGGCTCAATAGGTCGCAATTTCTGCAAATTCAGTCTGCCACCTCTTACCAGACCTGACAACTCACTAGCAAATACCGCCACCGAAAAGGCTAACTTACTAGGTAAAATGTTTGCGGATAACTCAACCCTAGATGACCAAGGTGCTGTCGGTTCCTCACTGCGGTTTTCGTATGAAAAAGCTGAGGATCCGGCATTGGGAAGTACTCTATGTTTTACGAGGGCTTGATGTTAATACAGCTAGTGGGCCTGACGGAATACCTGCCTTGGTACTGCAGAGATGCACTGCAGAAATAGCTCCAATTTTGACGAAGCTTTTTAAAATGTCCCTGAAGACTGGCTCTGTGCCCTCTGGTTGGAAAAAAGCGGTAACCCATCCCATTCCAAAGAAGGGTGACCGCTCCAATCCGGCCAACTACCGCCCATAGCGATCACATCAGTTCTGTCTAAGGTGATGGAACGTGTGATCAACGACAAACTGCTCACATACCTCGAGAAGAACAAAATTATTAACGACCGTCAATACGGATTCCGGCGGAACCGGTCGTGCGGTGATCTTCTCGCATATGTGACGCATGTTGTATATCGCAAGTGTATATTTATATTCATAAGATTAAGAAATATTTTAAAACTCAACAATCTAAAAAGAGTATACTATGCACTAATCCAGTCATTAATTCAATATGGAAATATTGGATGGGGGGGGGGGGGTCATTCAACAATTAACTAACCCCGATCAAAGTGATCCAGAAACTAATCATTAAAGTAATCCTAAAGAAACTCCCCACTTATCCAACAGAAACGCTTTTCGCAGATTTCACAGTGCCTCGAGTAGAGAATATCTTCAAGAAAAATGCAATTATCCAAATTTACAAAGATAATATCATCAAAATATTTGAAACTCAACAATCAAAAAGATATGAAGACAACATCAAAATACCAAAATTTAATACCAAACTAATGCAAAACAATTATATCTATTTAGGAATAAAGTTTTTCAACAACCTTCCCACTGAAATAAAAAAACCAAATATACTGAAACTTAAACTGAAGCTACACTTCATCAGCAATAATTAACTTAATAATTACCTGTTTTTCTCTTTCTTTCTAATCTCTATTTTATTTAGATTTTTCGAATTTCTCCTAAGTGCACAATATTTTAGTATGAAAACGTATCTTATTTATGCACACCTACACATATAGATAATTCTCAATTGATCCTATTATATACTTACTTATTGCATAATGTTATTCTATTTCAGTTATAATTAGTGTAACTCGCTCATCAAGCACAAGAACTAGCTTCTTCATTGGTGAGATTGCAATTTTTAAATAATTTCTGTACCGATATTTTGTAATTTGTGTAACTCCACTGTACAATAATATATCTTTATATTAAATAAAAAATTAAATAAAATAAAAAAAATAAAAAATAAAAAATAAAAAAATGTTTGGGGGCGATGCCTGGAACGTTTCGGTGAGACCCAAACGGTTGCACTGGACATCTCCAAGGCCTTTGACCGGCTAAATGCTGGCGTCCCACAGGGATCGGTTCTGTCTCCGACTTTGTTTTTGTTGCACATCAACGACCTTTTGTCATGTGCACCAATTCATTGTTACGCAGATGACAGTACAGTTCATGATAGCTTTTTGTTTGACAAGCCCCAAAGGGCTCACAAACTCCAACAGCTCGTATGGCTTTGAAACAAAGAATGGTGTTTTTTCTTGGGGTAAAAATAATCTCGTTGAATTTAATGTTTCAAAGACCCAATCTTGTCTGATTACGTCTAAAAGGGATCGAAATGAAAATCTAGTCTCTTTCAACGGAAGCAATCTTCCGAACAGCCCTCCATTGATATGCTTGGTGTAACCCTAAGTGACCAGCTCAGGTATGGGGGCTCCATCGAAGCCAGAGTAAAGTTCCCAGAAACTGGGCGTACTTGAGGTAATCCAACCGCTTTCCCGCCCTGGTATAAGTAACAGATGGTTACTCCTTCAGGGCTCTCACAAGGACTCTAATTTTTTTTAATAAACGAAGCTACTTATGATGCACGAAGCTAAACCCTCAAATGTCCCTGTAAAACAGGAGTTAGTTAGTACCAAAAATTGAAGACCTCTATAAAAAAGATTCAATACTACAAATATTCAAAGAAAATGTAACTAAAAAAATTAAACTCAACTCATCACTAAGGCATAAATTTAACATCCAAATTCCTCTATTTTCAACACAATAAATGCACAACAATTATATTTACAAAGGCATAAAATATTTTAATAGTGTTCCCGAAGAAATTAAAAAAATAACAGATTTCGTATCATTCAAGAAAAAGGTCAAATTAATCTTTAAAAAAAAATCAACAACCATAACAACACCAATCAAAATGTTATAACTTCAATTCATGGCATATCAAAAATTAACAACAAAACGTAGTTTATATTTATTGTATACACTAAGTAAAATGTATGTTATAAAAATGAAAAATAGTAGTTTATATATTATATTTATATATAGTTTATATTTTTTGTATACTGTAAGTGAAATGTATGTTATAAAAATGAAATAGTTGTAAAATAACTCCTACGCCAAGCTCAAGACCTAGTTCACTTCATTGGGCCTAGAAATTCATAAAATCATGTTCTTTTCATTAAAAAATTAATAAAAATAAATAAAAACTTATTTACAATTCCCGTAGAATTAAAACTAGGCAGTAAAAAATAAAATCACGTCTAAGAGGAAAGCCCCATTCCTAAAAATATAAACCAACAAAATTTTAAGGTCTCCAACAAATTTATTCAAATTCCAACCGCATCGCTGTCTATTAAGGCCAATACAAAAGTAGAAATGTCTGCAAAAATACTTATCAAGTTGTTAAAGCAACGGCAACTGAATAGAAAATCCCTAGAAATGTGACCATAAAATGCAACCATCGAATGCATAGTATAATACACTAGGTATGTAGGTATACTACATACTACACGTAGTACCCTCGAATCTTTTCAAGAAAGAATCCAGATATTTATAAATGTTTGATCGTTTCCGCAAAAAGTAAGGAAAATGAGCTAAATTCAGCAAACAGACACACACAAAATTCATATATGTCGATTTATTTATTTATTTTTATTTATTTATTTATTATTTTTTTTTTATTTAATTACAGAATACATTTTGTACAAAAAAATTTGAGTAGACCCACAAAGCTGTCATATGGCAGCTTGTCTGCAGGTTCTAACAATTTAAACATTCTTAATATAATATCTAAGAAAATATTTGTAAATACATTTATAGTTTTAAGGAAACATTAGAATGGATCACATAATATTAGATAATTTAACTTACAACCATAAATATATAAGATATTTCAATATACATGCCTAATAACAAGATATGTAGGCAGCTATATTAAGATATTCAAAGATACATGGAGTTTTCGCTCATTAACCATAGTTTTATCATTTTAGGACATAGTCTCTCATTTTTTTCAAATTTTATGTTTTTATTGATTTTATTGAAAATCACTGGTATTAGATACTCAAGAGTACGGCTTCCATATTTATTTAATATTCGAGGAGTTTTTAGGCCCTTTCCTTCTCTAAATCTTGTGGTATGTTTGTGTACAAGTAGGTGTTTGTAAGGGCTTTCCCCCATATTATCCATAATAGTAGTGAACCAGTGGAGACCTTTTATTGTAAGTAAGCTCTCTGAGCCATACAGTAGTTTTAAGTTATGTCTCTGTTTGTAAATATTTGTTGTGACAATTTTTTTTATTATGGCAGTTTGTAAATTTTCAATATATTTAATGTGAGTAGTGCTTGCATGTCCCCAAGTTCGAATACCATATCTAAGGATGGACTCTACCATAGAAAAATATATGAGTTTAAGAGTACAATGAGGCAAAATAAATTTTAATTTGTAAAAGTTACTAGCTAAGGATCTGAGCTGGTTACAAATTTTAGCCACTTGTTTATCCCACTTAAAATTATTATCAACAATTATTCCCAGATAAGTATATTCATTTGTGAAATCTATTTTTTCACAGTCACAAACATTAATAATTCCTCTATGTATACAGTCAAAGCTATGAGCGGTTATTTTAGAAACATTCCACATTTTCAAACTTGGTGATTTTATGTACATGCATTTGGTTTTTTTTACATTAATAATTAATCGTACATTATGAGCCCATTTGAGAAGCTCGTTAAAATCTCTTTGTAATTCTTGTATAGCTATTTCAGGATTTTCATTTGATACAACAAAAGCAGTATCATCAGCAAAAATGAATCGACGAGCTTTTTTGAAAATTTTACACATAGCAATTACATATATAATATATAATTTTGGACCTAGAATTGACCCTTGCGGTTCTCCCGATTTGATGTATCTTGATTTACTAATTATATTTAAAATCTTCACACTCATTTTTCTATTTGTCAAATAGTTTTTAAAGAATAAGAGGAATTTACCCCGGATACCTATAAATTCAAGTACTTTAATTATTTGTATATGACTAAGTGTGTCGAAAGCTTTTGAGAAATCAATAAATAGAACCAATACATGTTTTTTACAGTTTAGTTGTGAATTTATATGATTAGAAAATTTTTCGAGCAATTTATCGCAACTTTTATTTTTTTGAAAGCCATACTGGCATTCATCAATAATACTCAGATTATTTAAGTATTTATCTAAATTTATTGATATATATTTTTCTAATATTTTTTCTAATGCAGGAAGTAAAGAAATCGGCCTGTAATTGTTTATTAAAGAGTGATTTCCATTTTTAAAGATAGGCCTTACAATACTATATTTTAGTTCATCGGGAATATGGCCCGTATCAATTATTCTGTTAATTAAGTGGGCGATTAAAGGACTAAGTAATTTAACATGTTTTTTCAAATCATACATACGAATTAAATCTATGCCTGGTGTCTTGGAATTTTTCATACCTCCGATAATTAATTCGATTTGCTTTGTATTAGCTCGTGGTAGATACATTGTGTGATTTAAATATTCCGGCGTGTATTTTGACGCTCGGACATCACATATATGTAATAACTTATTTACCCCCTGATCAAAAAAGTCTGCAAAATTTTCTGCCACCGCATCTTTCGATTTGGATTTTAAGAAATATTTTGATATGACTTCATCACAACCGGATTTATCTTTCCTTCCTAAAGTTTTATTAATTTCATTCCATGTTTTTTTAATGTCTTTGAAACAGTGATTAAATTTATAGTTATAGTATAATTTTTTTGTGTTTATTATTTGTTTATTTAATTTATTTCTGTATTTTTTGAAATCAATTTCATATTTTTTGTTGTTAGGTGAGTTTTTCCATTTCCTCCAAAGAGTATCTCGTGTTTGTATATTTTCAATGAGGCTATCATTCACCCAAGTTTTTTGATAATTGCGATATTTTTTATATATATATATCTCTATATCTCTCCAGTTGTTGTGAGCATAAACGAAAAATATCCGAAAACAAAAATCAAAGTAATCAACAATATTAATTCAAGATTTGGTTTTCATTGAATATGTCGTAATCCGAT
Organism: Limnephilus rhombicus; assembly: GCA_929108145.2. Classification (NCBI taxonomy): domain Eukaryota; kingdom Metazoa; phylum Arthropoda; class Insecta; order Trichoptera; family Limnephilidae; genus Limnephilus; species Limnephilus rhombicus. Next base: position 44,536,722 of record OV815271.1, read on the forward strand.
AATTTTATTTCCATATATCACTCGTTTGAAAAATTTTAATCGATTGAACAAACATTGTTTTGAGATTTTATTAGAAAAATATCTCCAAAATCTTTCACAAAATATCAATCCAAAAAAAAATCTGTCCAGCGGACATTGTTTACGTCGCGGTAAATCGACAATGCCAAATTTTTTGGGTAGAAACAGTTTGCTAGTCACTAACTATCACTGCCCGGAGAGAAGTACCAAAACCAAAGGTAGATTAGTGCAAAATTGGGAAAACAATTCAAGAGGCTGTGCAAGGAGAGGCTGGGCCCACTAAAGACGGAGGCTGCCGATAGCTGAAGTACCGCAGGACAAGGATCCTCCAAGTAACTTGTAGAGATGATAGTTCCCCGACCCAAATACGACAATCCCAAAGAAGATGAGATGATTTTTTTCTTATTTCCGGCAAAGCAGACGCCACAGAATATCCTTCTATTGTTTTATTACTTCAGTGGCCACAGCGGATAAAAATATTAAGCCAGACTACATTTATTCTTACCCAAGAGGCAGTGCACCGATGCAGCGGTGCAGGCAGGAAATGCATTTCATTTAATGTAGCGGTAGGAGATTTCCTTCATCGAATATCGACCAAAGTGCCGGCGCTGCACTGGATTTATATCGCCCACCATTATGGCCGAGTACTTGCGTTTTATACCTATTTCTATTGCCTATATGGACGGCTTGCACTTTCTTTGACTTTTTACTGCAAATTTTCACCGCATTTCGCAGGGCTGCCAAAATTTAAATACATTTTGCTGTATACAATATTTCCCTAACATGTTTTTTTTTAACGTGAAAATACAAATTATTAATACCTCTAACGGAAACGTTCTTATTCCAGCCTCTCAAAAAAAGTTTGAAGTTTCGGTGATTTTTTTTAAAGGCTCCCAGAAACGAACGCCTCAATAAACCAAGAATCAAAATATGAAGAAAAAATTATTGTCCCTTTCATTAGGTGCTATATTTTCTTTCTTCAATTTTAAAAGTTAATTACATTATTTGATCACGGTTTGCCCCATGCATTATGGTTTTTCTTTGTCACTAGTTCATATTATGCGTGTGAATGATTATTAATTCTTGGTTTTTCTTCTTAAAATTTTATACGGTTTTATGATTTCTTTTAAATCCTCGTCGAAATATGAAACTACATAGATACATAAATGCTTTGTAAACAAAATTCATATCTTTAGCTCCCCAAATAAAAATAATATGCGATGGTGGGTTTGATTCGAAAATACCGTCATATTACTTAACAAATACAGATATTGTTACTGAGGCAGATCAGCTACATCTAATAAATACTATATAATTTTTGGTTTTTTATATGTAAACGAAATTAATATATGTATTTAGTTTAAATAATGACCATTCCTACCCCAATGTAAACATGTATCCCTTCAAAAATCAATAAAGAAATAAAAAATCTCATATGTACATCATAAATATAATAACGATTTGACAATAAAATTAGGTCCCTAATATTTCGTTGAACGGCCAACTGAATGAAACCAACTCAGAACCACCTCAGAAAGATCATTGAGAGTGATGATAAAAAAATATTTTAAAAATTGGTTAAATAGGTTAGGTTAGGGTTACCTGGTATTTTAAAATTATTTTTTCAGTGCTTTGAATGATATTTCTGAGGTGTTTCTGAGTTGGTTTCATTCTGAGTTGGCATGGAATCAATAATTCATATTACTTGTAAGGTTTTACCCTGAATAATATTGAAGTGAGCTACAAACCCATGGTAATTAATCTACTGGAATTACCAAAATAACTAGAAATTCGACAGTCCAAAGGACTTGAGGAATGTTATTAACATAATTGATTAAAATTCTTGTAGACCACCCCTCTTCCCCTCCCCCATATGTTATGTATATAAACCGTAGATTTGTACCAGTCTGAAGATCGCTTTAAAGAGCTGAAACCGGTTAAGGTCAATAAAATTATGTGGAAAAAAGATTTATATTGGTTTTATTATAATATATTATATGTAAAAGCCTTTAAAAGGGGCGTTAGTAAATAAATAAACCGATGTTAAAAAGATGTTCTGGTTACTGAAAGAATTATTTGAAAGTTCCGTTCCTGCAAATATCAGTGACGAAACTTAAGTTTAATGAATAATAATTTATACATTTTCTTGCATTCATGCAAAAAGGGTATTTTTATACATACATATTATATATTAAATAAAATAGTAAAGTAAATTTATTAAAGTGGAATTATATATGTGCAACCATTCCGACTTTGATGTGTGGGGCATGCATTTTTTAACAAAATTTAAACGACGTGGCGTGATGCTAATATTTATGCAGGAAAAATGGTAAAGAAAATTGTATTATCGCCAAGAAAATATCATTCATTTTATGAATATCTCGTACAATTTATAAACAATTCAGGTATGCATTGTTACAAGGCTTTACAAATAATAGTGGAAGCGTCGCGAGTGAATGAAGGCTTGTTATTAAATCAATTTTAAATTAATGCCGCAATGAAATTGACATATAAGGACAAATGTATTCGAAGTTTGAAGGAGTGAATGTTGAAGACCCACGTTAGTTGTTATTACGAAGAACTTTTTCAAAGAAACCAATTTGACAGTCCACAGCGGAGTCTAATAATCCTCATTGGTGAGCATTGGCTTTGGATGAATGAAAGTAAATAAACTCTACTAACAACGTATTGTCAATCAGACGAACCGCCATCAATCAAACGGGTTTATTGGGTGTTTTGAGCCAGAGGTGGCTTCCAAATTCAATCGTTCGACGTTAGGCATATGGAGTATATATATGACGCTCCAAAAAGTGTCGTGGTCTCATATTAGCAATCAAATAATAGAGGCGAGTTACGTCAAGAGTCAAACTAATAGGTCCTGTCCTGAGACCATCTCGTAACGTTAAGTAAGTTAACATTGATTTAGATAGTTTTTTTTTCATAAATATCTCAACCATTATACCTTTTACATGTACCTACTACGTATTATCCGAAACCGATTTCCTTTAAATTCACTTAATTTATTTTACTCTTCCCTCTTATGCTATCACCAAACACTTGCTCAGTACACAGAAATGTTTCACACAAACAGAAAGGCACGCAAAAAGGAGACAGTGGTTTAATTCGCATGCGGGTAGCAAATTTAGTTAAGAAAGTTGGTTAGCAGTTGCAGCGGGGCCATCAGCCCTACGCCGCGGGGGGGGGGGCTGGATTTCAGAATGCAATGCCAAGAGCGCAGGATATAGTGGGGGAGTAGGGTGGATCTCAATTTAAATATTCTATTCGAAAACAAGTACTTAATCATTGAATCATTAAAACCGCTATTACATTATGTTATGGGTTGGAACGATTGATAAGTATTTTCAAATTGAAGTGCACGTATTTCTGCATCTCATTCATTTGTATATTTCATACCGTTACTCTTAGGCATTTTTTTTAAATAATTTCTTTGCACAAGTTAGACACACAATCCCAGGTATCAAATAAACACAGCATAATTATTGAGCCTGTTCTGAGATGAAATACTTTTTATTTTTAAGTATTTCTTACATATTCATTGATATAATTACTCAATTTATAAAAAAAAAAATTAACAAAAACAAGTGCTTGCTGTTTCACTATTACTAACAACATAATGTTATTACTAACAACATAATGTTGTTAGTAATAACATTATGTACCTACATTGTAAACTTTTACATTTTATTTGACCATAAACATCCTGCTTAACCTTTAACTTCTAACGTGGGGCCGCTCAGGCCCAGCAATAATAATAATATCGAAATACTCCCTTCCCCCGCGCGTGACACATACGCCGCTTCCAGTAGCTTCGAATTAGTGACACCAGAGCCGTAAGTTTTAAATTTTTAAAGTTAAATTTCTGTAAGTAAATTCATTTCAATTTTTTTGCGGGCCCCTCTGACCCATCGTCAGTACTTACGTGACTTTTGTAAGTTGATTTTTACGATATAAAAATAAACATAAACAACTTCACTAAAGTTTTATATATATGGATAGTTTATCCAAGACGCTTTTGAAATATTATAATAAAAGTGATTTCATTATTTTTATTTTTTAGTTTATTAGATAATACAGACTGATTTCTGATGTCAAGTGATTTTTGCCAAAAATGATTACATAACATCCAAATTGTCAAATATTAGTTACTTTGCAATAAAAAAAGTATTTTATTTTATTTAAATATATTTAAATTGTTCAATAAATAATAATTTGGACCTCAAGATTTTCATGGATCTCTAATAAATAAACGTTAAAAGTAACGGGCCACTCAGGCCCCACGTCAGAGAATACGTTAAAAAAATCACGTCAGCAGTTAAAGGTTAAGACCCGGCTTCCAGCATTTCTGCCGATATATTACATATTTTCCTTAAATACTTAAGACTTAAAGCTCTTAAAAATATATATGTATGTATGTTATTCTTGAAGATTATACTCGTATCCGTACATTCCCCTCGCCGAAACGGCAATTATATGAAATTTCCTCGATAGAAAAAAATCGCAAACTATGCTAAGAAAATTATTATAAACACGTTTTTTTCAGTTATTTTACACGGAGTATTTATTAAAATTTTTACAGTGTTTCATTAAATGCTATTTCAGACAATTCCCATATTATTTTTGCTCTATTTTAAAGGAGTTGTTTTATTAAACACTTTCACAATTTTCGCTAAAATATTATTGTTTTTAATATTACCACGTTCTCTCTAAAATTCGAATTTACATATCTCTTCATCTTCTTCTTTTTGAGCTGGTACACCACGCCTTAATTGCAGTTTAACGGGATAGTACTTTGAAGAACAAAAAAACTAACTAAAATCAAAGAAAAAACTAATTAAATCCTTTTATTAAAAGACAACATTAAATCCTTTTGATTATAATAAGTCAATAAACAAGAAAAGTCTCGAACATCTGAATGTGATCATCAAAAATTTCCAACTGATTTTTTGCTTATGATGGCAAAATTGTACGCTCCGCTTCTTTACACACGCATTGCTTAAAAGACAAGCGTATCTTCACAAAGCACTCTTTTTAGGGCGAATTCCTAATTTAAAAAAAAATTGTAATGTAATAAATTGATGTGTGAGTTTTTATATTATCAATTACAAGAAAAAAAAAATATTTCCTAAAATTTAATTGTCCTGTTAAAGTAAGTATTCCTTAACTGAGTCGGATAATGAATCTCTTAGAAATTTCTGGTAAAATATGACCTTTTAAATAAAACAGTTTTGTGCACGAAATGACGTACAACCGTGACACTTTTTTGGCACTATGTTCCACCATTATTGAAAGTTAATTATCGCAATTATCAAATACCAGGAACTATTTGCTTATGTCATATAATTTCCTGGAGTTGATTTACAAATGAAAGTTACATAATTTACAGTTTACATACATTTTTTATGCTCCGTAAGCGAGAACTTCCGCCATCAGAATGTGCCATTAAATAGAGCGACTCAACTGCTGCAAAGCGATTCAATTCATGGATTGACCATCGACATCTTCAATGTCACCTACAGAGAGTTCAGCAACTATCTTTTGACATACGTTACAACATAGTAAAACTGCCCCATGCACGTTTTTTTTAAATTTTGTAATCTTCTCCATAATATATTAGTGTATAACTGTTTTATGGAGAATCTGAAGTATCATTGGTTCACAAAGCCGTTTTCATTACGGAGACTTGCCAATGTTCGTTTCAATTAGTAAAGAGAACTGAAAGGTCTATTAAATTACACTACTTCAGTTGTAAAAGAGATACCTGTTGTATGATTTAAAAAAAAAACAGAAAAGCAGAAAAGAAAATCCCAGTTTCATTTATCAATATTCGATAATGATGTTAGAATAATAACGTTTAAAAATCACGGGGTAGATCGACCCACCCTGGCGAGGGAGCACCCCAGTTCTCTAGTAAGCGGATCACGAGCATCCGCAACCCAGACTGCGCGATTTAATGCACCAAAGAAGGCCTGTAATGCATAATAAGGATAATTGGATTTATTCAGGGAAATTTTCCATTTCGCCTGGTGTTTGGGGGCAAGTTACAAACCTCGATCGTCACAGTGTTTATAAATAAAATAAAATAAATGTTTATTCCGGTATGTGGGGAGAATAGTGCAATCCCACACATTCCATAATACCATCGCATAAACCATTACAAATCGAAGAAAGAGACCTACATATCCTAGATAGCAAAAAATACCTGGGCTTATATATTGATAAACATTTAACATTTAAACAACACGTAGAAAAACTAAAAAAAAAAATCATCCCATTAATTGGTGTATTTGGTAGAATTGCTCATCTTCTACCAACAGAGGTAAAGATGGGCTTATACTTTAGCTTAATCCAGTCCCACCTAAATTATTTAATAGAAATATGGGGAAACACATACATTACGTACTTAAACGACTTACAAATAATACAGAACCAAGTTATTAAAAAAACTCTTCAACTATAACCCAGACACTCCCACAAAAAAACTATACCAGGAAATGAACCTTTTGAAAATATGAACATTGTACGAATATAACATATGTCTTTTAATCTACAAAATACAAAATGGACTTATACACACAAACACAACATTTATAAAAACATCACAAGTACACGAACATTATACTAGACAACACAATAAATTGTACACAAATACTGTCAAGACTGAAAGTGGCAAGAGAAGTATTGGTCACGAGGGAGTTCATATATATAATCTCCTTCCAGATAGCCTAAAAATGGAAAATAACATAAAAACCTTTAAAAAAAAAACTATTTAAACTCAAAATGTTGGAACAAAATTAAAAATATTATAACAATTATTACAAGCAATAATTGTCAGCCTGAAACACTCATTTACATTGAAAAATCTTCCGAGAAAAGATAAAAATATTATTCTTATTACTGAACTATATATATATGATCTGTATTTAAGTTAAGAAAGTGAAATACTATGTTTCTTTTAACTTAATAATAAAAAATAATAATAATAAAAATAAAAAAAAATAAGGGTCATAGTACATATTATACAAAATATTTGAAGAGAAAAAATAAATGACAAAAGCAGGTAAATATGATTATAAATACATGAAACAAAGGTGATAAGATATAAGATACAGGAAAATAAGAAGATAGTAATAATTATTGGCTTTTAGAATTCTGTGACCACATTAAGAGCCAGTATTTTTCTCCAATGTGCATCAATGCTGGATGATGGACTGAGGCGGGCTTCCGTGACTAGGATATTACCAGAGCTGCATATCCTTTCCCTCATTCCTGCCACCCTGGATCTAATAAGGGCTACATAGCCGGGAACTCGCCCCTCCGTGAACATCTGGGAAGCGCTCCAATATCTGGGGAGACCAAACATTATGCGGAAGGCGTTGTTGTACTAAACCCGGAGTCTTTCTATACTACTCTTCTTGGAGTTTGCCCAGTTTCAGAGTTCGCACGTATACAGCGTTGCGCAGAAGGAAATGAAGAGCGTCCTTTTTACAGCGGTACTGCAAAGGCGGAATCTTCTGCTGATCATGTTTGCTTTTACGCTGAGAGCTTCAGGAATTAGAATTTGTGACAGCTAAACGTTTCTGAATAACTTAAAATATACTCCCACATTTTGGTCAAACTACTTAATTTGGTTAAACTATAATTCCGGGAAATATTGAAGAAAAATATGGTAGAAGAGAAAGGAATTAAAAGGAAACCTAATAGGAGTTTAATTCCGCTTAGAAGATCCCGGACCCAACTTGCAGAGTGAAGATTGCTCTGGGTATAGCCAATCTCCGATACGAGAAGGACTCGTAGATAGATACACAATACACATGTATGATTTTCAAAAGTATTGTTAAAGTGCAAAGTATATGTTTTGCAATGGTAGTGTGCAGTTAAAATCGATTATGAGGCACAACGACCACTATTATAAAACTAACAAGGCCTTAAAGATTCTTGGCTTCTTTTGCAGAACTTTGGGAGATTTATTTCAAATCTGGTTGTATAAAGTAGAGTCATTAACCATCTACTCGTATTAAGAGCCCTACCATCGTCGACACCATTAAATTCCATGTTCCGTTAAGGAACACATGACAAAATGTTTTAAAAAATCTGCAATATGTACAACGACTATCAGATACACTCACTAACCATGATCTGGCAACAAATTTGGGGGTACCTACTGTTGATATATTTACTGATTCCATTTACAAAATAAAGCGTCATTATCAATACCAACACGTTTCTGAATCCCACAAATTATTGTTACGTAGGTAATGTTGTTTTAGTGATTTGTGTGATAATATTGTTTTATTTTCTTTTTTGTTTTATGTTACCGTTACATGTAAAATAATATTTTCGTATTTAGTCTGTCAATTGAATATTATTGTTTACTTTAAATCGGTTTGTACTATTTTCGAAAGCTCGTTATATTCTGTTCTTATAACCTACGCAAAAGCCTAGTTAGTCATAAAAGCAAAACAATAAAATCTTCTCTGGCCTTCCAATTTCCTAATGATGAAATCAGGCGAACGCTGTATGCTACACAATTCTAAAATATTTCACGAACTTAACTTTAGGAGAACTAGGCTTGTTGAAAAAATATCGATATATCGAAATATCGATATTTTTAATTCAAAATATCGATATTTTTAGCCGATATATTTTCATCCGAAATATCGATACAAAATATCCAATATCGAAAATTGTATCAAAAACGATATTTTTTTAAATTTATGTATTTAAAGTCACTAAAATCCAAAACCGTATAGGAACGAACGGAAAAAAGTAACTGTATTGGGTCATGACATCTGGCGGTTGAAATTTTAACTATTAAAATCTCATAAATCTATTGTCTTTGCATTAGTATTTGTGATCACCAATACTATCTCATGTGTGTAGGTACATACATAGAAATGTATGCTATTTTTCGCCATTTTTTTCTAAGCCACTCCTATGTGTTGGTTCCCAATTGTCTATGATTATTGACTATACCTTGTTCCAAACACGAAGTCCTTTTTGACAGATTAATACGCCAATAGAATGTTACTGAGAGGCATACAAAATTTGTATGCATCTCAGTTTACATATAAGTTAGAAGACAGATTTTTAGTTTTTGATATTTTTGTAATTATTACGTAATAAAAATGAATAGTGATAAAAATACCATCATTTTTATTGAGATTTTTGTACATTAAAAAAAGCAAATTGTGTACAAAAATTACTATTGATAATATTGAGCTGAATACACAATTATTTTAAAAACGCAAAATCTCTTGAAAATTTGACCGATATATCGATATTTTTTCCTCGATATATTGACGTCGATATTGATATTTTAATGAATATCGATACATCGATATATCGATATTTTTTTCACTTTCGACATCCCTAAGGAGAACTCTCGAAATTCGGCCGCCCAAATAGTGCTGAACAATTTAAGCTCTATTCCCAAAAGGTTACCGTTTCTTCTTTTGCGGAATATTATTATGTTGGTAAGGCGTGGAAAATTTTAAAACAACCGATTCGCAAATGCTGCGTTACTATTTAAACAATCTTTGGAAGAGGCGTTTTGAAAAATTAAGCGTCATATAAGCCATTAGTTTTTTTTTAAAAAAGGGGATCGCCGCCCCGGCAACCATTTATTGGATAACCAACACTCCTCCCATAGGTCACCCTTAGTGGTTTGCTACGTTTGGTGATTTGGCAGTGGTGCATGAATTCTAGGGGTGAGGTTTGTTCAGATCTTTGTGGCGAATACATTTGCTCACCTGCTGCGTGGCAGGCAGATCGTCTGCTTGAAACAGACATATTCTAGACCTCTCCAGCCTTACTCTATCCAATCATCGCCTTACACCGTAGTGGGAGGGATGGATCCATACGAGCGTCACTTTTGAACACATTGACCCCCAGATTTCTGCTCACCCCTCATACCATTTTTCCTTTCCAGAACTTCCTCTCCTTAAAAGACAATACATTCAACGAGGGTTTGTAAAGCTCTGTTTCACAACAGCCCGAGACGGGGTGCGATGACAGAAGAAGAAGAAGTTGGATAAATTCCACGGAATGTGGAAACTACAGCCGGCTCAAGGCGGCATCCCCGAGGACCCGGGCTAGTTAAACAACACTGTTGCCGTTTTATCAGCTTCCCGATACTGCTTTGTGTTTTTTGTCCGTTAACTTTGCCAATAAGCATCATTTATTGCAGAATCGAAACTTGCATACATCTACCCTGAGTGGTTGTCTATTTGTTTTGCTCTTAAAGTTTAATTGGAATTTTGGTCTCTTGGTGTACAGTATAAAAATAAATTGTAATTTATCAATTCGTCTTCAAGCATAGACATCCAAATTTAATAGACCAGAAGTTACAGATGAGGAGTAAAACCAAACTATAGAGGGTGAAGAGGGGAGGGTGACTGTGATTTGTTAAAAAATCAATCTGACAGTATATAGGCATCTTTCATTATAATATCACCATTTAGTTCTTAAAAGCAAAACTGCTTTTTATTGAATAGACCTTTTTACATGGGAGCGCGAATTGCCCGCCACGTTATTATCATACTTGCGTAGTCCAAATCGGCAAAAGAAAGTTCGCCCTTTTTCACACGGGAATATTTTGTTGCCGTGTTTAGTTGAGACACTTTTACAAATGTTTCATAATTTACTTACCCCTCTAACTCACTGGAGAAACGCCCACATTCGCTACGTTCACAAATATTAGGGCATAATGTATAGCACAAGCTCTCACTTTTGTTCGTAAAATGTGCGATGAGACCAGCGCGCTGCTCAGGATAAGAATGATGACGTCACATTTTTTTAGATTCAAGCGACGCTCTCGTAAGTCCGGCTGGCTCCAAGGCGGAGCTATAGCCGGCTCCATGGAGAGGGGGAAATAATACGTTTTTATCACTCAGGGCAGGTCCAGATATATTCATATGTCCATGTCTTCAAGAGATATCTTTTCATTTTTTCTATGTATCTTCATATCGTTGCCTGTGGACGTTACCGTAGCCTATTATTGAAATTTTGCCTATGTAAAACTAGTAAACTATCACCGTCCAAAAAACTTTGCTCACCTACGGAGCCAGCTGAAGTATGAATCGGTTGCTTTTGGACTTCATTTCATTATTTACACTTTAAAAATCGAACAATTCAAAACAAATCCTTAAAACATATATATATATATATATATATATATATATATATATATATATATATATATATATATATATATATATATATATATATATATATGGTTACGAATAACCCAACAATGTTTGAATATCTCCTACTACCACCACAGAAAGCCGAAAATGTTGCCTGTGTTGTGATGGAGGACTTAGCCAGTCGAGGAATCGAACACGCGACGCTCGGGTGGGACCCAAGCGCTATGCCCACTCAACCACTGACCGTTACAGGTTTGTTACAGGTCCTTTGAAAATTAACTGTGGCAGCTTCGTACTATAAAATGGATTAATTAAGTATACAAATGAATCGTATGTACGTATTATTCTTGCATAAAACAGTGAAAATAGTGTTGCCTAGAGTTACGTACTAAATAATATTCACTTCTTCAAATACAGAAAACTTATTTTGTGGCACCATTTTAATTAACAAATAATAAAATACTTAGCTTTAACCACTTTTATTGACTTAAAAATATCGAACATGTTTACCATCACCATATGTCATCAGTTTTATTTAAAACTTGCTTACGAACACATGTTGGTTTTTTAAACAATGAAAGTGGTTAAAACTATGCATTTTTTTAAATTTTGATATAATATCCGATATCTGTATATATAATATCTGCGTCCTCCGCAAGCTCTTGTGGAATAATTAAGGTGGATCATTGGTAAACAAATATCGTTAACAAAATCTTGCTTGAATGGATCCAATAATAATAACAATAATGATAAATATCAAAATTGGACATCTTTAGAAGCGCGCTGAATAAATGTAAGAACTCAATAAAAATAACGTTTTTTCTGACAGGTAATAATGTGTAAGCGACTTTTTTTTGTTATTTGATAATATTATTATGTTATGTTAACACTTGAATAAAAACTCCATAAAATAGTGTGAATTTGACTAACCATGAAATTTTCATTAATCATTACATAGTATAAAATGAAGTCGCTCAAAATGTATGTGCGCGTTAATCTTTTAAACAACGGATTGTCATGCGGTTTTCACGAATAGATAGAGTGACTGAAGAGAAATGTTTATATGTATAATACATGTAAATTATATTAGAGAAAAGCCGAGAAATTCAAAGAAAACATATTTTTGTGCGATTTAAAACGGCTGGCGGGCCGTACTATAATCACTTTTGAAATTCGTTCTACGGAAGAAATTGGAAAATAGATGTCCTAGAGTAAGTAGGTATTTGATTTTCCCTTTTCAAATATCCAGTGGTGCATTGCAAGCATTGTATAATTAGTGACGAGTTAATTAGTTTATATGTATAATACATGCTTATTATAGTAGAGAAAAGCCGATAAATTCAAATATTCAATTCAGGCAGCGGGCAGCGGGCAGCTGGCAAGCGGGTGGTGTGGATTTTATAAAGGTTGGGTAATGGCGTTGTGTTTCGTTAGCCACAGCAACGTGTGGCCGGGTCTGCTAGTTATATTATATTTATAAAATACTATTTTAATTTGCTTTTATTTTAAAATTTTGCCTTATTTTATCTTCGTTATTATTTTAGGTAGAATAAGTAGGAATTCGGTATTTAGTTTTATTTTTGGTGCGTTGCACATGTACAAACTCGTAAAATTAATGAATACTGTCTATTTCCCGAAAATGAATAAATAAAATGAAATAAGAGTTTTTGAAATTAATCAGACATCTTGGTAAAACGCTCACCTAATTTTTTTTTTCTCTCGTCTCTTTTTCTTGGTTCTCGTCTAACTGTGCTCCCAGTATTTACTGAACTTTGTGACGGTTTTGTCAGGTCTGGTAAAGAACAAAATGAAAACAACGATTTGGCCAGGGTCGCCAGCATTGGAAGCAAGAAATAATAACCTTTTGAGTTAAAACGTTTTGAATTTGAACTCCCCGTTTGACTAGTGATATATTTGTATTTGATACATAATATACATGTAGTTTTCATTTGGGTACTTTTAATTATTATACTTGTCCTTCCCTTAAAAATTGATGTTAGTACAAGGTTCGAATTCTATACCAAAGCACACCAAACTAGCCACCACACATGCTATTGATCCACTTATGAATTGCTTCGACGTGCTATTTCATACTTTAAAAACATGCTTTTATTGCTCGTAAGATATGGAGTTCGCATCACATGTTTATTTCCACTCTCATCGATGAGTTTCTCTTTAAATAATTTAAAATACGATGAAATAATTTAAAATTATTTCAAAGAAAAACCTGGTTTTATAGCTAATGTATCGGCGCATCCTTTACGCGCTTTTTCACCACAAAGCGCTTTTACCTATGTAAAAGTTTTTAATTGTATCGATTTGGCATTTCTCACATACATCCGATATAATACTATTAGTATTACGAACGTGACGTAAGTATATATCGAACGGCCCAAATATCGAAAAAGTTATCGAAAAGTTCCACGAAAACGGTCACGGTCGATTAATCCCTTCATCAAGTAAACTAGAGTTTAATGAATTGTTCACAATATAAACGCCCAAAAGTTGCAAACTTATGTAGGATTGACTAATATTATTTTAGTGCCGTACTAATAAGTTTTGTTTATTGATAAAGTATATTGTTAGACTACCTTCTTATGTTAATATCTCACGGAGAGGTCATGAAACCCACGCCCGCGTAAGTACCTAGGTATAATGAGTTTACGGGATAATAGTACCTAATGTGGGACGGAAAACTTAGTAGGCAGACTACACCATTAGAAGGTGGAACAATTCGGCTAAAGACATTGTTTACGAGTGCCACATTAATGATGAAAAATGTTCCTGAAAGGTCATGGTGATACCCTTTCGAGTATACAGGCAAGATTGAGCGACGTACATTATTCCTAATTTGTGAGAGAGGCATAATTTTTATTATGTAGAATTTCTGTAACAGGTACGAAAGGCTAAATAAATAAAATAAAGCTTTCACGAGAGTGTTGCTTCAGATAGATGTTTTCCCACTAAGACTTGTCGTGTTAGTTGCTATGCGCATTTAAATGCAGTTTATTCATGGGGTATCCACGGTTGGGATTTGGCTTCCTCTATAAATGCCCTCCATTTACTATGATCCATTGTTATTCGTCTCCAGTCCTCGAACCTTCCCTTCCTTCTTTAAACCTCTTTCATGCAGTCTACCCACTATTTCTCGACTGTCTCTGTTAGTTAGGATTAGGGTCACTTTCACTTTCATTTTCGCTTCCAATTAATCATAATTTTGGTATCCTGTCAGCTGGCTTTCTTATTATAACACGTCAAACCCATGGCGGGCTATGAAAAACACAGAATTAGGTGCGATTATTGCTTTCGGTTATTTTCTTTCTCATGGCAACTTATTTCCATGCTAATAAATTTGTCAATGTTGACGTTATGTCAACAGTGACATCAGGTGTTGGTACCCGTTTATAATACGTAATAATTATACCATGAAGATTCCGTGACATGTATGGTGAATAATGACTGTATTGTGCGAATCAGATTAGATGAATCTCTTAATTGGCATCTACCGGAATGACAGAATGAACATCGACATCAGAATCGCACTACTTTTGTAATTATTATTACGATTATTTCAGGTACAGTAATTATTAAAATTATATAAGTATAATTGCAGGAAGTGTAAAAAGATCTTTGCGAAGTTACGATAGCGGGGCTATGTTGAATAGTAAGCAGATGATACTACTGAGGATCTTACGGGAATTGGTACTAATTAGATTCATATTATACTAGCTGGTTCCCGGCATGCGTTGCTATGCCATTTAATAAAGAAGTTGTTCCTCCCTGCTTGTCCTTTCCCATTCGTCTGATTCCCCTTCCGCCTCCCCTTCCTCTCCCGCGTCCCCTTACCTCTCGCGTTCCCAATACGCCTCCTCTACCTTCCCTCTCCCCACTCCAATCCCCCCTTCCATCAGCGAACCCCCCTCCCCCTTCCAGCATTCCATACGTTCAGTCTCGGTACATTCAGTTTTCAAACAGCTCGCTTGCCACCTATTCCATTTTTTTTTGTACAAATTTTATAATGCCAGAGCTCACAAGTAGTTTTATACAAACCTTGTCCTGACAATAACGAACACAAAAAAAGAATTATCCAATTTGGTGCAGTCATTTGGAAGTTATGCGCGTACTTATATTTCGGCGATTCAATTTTATTTATATAGAAGATAGAAGAAGATAGATAGATAAATTACCTCCGGAACTGAGAGGGAAATATGCGTGAAAGTTTATAAGGGTTGTAAAGGATATCTTGAATTTTTCAGAAGTTTTTAAAAATGAATTTACGGTGTTTTAAAATTACTTAATTCACGCAGACCAAGCAAACAAAGATTGGTGTCTGCATATTTATAGTTGGCGTGGATTTCAGATTTGTTAGTTTAACTGTTTAAAACAGGAATAATAAACCGAAAATACAAAAATTTGCGTTAAAGTGTAAGAATTCTGGAAATAACAAGTTTGGGTGATAAATAAACTGCCAATGAAGATTAAAAATATATATGCAAACGGTAAAAATTGGCTTAATAAACGGTCCAATTGAAAACATTATTTTTATTAGGTAAAGCAACGAAATCACAAATTTTGACAGATCGTTGTGTAAGAAGAAAATGATGAAAGTAGTATTACAAAGCCTTACATCAAAGAGTTTAGCACAGCTGTCAGGCAAGAAGACATAACGCCTTAATTAACCACACAAAATATTGGTTATATTGTAATAATTGCAAATGCAACAAGTCATTAAAATTATACAATAGAACCTTCCCGGAGCGCAAAACTGCGAAGAGTCGCGATGAGACAGTTAGGCCGTTAGACTGTTAGACCGGCTGCGGCTGTTACGGGCGTTACGTGTCGGTATTGTCGGTCCCGAGCGGGTAACAAGTAACAAGACCGGCAAGAATGCTCTATACTCGCACTCTATTATAGCTGGGAGATGTGCAGTAAGACGACATTACTCTGGATTCAGGTCGTGTCTCATTCATCCGCCACGAGGAGGCTGTTTAGGAAATCTGCGGCTTGTACTGACTCTCGCTTCTTCTCACGACTGTAACACTTCGAAGCCCTGTCCTGAGATACTGCCAATTATGACAGTATTCTTTGATCATAGTTTTATCAATTTTTTAAAAGTGAAACTCCTTTAGCACCGTTGGTGACTTGAAATTCGGGTGAAACGGAAATGCGTCACAACTCAGTTCTACACAAATACTCGGTTCTAATATAATGCTGTAAATTCGCGCCTCGGCGCGTGCCTTCCATAGCGTAGTTGGCAAGGTGCCTCACAAGTATCAGCGGAGAGAGAGATAGACATCAAGCGAACGGGGGTGCGAATCCTACGAAATCCAAAAAAACATTTTTATTTTGTAAAATCAATATCCAGTCTTCAAACCACTTAAAAAAACAAGCAAAAGGAAAGAAAGCGACATCTAGCGACTTTCTAGTATCACTTCCACCGCGTGTGAATAACACACTCTGATTTTTTTTTAGAGTGAAACTTCTTAAGCCCCGTTATAATTTGGAATTCGGATGAAACGGAAATGACGCATTACTAAAGCATCAAACTATGATGTCACTTTCCAAGGCTCCTAATGGTTGAGATATGAAACGGAAATGACTCTAGGTCTGCGCTCATTGACCACTTTGATTATGACCTCACATTTAAGGCTCTTAATGGTTAAGATTGTTTTGGCAAAGTTTCGCTTCTATCGCGTGTTTTTTTTTTTTTTTTACAGTGAATACCGCACAAGAATCTCAACTGCTCCCGTCTGGAGCCAGTGAGACTATGGCATCCCCAATTGGGGTATGTTGTGAGGATGAAAGTAGTGGGGAGGGGAAGGAGGTGGGGAAGAGGAAGGTTGGGAAGTACCTGGCTAATCAGATCTGGTCACTAAACACGGCTAAAGCCATTTTCAAGCAACGTTTCAATTCTGAATGGTGGTCTTACACCAGGGCGATACTGATAGTATCTTCCACTCTGGAACATCCCGCAATTATACTGTATATTATTTTAAATGAATTAATTGTGAAATAACACAAATTAATCAAATAAAATTTATTTGCGCATGCCGGGTTCGAACCCGCGACCTCCGGATTGTGAGACAAGAGTCTTACCCACTGGACTACGAAGGTCGTCAAACTGTCGTGTAAACTGTACTCGATGTTTTTTTTAAATTTCTTAATCCAGCAGGATTGGGAAGATAGCGCAATCCCAGTCTTCGTATTACATAAGATTTGTAGTTACAAATATTGCATTATTTAAAGAGAAAAATAAAATGAAAAACATAATAGGTAAGTATCTAATTATAACATTTAATAAAAGCATCATAATTTAGATAAATAAATTATATTAAAAATAACATAAAAATTAAGTTAAATAGAATAAAAGTTAAAGAATGATCATCATCATCTACATCCACTGATCATTTAGTGGAGAGCTGAGCCATTCGGATTCAGCCACCACAATGATGTTGGTCGACTTCCATAAATATAAGCTCTGCGTAATTTTTTACTTCTACAATTTTTAGGTGAAATACCTTTTGAGATTATGATAATTTTTTTGATAACACTTTTTAATAATTTTTAATCATCTTTTAATGGAATTTATTTGTAATGCAAAGAATACGATTTTAGAAATCTCCAACCAACACAGCAACGTTTGGAAACGTTTTTGAAATCGTTCGTTAATTGTTTTTGGGGTGTTATGCCGTGTTGCGCTACCTCCTTCTTTAGCCACATCTACCGGATCTGCCGGATCTGCCCTGATGATGGACACTGCAACGATGTCCGAAACGTTGGCTAAAGAAGGAGGTAGCGCAACACGGCATAACACCCCAAAAACAACTAACCAAAATGCTTTTGGCCGTGAAAATCTTAAAACTTATCTTGCATAAAGTTGACCATTATTTCGGTTATTTTTTTCGCAGAATCAGAATTCACTTCCTAATCATACCTCTCTAATTTTATAAAGGTTTTAAAAAATATATATATTAAATTTCCTACACTCATTCAGTCATAAAGGGTTAAGTCGATCACACTTAAAATTCGCTACTAAAAACGAGTACAGTGATATGTGTGTATATATTTAGCACGAGATCAAAATGAGTCGCACACAGAACAAAGAATGGTTTTGAAACTCCCATTTATATGCAATAAATTATTTAATCTTAATTAGGCTGCGCCATAATTCAATTATGTAGGTACTAGGTACATTCTTTTTCATTATAATATTAAATTGCAAGATTAAGCCTCACGACGCCGACGCAGAGGGAAAGATTGCGTAAATATTTAATTCGTTTAGATTTAGACCTTTAATATGTAAAATTTGCATAAAATCATTATCTACCAGTGCGATACCTGATAAAACAGCTGATAGAAAAGGCTTAGATAGCCAATACTAATTGATTATGAGTCATTATTTTGTTTTAAAAAAATGAAAATTTACAGCTTATGTTAAGAAACATTCTTGTTCTATTTTAAATAAGTTGTGTTTTATTTCTACAAGAATCGCTTATGCCTATTAATCATAGTGTTTTTATTAAGCATACTCGTATTTTATTCGTTTCAAATCATCTTCAGCAAAATTCTTCTTTTTGAACGCTTTTAACGGAACCTTCCAAATGTTCAAAACCAATCGCTGTTTTTCGTCAGGGTTCAATCTTCTGAGCTTCATGATATAATAGGTGTTTCATCGGTATTGGATACGGCAATTAAATAGTTATTTGAGACATAAATTCATTGGATGATTGGAAAAGATCACACCGCAGAGATTGGCGAAGGAAAATACCAAATTACACGGTCACAAAACTTATGTATTTATAGTATCTAAATAATAGTTATTATATTTTGTAACATTTAGTGTTGGCAAAATTATCGGTCTAATGCAATTATCTTTATTAAAGAATTAATATTATCGTATAGGTTATCGCCCTAAATTTTGTCAAAATAATTATTATTAATGAGATAAGGAATACATAGTAGCATCGGCCAAAATTATTATATTTTAACAGAACCCATGTTCGTTTCCTTTACAATTTTTTCGAAATCGTTAATTGCAATACAAGCATAAAAAATGTAAGGGATGCATCATACCTAATTTAAAAAAAAAAAAAAAAATATTGCATAAAAAATTATGAAGCATAACCTGCGCATTTTATAAAGCATTGGTACATTCACAAAGAGCACCTGGAATGATACAATTCAAAGTATGTACAAAGTTACTTACTTATAAACGAACCAAATCCTAGACCAGAAAATTACTTAATACGGACAGAAACTCACCAAGGGAACTGGTAGTACTACTACTAATATGGGACAATGTCACTTCAAGAGACACGTGCAGCGCTTGGGAGTGGATACCAATAGATGCAGAAAATGTAAAAAAGGATGAAGAGAATCCAATTCACCTTTGGTGCAAATGTTGCACAATTATATGAAGAAAAGACACATTGTTTAATGTGGAACCAGGAGGCACAATCAAGTACTTAATTATAACAATGGTGAACTTTATCAAAGGGACCGGGTTAGTGTCAAAGAAACGAAATAAATGGGATAACGCACAATGAGACTAAGGCCTCAGTTAACTCTCCAATCAATAACTCAAAAAAATATTAAAAAAGGTACATTTAGACGGTTTGCACACATAGAGCCGACGGACGGAGAATATAAGTATATAATTTGTATTCTTGAAAGAAAGGCGAAGAATGGATCGTCTCAAGAAGACATGGTCAGTAAATCAAATATTTGAGTCGGGTCGTATAATTAGGTATGAATGGGTTTGGGGATGGGAAAATGTGATAAGATTGTCTTGTGCGGTGACTTATCCCGTCTTCCCCCATCCCTATGATCTATAATATTTTAAATATTATCTATTTAAAGGAACATGAACGACGAGTAGACATTATTGGCAAGAAGAGTGGTATGCGTTTGATGGTCGAAGGCTGATGTAACATTGTCATTAAATTGTAATAATATAACAATGTTAGTAATAATTTGTAATAACATGATAAAGTAATTACCATTACATCCCGTCATTTTTGCTAGAGTGAAGAAACTGGCCGAACGTTTGTCAGAAACCATTCTTTACGGAGAAACATTTGTGTAGTGATGCCCGTGATCGTAATTTCTGTTTCGAAATTTTCTTTTGTTTACAATAATTGAACGTTTTAGATTCATAAAGCAATTCTTCTGGTGCTCTTTTCTGCCTGCAGTTGGCTATCATCAATGCATTCTTTACCTACCCTTCATGGTTGGAAATTCAGAACATCTACGTGAAACAAAACTCATATTATCAGTAACACTGATTTTGAAGCCAAAAGGTTATTAATCTTTTTATTTTTTACCAGCAGACCCGGCCACACGTTGCTGTGGCTAACGAAACACAACGCCACGTCATTACCCAACCTTTTATAACGCCATCTCTTAAATCAAATCCACACCGCCCGTTTGCCAGCCCGTTGCCCGCTGATATATTATATATTTCAACCGATTTACAAAGAACCTTGACAAATTACATACCTAAAAACCTTCCTCATGAATCACTATTGGTGAAAAGCGCACGAAAATACGTTGCGTAGTTTAAAAGATCTAAGCGCACAGAGAGGGAGCGACTTCATTTTACACTATGTAAAGATTTCGTTTAAATGCCCATGACGTAATGAACCGAGTAGGTAATATTATCTAAACTTATGATTTTACACTCAAACATTCGAATGAAACAGTCGGTACGAAACATTCATTGAGACATCACCCAAAAAAAATTTTTAAAGTCGTTGTTTCAAAAAATTGGTGACATAATATGTAGCAATCAGACGTGCGACGTAAACGCGTAAAGAAAACACTGGGATTAACTGTTGATCGTTTATTAATAAGAATTAATAATTCACAATATTATACGGAGCGTGACAGTAGTAAATAACGGAACAAGTTGTTTGGCTTGCTATTCTATCGACTGACTGGGTCAAACCATTACTCCGGCTTTTATAATGCCGTGGCGGAGGTAACGGTTTAATAATTCAGCTGGTAATATCGAGAGAATACGATACGTTTCTCAATGGTTCTAACGCCTAATGTACAGGGAATGGGAATGCTCCAGTACTTTCCATAAAGTGCGACGAGATGCCAAATATGTCAGCGCAGGTAGGTAAGTATTTCTTCGTGTTCCGTTCTCAGTTGTACCAGGCGGCGATGTCACCATGTTGCACAGGTACATACCTTAAGTAGGTACGTACCTGAGTGTTGGCTTCGCCACACATATTTTTTTAGTAAGTAACTAAATATTGACATAAACTCTTTCAGATTAAAAACATCTGGTAAGTACGTACGCCGTCAGATTAATTCGAATGTTTTCTATCATAAGTTACAAATTTGCCCATCACTAGTAATGTATCTCAATGCACCGCACCGTTGCGAAATCTAACGCCATTATTCTGTATTCTGGTAATGATGTGCATTAGCCAGGGATTCAATTTTATAGCCGTTCGTGGGGAGTCCAACCGGCTGGCACATCTTCTGACTGTGCCGGAAGATGAAGTGGGCCGTTCGTATGATAAGTCACTGTCACATTGTAAGGGTACTTTATGGGAAACTAGAATACCTACTAAAGTTTAATTGACTAATAACGATCTTCTTTCATTGTGCACTGTGCTGGATAAGACCAGAAAAACGCAGACATACTTTGTTTTCTTAACTGAATTTAAACCACAGATGAGATTTTAAAATTTATTTTTTGTGAATACCGCACAACAGTTCCAACTACTCCCAATCGGAGCCAGTCGAACCAAGGCGTCCCCAATTGGAGTATGTTACTAGACTGAAGGTAGACAGGAGACAGGGGAGGAGATTGGAAATTATTAGGTGGAGAATAGGAAGGTGGGGAAGTACCTGAATACTCGAATCTGCACACCAAACACGTCTAAAGCTATTTCAAACAACATTTCGATTCAGAATAGTGAACTTCACCACAGCAATACTGATAGCTACTTCCACTTTGGAATTTGTTACAAATATCACTGAGCACTGAGCAATTGCACTGAGTTCAATTTATTTGAGCACGCCGGGATTTGAACAGGCGACCTCTGGATTCGTTATTGAGGATTTTAACCACTCGAACACAGCGTTAGAGTGTATTAAATAATGACTGAATTATTTCAACGGCGCCTCCCAATTCCTTGTAAAATCACCTCTTTCTTTATTTATTTATTTAACCTATAAAAAATAATCTACCACAAAGACTTATTAATAACTTCCAGTTATTAATTAATAGTGGCTTACAACTATAAGATTAATTACTAGTGACTTACAACTTAAATTTATAGCTATCAACGACCGCCGAGACTTATAAGTAGTGAGTTACATCTAAGACTCGTAATTTACATATTGGGATACGGGTATGGGTACCGCCGCCCCAGGAACCATTTATTGGATAACCAACAACTCTGCCATACGTCACCCCAAGTGGTTCGCTACGTTTGGTGACTTAGCACGGATGCTCGGGTTCATGTGGTGAGCTTTGTCCGGGTCTTGGCGGCGGATGCGTCTGCCCACCAGCTGCATGGCAGATCGGATCGAGAGAGAGTAGTTGAGGGAGTCAAGTCCCTTTGACTTCTCCAGCCTTACTCTCTCGTAACATCGCCTTGGATGACAGTGGGAGGAATGGATTCATACGTTCCTGGACACACTGACCCAAGATTCCTACCCACCCCTAATACCCTTTTCCTTCCCAGAACTTTCTCTCCTTCCTTTCCTAAAAGACCCTCCACACAGCATTCCCAAAGATGACATAGGCCCGGAGGGGAATTATTTTCCTCAGGGCCTCCTGTGTGGAGCTAATGTAAAAAAAAAGTTAGAGACCTACAACTAAGACTTGTGGGCGTGTGTGTGTATCCGAAGTTAGGTAAATTTTCATTCTCTTCAGCTTAAATTGATCAAAAGGTTTGCTTATATTGTATTTTTTCCTTCCGCAGACTAAGGATTTCATGGAACTGTCTAGGACCCAGGAGTCGAAGGGAATGTAATTTGGCAACATATTTTTCTTCCAAAACTGCATAATGAATTTTTTCAAGATTTTATATTCAGTTGTGCATTTTCATCGCCATGGCTGCCTGGATGGAGTCCCCTCTGACGGCCCGAGAGGAGACGGCAGTCTGTCAAAAATGTCCCCCGTAAACGCCTATTGCATAATTTTTAATTAATATTTTTTCGCTTCTTTTTCATTTCTACTTTATGAATGTTTCGTTACTTTGTTTTAATGCGAATTAATAATGGAACATATTGCACTGCAGTATCCCTGCTTACCTTCTGAATTACATTATTATTTTAAGACAATACATTTTCTTTTGTATCTGATGCCTTGTCGTATTTGAGATTGGTTATAATCAGGACAATATTTAGGTTGCAGGCTGCAGCCAGGAAAGCATACTCGTAAATACCCGACGCGTTATTCATTCGGGATATTACAGCAGCGCTCGGAAGCTCGATAAATGCGGGTCATCTTTTGACGATACGTCAGCTGTTTACATCTATAAATATTAATAGGCATTGTTTTAAATTTGCACTCGGAACAACTAAACTCAGCAGATCGCACAATTTAATAACAATAGAGCCCATTCTAATGAATATAATAATGATTCATTGGTGTTTTGATAACACTTAGATGGAAAACATTAATATAATTTAAAACATGTTATTAATTATACATTATTAATACTGTTCCTCGATACCATTGTAGTTTTAAATCACACTTGATTATTGATTAAATAAAATATCAATAAATTTCTCAGTTGAGTTCATACTCAAACTGTTTTATATCTGAATAAACTAATATAAATGTAGGGGGTTAAAATCTAACTTTAAGTACTTCATCGATTGGTCAAAAATTATTTTCAAATTGTTATGGTGGATATTATACAAAAATAACAATAAATAGTTATAGGAGCTACCAAAACAAGATTGACTATTCTGAGTGCAGTTCCATTGGGTTATTCAGGGATTTAGATTGCAAAGCGAAAATTGCCTTGCTGCTAGCCAACTTCCAATAGGAAAGGGCACCACAATAATAAGAACCACCAAATTATATAATTAATTAATTAATATAATTAATACCTAATTATTATATCTGTTTAATAATTAATTAATTAATATATAATTATTATACCTGTTTAATAATGCATCATAAAAACAATATATTTTTTTGACCCTTTTCTAATCTTTTTTCTCGTCGATCGGACTGGTATCGGACAATCCATTAAGATCCATTAATCCAGTAAGGGCATCCATCACCAAGTTATTAGGAATCTCATCTTTGTCTTTATTCCACATTCAATAAAAATATGTATAAATAAAATATAAATATGTGTTATTTATTAATAAAAAGAGATTAATAATTACTTATTACTACTGTTTATGTTTAACGTCTGCTTATATTATTATTACTGCCTATGTTTATTTGAAATATTTTGTTGAAATTTAAATATTTTTAGTTTTAGATGCTTGCACTACTATGTGTATCTATAATGAATTTTTGGTTATATGATACTATCAAATTCCAACAATTGTTCTTTGATTACATTATTTCGTTTAAATTTTAATAGTTTTAGTTTTCGATGCTTGCTTTACTATGTGTATCTAGTGAATTTTGGTTATATGAAACTATCTAAATGCCATTTATTCTTTTTCGTGTATATACTTATGTTTTTATTGTATGTGTATGATTACGTGCATTATGAGAATACGTATGTGTATGTATCTGTGAACGTATGTGTATGTATCTGTGAACGTATGTATATATATACATGAATGTAAGAGTATATACATATGTGTGTATGTATGTATACATGTTGGTATGTGTGTATGTATATATGTGTAAGTGTATGAATCTGTAAATATACGAATATGTACCCGTCTCAGAACAGATATAGTCTAATGAGGCGGGTTACCTACTTACTTATTTATATACGATTCTTCATCATTACATAGTATTACATAGTATTACATAGTATAAAATGAAGTCGCTCAAAATGTATGTACGCTTAGATCTTTTAAACTGCGCAATAGATAGAGTAATTCAAGGGAAAGGTTTATACGTATAATACATGCTGATTTTAGTAGAGAAAAGCCGAGAAATTCAAATATTCAATTCAGGCAGCGGGCAGCGGGTAGCTGGCAAGCGGGTAGTGTGGATTTTATAAAATTCGGATAATGGCGTTGTGTTTCGTTAACCACAGCAACGTGTGGCCGGGTCTGCTAGTTAACAATAAACGCCCGGGTTGCCGGCATAAACTATAAATCTTCAGACTTATTTTTGCAAACGATTTAACAAGATGTTGCAAGTACGTAGATAATAATGCTAATAATTAACAAACTAAGCATTTAGTTTGTTAATGTCAACAAGTCTAAAGATGGATGTGATTGTCCGAAACCGGTCCGGTCAAAGAGAAATAAAATTGTGAGATTTTTTAAAATTATCTTTATAATTTTATAAAGAGGAAATATTTGATTGTTTGTTTCCATTGAATAGACTCCGAAACTACTGAACCGATTTGAAAAATTCTTTCACCATTAGAAAGCTACATTATCAGCGAGTAACATAGGCTGTATATAATGGTAAGCTCTGGCGTTATGAAATTTGTATAAATGAAAATGTGTGTATTTCATATAATTTAGCGGCAGGGAGAAAAGGCTGGGGGAAGGTGGGGTTTGCGGTGAGAGAATAGACGAGGGAGGGGAAAGGTGGGGAAGGTGGAAGGGAACGGGGATGCACGGGAAAGGACATGCAGGAAGAATCAATTTATTTCTTAGAATGGCATAGCAACGCATGCCGGATACCAGCTAGTACTTTATTAAAACTACCACCAATTTATTATTAGCACTTGAAAAATATGTCTACCCCAAAAGGCACATGAAGAAGATATATTATATTATTTTGAAAAAAAAAATGTGTTTGAAATAGTTTTTTTCGTAATGTTCATATGAGTCTCACTGACCGGAGTTAATGGGACTATGTCATATCATAATATAGAATGAGAAAGGGAAGATGAAGGTGGGGAGGTTCCTTCCTAGCCATTCAGATATCACGGTTAAATCCATTTCAAATAATTGTCTTTCACCAGGGCAATACTACTATGAGAAATAGAATAAATTTGAGAGCATTTTTTTCTCATGGCAATCTTAAATGTAAGATTAATTACGGAGAGCAAAATAGCAGTGATAAAAAACCAAACCGTGCACAAAGCTACGTAGGAAGTTTAAACTAATTGCTTTAGCAATGTCGCAACCATTTACTTCGCAAAAAACTAGACCGAATAACGCAATTAAAAAAGTGTCCCATCATAAAAAATAAATATATTTAGCACAAAGAGAATCATGTTGTCTGTGGTAAGAAATGGCGGAAAGACCTATTTTAACGACATTACTGTTTCTATTATCTGTGGCCAAACACTTACTGTATTTTAGGCCTCACGATATGTTTTCTCAACGTCATGTCGTTTTATGATATTATTAGTGTCTTGCAGAGTACTCTCAGGAAACTCGTGAGACCGGCACATAACATAACATCGCGAAACAGCGAGATGTGGAATATTATACTTTATTGCGATGCACGGATCTGCAGACATAATAAAGGAAAACAATGTCCAATGTGTTATCAAAGGAAGGCATAGGATAAGTAGGAATTTCAAGCACATTCTCAGCCACCGCTAAGGGCGTACCGGGAAGCTTATGACGCAGAATATGCCAATCAAAGAATACAATCTTCACTACCACGGTTGCTTGGATGCAGTCTCCCCGGTGGCTCTCAAAGATCCTCCATAAACGTTAGCTCCATACAGGAGTTTCTGAGGAAAATTAATCCACTCAAGGCCTATGTCATCTTTCACGACCCGGACAAACCTCACCGCATGAATCCGGGCACCTCTGCTAAGTCACGAAACGTGGCGAACCACTTGGGGTGACCTACAGCAGAGGTAATCCAATAAATGTTGCCCTGGATGGCGGTACTTATACCCGCCTCCGAAATAGCATATGAATGCACTATTATTTTGTCTAATTTTTTGTTATTATTTGGAAATATAGTTATTAATTAAATAAATATAGTTATATAATTCATTCTGGAAAAAATATATTTTCATCATTATTAATGCTAAAAGAATTTGTGTTTGTTAAAACTCATTAACTATTTATTTTGTTGTTTCTCGGAAGATTATAGGCAATTTTGTAAAAGTTTTTTCACTATTGAAAATTTGAAAACGTGTTAACAAAAAATACTTTTTTTTTTGGTTTTTGATAGATTGAGACTCAATGAAGAGAATGTTGTCGTTTATCTTTATTTTAAGAATAAAAAACGATATAATAGAAGATTTTGCGTTCACCCGCATATCGATAGAAATATTAACTGTGGGGCCTTTTGTTGCCGCCAGGGCACCGCATGAGATGATGACAAGTTTCATTCTTGAATGAATGTCAAAGGATTCTCATTAAAATTGGGTACACTTGAACTCCTAGTATTCATAAGAAAAAATCACTTTTTTCTATCTTCAATCCATGCCTTCTCCACTAAATCCTTTCGGTAAATTTTGGGGATCGCTGGCAACGGTTAATACGCACTTTTTTTTGAAAAAATCTTTTGATTCACCTTAATTACATTAAAAGACAAGTATTTGCATTGTGAGAAGTGGAAAATATTTTTGTGTAACATGGTTTGTGATACAAAAGAAAGTGCCCCTTTATAACGCCTACTCGCGTCAAGGCAAGAAAAACATCCCAGTTTTCAAGTAGTTTAGCGGCTACGCTAGGTTTGTGTAACATGGTTTGTGATTCTGGCGTACAATCTCACAAGACGAAAGCTAATTTTAATTTTACGTAATGAAATTTAGAATGAAATATTTTCCACTTCCCCCAATGCAAATAGTTGTATTTTAATGTAATTAAGATGAATCAAAAGGTTTAAAAAAAAAAGTGCATATTAACCGTTGGTTGCCAGCGATCCCCAAAAATTAATATCCTTTCTTACGTATTCTGTTAACGTAAAGTAATGTAAACACGCATTTTTTTAAAAATAAATATTAAAATTCCATTCAAGATCGATCGCCATTTCTGTCTAACGTCAAACGGATAATAGTGGATATTAATGCAACTAGCGCATCGCGCTACCAGCACCGTTGGTGTAGTGCAAAGTGCAACTGAAGTCGAACGCGAAGTCGGCGCGTAGCATCGTGTACGGACACTAGCAAAATAGTATGGCGGGTCTCCACCACCAAAGTCGAGTCGTTTGTTTCTCCGTGTAATAAAGCGTAAAAAGTTTCATTGAGCTACAAATTTCAAAAGAAAAAAATAAAGCCACAATGTTATTTTGACAGAGCACACGGCAGCAGCATCATTTTTCGAAAATTGATTGATTAGTACAAATAATTATTTTGATTCCGATCATGTTAACACAATAACGCGATTGATGACATGATGACGGATATTGTTTTTTGACAGCAGTTTGCTGTGAATATCTGACAACTAACTTGCGAAAAATAACAGCCCAAAATATTCATAAATTTGTTTATTTCACTAAGCAATGATAGATCACGAAACGTCTTTGGTACGGAATGGAATTCTGCATGATCAATTATGCAAAATAATACGATTATCCTTATCTCAAAAATAAACTCTTTGATTATGTGTAAAGTGAACATACCATATCAAGTAGCCATTAAAGGCAAAATAATGTACAAATATTTCAAGTCGCAACGAAATACCTACCTAAATACTTGCATACATAATATTATTATAACATTACCATGTCGAAATCTGTCTTCTGGTGACTCACCAGACCCGGGACTGTAATTTTAAAACAAATAACATCTGAGCGACTTATATTATGCGAGTAACGTAAATAATAACTTGTAACTACTGATTGACACGTTGGCAGATAGTTATAATGAAATGATTTATTCGATAGTTCAAAAAATCATTCAGATAAGTCGAAAAGGAATTTAACCAACTTCTAGTGTTCACATGAGCGAATGATCATCTTAAAAAATATTTCATGATCTGCTAATATAATATAACACCTAATGAATAGGCAATTGAAAGTACGCACAGGAATGATACGACCGGCCAGTGGCTGAGTTTGGGTTCCACCTATTGCGTCGTAAGTTCAATTTCTCGGCTGGCTAAAACCTCCATCACCACACAAATAACATTTTCCGCTTACTGTGGTGGTAGTAGAAGATTTTCAAATATTGTCAAGTTATTCGTAACCCGGGAATGTTTATCTTTAAATAAATAGAAATTTGAAAAATGATCCAAAGTCCTGTAATCATTTAAAATTATATATTCACTTATAGCACATTTGAGGGACGATCCAGAGTGGAAGATACTCTCAGCATCGACCTGGTGAAATGCCACCATTAAGAATTGAATCGTTGCTTTGAAATTGAAAGTGCTTTAGCCGTGTTTGGTCTTTATTTTTATTTATTTTATTTTATTTCTAAACAGAAGCAAACAGTACATTAGATACATTGGTGAAAAAAAATTACAATTAATACGTATATTTCATGGTGGGTAGCTATTATGTGTTTCATTGTAGTGACTTATTTTTATGGTAAGTATATTAAGTAATTACCGGGTGATGTATGTAATAGGAAGGTGTGTGTGAGGGTGAGTATGTGTGTATGTATGTATGTACATATATATGCGCATTGGACAATTTATATTATTGACATGATGCTCTTTTTAAATTGGGGCAGTGAATCGGAGAAAATGTCGATGTTAGAATTTAGATCTATATTATTGAACATATGAAGAGCACGATTGATTGGCGAATTAGATGCTGCATTTGTCTTGAAATTAAGCGAGTGGAATCGTTCTGTATGGCGTGTACGTATTTTTTTAAATGAGCTGCACACAGGAAGCCCTGAGGAAAATAATTTCCCTCAGGGCCTATGTCATCTTTGGAGATGCCGTGTGGAGGGTTTTTTTAAGGAAAGGAAATAGAGGAGAGTTCTGGGAACGAAAAAGGTTTAAGGGGTGGGTAGGAATCTGGGGTTCAGTATGTCCTGGTCATCCGCCTCCAAGACCTAGGCAAACCTCACCCCTTGAACCCGGGCATCCCTGCTAAATCACCAAATGTAACGAACCACTTGGGGTGACATAAGGCAGAGGTGTTGGTTATCCAATAAAAGTTCCCGGGGCGGCGATACCCATTCCCGCCTCCTAAATTGATGGTATGGTCTTAATGATATGTTAAAATTAACCAGGAAAAGAAGTTCGGTACAGTCAATGTTATTATTTTAAATTTTGTGTATAAATGTCAAATCAGCTATTGCTCGCCTTTGTTGCAAAGATTGAAATGTGCATTCAAAGTTATTCTTGAATTTGAAGGTAAGATATTTTATAAACTTGTTTTGAATGTGTTCTATGCTTTCTATGTATACTTTGTACTGCGGGTTCCAAATTGGCGAAGCGTATTCCAGTGTACTTCTGACTAATGCAAAATATAACATTACTACTGTACGCGGGTTATTGAGAACTTTACTTATATGAAGAACAAAACGAAGCATTTAATATGATCTGTGAACGAATACGAATGAATGCCATATAAATTGCAAAAATTCCCACCTTCCTCTTCCCCGTTTCCTTCCCCTACCCACTTCATTCAGCCTCACAAAATACCCCGATTGGGGATGGCTTGGTTTAACTGGCTCCAGACGGTTGGGTGCAGTTAGTACTCTTTTGCGGTATTCACATAAAAAAATAAAACAAATTTTATTTGTAGACAATTTGGGGTAGTCGTATTTGCTGTAATTTTAACAACAAAAGTCTTTCGGGGTTGGTACACTCTTGCATTGCTAATAAAAAAATATAACAAAAGTGTTCACCAATTTCAACAAAAGATCAGGCATGTTACTTATACTATATCCATCAAATGTGGTGCCGTTTAGGTAGACGGAGTAGGCAATAACACCATCGAACTTTATTCATCAACCCTAAGTGCGAAATTTTTATTACGGAAATTTTCAAAAACACAACGGACCACAATCGCGTTTATGTAGTGCCAAACATGTAAATCGAAAAATGTCTGTATTTCAGAAAAGATGACTTACGATTGTATGAGACTACAATTAAAATTGCAACCTCCGTATAATTGGCGCTTCACAATTAGTCATATGCAAAATCATGACCAGATGGATGTAGAGCAATTATTATAGTAGGTCAAAGATCACGTTCATGACAATAAACTTTCTCTCTTCCGCACTAACTTGTACAACCTAATCTAACCCTAGAAATGAATTCTTCTTATCTACCGTATAGTCACGTATCTACTGTAAATCTTAAATTTGCACCTCGTTCCAGATTTGATTTAAATCTCAGTATTGCTCTTTTAAGAGTCCATTCACATCCATGTTTATTTGCTTGAAATGGTTAAACAATGTATATTGACCACGTGTCTGGTTGGCTGGAAGAATTAATCTGGGAAACCTACCTAATTCAGATCATAGCAAGGTTGACATGACCGAATGTAACGTACTAGCTGACCCGGCCACGCGTTGCTGTGGCTAATGAAACACAACGTCATCTACTGGATGGTTATTATCAACCTTTATAACCACCGCAGTCTTTGAGTTTATCGCGAAGAGACAGACAGATGCTGCGGAGGACTTTAATTTATAATACGTAGAGATGGTGTGAAAAATTATAGGGGTAACTAACGTATTTAAGTTAATAAGGATTAATACTGTATCCGCCTAAATAACTTTTCAATTACCGAACTGTACGTGACCAAAATGTATGTTTTTTTAGAAGATAGAATGGGTATAGTAAACTATCCGTAAAATATAGATATATCCCTTCGCGGACTTTTTTGTAAATCTATAAAAGAGAAATATCCCACCATGCATTGTTTTGTTATATCCCAAAAGGATTAGGCATCCTTTTCGATGAAAGCTACCAAGGGGCTTGACTTTTTCCGACACTTCTAACAATTATCGTTATGTTTCAACCAATTTACACAAATCCTTGACAAATTACATACCTAAACCTTCCTCACGAAACACTCTATCTATTGGTGAAAACCGCATGAAAAGTTTTTAGTTGTCGTTCAGTAGTTTTCGAGTTTATCGTGAACAGACAGACAGACATACAGACAGACGACGCGGGGGACTTTAATTTATAATATGTAGAGATAGAGAAGAAGAGATGAGAGGATTTATGAATGTGAATGAAGCACGTAACGCCAAGACAGAGTTGCATGAAGGTCCATTCTAAGAACAGATACCCCTGAAAGAAAAGAGCGTTATGGTTTGTCAGTAATCTTGATACAAACAGACGTAAAAATTGTTTCAAAATAAATCTGCTAGTTATTGCGTGGATGTATTGAAATGTATCTAACCTAACCCAACAGATAGAGTATTTGTGGGGATCAATCAAATGGGGCCAATAAACAGTAGGTGGTGGAACGCTGTTAATTAGGTTATGTTATATATATATACAAAAGATAAGATACTATCATGGAATAAAGAATAACACGAGTGCCTTGAGAGTGTGATGTATGTCTTTTCTCTACTCTCTTATATTTGTCTGTATTTTATTTACTCCTGGGCACTTGGCACCAGTCGTAATGTTTCGTCTTTTCATACTTATTTAACTCTCCTTTCATCGGCAAGACAGTTGTAATATTCTCGCCTTTTCTCTTGGCTCTGATCGATATTTAAATTCTTAAGGCTTTGCATATGTGTGGTAGGGATGGAAAATTCCTCCCCTACGTCACACAAGCCTTTATAAAATTGGACCCTTATTTCCTCTGATAACTACAGAAAGCTACTTAAAGCTCCCTTGTACTACATACCTTTAGCGATATATGTACTTAACTAATAAATACGTTATTTACGACTTTGAACGTAATTATTTTCGTATTTAGGTTGTAATTAAACTCCATCAAACGTTGTGTAATTTTTTTGATTTATGATATAGGACTTTAATTACTTTAAATTTTGTGGTAACCCTCTTGATTCTAAACAGAGTGTTGAATTTCAAAACTGTATTGGTCTCTCTCTTGCAAATTTAACCTTAAGTATTTCTCTAAATGAACTAACTTCCCTTTGACGTTTATTATGATTCCCTACATCCTAATGAATTCATGAATAAGCAATACTAATCGAAACTACACATGACTAATTGAACAGATAATTAAATATAACTCAAATGGTTAAATGTTAGTAAATTTGATTATGATTGTATCTCGTATCTGCTGGGCGCCCCTCCGTTTAGATTCAGCTGCTATAAGGTACATATAAAGATGGATTTAGTAGGTTAATGTAATTAGTTAATTGCATATTTGACGAACTCAGAATAACCCTTTTTCTGGCAAAATTTGGCTCCTGCCTCCATCAAGTAAGCCGGGTGATCAGAAGTCAACCCAAAATTCGCACAGTCTTTTGGCACGGTTCAATTGATTGATACCTAAGTTATCGCGTCCCAATTGACCTTCCTTCGCCATCATGCACTGCCTTCAGGTCTTCCCCCAAGCCCAGATACCTCCAAATTCCTACTCCTCCAAAGTTTACTATTTACTTAGGGCGAACCGGTTTCGTCCTATATGCAATCATATACTCACGGGTTTGTGTGGAGTTACGGGTCGTGAATCCTCCCTCCACGTTCAAGAAATGAGACGAGAGTGACCCGACAGGCCTAAAGCACTAATTGTAAGTGAGTTCGTTTCATTCAATGAACAGTACATAAAAAGATATATATGTAAACATACGTTTTGGGAAGGTTTATAACTCGCAATACGAAACTACTTGCAACGCATCCCGAGCTCGGATCTCGCCCATCAAATTCTGCGAAATTTTCAGATTGATACCGAATAGATACATAAGAATAGTGGGTGACATAAATACATATTCGTACATTAAGATCTTATCTGGCGATGTGTTCTGGAGATTCGCCATAACTCCAAGCTTTTGTTTGGTTTTGTTGACGGTTTTGTTTGAGAGATCCGCCATCTCTATGGTTTGATTAATGGTCCTTGTTACAGAAGCGAACACTGCCTTCTGTTGGTTGAACTGTATTTTTTTTTCTTTTCTTTCCCTCCCCTCCAATGTTCAACTTTTGATAAATTCTTGCTATCCCGTGATTCTCAATTGAATCATGTAAATCCTCATTACCCCTTATTAAGCTATCCCGTGATTTTTCAACTGTTTCATGTAAGTCTTCAATACACCCTATTGAACTATCCCGTGCTTTATCAACTGTTTCATGTTAAATCTTCAATACACTCTTTTGAACTGCTATAATAAATCTGTTAATTTTCAATTGCTTAGGTCTGTAGATACCTCTTTACGTTCAAATTAAAAATAGTGTTTAAATTTTTTTTTTCTTTTTGTTCCTAATAATTGCGCAATATAATAATTTTATCCCGTTCCTGGAAGTTAATACCTAAGTACGATATCCACTAATCAAGGTCATTTTTTTTTTTTTCTTTTTACTGTATTCGAACTAGTGTCCCAGTGACCGAATTATTTTGTAAACAATTTGAGCTTTGTAAACATTCTCTACGGCCTCGTGACCTAGATTCAAGCGTATGAGGTATGTTTACTTTAGACATTCCGGAGACGTGTGAGATGACTCTAAAATTTTCTTTGTTTGATAATGATGTACTTAGCGCAATTGTCTAGTCTGATACCCGATTACGTATACATATTTATTCATTTATATATACTTTGTCTCAATAAATAATTTATAATATTGATATGTATATTTATTTTATGGTTGAAGTAATTTCTAATATCATAACTTATTTCAAATGCTCTGGATTTTCTGAAATTATATTAATACATACATAACATTAAATATAAAATATTGATTTGTAAATTTATCACACATAACTACTTTTAATAGTTATTGATGAATTCAGAGGTAGGAATCGATACCCTTTTCCTCTTTTTATATAAGTGTTTTCCTTTTTGATTAAATTTTTTCTTGGGAACAAAATTACATATATATATGTTTATATACATACATATATAAATATATAAAATATACTCATTATACTTATAATATTTTAATATAGTTACATATCACATATTAAGCGAGTAATATCTTGGTCAAATAATTAATCCAAATACCAATGTTTGCTGCATTCCGCCTTCTCCTTGGAATCTGTAAAATTTTATAACGGAAAAGACTTACCCCTACCAAGGTTTTTTTCCGACCGGGAAATACACGGTAACCTTGCTGCGATTTTCCTAAATTAATTTTTTTTTATTTTCCTAAATTTAATTAAATCTTTTTGACTTCAATTTTTTTTTTTTTTTCATTTAATCTAATTAATTAAAATGATGTATGAACTCTATCGTTCTAAACTGTATTTTATCTCAAAACTCGTTGGTTAGATAACACTTTAAATGATAGTTACTTCACGATTAATTTAGAGATGGTAAATTGTTGTTAAATTAAATTTTTATCCCTCCGAAATTTTATGTATTAATAAAATATTATTTTGTTTCATTATTATTATTTAAGATAATTAATTTAAATATTTATTATTTGTTAGAACACTTTCACTCAGATTGAACACACGTATTCAATTATAACTTCATCACGCTAAATTATCACATCACTTCAGTTATTTATTGCACCAATATTAAACGCGAAATTTCCAAGTTTAAAAATACGATACTAAGTGATTATAAAATCCGAATTTTCCACTAAAACAAATTGTATTTATCACGAGCACTTTTATTTTTCACAAGTAAATAATGCGTTGGCTTTATTGTTATTTTCACTGACTCTAACTGCAAAGTATTTTTTTTGTATATCACTGACTAGAATGTGAAATTTTTCTAAGTATCAAAATAATTATCACTTAGAATTTTTCAAATTTTAAATCACCCACCGTTTCGTCACGTTCCGCGAAGTTACAAACTTTTCGACCACGACCGTAGACTGTCCTCAACTGGCATTTGTCTAGACTTTTATACCCCTCTCAGGTCCAAAAGATCGTATCTGAATCTCCTATAATAAACCAATCTAATTACTATCAATTCGTAATTTCTTGAAACCTCTCCATTATTGTCGAATGCGGTCTCTTTGTACGTTTTGCGTTTGATACATTAAATTCTGTCTCGTACTTCCATACTTACAAGATCCGGATTTAGTAAGATCCATGTTTAATGGCCCAACTTCCTTTGTCCTGTTGTTCATACAAAATTAGCTTGAATTTAATAATTTTAAAGTTCTATTTTCATCTATTCCGTAACATGTCCGTGCGTACGGCATCTACCATATGTTCCAAATCTGTCCCCAAATTCGCCTATCAGAGATATCTTCATGTCGAAGTCTTTCTCGCAAATTGTTCATTTTTATTTTATTATTTCTCCTCGAGTTTTTCTGTATTCTATATGAACCTTTCCATTTAAAACCGAATTTTCTCTATTTACGTCGTATATTTGAATTTTCCATTTTTTCTCGAATTTTCTTTTATTCACGACACTCTTTCCATGAATTTCCTTATTTATTCTTACGCTATTGTTCATATCTCTATAGATTTTTATATTTCAAGCCGTATTTATTTTATTCACTGTTAATCTAAGATTTCCTTTGTTTTTCTCTGTCGTATCTCCTTTCCCCTCACTTCCCCGTACTTCCCTGATATAACCATATCGTTTTTTGATGTTTGCTGCCTCTTGGAAAATTTCATTTTCTATTTGTTATTAATAAATATATCATTTTTTAACATCTTTATAGGGGATACCCCCACTTCGGCCCTTAAATTCCTGTCATTTTTATTGCTTCATAGAGAACGCCTTACAAATTTCGTCCCGTTCTTACGAAAAATCCCATAAACCATATGCCTTGACAGTTGTATACATTAGTTCCTGTACCCACCTGGCAATAAATCCTTTTTTATTTCAGTGTCGTTAACTTTTATGAGAATTCTCTAACGTAAATATTTCATAAGACCCATGATAATTTTTATTACCTTTTTAACGACTAATTGCCCTTATATAAACAATTTTCATGTTCGAATATTCCTTGTTTATCACAACAAAATACATCTGAAATCGACAACCATTGTAATGCCTCATTTTTTATCTGCAATCGCGTACTATGTTACTCTATAAACTCCATTTTAATTACGTAAAATGACTCCTTTTCCTGAGTTTTTCTATCGCAATGTTTTCAGCATTTTCCACTCCCCTCCGTACTGCACTCTATTTCTTCTCTAACACTTGTTACTGCTCTAGACATCTGAAATATACCCTCGCCTATCCTTTAAAACTCTCATTTTTTTTTGACGTTTCCTCCCTAAATCTTTCATCGTAATATCCTAGCTCCGTCTAGAATTGATAACAATAATTTTCCATTGTTTTTTCAACATTTCCATTTCCTTTAGCACGTTTTCCCTCGAATCGATCATCTCCGGTCGTCACAAACAATCGTATTATAGATGGAAATCTCCCTAACATCTTACAATACGTTTTCGTCACTTGCTTTGCAATCTTTCACTTAAACTTTTGCATCGTGTTTACGTGTATCTTTTTTTCCGCACCTTATATGCTTTAATGCGTTCGAGAACTAGGGTTTCTGATCCCTGGAACGTACCGGTTAATGATAACATTTCTTGGGGTCACCGTACTTTTGTCCCTGAACAGATTATTTCTTCCCATGGAGTTTATTCACCTCTCGGTTTGGTGGGAACGTCAAACTTCATTAATTACATCCCTAATTGCTAAGTCCAAAGGTCGTTCCTTTGTTCTAAAAATGGGTTCGGCCCTCTTCCCGTTGATAGGCTGAATTGGTTTTTAATCGCTTTTGCTGCAATTCAATTGGCTGTCAATATATCACGGGCTAAGTATACTGGGGAGTCCCTGTCTTTGATTATTTGTTGATACCATCTGTGATTTTTTTATCAATACTCGTCTCACCTTGTCTAATTATAGATCCCTACCGTAAATATGAATTCACTTTACTCTAATCCGATAGATGTCGTAGACGTGTCCGTTTTATAAGTAATTGATATTTTCTTTTTAAATTAAAGTGGGAAGCTACGATATTTCCTAATTTTCACTGTTGATCAATGCAATTCATCACAGTTCCCTCCTCTGAACTCAATTTGCTGTGGCTAACGTTGTATTTTATTTTAATGTCCTCTTCTTTTTTTTTTTTTTTTTTTTTTTTTTTTTTTTTTTTTTTTTTTTTTTTTTTTTTTTCGTTAGACACCGAAATTGTGTTCAAATTTAGACTAGCTATCTTCCCCTCCTCATTTGGTTATCCCCTATCTCTACTCCGTGTCATATTACTTCCTATCTCCCCCTCCTCATTCTGTTATCCCCTATCTCTTTTTCGTATCCTATTACTTCCTATCTCCCCCTCCTCATTTTGTTATCCCCTATCTCTTCTCCGCATCCTATTACTTCCTATCTCCCCCTCCTCATTCTGTTCGGATTGTTAACAATCTTGAATTTGAATCTCATTGTATTCTTTATTTTCTTTTCGCGTAGATTTTACTTTATGAAATTTTCTTTAATTTTGATAGATTCAAAATTAATTTCTTTTTGCTGGAACACGCCCCTCGACTCGCGTGTTTTGGTGGTCCCCAACCAAATTGGACTAAGACCTCCCTTACAATGATTTAAGTAAAGATTGTTTACAATCTCGCGGCCTTTCGAACAACTGAAAAGCGGGTGGTCTCTTGGTGTGCAATTAATTGTTTTTTGTTTTGTAAGTATGAATATTTTTTGTGAAATGTGGGTTTTCGCACGACCTCACCCAATCCGACAATCAGTGGTATACATGTTTCATATAAATTTTCCAGCATTTTTTTTTTTCTTTATTTATTTAAACTTTATTTTATAATTCTTAATTTCTAATTGTAATTTCTTAATTCATCCAAAGTTGTTCTAGCCTAAGTGTTGTCCACTCTAATATTTAAATTTTTATAAATGTTCTTTATTATCCTCAAATTGGTTCAGCGTTCCTTTTTTCCTTTTTTTTTTTTTTCGAAATCTAAAATATTTATACCTTAATTCAAATGTTACCTTTTTACTGTATTCTTAATGTCTACCCTATATCTATAGATAAACTTTCTTATTTCAATATTTCAAAAAAAAAATTCCTAGGCATTGTTTATTTTTCAAAATGTCCCTTTTGTGTGCCATATAATATCTCCAATTTCTCTCCTTTTGAGTGTTCTTACTTATCTAACATTTTTTTTTTTTTTTTTTTCTCACTAACACATAAAAAAAAGTAAAATTTTTTTTTTCAACTAGAAAATCAAAATTAACGAATTTATTTGCCTTACTCTATTTCAATAATTGAATATGATTGTCGCTTATTAAGAACTTGTCCACTCACCCTCAAAGACTTAACGACGATCCGCCCCTCGCAAGCAATCTGATAATCTAATATTTTAGTAATTTTCTTTCTTCCCCCTCCCCAATTATAATGTATCCTAACATATTTTTATTTGTATTTCTCAATCGTTTATTTATTTATTAACATTTACAAATATTTGTAAACTTCGCACTCTATCCGTTGATTTCCACTAACTGTAAACCTGATTTTTGTTTCTTATTACTTGTGTAATATCTAGCTAAATGTAAAGCGCTATAATCTCCTTTTATCTCCCGAGTTGGCTGCGACCATTAGCTCCTTCCCGGCTGTAGTTATTGTAGAATTTTCTTTTGGTGAGCTGTTAACTTCGGTGCACTTGCTGCAACTAGCGTTTTCGCCCACACTTTCAATTGCGTGTATCCTCCTTTTTATGGCGTGGTAACGGTCACGGTATTTGTCCTTCTTGCTGGATTCCTCCCCACTCCTCTTCTTCATGTTCCGTTCTTCTGGTGTACATACCATTGTATCTAGTTTTCGTAGAAACTCAGCGGCGACAATCTCATCTCCTGATTGCCCCGAAAACCATAGCGATTGAGTTTCCTTCGGATAATGTCTCATAATCTCGTCAACTATGCCCAACGGTGTGTCAGTAATCTTTAAAGCCTTCGCTAGCTCCCAATAGTTTGCGAAATGAGTAAGCATGGATATATTTTTCTTGGCATCATATACCCCTTCTGCAAGACGACGGCGAACTTCATTTTTCTTTATGTCTCCCCAATAGGTAGCTAAAAATCTCGTTCGAAATCTAACATAGTCTCCCATCGTTTATTGTACAATTTTGCCCACGATTTAGCTTCCCCTTTCAAATTTTCCCGTACGACGACTAATGGATCCGTTCGTTTCACTTTTCTAGTGTATTCTTTTAAATCTTCCAGGAAACTAATGGGATTTTGATTTCCACCGGAGAATGATGGTCGTTCCTGCTGTGGTAACATTTCCACTACTTGGAGAACGCTTTTCGGCGCACTATCCTCTCCTATCACCGCCACTGTTGCTGGGCTTTCCAATTGTTTCTCGAGTTCTTGCATCTTATTGACGAGCGGTGCCAAAGCTGCCTGAATTATTGTAGTTATATCTCCTATGTTTATTGTTGAAGTCTCGGTTGTGACATTTTCCCCGATTGCTGTCACTAAAGCCTGGGCTCGCCTACTTGTTCCACGTTTCCCAACCATTTTCTTTATTTTCCGAGTGTCGCCCGGTTAATGTTTATATTTTATCTTATTAAGCGACAACCTTATAATCTCTATTTTAGTTTCCTAAATTACCTTATGTAAATTATGTTGCCTTCCTTATTCTATTTATTTACTTATTTTTTTTTTTTTTTCAATTTTCTCGTTTTTCTATATTTTTTTATTTTATTTTTTTTTATTTTTCCTTTTACTTCGTTAACTTTTCTTGTTCCTTTTCCTCGGGTTTTTCCTGTAACATACCATGTGTGAGTCTCTCTTCACACTCTCGCTTATTTTCGCCCTGTTCCTCCGATTTTGTGTCGGTCTCCCCCTCTGGCTGAACGACTTCTATCATAACCTCGACTCGTAACTTAGACCTCTTTGAACGTCTAAATATCTCCCGTAATTCATCTCCCAACGGTATTTCTTTAGCTTCTAATTCCGTCGCATCCACTTTCCTTTTTTCCGCCATTTTTTGTTTAAAATTTTTAATGAATTTAACTCAATACC
Organism: Limnephilus rhombicus; assembly: GCA_929108145.2. NCBI lineage: Eukaryota > Metazoa > Arthropoda > Insecta > Trichoptera > Limnephilidae > Limnephilus > Limnephilus rhombicus. Next base: position 44,577,943 of record OV815271.1, read on the forward strand.
AACTATTTATTATAAATATACCTATATATATTTATAATTTATTTTATTTTTATTTTTATTTTTATTTTTATTTTTTTTTTTTGGAACCTGTCCCCCTATAAAACACAATATTTTCAATTATTTATATTTGTTTGCATGATGATTGTAACCCAAATTAGATCAACTCTACCATCACTCTTCATTTCAAATAAATGTAGGTAATTGCAAAAAAAACGGAATGAATATTGTTACTCCAATGTTAATGAATATCCCGTGATTTTCGTTCAACCAATAATTACTCATTGTTTAGAATGCCAACCATTCCTTCAAGTTCCGCAATACCTACGATATTTTCGCAAAATCTATTTAGAGTTCGCAATACCTATCTTGATGTTATTTCGTCAAATCCCCTCCTTTTTTGGTCCGAATGATCAAATGTTCCCTTAAATAGGTATATACCTATAAAACATTCGCCTGTGATATTAAAGTTCTCAACTCGACACTATCCCCAATCAAATATTTTATGTTATTTTTATTTTATGTTCCTTATCTTTTATGTTATGACTTTTTATGTGATAATCCTCACATACAAACCCACAACATTAACTATAAACAAAGGGTCACTTTATGTAGGTAAGTTCCCCCGTTTTTATCTGTAAAGTCTGTTTATTTTTTCCGTAACCGAGTGTTGATATCATTTTCGAGTTTGTTTATTCTACAATCTCTTAAAGCGATGCGCGTTACCCCCGATGTCGCCTACTTCAAAATTTTTCGATGTTTTGTTATCACTTTCGATGCTTAGGTTATCAATCTTTCGATGCTTACAAACACCGCGGTATCTCGTATCAGATTGTTTACATTACGATCATTAACATTCTGGATTCAGGAATGTCAATACCATTATTCTGTCAATTTATGGCCTGCCTTGAATAAACTGTTTACGCTTGTATCTGACCTACATTCTTTGTTACGATATTTATAATCTCATAAGCAATCAACAAATTCATGGTCACTTGATTTAACTTTATATCGACACTTTTATAAATTATTTTAAAACATGTAGAGTTTATTCGTTAACACTTTTTTTTATATTTAAATGTATTGTTTATATATTTATTTTCGTATATTTATTTATTTATTTATATATTTTTTTTCGTGTTTATTTAACGGCGCACTGTTCTGATTTTTAGTTTATTTTTATTATCACTTCATTTAACATAACGTCCTACTTATTATTATTATTATTTTTTTTTTCTTCACTTTTTTTTTTTTTTGCAATAGATTGACCAATAAAAGTTTTTTTTTTTTTTTTTTCTAAAACAACTTGTAAAACTCTGATCTCCTGTCACGGCTGTGCATCAGTTGTGATGTATCTCTTTTCTCTACTCTCTTATATTTGTCTGTATTTTATTTACTCCTGGGCACTTGGCACCAGTCGTAATGTTTCGTCTTTTCATACTTATTTAACTCTCCTTTCATCGGCAAGACAGTTGTAATATTCTCGCCTTTTCTCTTGGCTCTGATCGATATTTAAATTCTTAAGGCTTTGCATATGTGTGGTAGGGATGGAAAATTCCTCCCCTACGTCACACAAGCCTTTATAAAATTGGACCCTTATTTCCTCTGATAACTACAGAAAGCTACTTAAAGCTCCCTTGTACTACATACCTTTAGCGATATATGTACTTAACTAATAAATACGTTATTTACGACTTTGAACGTAATTATTTTCGTATTTAGGTTGTAATTAAACTCCATCAAACGTTGTGTAATTTTTTTGATTTATGATATAGGACTTTAATTACTTTAAATTTTGTGGTAACCCTCTTGATTCTAAACAGAGTGTTGAATTTCAAAACTGTATTGGTCTCTCTCTTGCAAATTTAACCTTAAGTATTTCTCTAAATGAACTAACTTCCCTTTGACGTTTATTATGATTCCCTACATCCTAATGAATTCATGAATAAGCAATACTAATCGAAACTACACATGACTAATTGAACAGATAATTAAATATAACTCAAATGGTTAAATGTTAGTAAATTTGATTATGATTGTATCTCGTATCTGCTGGGCGCCCCTCCGTTTAGATTCAGCTGCTATAAGTTACATATAAAGATGGATTTAGTAGGTTAATGTAATTAGTTAATTGCATATTTGACGAACTCAGAATAACCCTTTTTCTGGCAAAATTTGGCTCCTGCCTCCATCAAGTAAGCCGGGTGATCAGAAGTCAACCCAAAATTCGCACAGTCTTTTGGCACGGTTCAATTGATTGATACCTAAGTTATCGCGTCCCAATTGACCTTCCTTCGCCATCATGCACTGCCTTCAGGTCTTCCCCCAAGCCCAGATACCTCCAAATTCCTACTCCTCCAAAGTTTACTATTTACTTAGGGCGAACCGGTTTCGTCCTATATGCAATCATATACTCACGGGTTTGTGTGGAGTTACGGGTCGTGAATCCTCCCTCCACGTTCAAGAAATGAGACGAGAGTGACCCGACAGGCCTAAAGCACTAATTGTAAGTGAGTTCGTTTCATTCAATGAACAGTACATAAAAAGATATATATGTAAACATACGTTTTGGGAAGGTTTATAACTCGCAATACGAAACTACTTGCAACGCATCCCGAGCTCGGATCTCGCCCATCAAATTCTGCGAAATTTTCAGATTGATACCGAATAGATACATAAGAATAGTGGGTGACATAAATACATATTCGTACATTAAGATCTTATCTGGCGATGTGTTCTGGAGATTCGCCATAACTCCAAGCTTTTGTTTGGTTTTGTTGACGGTTTTGTTTGAGAGATCCGCCATCTCTATGGTTTGATTAATGGTCCTTGTTACAGAAGCGAACACTGCCTTCTGTTGGTTGAACTGTATTTTTTTTTCTTTTCTTTCCCTCCCCTCCAATGTTCAACTTTTGATAAATTCTTGCTATCCCGTGATTCTCAATTGAATCATGTAAATCCTCATTACCCCTTATTAAGCTATCCCGTGATTTTTCAACTGTTTCATGTAAGTCTTCAATACACCCTATTGAACTATCCCGTGCTTTATCAACTGTTTCATGTTAAATCTTCAATACACTCTTTTGAACTGCTATAATAAATCTGTTAATTTTCAATTGCTTAGGTCTGTAGATACCTCTTTACGTTCAAATTAAAAATAGTGTTTAAATTTTTTTTTTCTTTTTGTTCCTAATAATTGCGCAATATAATAATTTTATCCCGTTCCTGGAAGTTAATACCTAAGTACGATATCCACTAATCAAGGTCATTTTTTTTTTTTTCTTTTTACTGTATTCGAACTAGTGTCCCAGTGACCGAATTATTTTGTAAACAATTTGAGCTTTGTAAACATTCTCTACGGCCTCGTGACCTAGATTCAAGCGTATGAGGTATGTTTACTTTAGACATTCCGGAGACGTGTGAGATGACTCTAAAATTTTCTTTGTTTGATAATGATGTACTTAGCGCAATTGTCTAGTCTGATACCCGATTACGTATACATATTTATTCATTTATATATACTTTGTCTCAATAAATAATTTATAATATTGATATGTATATTTATTTTATGGTTGAAGTAATTTCTAATATCATAACTTATTTCAAATGCTCTGGATTTTCTGAAATTATATTAATACATACATAACATTAAATATAAAATATTGATTTGTAAATTTATCACACATAACTACTTTTAATAGTTATTGATGAATTCAGAGGTAGGAATCGATACCCTTTTCCTCTTTTTATATAAGTGTTTTCCTTTTTGATTAAATTTTTTCTTGGGAACAAAATTACATATATATATGTTTATATACATACATATATAAATATATAAAATATACTCATTATACTTATAATATTTTAATATAGTTACATATCACATATTAAGCGAGTAATATCTTGGTCAAATAATTAATCCAAATACCAATGTTTGCTGCATTCCGCCTTCTCCTTGGAATCTGTAAAATTTTATAACGGAAAAGACTTACCCCTACCAAGGTTTTTTTCCGACCGGGAAATACACGGTAACCTTGCTGCGATTTTCCTAAATTAATTTTTTTTTATTTTCCTAAATTTAATTAAATCTTTTTGACTTCAATTTTTTTTTTTTTTTCATTTAATCTAATTAATTAAAATGATGTATGAACTCTATCGTTCTAAACTGTATTTTATCTCAAAACTCGTTGGTTAGATAACACTTTAAATGATAGTTACTTCACGATTAATTTAGAGATGGTAAATTGTTGTTAAATTAAATTTTTATCCCTCCGAAATTTTATGTATTAATAAAATATTATTTTGTTTCATTATTATTATTTAAGATAATTAATTTAAATATTTATTATTTGTTAGAACACTTTCACTCAGATTGAACACACGTATTCAATTATAACTTCATCACGCTAAATTATCACATCACTTCAGTTATTTATTGCACCAATATTAAACGCGAAATTTCCAAGTTTAAAAATACGATACTAAGTGATTATAAAATCCGAATTTTCCACTAAAACAAATTGTATTTATCACGAGCACTTTTATTTTTCACAAGTAAATAATGCGTTGGCTTTATTGTTATTTTCACTGACTCTAACTGCAAAGTATTTTTTTTGTATATCACTGACTAGAATGTGAAATTTTTCTAAGTATCAAAATAATTATCACTTAGAATTTTTCAAATTTTAAATCACCCACCGTTTCGTCACGTTCCGCGAAGTTACAAACTTTTCGACCACGACCGTAGACTGTCCTCAACTGGCATTTGTCTAGACTTTTATACCCCTCTCAGGTCCAAAAGATCGTATCTGAATCTCCTATAATAAACCAATCTAATTACTATCAATTCGTAATTTCTTGAAACCTCTCCATTATTGTCGAATGCGGTCTCTTTGTACGTTTTGCGTTTGATACATTAAATTCTGTCTCGTACTTCCATACTTACAAGATCCGGATTTAGTAAGATCCATGTTTAATGGCCCAACTTCCTTTGTCCTGTTGTTCATACAAAATTAGCTTGAATTTAATAATTTTAAAGTTCTATTTTCATCTATTCCGTAACATGTCCGTGCGTACGGCATCTACCATATGTTCCAAATCTGTCCCCAAATTCGCCTATCAGAGATATCTTCATGTCGAAGTCTTTCTCGCAAATTGTTCATTTTTATTTTATTATTTCTCCTCGAGTTTTTCTGTATTCTATATGAACCTTTCCATTTAAAACCGAATTTTCTCTATTTACGTCGTATATTTGAATTTTCCATTTTTTCTCGAATTTTCTTTTATTCACGACACTCTTTCCATGAATTTCCTTATTTATTCTTACGCTATTGTTCATATCTCTATAGATTTTTATATTTCAAGCCGTATTTATTTTATTCACTGTTAATCTAAGATTTCCTTTGTTTTTCTCTGTCGTATCTCCTTTCCCCTCACTTCCCCGTACTTCCCTGATATAACCATATCGTTTTTTGATGTTTGCTGCCTCTTGGAAAATTTCATTTTCTATTTGTTATTAATAAATATATCATTTTTTAACATCTTTATAGGGGATACCCCCACTTCGGCCCTTAAATTCCTGTCATTTTTATTGCTTCATAGAGAACGCCTTACAAATTTCGTCCCGTTCTTACGAAAAATCCCATAAACCATATGCCTTGACAGTTGTATACATTAGTTCCTGTACCCACCTGGCAATAAATCCTTTTTTATTTCAGTGTCGTTAACTTTTATGAGAATTCTCTAACGTAAATATTTCATAAGACCCATGATAATTTTTATTACCTTTTTAACGACTAATTGCCCTTATATAAACAATTTTCATGTTCGAATATTCCTTGTTTATCACAACAAAATACATCTGAAATCGACAACCATTGTAATGCCTCATTTTTTATCTGCAATCGCGTACTATGTTACTCTATAAACTCCATTTTAATTACGTAAAATGACTCCTTTTCCTGAGTTTTTCTATCGCAATGTTTTCAGCATTTTCCACTCCCCTCCGTACTGCACTCTATTTCTTCTCTAACACTTGTTACTGCTCTAGACATCTGAAATATACCCTCGCCTATCCTTTAAAACTCTCATTTTTTTTTGACGTTTCCTCCCTAAATCTTTCATCGTAATATCCTAGCTCCGTCTAGAATTGATAACAATAATTTTCCATTGTTTTTTCAACATTTCCATTTCCTTTAGCACGTTTTCCCTCGAATCGATCATCTCCGGTCGTCACAAACAATCGTATTATAGATGGAAATCTCCCTAACATCTTACAATACGTTTTCGTCACTTGCTTTGCAATCTTTCACTTAAACTTTTGCATCGTGTTTACGTGTATCTTTTTTTCCGCACCTTATATGCTTTAATGCGTTCGAGAACTAGGGTTTCTGATCCCTGGAACGTACCGGTTAATGATAACATTTCTTGGGGTCACCGTACTTTTGTCCCTGAACAGATTATTTCTTCCCATGGAGTTTATTCACCTCTCGGTTTGGTGGGAACGTCAAACTCATTAATTACATCCCTAATTGCTAAGTCCAAAGGTCGTTCCTTTGTTCTAAAAATGGGTTCGGCCCTCTTCCCGTTGATAGGCTGAATTGGTTTTTAATCGCTTTTGCTGCAATTCAATTGGCTGTCAATATATCACGGGCTAAGTATACTGGGGAGTCCCTGTCTTTGATTATTTGTTGATACCATCTGTGATTTTTTTATCAATACTCGTCTCACCTTGTCTAATTATAGATCCCTACCGTAAATATGAATTCACTTTACTCTAATCCGATAGATGTCGTAGACGTGTCCGTTTTATAAGTAATTGATATTTTCTTTTTAAATTAAAGTGGGAAGCTACGATATTTCCTAATTTTCACTGTTGATCAATGCAATTCATCACAGTTCCCTCCTCTGAACTCAATTTGCTGTGGCTAACGTTGTATTTTATTTTAATGTCCTCTTCTTTTTTTTTTTTTTTTTTTTTTTTTTTTTTTTTTTTTTTTTTTTTTTTTTTTTTTTTCGTTAGACACCGAAATTGTGTTCAAATTTAGACTAGCTATCTTCCCCTCCTCATTTGGTTATCCCCTATCTCTACTCCGTGTCATATTACTTCCTATCTCCCCCTCCTCATTCTGTTATCCCCTATCTCTTTTTCGTATCCTATTACTTCCTATCTCCCCCTCCTCATTTTGTTATCCCCTATCTCTTCTCCGCATCCTATTACTTCCTATCTCCCCCTCCTCATTCTGTTCGGATTGTTAACAATCTTGAATTTGAATCTCATTGTATTCTTTATTTTCTTTTCGCGTAGATTTTACTTTATGAAATTTTCTTTAATTTTGATAGATTCAAAATTAATTTCTTTTTGCTGGAACACGCCCCTCGACTCGCGTGTTTTGGTGGTCCCCAACCAAATTGGACTAAGACCTCCCTTACAATGATTTAAGTAAAGATTGTTTACAATCTCGCGGCCTTTCGAACAACTGAAAAGCGGGTGGTCTCTTGGTGTGCAATTAATTGTTTTTTGTTTTGTAAGTATGAATATTTTTTGTGAAATGTGGGTTTTCGCACGACCTCACCCAATCCGACAATCAGTGGTATACATGTTTCATATAAATTTTCCAGCATTTTTTTTTTTCTTTATTTATTTAAACTTTATTTTATAATTCTTAATTTCTAATTGTAATTTCTTAATTCATCCAAAGTTGTTCTAGCCTAAGTGTTGTCCACTCTAATATTTAAATTTTTATAAATGTTCTTTATTATCCTCAAATTGGTTCAGCGTTCCTTTTTTCCTTTTTTTTTTTTTTCGAAATCTAAAATATTTATACCTTAATTCAAATGTTACCTTTTTACTGTATTCTTAATGTCTACCCTATATCTATAGATAAACTTTCTTATTTCAATATTTCAAAAAAAAAATTCCTAGGCATTGTTTATTTTTCAAAATGTCCCTTTTGTGTGCCATATAATATCTCCAATTTCTCTCCTTTTGAGTGTTCTTACTTATCTAACATTTTTTTTTTTTTTTTTTTCTCACTAACACATAAAAAAAAGTAAAATTTTTTTTTTCAACTAGAAAATCAAAATTAACGAATTTATTTGCCTTACTCTATTTCAATAATTGAATATGATTGTCGCTTATTAAGAACTTGTCCACTCACCCTCAAAGACTTAACGACGATCCGCCCCTCGCAAGCAATCTGATAATCTAATATTTTAGTAATTTTCTTTCTTCCCCCTCCCCAATTATAATGTATCCTAACATATTTTTATTTGTATTTCTCAATCGTTTATTTATTTATTAACATTTACAAATATTTGTAAACTTCGCACTCTATCCGTTGATTTCCACTAACTGTAAACCTGATTTTTGTTTCTTATTACTTGTGTAATATCTAGCTAAATGTAAAGCGCTATAATCTCCTTTTATCTCCCGAGTTGGCTGCGACCATTAGCTCCTTCCCGGCTGTAGTTATTGTAGAATTTTCTTTTGGTGAGCTGTTAACTTCGGTGCACTTGCTGCAACTAGCGTTTTCGCCCACACTTTCAATTGCGTGTATCCTCCTTTTTATGGCGTGGTAACGGTCACGGTATTTGTCCTTCTTGCTGGATTCCTCCCCACTCCTCTTCTTCATGTTCCGTTCTTCTGGTGTACATACCATTGTATCTAGTTTTCGTAGAAACTCAGCGGCGACAATCTCATCTCCTGATTGCCCCGAAAACCATAGCGATTGAGTTTCCTTCGGATAATGTCTCATAATCTCGTCAACTATGCCCAACGGTGTGTCAGTAATCTTTAAAGCCTTCGCTAGCTCCCAATAGTTTGCGAAATGAGTAAGCATGGATATATTTTTCTTGGCATCATATACCCCTTCTGCAAGACGACGGCGAACTTCATTTTTCTTTATGTCTCCCCAATAGGTAGCTAAAAATCTCGTTCGAAATCTAACATAGTCTCCCATCGTTTATTGTACAATTTTGCCCACGATTTAGCTTCCCCTTTCAAATTTTCCCGTACGACGACTAATGGATCCGTTCGTTTCACTTTTCTAGTGTATTCTTTTAAATCTTCCAGGAAACTAATGGGATTTTGATTTCCACCGGAGAATGATGGTCGTTCCTGCTGTGGTAACATTTCCACTACTTGGAGAACGCTTTTCGGCGCACTATCCTCTCCTATCACCGCCACTGTTGCTGGGCTTTCCAATTGTTTCTCGAGTTCTTGCATCTTATTGACGAGCGGTGCCAAAGCTGCCTGAATTATTGTAGTTATATCTCCTATGTTTATTGTTGAAGTCTCGGTTGTGACATTTTCCCCGATTGCTGTCACTAAAGCCTGGGCTCGCCTACTTGTTCCACGTTTCCCAACCATTTTCTTTATTTTCCGAGTGTCGCCCGGTTAATGTTTATATTTTATCTTATTAAGCGACAACCTTATAATCTCTATTTTAGTTTCCTAAATTACCTTATGTAAATTATGTTGCCTTCCTTATTCTATTTATTTACTTATTTTTTTTTTTTTTTCAATTTTCTCGTTTTTCTATATTTTTTTATTTTATTTTTTTTTATTTTTCCTTTTACTTCGTTAACTTTTCTTGTTCCTTTTCCTCGGGTTTTTCCTGTAACATACCATGTGTGAGTCTCTCTTCACACTCTCGCTTATTTTCGCCCTGTTCCTCCGATTTTGTGTCGGTCTCCCCCTCTGGCTGAACGACTTCTATCATAACCTCGACTCGTAACTTAGACCTCTTTGAACGTCTAAATATCTCCCGTAATTCATCTCCCAACGGTATTTCTTTAGCTTCTAATTCCGTCGCATCCACTTTCCTTTTTTCCGCCATTTTTTGTTTAAAATTTTTAATGAATTTAACTCAATACCAACTATTTATTATAAATATACCTATATATATTTATAATTTATTTTATTTTTATTTTTATTTTTATTTTTATTTTTTTTTTTTGGAACCTGTCCCCCTATAAAACACAATATTTTCAATTATTTATATTTGTTTGCATGATGATTGTAACCCAAATTAGATCAACTCTACCATCACTCTTCATTTCAAATAAATGTAGGTAATTGCAAAAAAAACGGAATGAATATTGTTACTCCAATGTTAATGAATATCCCGTGATTTTCGTTCAACCAATAATTACTCATTGTTTAGAATGCCAACCATTCCTTCAAGTTCCGCAATACCTACGATATTTTCGCAAAATCTATTTAGAGTTCGCAATACCTATCTTGATGTTATTTCGTCAAATCCCCTCCTTTTTTGGTCCGAATGATCAAATGTTCCCTTAAATAGGTATATACCTATAAAACATTCGCCTGTGATATTAAAGTTCTCAACTCGACACTATCCCCAATCAAATATTTTATGTTATTTTTATTTTATGTTCCTTATCTTTTATGTTATGACTTTTTATGTGATAATCCTCACATACAAACCCACAACATTAACTATAAACAAAGGGTCACTTTATGTAGGTAAGTTCCCCCGTTTTTATCTGTAAAGTCTGTTTATTTTTTCCGTAACCGAGTGTTGATATCATTTTCGAGTTTGTTTATTCTACAATCTCTTAAAGCGATGCGCGTTACCCCCGATGTCGCCTACTTCAAAATTTTTCGATGTTTTGTTATCACTTTCGATGCTTAGGTTATCAATCTTTCGATGCTTACAAACACCGCGGTATCTCGTATCAGATTGTTTACATTACGATCATTAACATTCTGGATTCAGGAATGTCAATACCATTATTCTGTCAATTTATGGCCTGCCTTGAATAAACTGTTTACGCTTGTATCTGACCTACATTCTTTGTTACGATATTTATAATCTCATAAGCAATCAACAAATTCATGGTCACTTGATTTAACTTTATATCGACACTTTTATAAATTATTTTAAAACATGTAGAGTTTATTCGTTAACACTTTTTTTTATATTTAAATGTATTGTTTATATATTTATTTTCGTATATTTATTTATTTATTTATATATTTTTTTTCGTGTTTATTTAACGGCGCACTGTTCTGATTTTTAGTTTATTTTTATTATCACTTCATTTAACATAACGTCCTACTTATTATTATTATTATTTTTTTTTTCTTCACTTTTTTTTTTTTTTGCAATAGATTGACCAATAAAAGTTTTTTTTTTTTTTTTTTCTAAAACAACTTGTAAAACTCTGATCTCCTGTCACGGCTGTGCATCAGTTGTGATGTATCTCTTTTCTCTACTCTCTTATATTTGTCTGTATTTTATTTACTCCTGGGCACTTGGCACCAGTCGTAATGTTTCGTCTTTTCATACTTATTTAACTCTCCTTTCATCGGCAAGACAGTTGTAATATTCTCGCCTTTTCTCTTGGCTCTGATCGATATTTAAATTCTTAAGGCTTTGCATATGTGTGGTAGGGATGGAAAATTCCTCCCCTACGTCACACAAGCCTTTATAAAATTGGACCCTTATTTCCTCTGATAACTACAGAAAGCTACTTAAAGCTCCCTTGTACTACATACCTTTAGCGATATATGTACTTAACTAATAAATACGTTATTTACGACTTTGAACGTAATTATTTTCGTATTTAGGTTGTAATTAAACTCCATCAAACGTTGTGTAATTTTTTTGATTTATGATATAGGACTTTAATTACTTTAAATTTTGTGGTAACCCTCTTGATTCTAAACAGAGTGTTGAATTTCAAAACTGTATTGGTCTCTCTCTTGCAAATTTAACCTTAAGTATTTCTCTAAATGAACTAACTTCCCTTTGACGTTTATTATGATTCCCTACATCCTAATGAATTCATGAATAAGCAATACTAATCGAAACTACACATGACTAATTGAACAGATAATTAAATATAACTCAAATGGTTAAATGTTAGTAAATTTGATTATGATTGTATCTCGTATCTGCTGGGCGCCCCTCCGTTTAGATTCAGCTGCTATAAGTTACATATAAAGATGGATTTAGTAGGTTAATGTAATTAGTTAATTGCATATTTGACGAACTCAGAATAACCCTTTTTCTGGCAAAATTTGGCTCCTGCCTCCATCAAGTAAGCCGGGTGATCAGAAGTCAACCCAAAATTCGCACAGTCTTTTGGCACGGTTCAATTGATTGATACCTAAGTTATCGCGTCCCAATTGACCTTCCTTCGCCATCATGCACTGCCTTCAGGTCTTCCCCCAAGCCCAGATACCTCCAAATTCCTACTCCTCCAAAGTTTACTATTTACTTAGGGCGAACCGGTTTCGTCCTATATGCAATCATATACTCACGGGTTTGTGTGGAGTTACGGGTCGTGAATCCTCCCTCCACGTTCAAGAAATGAGACGAGAGTGACCCGACAGGCCTAAAGCACTAATTGTAAGTGAGTTCGTTTCATTCAATGAACAGTACATAAAAAGATATATATGTAAACATACGTTTTGGGAAGGTTTATAACTCGCAATACGAAACTACTTGCAACGCATCCCGAGCTCGGATCTCGCCCATCAAATTCTGCGAAATTTTCAGATTGATACCGAATAGATACATAAGAATAGTGGGTGACATAAATACATATTCGTACATTAAGATCTTATCTGGCGATGTGTTCTGGAGATTCGCCATAACTCCAAGCTTTTGTTTGGTTTTGTTGACGGTTTTGTTTGAGAGATCCGCCATCTCTATGGTTTGATTAATGGTCCTTGTTACAGAAGCGAACACTGCCTTCTGTTGGTTGAACTGTATTTTTTTTTCTTTTCTTTCCCTCCCCTCCAATGTTCAACTTTTGATAAATTCTTGCTATCCCGTGATTCTCAATTGAATCATGTAAATCCTCATTACCCCTTATTAAGCTATCCCGTGATTTTTCAACTGTTTCATGTAAGTCTTCAATACACCCTATTGAACTATCCCGTGCTTTATCAACTGTTTCATGTTAAATCTTCAATACACTCTTTTGAACTGCTATAATAAATCTGTTAATTTTCAATTGCTTAGGTCTGTAGATACCTCTTTACGTTCAAATTAAAAATAGTGTTTAAATTTTTTTTTTCTTTTTGTTCCTAATAATTGCGCAATATAATAATTTTATCCCGTTCCTGGAAGTTAATACCTAAGTACGATATCCACTAATCAAGGTCATTTTTTTTTTTTTCTTTTTACTGTATTCGAACTAGTGTCCCAGTGACCGAATTATTTTGTAAACAATTTGAGCTTTGTAAACATTCTCTACGGCCTCGTGACCTAGATTCAAGCGTATGAGGTATGTTTACTTTAGACATTCCGGAGACGTGTGAGATGACTCTAAAATTTTCTTTGTTTGATAATGATGTACTTAGCGCAATTGTCTAGTCTGATACCCGATTACGTATACATATTTATTCATTTATATATACTTTGTCTCAATAAATAATTTATAATATTGATATGTATATTTATTTTATGGTTGAAGTAATTTCTAATATCATAACTTATTTCAAATGCTCTGGATTTTCTGAAATTATATTAATACATACATAACATTAAATATAAAATATTGATTTGTAAATTTATCACACATAACTACTTTTAATAGTTATTGATGAATTCAGAGGTAGGAATCGATACCCTTTTCCTCTTTTTATATAAGTGTTTTCCTTTTTGATTAAATTTTTTCTTGGGAACAAAATTACATATATATATGTTTATATACATACATATATAAATATATAAAATATACTCATTATACTTATAATATTTTAATATAGTTACATATCACATATTAAGCGAGTAATATCTTGGTCAAATAATTAATCCAAATACCAATGTTTGCTGCATTCCGCCTTCTCCTTGGAATCTGTAAAATTTTATAACGGAAAAGACTTACCCCTACCAAGGTTTTTTTCCGACCGGGAAATACACGGTAACCTTGCTGCGATTTTCCTAAATTAATTTTTTTTTATTTTCCTAAATTTAATTAAATCTTTTTGACTTCAATTTTTTTTTTTTTTTCATTTAATCTAATTAATTAAAATGATGTATGAACTCTATCGTTCTAAACTGTATTTTATCTCAAAACTCGTTGGTTAGATAACACTTTAAATGATAGTTACTTCACGATTAATTTAGAGATGGTAAATTGTTGTTAAATTAAATTTTTATCCCTCCGAAATTTTATGTATTAATAAAATATTATTTTGTTTCATTATTATTATTTAAGATAATTAATTTAAATATTTATTATTTGTTAGAACACTTTCACTCAGATTGAACACACGTATTCAATTATAACTTCATCACGCTAAATTATCACATCACTTCAGTTATTTATTGCACCAATATTAAACGCGAAATTTCCAAGTTTAAAAATACGATACTAAGTGATTATAAAATCCGAATTTTCCACTAAAACAAATTGTATTTATCACGAGCACTTTTATTTTTCACAAGTAAATAATGCGTTGGCTTTATTGTTATTTTCACTGACTCTAACTGCAAAGTATTTTTTTTGTATATCACTGACTAGAATGTGAAATTTTTCTAAGTATCAAAATAATTATCACTTAGAATTTTTCAAATTTTAAATCACCCACCGTTTCGTCACGTTCCGCGAAGTTACAAACTTTTCGACCACGACCGTAGACTGTCCTCAACTGGCATTTGTCTAGACTTTTATACCCCTCTCAGGTCCAAAAGATCGTATCTGAATCTCCTATAATAAACCAATCTAATTACTATCAATTCGTAATTTCTTGAAACCTCTCCATTATTGTCGAATGCGGTCTCTTTGTACGTTTTGCGTTTGATACATTAAATTCTGTCTCGTACTTCCATACTTACAAGATCCGGATTTAGTAAGATCCGTGTTTAATGGCCCAACTTCCTTTGTCCTGTTGTTCATACAAAATTAGCTTGAATTTAATAATTTTAAAGTTCTATTTTCATCTATTCCGTAACATGTCCGTGCGTACGGCATCTACCATATGTTCCAAATCTGTCCCCAAATTCGCCTATCAGAGATATCTTCATGTCGAAGTCTTTCTCGCAAATTGTTCATTTTTATTTTATTATTTCTCCTCGAGTTTTTCTGTATTCTATATGAACCTTTCCATTTAAAACCGAATTTTCTCTATTTACGTCGTATATTTGAATTTTCCATTTTTTCTCGAATTTTCTTTTATTCACGACACTCTTTCCATGAATTTCCTTATTTATTCTTACGCTATTGTTCATATCTCTATAGATTTTTATATTTCAAGCCGTATTTATTTTATTCACTGTTAATCTAAGATTTCCTTTGTTTTTCTCTGTCGTATCTCCTTTCCCCTCACTTCCCCGTACTTCCCTGATATAACCATATCGTTTTTTGATGTTTGCTGCCTCTTGGAAAATTTCATTTTCTATTTGTTATTAATAAATATATCATTTTTTAACATCTTTATAGGGGATACCCCCACTTCGGCCCTTAAATTCCTGTCATTTTTATTGCTTCATAGAGAACGCCTTACAAATTTCGTCCCGTTCTTACGAAAAATCCCATAAACCATATGCCTTGACAGTTGTATACATTAGTTCCTGTACCCACCTGGCAATAAATCCTTTTTTATTTCAGTGTCGTTAACTTTTATGAGAATTCTCTAACGTAAATATTTCATAAGACCCATGATAATTTTTATTACCTTTTTAACGACTAATTGCCCTTATATAAACAATTTTCATGTTCGAATATTCCTTGTTTATCACAACAAAATACATCTGAAATCGACAACCATTGTAATGCCTCATTTTTTATCTGCAATCGCGTACTATGTTACTCTATAAACTCCATTTTAATTACGTAAAATGACTCCTTTTCCTGAGTTTTTCTATCGCAATGTTTTCAGCATTTTCCACTCCCCTCCGTACTGCACTCTATTTCTTCTCTAACACTTGTTACTGCTCTAGACATCTGAAATATACCCTCGCCTATCCTTTAAAACTCTCATTTTTTTTTGACGTTTCCTCCCTAAATCTTTCATCGTAATATCCTAGCTCCGTCTAGAATTGATAACAATAATTTTCCATTGTTTTTTCAACATTTCCATTTCCTTTAGCACGTTTTCCCTCGAATCGATCATCTCCGGTCGTCACAAACAATCGTATTATAGATGGAAATCTCCCTAACATCTTACAATACGTTTTCGTCACTTGCTTTGCAATCTTTCACTTAAACTTTTGCATCGTGTTTACGTGTATCTTTTTTTCCGCACCTTATATGCTTTAATGCGTTCGAGAACTAGGGTTTCTGATCCCTGGAACGTACCGGTTAATGATAACATTTCTTGGGGTCACCGTACTTTTGTCCCTGAACAGATTATTTCTTCCCATGGAGTTTATTCACCTCTCGGTTTGGTGGGAACGTCAAACTCATTAATTACATCCCTAATTGCTAAGTCCAAAGGTCGTTCCTTTGTTCTAAAAATGGGTTCGGCCCTCTTCCCGTTGATAGGCTGAATTGGTTTTTAATCGCTTTTGCTGCAATTCAATTGGCTGTCAATATATCACGGGCTAAGTATACTGGGGAGTCCCTGTCTTTGATTATTTGTTGATACCATCTGTGATTTTTTTTATCAATACTCGTCTCACCTTGTCTAATTATAGATCCCTACCGTAAATATGAATTCACTTTACTCTAATCCGATAGATGTCGTAGACGTGTCCGTTTTATAAGTAATTGATATTTTCTTTTTAAATTAAAGTGGGAAGCTACGATATTTCCTAATTTTCACTGTTGATCAATGCAATTCATCACAAGAGCTAGTTTCGTGGTCCAATTTTATTGGTCCAATTAGAGGTCCAATTTTGGCAAATATTTCCTTACAAAACTGTATTTTACCATGATTACGGAATTCAAATAGGATGGCGATATACAATTTCAGATAAATGTAGGAGAGACAGACCGCAGAATCAAAATATGTCAGTGACACATTTGTATCCATCCATTTTATTCTTTATTCTATTGATAACATCGAAATGCAGGTTGCAGTCTTCAACATGTCGAGAAAAAATTGGAGTTTTATTTTTTGTGTTTTAAGTCTGCCACGTGATCAAATCCGAATACTTTTGTCTCCCTACTTTTTTCAGTATCACAGTGAATTTCAATAAAATGCCATAGTTCCCCTGGATTTGGACGGAAGGAACACTTGTGCGTACAATAGAGTAGACCGTGCCTTATCACATCAGATATCTGAATCAAACCAATTAACATTATTGCGTTAAAATTATTTTCTCATCTGATTGTTGATTTTCCACGTAATTGCTCTCCGGCCCAGTCCCACAAGGATTTTCTCGATACTACATCACATAGGAAAGTGTTACGGCACACAAAGTGATTACATGCAATGGGATGCACGACGATAATGGCATGCAATCGGTTCACGCTTCGAGATTCGCCGACGACGACGGATTTCTGAATCAAGAATGATAAAAACACACATGTTCTCATCAAGACAGTACCGTGGGTATGGGTATGGTGATCCGCGATACGTGGGTACTAGATGAGGTACTAGAACTAGGTACATCCTGAAAACTGGGTACTGTTGCAAGTAGCGTTCTTGGAGAGCAATGTAGACAGTGAAGACTGCCGATGTAGTCCCAGCGTTTGTTTTACACACGATTGTGGTGCATCGGGACTTTATGAGTAGATTATTTACTTTTAATTTTAATTAAAATTAAAATGGAGTTCTACAAATTAAACTTGATAACAATAAATAGATTATTTCCATTAAAACGAATACATTTCTGGACAAACCGGTAATTGCCGGGCACTTTATTGAAATCGACCATTAGTTCTATGGATTTTCTTTCCGAAATCCTGGGAAGATCCAAAACACATCGAGCACACCGAATTACAGAGGTAATTGAAATCCACAAAAACCCAATTAATATAATTAGACGACCGGACTAAGCTTAACAGTTCTTGGTATTTGGTAGATACTTGACGGCTACACGAAAACAAAACTAATTATTATACTGAAATACCGGCCCCAGGACGATTAGTAGGTACGCGCCACACGGCATTACTTCTACGTACATAAACGCACACTTCATCACAATCTACACATATGCCCTGATGATGGACACTTTAACAAAACGTTGGCTAAAGAAATATAGTGCGCAACAAAGCATATTAACACAACAATTAAACACGATATATGCTGTTGGCCGTGAAAATTCTCAAATCACATCAAATTTTGTGTAGTTTTAGAAAAACATTAAATTTTTTTGTGAATAAGGGCATCCATGTAATAATACCACTCCTCTGGTACGGTCAATGCAAAAATTCTAATCTTATCAATTTTTACACTAACCATTTTCAGATGGTAACTTCTTATCCATCATGAGCTGCAGCGGAAGTAAAGTGCTGATTATGTCTGCTGTCAAAAATATGATTGAGAAAAAAGGGTTTTTTATACATTCATTTTCCAAATATTCAGTAAGTTAATGTAAGAAAAGCGTTATAATATCCGGTAAAGCCCGTAACAAGAGTAAAAGACCATTGGGAGGCGATGGAGATTTACTATTTCTTCACATTTACAAGAAAGTCGCCGTTTAAATTATAGCTTGGTAACGTTTAGGTACTGTTGTCTAAATAAAAATTGTCTCAATATTTTTCTTCACAAATTACCTGAAGAGGCTTCTAATATGCTTCGTTTGGCAAGAATAACGTAAATGTTTACAAAATTGTTATCGATAATATATATATATATAGTAGATAATTTAGAGTTTTTGGCTTATTTTTTAAATTTAAACATATACCTACCTATAATTTATAATAATTACGTATTTTGTTTTCTTTATAAAATATTCGTCAATGTGATGTGGGAAAACGATATATTTTAAAAATATTAGACCGGTCAGTAGCTGATTTGACATCGCGTTTGGGTCCCACATAGGCGTCGTGTGTTCAATTAATCGGCTGGCTAGTCCTCCATCACAACACAAGCAATATTTTCCGCTTAGTGTGGGGGTAGTGGGAGATTTTCAAATTTCGTTATTTCCGGGTCACGAATACCCGGAAATGTCTAACTTTCTTAAAGAAAAAAATTAATTTAATTAAAAATAAGTAAATAAAAAACATGTTGTTTTAGACAATTCTTCCATATAGTGCCCCATAAAAAACGGTTTAGGTTTGTAAAATAGATTTTAAAATATAATTTTGATTAATGTCGGCGGAATTATATTTGGATTGCTGAGGGTTAATTTAAGCTCTGTTTTTTTTCTGGAAGGAATGAATATCGCCCTTCCCTATTGTAATTCTAAATTTTAAAAAATGTCTAATAAAATCATAAATAGTTCAAAGAGCCTTCAACAATTCTCTACATGAAATCGCACATCTCCTGATTAATATATCGTGAGAACGTGAACAAAGGTCCTGCATTGAGATTGTCGCGGTGAATCTAACGTAGTCGTATCAACTTCGAAGATGTATTTCGGAGCATCTTCCAGTTCTAGGCTATGACGTTTTCCACATTCGAATGGTGGTTTAGTATATAAAGGCTCGGATTGCTCCAAATCATTACCATTCGATCGTCAGCTTTAATTAGTTCAACAGCAAACAATTCTTGCTCTTGCATATTACGTAAAGCTTAATCTCCCAAGTCAACAGATATTATTGGCATCGTCATGAAGGGAGTAAGATATTTAATTATTTGAATATCTTACAAACAAATAAACTATAATTTATAATAAACTCTTTCACTCGATCAACCTATGTCATACAGTACTCTTCCACAGAAAATCAGTTAGTTGAAAATATTTAATATTTGTGAAAAAATTATTTATATTACTTTATTGTTTGTTTCAGTGGTGCATTCTTCTGTCCGCATTCGCTTTGGCGGTAACTAAAGCCGAACCTCCAGTGAACTCTTACCTACCCCCTTCAGGTGGTGGTGGAAGGCCCTCAGCTGAATATGGTGCACCTGGCCAGAGTGGCAGCCAGGGCGGTGGAGGTCAAGGAGGTTTTGGAGGAAGTGCACCCAGCTCGAGCTACGGCGCGCCTGGACAAGGAGGCTCTTCCGGATTCGGTGGACAGAGCCCATCCTCTTCGTACGGTGCTCCAGGCCAAGGCGGCAATGGTGGTGGCAATGGAGGTGGCAGGCCATCTTCTCAGTATGGTGCTCCCGGTGCTGGAGGTTCCAACGGAATTGGTGGACGTCCTAGTTCATCTTACGGCGCTCCTGGTCAGAATGGCGGTGGAAACGGAGGTGGTAATGGAGGACGACCGATCTCATCTTACGGCGCTCCTGGACAAGGAAACGGAGGTGGCAGCCCCAGCTCTTCTTATGGCGCTCCTTCAAAGGGAGGAAGCCAAGGTGGATTCGGATCAAGCGCTCCCGGCTCTTCTTATGGCGCACCAAGCTCCGGAGGTCAAGGTGGATTTGGTGGTGGCGCTCCGAGCTCATCATATGGTGCTCCAGGTTTCGGAGGTCAAGGCGGTCAAAACGGAAATGGAGGAGGTAGACCCAGCTCCTCTTATGGCGCCCCAGGAGGAAACGGAGGTCAAAATGGCGGTAATGGAGGCCGGCCCAGCTCTTCTTACGGAGCTCCAGGTGCCAACGGTGTACAAGGAGGTCAAGGAGGTAGACCCAGTTCTTCCTATGGAGCTCCTGGAGCCAACGGTGGGCAAGGAGGCGGAAGACCGAGCTCATCTTATGGAGCTCCGGGAGGAAACGGTGTTCAAAGTGGTGGTTTTGGTGGAAGACCCAGCTCATCTTATGGAGCACCTGGACAAGGAGGTCAAGGTGGTCAGGGAGGCGGTCGACCAAGCTCTTCATACGGCGCACCAGGACAAGGCGGATCTCAAGGCGCACCGAGTTCATCGTACGGAGCCCCTGGATCAGGCAACGGTCAAGGATTCGGTGGCAGTCCATCTTCTTCTTACGGCACTCCTGGTGCAGGAGGTTCTCCCAGCTCTGAGTATGGTGCTCCCGGCGCAGGAGGAAACGCAGGATACGGTGGTGGATCCGGATCCCAAGACGGCAGCAATGGGGTGACACGCCAGAGTAAACACAATATTTTAATTTAAAACCTTAAGATAAGATATATGTCAAACAAACAATTGGTTTTCAGGAACCAGCCAAATACGAATTCAAATATGAAGTGAACGACGTAGAGAGCGGCGTTATGTTCGGTCACTCAGAGTCGAGGGATGGAGACACCGCTAATGGAGAGTATAATGTTGTTCTGCCCGATGGTCGCAAGCAGATTGTCGAGTACGAGGCTGGCGTTGACGGATACAAACCCATGATAAGATATGAGGGTTCGTTTGAAGTGATCTTTATTTAAGTCCTGCTGGAGAAATAACAAAGAGCATGCAGGTGCAAGTACTAAACACAATCGCATAACCGATTTTAATGTGAAACGTGATTTACCCCCTTTTCTCTCGAATAATCTTGCGAAAATTCTACTTTGACTTGATTAAAATAAAACTCACGGTTTAATTGACTCGGCTTACAGAATGCTTCGTAGTGTTGAATGCTTGCAAAATTAAAGGTCGTTTCATTCGACAAATTGCTCGGCTTTGCTTTTGACATTTTTAAAGTAATTCATCACGTCTTTGTTACGAAGACACTAATTTTCTTATTTTTTCCCGCAGGTGAAGCGAACGGTGGAAATGGTGAGCAAATGTTCATACCGACTTAATTAAAATTTATAAAATAATGGTTTTCTGAGTCGATTTTTTGAATGGTTAATTTTAGGAATGTTATTAATAAACCATTTTAAGAAAACCCAGATCCTAACATTCTGTCTTGTAAATCTAATTTTTTTCACGTAAATGATTTTTTTTTTTATTTAACAGGAGGTTACCCATCTGGAGGTCCCAGCGGAGGAGGTCAAGGAGGAAACGGTGGTTACCCGAGCGGTGGCCCAGGACAGAATGGTGGTGGAGCCGGCGGATACCCCAGCGGTGGTCCCCAGGGAGGTTATTCCGGTGGTAGCCCACAGGGAGGAGCAGGAGGCTATTCAAGCGGCGGACCCCAAGGAGGATCAGGTGGATTTGGCGGTGGTAATGGAGGCAGGAACGGCGGAAATGGTGGTTCTTCTGGATACCCGAGCGGAGGTCCAAGCGGGGGTGGAAACGGAGGATCTTCTGGATACCCCAGCGGTGGTCCGTCAGGAAACGGCGGTTCATCGGGATACCCCAGCGGTGGTCCATCAGGAAACGGTGGTTCTTCAGGATACCCCAGCGGTGGTCCAGGACAAAACGGCGGTGGTAACTCTGGATACCCAGGAGGTTCCGGAGATGCCGAAGAAGGCTACCCTAGCGGCGGACCCATCGGACAAAGAGGCACCGGATATTAATTCTCCAAAAGGACGAAGCAATATGAAATGACTAACATACATATTTTCACTACGGGTAGTTGTGTTCTTGATTCTCATAACTGCTTCACATTCATGCCATGGCCATTATCAACTGATACTCATTACTTTAGAATTTTAATAATTTTCTGCTTCACGAATTTCGTTTTTTCTCATTAAGTAGTAGCGCCATATTATCACTTTAAAATAATTATATTATATTTTATTGAAAATGCTTTAACTTTAGTTGACTGTAAAAGTGCGTATTAACGTGTAGTACGCATTAACTTATTATTAGTTTAGGTATTTTATAAGGCAGTATATTGAAATGATAAATTGATTCGCTAGCTCAAATGCAAAACATATTTATATTAAAAGATGACGATTAAAGTTATTTTTGTACTTAACTAATACATTTTATTGCTAAACCCTGTCCCAAAACACGCAAATGGTAAAATAAAAAGTTTTTATTTAAACGGTTAAAAAATTATCAAAAATGCGAACCTATTTGATGATTGTGAACATTCTAAAAAGTATTTGGAAGCATTATACGTGTATCATAGAATTACGTTTATCATTATATAACCTAAACGAAAACCAAATACTAAGTTTGGAGATCGTGCTTTTGGAGTATCTGGGCCTAAGGCTTGGAATAGACTACCTCCGGAATTAAGATGCATAACAGATTTAAGGTCCAAACTAAAAACCAACCTTTTTGGGATCTCATACCCTTAATTTAAATATATCTATCTGAGAGTATCATACTTGTATTGCATGTGATATGTCTTAATCACACTTTTCTTACTGAATTAAAATTACTCGAGTCCCTACACATAACACATCAATCTGTCTCTTGACGAATCACATTTAGGAAGAGCAAATCCTTATAGGTACTACTGCACCACCCATCATTAAATGTTGCTTTTACTTTCCAAAGTACACTCATCAAAGAATACATTACATATTAATATTAAAATATTTTTCAGGATTAAATAATATGTATTCACAATTATGTCATCTGCGTGCGAACTCTATCTAAATTTCTTTAAATGGACAATATGCAGTGTTAATTTCAAGCGATCTCCCAGGTAAGTATGGTCCGGTTTTTATAAATTTTTAGGCAGCATCGCGTTCATTGTTCAAAATATTGTACATATATTTTCGTATCGGTGATCAATGAACCGGTGTATGCAATTTTTAGCCATGAGTTGTTTTTAATTGTTTGTCCTGCTTGTAGTTTTCTTACATTTCAGAAATGTATTATTAGTTTGTATAGCGCCCTTGAGGTGATTTTTCACAAAAACGGCGCTATATAAATCATCCGAGTATTATTATTATCATCCATATGAATAAAATATCACTGAGCTTTCAGCGATCAGTTCCCGATCTAGTTACAGATTCAACATATTATTATTTTGTTACTGAAATGAGAATACTAATTAAGCCAATATGGATTTAAACAAAATTGCCCATTGCAGAAAGAAATAATAAATAATCATATTTTATTTCGTAGAGCTTTTCAATGATATAATGTTTTGCCTTTTCATCGACCTTGATTAAAGTTGACCAACACTTGTTTCCTGGTCATCGCATTGTATTTCGATTGTATTTCGATCATAAAACATCTACATTGATCCTTTTCAGAAAGTTTTTTTAATTTTATTTTCATTATCTTGGTTTCAAAAATGATATTTAGATAAATGTATAAGAAAAGGGTATTTAACATAGAAAAATGTCAACGTTTTTTCAGAAGAACATTATATAATCTTTTAAAAATAGTTTTCATAAATCATTTATTTTTAATTATTATTTTTAATTTATAAACTGACGTTTAAGACAAGATTTTTATGCATAGCACAAAGGGTAACAATTATTATAAGCAATAATTGTCAGCCTGAAACACTCATTTACATTGAAAAATCTTCCGAGAAAAGATACTTGCCGCCAACGGGATTTGAACCCGGGTCCTTCTGATTGCCGGTCGGATGCTCTGACCACTGAGCTATAGCGGCTTATCTAAAACGTAATTTAATATTTAACAAGTTAAAAGTATTTTCACCAAAACATAAAGACATAATTTGTCTCGACGCCACCTAGCGAGAGATTTAGTACTAACAATACCTCCCTCACAAAAATAAAGTTGGTTGTTTTCAGGTGGAAAAATGAAATAATCAGTAATTGTTGGATGAAACACCAGTATATATTGAATTATTTGGCGGGTATTAGATAACGCTATAGCTCAGTGGTCAGAGAATCCGACCGGCAATCAGAAGGACACGGGTTCAAATCCCGTTGGCGGCAAGTATCTTTTCTCGGAAGATTTTTCAATGTAAATGAGTGTTTCAGGCTGACAATTATTGCTTATAATAATTGTTACCATTTATTTTTACCCTCGTATAACTCGATTTAAAACAGCAAATCTATCTTACTACAGTACTGTACTTTGCTTTTATTCGATGTCAGCTGTTGGAATAAATTTATAAGCAGTGTAGAGCCATCTATCGATAACCATCGCAAACAGATTTTATTTGAGGTCTGGTCTGAGATAAAATAATACATTTATTACTCGTGAGGAAATAACATAAAGCACAGTCGAGACGAGAAATTACATCAGTTCGCTCTTTCTTGAGAATAAATATGAATATTTGATAATATATAACTGTTTGATATTTATAGACTAGCAAAATTATGATAAGGATCGCTTATATTATTTGATTGACTTCAAAATCTGGATGACTTTTTAGGTCAAACCTTTTTTCAAACCTACCTTTTGTGAAGGATGAATGCTGTGTAAATGCAACAACGTATTTATACAAGGTACATAATTCTTTTCGTCTTGACATAAACTCTATGTAATCAAACTATAGTACAAGATATTCCAAACAATCCATATTATTCCAGTAACAAAAACCTCAATGGCCCAGTCACAGTTTAACTTCCTTGCACCGAAAATAAAAATAATTTACAAATTCAAATAAAGACAGCAGACCAATATCACACTTTCACGAAGGCGATTAGGGACTATTTGATGAGTGAATGTGACAGTGCCAGTGGCCTGTTTCTCGTTCTCAGATAGATATATTTGTTAAATTGTATGAATACGTAAATGTATGTATGTGCGTCATGCGTACGCATGCTTGTGTATGCGTATGGATACATATATGTATGTCAGGGTGTATGTATGTGTACATGTATTTGCACATGTATGCACGCATGCACACATATAAAAGTATAAACAAGACTTATGTTTTTGAATATGATCTTATAATCTTGTGCATAACTTTACTCTTTTTTCTATTTTCTAATTTCCTTAAAAAAATTAATTCTCATTGCAAACTTTCTACTTTAATTTTAACAATTTTCAAAATGTTTATGTATTTAAGCCATTTGTTCACACTAGAGACCACAAGGTAACTATATTCCATTGGTCACCATGAAACAGGCAGCCACCTAGTATGGTGATGTAATCTATCATATACAATATACAAATGAATGTTTTAATGTGTTATCATGTAATTTATAAATAAATAAATATCATGGAATTGCTTTCCTATAACTTTATTTATACTGTGTTGCATTATGAGAAGCTAGTTTACTCACGCCAATTAATGCAAGGAATAACTACTGGTTTAAGAACGGTTCCATGACAGCCGACAATTGGTCCCCCGGAGTACTTTTATACGATATGCAGTCAGTTTTAAGAAAATATGGTGCACCTAATTACATAAAATATATCCCGAATATATATATATATATACCGCGAAGGGATATGCAGAGAAAATGTACCGCCGAATAACAAAAGCATAATAAATATTTGCATTCAAATACATCAAGAAATATCTGCTTCTGTATATACCGTGTATACCGTCGCATAAGTACAAAAAATCGATTTTGTGTATAAATTCGTTTAATATTCATACCAACTTATTATTAAGGGTATTTTTAAAGTTGATTTTAGTTTAGAAATTGGTAAATAATGCACAACAATTGTAATTTTATAGTAAATACCATTTCGGGGGATCAATAAGGAACTCCAGAAAAATATTATGGCTTTAAAAAAATATGTTCATATAGACCAATAAACGCTGATTCTGAATATATAAGTTTTATTTAATAATATTAAATGCAGAGTTTTAAAAAAATATTAAAAAGTCAATTTTTAATCGGGTCGTAAAAATACAGCGTCAAGTTGGCATTACTGAAATGGTTAGTGGTGACGTCACTATTCCTCGTGTCGTGACTTCACCGTAAAGTCATTGGATGGGAAATATACGGGAATGTAGGAATGACACAAGCCATCGTATTAATTTTTTCGTTTATTTACATATCTACTGTTTATGAGATTTAGTTGTTGTGTTTATTGAAACTTTATTTAGGCCTAAATAATTCAGTATCAAAAATAGAGGTATCTCTATTAATTAAAATATTGAAAAACTTTAAATTGTACGAAAAAAACGGTATAAATATACTATATCATAATGCTACCTGCTGCTTCACGGCCCAATCAAAATGGCCGCAATCGATCAGCTGATATCGTTTGCCTACACTTTTGTGGGTGATTCTTCGTTTTTGATAATATCGATTTTAAAAGCTAAAAAAATTATAATTTCAAATAATTTTCATACCATTCTCCCGTAATAATATTCAAAAATATAATAAATATAATATAATGAATAAATAATTCCACCTAAATAATGTATTAGCTTATCGAATACTATCATATTTCTTTCGTATAATTATCATACAAAATGTCAACACCTGTTGAAAATAAAAATAAATTTTCAGGAGTCGATGACGTCACACGATTCAATACACATACGGTGGTTTTCGGGGATCTTAAAAAATTAAAACTTTGACAATTATTTTAACTATTAAAACTAAAAACTAACTAAAACTAACTCTAAAAAAATAAAGTATATGCAGTTATTTAAGTTAGAAAGAAGGTCATAATTCAATTAAAAAAATTAAAAAAATAGACTGGAGTTCTCTATTGTTCGGTTGTCTGTGATGTGAAATATTCCCGCGTAATTAACTCACATTTGCTTCCATAAAATTTGAAAATTGAAACTGATTTTATTTAATTTATTATTTATTGACGCTCTGGTGTGCTTTTAAGTAAAATAAACTATAACATAGAAAAGTGGGTGTGTGCATACACGCTTTCAATATTAATAATGTGTGTTACAAACCAATAAAACAGAATAAATAAAAATGTAGTTTACTCGTAAATTACATTTATGGAATATTATTTTAGCAGGAATATAAAAAATAATAAAAGTGTATTATTATTAGTTTTAAAATAATAAAAACGATTATGTGAATTCGATAAAAAATTTACTTTGTTTATTTAATTTATTTAAATTTAAAATATTTACTCCGTTTATTTAAATTTCTGATAGATTTCCTTTCATTTCTTCCATTTCGTTTCATTACCATTTATTTCTGTGATATATTTTTCGTCCTTTTTTAAAAAAAAAATTCCAGTATAAAAAGAAAATTTAATTTTCACTCATTTGACTAGAAAAAATTAAACACATTAAAATAAACCAAATATAACAATACAGCGCTATTCTATGTCATTGCTTTGTTTATGAAGAATAAACATTATTTATTAATTAATAATTTTTTTTTAAATTTACCTAACTTTATTTCGTTTTTAATGTCGTTTTGGATGCAATTATATAAGTAATTAATTATGTAATTCCAAGAAAATATCAAAAAGAACAGGCTCAGCCTCGGCTCAACCATAAACAAACAAAAAATATCTGTAACTATGTATGTATTTTTGGTCAATAAATAATAAAAATAAAGATTTTACATGTTTGCCATCGGCGTTCATTCAAAAGAAAAGTCTCCGTAAAAAAATAACGACATATTACAAAAAAGGAATATGCTAAAATTTTAAAAGGCCTCGAGCCAAAAAAAAAATATAAACACTTTCGGCTTCAAAAATCCTACAATAATTATAATATCCCGTGATTTTTCAGATCTATTTTACAAAAATTCACAATTTTAAAATAAGATTTTTCCAAAGTAACGTCGAATAAACTCATAACGTCACTTGTTTCTGGTATTTGACTGAAGTTTTCACTCGCCATCATTTGACTTTCATCGACTGCGTTCCTTTCCGTCGTCTACTTACCCAATCCGTCCGTCTCCCTCTCTCCGCGCCGCGGCGGTAGCGCTTTGAGGTGTCGCGTGAAAAGCGCCACAAAGTGCGAACGAATAATGACACCAGTTTGTATTATGACGTAACGTAATTGGAATTTTAATTTAAAAACAAAGAATGAGGTAGCACGACAGCAGGGGCGCAACTCTTTCAAAACCTGGAGGTCTAGGGGGGGCTCCACTGTGCCACTTTTGCGGGTAGTCTCGAAATTTAATTTTAATTATTCCCCCCAGGTGCCTTTGCCGCAACAAAAATTACGCAAAGTCTTTTCATTTTGCATACTAGAACGGGACTCCGTTATCATAGAGTTTTAAAAGGTTCCAAATTGACATCGTACTGATTGGCGTACCCCAGGGATCTGGCTCGGGACCTTTTGATGATAATGTCATTTAAGGATGAACGTTGAGGTATTATTGCGTTGACGTTGTTTTGAAGCATATAAAACAGGAGCTCCAAAATTATTTATCATAGTGTTTCAGATATTTTCGGTGGTAATATACCTAGTACAAAAAGATAAGCTAAGAAATGACTTCTTTTAAAATGCAAATCTCACAATTTCTGGTAAGAACTAACTAATTTATTCTAATAAAAATATTCATTTATCAATTCTCAATATTATTAGATAATTAGTAATGAGGATTTTATAATAAACGAAATATACAAAAAAAATAGTTAAGTACCCAAAGAAAAATTAGGTAAAGCTAGTTTACCTTTTTTTTTCTATTTGGAGTTTAAAATAATTTGCTCACTCAACTTTTAAATTCAATTATCTATAGATACCCAACGATTTCTAAAATCATGCTCCCTTTATAGGTACGCTACGGCAAAATTAAAAACGACAGCTGATGATAAAATGTCAAAAACATAATAACAGAATAAAATAACCTAACATCATTCATCGAAGCCATTGTTACCACCATAAAACGGGCATTTGCCTATTTATGGATATTTTAATAATAAATAAATTGGATCAACGTCCACGCTTGGTTACACTGATGCACTGAATAATGAAGCAAATTGATTTTATCGATTCTCTGCTTGAAAATCGACGGGTTTTAACTCTTTTCCATTAGTGAATTTTTATATAACCTTTTATTTATTCAACCATTAGGTCCATGTTTTCGACTCGGCAACAAAATACAAATTTGAATTAATTGCGAGGGAAAGCGAGAAGTTAATTAATTGATTGATCATCTCTATCAAACCGTTTTAATGGTATAATGAAACTTTAATTCTGAGCAGAGGCAAATTAAATGCAAAAAAAATAATTATAATTAATTAACTATCGAAAATCTAATCAAATTTGGTCCTGGAAAAAGCTTTTTCTTTTTAGTAGAAGGTCCGAGGTGAAAACACTTACCTACTTGCCTGATTTATTTTCTTCCCTAAACTTTTCCAGTGAAATATTAATAGTAATTTTCCATTTCTAAGACAAATGAATTACTAACCTCGCCAAAATTTTAGCTTAATTTAACTTTTGTGTAAGATAAGATCTGTCAACAATTTGAACAAAAGTGTTTGTGGGAATATAAACAAAAAAAATAGTTTCCATGTTGTCCACCCAGAGCAACGACCTCTTTGGCTTTCTTTCAAGAACTTGCGGGTTCGATTCCCGTCTTGGTGATTGCCGTCTATGAAGTGGTGTTTACTTGAATCTTTTCACGTATGCAAAAGGACACATTGAGGATAACACGCAAATGTCTGCATATAACATACGAAGGGAAAAATTCAAGGGTAAAACCCGCTGGAAACCTACCATTGCAACCGCAACCGTAGCCAATTCTTTTCAGGCAGATTTTCTGTTCCGTGATGCCACCCAGGAAGATTCTCAAGTCAAAAATGAACCCTCTCTCATAAAGATCCATTTTACGTGATGAACCCTGTTCTTTCATGAAACCTGTTTGGCGTTGATCCTTTTCTATTATGATCCCTGCTCCATGATGAGTCTTGTTCCATGATATACCCCCTGCAATAAAACCTATTCGTTATCATAGTTCCATAATAAAGTCTTTTCTGCATGTTACATGTTTCACGGTAAGCCATTCTGTGATTAGCCGTGTACCGTGGCGAACCCTGTTTTATGGAAATCGCTTGTAGTCTTTAGAAGAATTCAAACATGTAATTTAATCATAGATAATGTTCAAGAAATAACAAATTTAAAAGATCTTTGAAACTGAACAGGAAATTGATTTGTATTATGTTTTAGATATGCGCCGTCTTCCTTGTGTGCGGGACTTGGGCTGATCCGGAACCCCAGAGTAAGGACTATCTGCCGCCCAAGCACGGCACCGCCCCCGCTACCGCACACCATGCAGGGGGCCGACACTCCGGAGGTGAAGATGGACCAAATGTAAGTCACTTATCTCTTAAATTCCTTACTCATTCTCTGTATCAATTTACAAATTAGTGTTTTCGGTTTAATCAGGTATACAAGCATCGCAAAGTATTTTTTAATGTATTTGATGGTAAGAGTTGGCCGTCAGTTGCCAAATCGGGACCGGGATAAGTTACGATGTTAATCAACATTTTATTTTTCACATCACAAGAGAAAAGTGGTGCCAGTAAAAGTAATTTAAATTTGACATTTTCTTGAAGAACACTTTAAACTGCTTTTTTCACACGTAAATGAAAAATTGGCATGTTTACTTCAGCATTTCAAAAAACTTCGTGAACCTAACTAATTAGTGATTGAAAGATCAATTTAAAAAATCTTTATTGCATCTTAAACATTAATAAAATAGTTTAAAACTCAAAGGGTACTATAGTTAATAGGTATTAATTTTTGGTCTTTTAAAATCATTTCCTCACTATTGCATAGTAAAACAGTATAAAACACAAATGGTTCAATAATAATAATAATATTTTATTAAAATTAAAATAACAATACATAGGTACAAATAATAAAAACGGAAAAAAATTAGATACATAAAATGTATTGCCAATAGACGTTTACGGAGGATATTTAATCGTCTGTCGTATCCAGGGGACCATTACGGGGGGACTCCATCCAGGCAGCCATGGCAGCGATGATCGTGTTCTTTGATTGATGTAGTCTGCGCCATAAGTTCCATGCGGTGTTGGAGAAGTGCTCCGAAAGAGTGCCAGAACATATCCGTGACGCTGCAGTATATCGGTAGACGGAATACAGTGATTTTCAGAATGCTTTGAAAAGTATTATTTTGAAGTTTGTACTGCCAAAGTGAAAACGCCATGACAGCATGCCTCCTCTAATGGATATCGTTCTTCTTTGTCTTTCCATATCCTCGATGTCTTTTAGGTCGTCTGTGGTAATATGTGTCAGGTATTTGGCGCTACGACTAACATCCATCCGTTTAAATTACAGAATATTTGGAACTTTAAAATCAATTGTACGGTCAATAAAAATTACAATTTCCATAAAAAAGTTTAAAAGGTTTCTGACCTTACCCGAAATATCGGTGGATAATTATCCACAAACAGCTCTCAATTTTTATTTTTTTGTAGACCTGTCACTCTTAAAAATCATTCGGAGCTTTGTGCAAATGATACAAGCGTATTAGGTATTGTCACGTTATTACAAATGATTTTAAAACTATTACATTATTTAAAAGAAATTTTCTTTCATTAGAAAGTTTGTTTCATAAAACGGGTTTTGCCACCGCTTACACGGGTAAATCTAAGGTCTTTTGTACTTTGAATACAGAATTATATTTTAGGAAAAGCCGACATCATGAGTTACGAATGCTTCGTTTTCCCGAGCCCCGGAACATGTAGTTTATGTTTCATTTTCACATTAAACAATTAGAGAATGTATTACTTTACGACAAAACCTGATGATAGAACCATTTTTAAATCCAAAATTAATTTATTTCATTCTAAAAGTGACTAGCCGCTAACCTGCGAATTATTTTCTGTTCCTTTCCTCAGCTAGATATACCAAGTATAAAAACATGTCAAAAATTGCGTCATGACAAATGTCAAAAATTGCGTCATGACAAATGCGTCTGGTTCCCAGCCAATCGTCGTGGGTTTGATTCCTCTCGTGGCTAAAACCTCCATCATTACACAAGAAACATATTCCACTCATGATGAGTGGAGGGGGCTTATCAAATAATCATCGCTCACATTATGACACGCGTTTCTCAAAACATACGTTTTTTTCGAATTTCTTTTAAAACTCCGCATGCGCCATGGTTTGAATTGCGAAACAAATGTTCCCCGGTCCTTTTATTCAAAGTTTTGTATCAAATAATTATAAGTATTTTTGTTTTAGTATTTGAAGCAAGGTAAATAAAGTATTATATATTTCTCGCATGAGCCGACGCAAATCTCATTATTTCTCTGTATTTTTTGTGTTTTACACTGCGAATTTCATTAATAACTAACCAAATGTTTTCAAAGGAAAAAATATTTCTCCAGATCCAAATATATATTATTTTTATTTAATCGAAAAAACAGTTGTTTGTTTCTCCTGAAAACCTGTGTAAAATGAGATACCTACTCGGTTATGACGCGAGCGAAGATATTCATATTCGTAACTCGAGAACTGAGTCTTTGTTTAAAAAAAATAAGAAAAAAGCAAAGGAACATGAAAAAAAAACGAATGCAGTTAACACGCAAAACAATCTCAACCAATGAAGAACCAAGGAGCCTTGAAAAGTGAGGTCATAATCAAATCGGCCAATGAGCGCAGACCTAGGGTCATTTCCGTTTTATATCTCAACTAATAGGAGCCTTGATAGGAGTTTGATGCGTCGCAGGTGTTGTTATGCGTCATTTTCGTTTCATCCGAATTCCAAATCACAACGGGGCAACAGAAATATCACTTCAACAACTTTCATTCATATCATAGAAGAAACTGGGTTCAACGACTATTATTATGGATATCTTAAATAAAGTCTAAAAATTAATAAAACGTATTATATTATAATCCCCAGGAGCCGGCGAACTACGATTTCTCCTACGAGGTCCAGGACCCAGTTAGCAGTTTGGATTTCGGCCACAGTGAAAAGAGGTTAGCCGAACAAGCCTCCGGATCCTACCACGTGCTTTTACCTGATGGCCGCACGCAGATTGTCGACTATGAAGCAGGACCAGATGGTTACAGGCCACAGGTACATTTTTTCAATAAATACTTGATAGGGATATCGTTAAAGACAGAACGGTAAGTAAACAAAAAATAGGGACACGCTAATACGCACAATTTATTTTAGAAATATTTTTTAGTACCTGGTTAGATAATAATTAGAAGAAAGTATTTTATTAAATTAAAATAAAACAATATTACCAACTCTGATTTTTCTGTTCTCGGGTTTTCGGTTGAGTTTCGCTAATATTGCCTTCATTTAATTGAATATTAAAATTTGAGGTTTTACTCATTAAGTTCAAAACAAAAATAAGTAAAGAAAGTATTTTAGTTTCTGGGAATGGAAAATAATGTATTTTAGGAGTTATTTGGTTAAAATTAAAATCGATTGTTCACTTGGCGGCTATTTTTTATAAATGTGTAAGTTGTGAAGTTAGTTTTTTTTCTTCTCTAACTTGACCATAATACGAACCTATTATCTTAAAATAAGTTCTTAGTTTGAATTAAAAAGCTGACCTAAAAAACCTAATATTATTATGTCATAACTTGACGTGAAGAAAATATGTGAAATTATTAGTTTTTTTAACGAAATAACCACCAAAACTACATTATTTTTATTTCCGGAAACTGAAATAGGCACTTCTATTATCTAACTGATACAAAGTGTTTTTTAACTAAAATGTGCGTATCAGTATTTTCTGTACATTTGTCAAAAGAACAGTTATAAAATCGAATATTGAAGAAAAGTGAAGTAAAGCGAGGAAAATAACATAACTGAACCTGACCTAACCTAACATATTATTTTATCTTTTTGGTAACTATTTTGGTCTGACCGCGATTTTGAATTTATCCATTGTCTTCAGAAAGGTATCAAATCCAATATTCATTATCATTTTTCCTTTGCATTTCATAACTTGTACACAATTCCGTCGAACGAATTGGTGCATAATTAAAAATAGTGGTTGATTATTTTAATGATATGTGCTAGAACAACAGATATGCACTACCTTTATAAGATCTATGATCCATCAAACCATATCCTAGTTATTCAGAAAAATATTTTTATAATCGAAACATTTCTGAAACGGTAAATATTTCGAACAAATGTTTCAAACATCAAAATGTTTCCATTATTATCATCTTATGCATTAAAAACCATTATCGTGTTTAAACAAAAAAATACCCTCTTTCGAATAGCTTTTTCTCTTTTCAGTTATTTGAAACTTATTAGACCTTAAATGAAATTATAATCTTGAACTGTGGCGACACAAATGATCGTGATCAAAATAACGTCTTTTCAGCGTTAGCAAAACGACGAAATCGTGATAATGGCCGAATTTATTGATGAGATATTATTTCTATTCAACAGGTACGGTACGAGGGGGAAGCAAAAGTTCAAGCGTCGAGCAGCGGACTCGGCTTGGGGAGGGGAAGGGGTGGGTTGGGTGGGGGAAGCGAGGGATATAATTACAACGCAGCCTCGAACCAGCAACCCGTTCGGCAACCAGCCCCTAAAACAATCCAGTCGCCGACACCTAAAACAGCCTAATTAATTTCATTGGTGTAATTCATAATAGATGGAAAATCAAGTGAAGAGAAGCCTATTATAGCATAGAATGATTAGTACTTGAATACAACATGAATGTTGAAAAAAAATGATGGTATTTTAATTAATAACAGTTTACCCAAATTAGTCCATCAAGGAAGTTAAGTATGTTTATTTAAAAAAATGTATAATAATTATCATATCCTTCTTATTTTTCAAGACAACAAAATAACTAAATTATGATTTTAACGACATTTTTTACTCGTTTCAAAGTATTTAAAATTAAAACACATGCAGCTTCTTAATCCAAAGAAAATTTATGTAGAACAAGTAGATTATATTTATCTTTGTAAATTTATTTTCACAGTATTATTAAAAGAAATTTATTAAACTATACAAACTTCAAAACCCATATTTTTACTGAACTCATATCATTAGGTGTATTTTTTCAATCTTCAGAATGAGATATAAAAAAAACATTATAATTTATCAGGAGTGATTACGCTTCTTTACGTTTAATTCTGATTCCTAAAATATTATTTTTTAAAATATTGTGAAAAATACATGTTTTTTGGTATAACACAAATAAAGAAAATGAGCTTGTTTACACATTGATAACAATAAATAAATTGAATTGAAATTGAAACCATTCAGCCATATTCTTTAAATAATGCATTATCCACTATTACTTAACAAATACCTTTTCTCTTGTGTCACATTTACACTAATAATATACAATGTAACGAATGTTATTACAAAAACAACATGTAACCAATTAAGGTTATCGACGACTTTATCGATAACCCTTGGCATAATGTTGATATCGGAGATCTTTTAAATAAATTATATTTGGTAAATTTTTGGTAACTACGTGTGAAAACTATCAATATTTTGGTCTGGCCAATGGACTCTTCGAGTTGTAGGAATTGATTCAAATCCCAAATTATCAAATGATTTTCTTCCACAAAGGTTCTGTATCTGAAAAATAAAATAAAACAACATTAAATTCTAACAAAAAGAAAATAATTTATAATTATTTCTACATATCTTTAATATGAAAAATTGTGTAATTTGATTAAATTAATTATCTTGAGGGTCGAAATTACGATAAATTTTGGTAGAAAGCAGTCACTTTGTGGTTTGACATATTAATTGAAATAAAATAAAGTTGATGGTTTTACTTTGTTTTATTTCAATGAAATTAAGATAGTTCTCAGGCACATTGACATTTAGTTAGTAGTCATTTGACAGGTTTTAGAGCAAATGTTAAGGTTATGGTGAAATGGCAGCACCCTTCTGTTATCAATTTTTGGAACAAAATCAGAATAATAATATTGAAGAGAAACGATCAAGTAAATAAAAACACTTTAGTCGGGCCATGTCAGAATAACGGAAGAGAGATAACAACATAATATTAGAATCAATAATTGCCAGCCTGAAACACTCATTTACATTGAAAAATCTTCCGAGAAAAGATACTTGCCGCCAACGAGACTTGAACCCGTGTCCTTCTGATTGCCGGTCGGATGCTCTGACCACTGAGCTATGGCGGCTTATCTAATACCCTTTATGCTATGCATAAAAAATCTTGTCTTAAACATTAGTTTATAAATTCAAAATAATAAATAATATTAGGCATAACTAACTAATAAACCAACTAACCATCACGTTATTTCCCCGCGGGGGTAGGTGGAGAGGACGGTCCGCCAAATAACTTGGTCTTGGCGCACACTCTTTGCCTTATTCACATTCATACATCGTCTCATACATACTATCTGATTCACTTGATCGTGCTATGTCTTCCTCGGGCGTGCCCGACTTCTTCTGCCATTCACCTCACTATTCATTCACTTCATATTATTCTCCTCACACTTCTTTCTTCGTCCATTCGCTCTAGATGCCCAAACCATCTGAGAATCCCTCTCTTAATCTTACTCATTACGCTTGCATCAGCCTTACATTCTTTCCGAATTTTCACATTTCTCACACAATCATATATGATTTTAGCATACGTTCGCCACAGGGATCTTATTTCTACAGCATTCAGTCTACTTTCATCCTTCCTCTGCAAGTTACATGCCTCACTGCCATACATTAGGGTAGGTACCAGCACTCCATTGTGGATTGCTTGCTTCGCTTCTTTGGACAGTTTTGTGTTAGCGCCAACGGCGTTCATCCCTTCATCAATGGAGTTACCCGAATATTTACTGAGACGATATTCTAATAGACGAATGTGAATGTAGCAAGGGATGTGTGCTGAGATAAATTTGTGTGGCGGTCTGTACTCTCTGCCTACATGTGCGGGGAAACGTGTGCTGATTAGTGATTTTAGATTAAAAAAAACTCATTTACTATTGCTTCATTTGCAGACCAATGTCAAGGAACATTCTTAAACCAAATTACTTTTTCGTTCGACGCCGGTGTTTTTTTTTTTTTTTATTCCAGAGGAAATTAAAAATTTCCGAGCGACAGTAAAAGTAACAATTTGAGTCAATCATCAAACGGCGGACTCAAGCGGTATAAAAGCTGTATTTTATTGAAGACTACAATAATGAAACTAATTAATTGACGTCTCATGTCTCTACAAAATAAAAAAAATAAATCGTTTGGTATTGACTGGGTTTAAAATGACAAACTAACCCAGGGGAGTTTTTAATTGTAAAGCAGTTTCTGTGAATTTGTCGTTTGATGACTAACAATCTTTTTGTGTCAAAGGGATTCAATTTTAAATATTTTCTCACCTTTTAATAACAAACATGCATCCAACCAAAATAATCACTTGGACCAAGAGCCATATAACTGTGAGTGATATGAACAAAGCCTCATGAATACAAATCATATTGTTTCTGACGACTCGAGGATCCTCTGAAAAGAAAATAATAGTTCGATAGTTATTGGTTATTAGAATTCCTGTTGAATTATTCATAATGCACAGGTGTTAAAGCCCATAAGATTATCAATCAATAAACACGAAACATCACACTACGACATCAATCATATTTACATTCATCAAATAATATTCATTTATTCAATCAACATCGCATGAAACAACTTTTTTACCAATGAATTGGTTTGAATGGATAGATTTTTTTGTGTTTGCTTGAAGTTCTAAGAAATTTAAAAAAAATATATATATAATTTTAAAAAAAATTCTTCATAAATTTCAAACCGGGGATGGCGGGTTCGTTTCCCGATGCATCCCAGCATAATATGTAATTATACGAGTATACAGGATGATAGATTTCTTTCACATGTTACTCAGCCGAGTAACCGCTCAACCCCTCACCCCGACAATGACTCTAAAATACCTACTGATTTTTTTATGTTGTTGAGAAAAAAAACATAAAAATATCACCAGAGACCTAAATTTCATTAACATTTTTACTCCAAATAATGTCAGGAATCAAGATTCCTTTTTTGATCTCATGATTAATTATTTAATTGCGAATAAAAAATTTATTGTACGCGATTTTTTTTAACCGATACAACTTATCAAAGCGAAGAACATATCAGTATACATTTTAATGAAAATTTTTATTTTACATTCAAATAAGATTTAAAACGGCACAAATGCCATCTCTTTTTTCTTTTCAAAGTTTTCCACCGAAAAAAAAATATTAATGTTCTCATATCGAAATCAGTTGGCTCTTTTGAACTTTGTCACAGATAAAGTAGGTAAATTTATCTCACCGACTGCAGCAACAAGTATCTTGTTATTCTCCCCGTAGATCAGACTGTCTGCCGAAAGAACGTCATTGGAGGCTACTATCAGGGATAGCTCAAGGGGAATCTTCCTTCGCTGGCTTTCGTTAATTTCTCTGCAAAGTAAGAACAGAATTATTATGAAAATTCATTAAAGCATCGATGACCCACGGCGAGTTTACAAGCTACTATCTACTAAGTTTAAAAGCGGGTAAATCGGCGAGTGAGATTGTCATGATGACACAGAAAACTGTCCACTCGCTCAGAAGCTGAGGTTGCTGCTAGCGCCAGTAACAAGAATAACGACGCGTGCGTGAACTAATTCTTCAGATTTTTGACAGTCGAAATCAGCTGTTTATCGGAAGCCATGTTGGAAACATAAATCAACCAATCACGAGCAAGCGGAGCAAGCGTGTAGGCGAGTAAAGTTGACGACCTTTCAACTGTTTTTCGTAGATTGTCAACAATCTGCTAGTCACTGCTAGTTAGCAAGTAACACGATGAAAGCGAGTTTTAGAACAGATAGTGAATTTCCCAGATAGTAGCTTGTAAACTCGCCGTGTGTCATCGACGCTTAAGTGATTATCATTCCAAGTTACACATAGAATGAGAGAGAAGTGAGAGATTTTGTTTGTGCAAACCTTGTCTAGACTTTTCTGTCCTAATATGTATTGAAATGTCATTAATAAAATGAAGTATACTAATTGAAATGACACAGGCTTTGTCAATGATTTCGCACAAACAAAATCCAACTTCTCAATTACACTTGTGCTTGCGGGGTCTAGGTAAATGGACTGAATTGCTAAAACTAACGGAGAGAGGATGGACCGCCAAACAACTCGGTCTTGGCACACACTCTTTGTCTCACTCACATTGCAATTTTTCGAAATAATTTTTTCGAATTCAATTGTTCGAAGTGCAATTTTTCGATCTTTAATTTTTCGAAAACATATTTTTCGAATATCAATTGACCTAGGTATGTATACAGTGGTACCTAAGTTTGTATACAGTACGTAAAAGAGTAT
The DNA here is from genome assembly GCA_929108145.2 of Limnephilus rhombicus. Classification (NCBI taxonomy): domain Eukaryota; kingdom Metazoa; phylum Arthropoda; class Insecta; order Trichoptera; family Limnephilidae; genus Limnephilus; species Limnephilus rhombicus. The sequence goes on from OV815271.1 coordinate 44,617,766, forward strand.
TTTATTATATGACGGGCAATATATCTCATTAACTTATTAGTCATAAGCAAGTGAAATATATGTTTTAAAAGTTGATTAACAAATTCGAAAAATATGTAATTCTGCTAATTGCTTTTCGAAAAATTAGTCTTTCGAAAAACTGAAATTCGAACAATTGATTTCGAACAATTGATTTCGAAAAATTGAACTCGAAAAACATGTCTGCTCCCGTCCCTCTGACTGAAATAGTATAGGGTAATTAAAAACGCTTCCCGGCAGATTTGAAGTTTATGTCAATAACACAAAGGTTTACAGCAGTCACCAATTAGTGAAAGGTTTTGAAGTTTAATAAATTATAGGTATTGTTTCAACATTTCAACATTACTACCCGAGTCGGAAATTGATTAATTTTAAGTAGGTACGATCGCCATTTTCGATGCTAGAAACAAAACGAACTACTCTTGTTGGATGGAAATGTTTGGCAGACAGGACGGATAAACAGAAATTGCAGTTCAAAGCTGTAGCGCTTTGATCTGACTCCTGCCAAAGACCAAACAAATAAACTAAACTCTAAACACAACAGAGCTTGGTTGTATGAAAAGCGGTTACCGTATATTGGTATGTTCAATACTCATTTCTAACTGCAGTAATTTTTAACAAAAGCCTTACAAACCGCAACTTTAGAAGCCATACAAAATTTTTATTTTTGTTATGTAGGCTACACAAATTCATGAAAAAACTGCATTTTTTCGTACAAATGAGCATAACGATGCTCCTGTGCTTATAAATGCAAGGTCATCCTTCAAACACGTTTTGAAGTGAAAACTTCTTTAGCACCATTGTGATTTGAAATTTAATAAAACGAAAAAGCGACACTAAAAAGAGATAAACACATATATAAGATTAAGCCTGAGATAGAATAATCGGTCTCATCTTTGTGATGTGCGTATCTCCCCACTCTTGTCAAACGCCGGGCCGTATGTGCTAACTATTTTTACATAGTTTATAAATTATTGCTAACCTTCACAAATTGGTCACACAGGCCGACAAATCAATAATTCGTTGTTTTCTCAAAAATTACCAACAATGGGACTTTGAGGTTTTTGGTAGCTACTTAATTTGTTGTTAGGCATTGTTTAGTGCGACGCGCTGATGATGCTGAGGAGACACGAGAGACTTATTTAATGTTATCTTATTCTTTATTTATATCTATTACTATCCAAAAATCCTAATAACGGTTAATTCTTATTTTTATAACATTTCATTATTCCTGATACTTTCATTTATTAGATTTCAGAGTTTTATTTTTAATTAACACGTGAAAGAGTTTTTTTTGTTTGAGTACAAAAGATATGTTTTTTTAAGAGGTTGAGTTAAAAGTCTGTTTCTACCAAATCAAGTAAAGTTTTTAATGGTTTTCTTTTATTTTTATTCAATTATACCCCCTTCTACATAATATCTATATACCAATAATGCTTAAAAAGTCGGTATGTAATTTAAATAATACAGACGAGGTCAAATCTCGGTTTGAGACAACGTCGGCGAGTGTACGTGTTATGCCGTTGGGTGCGAGTATACGAAGGTTAACAACAATTTTATTAATTTTGTGGACGATGTTTTTAAAATAAAATTAATTTTTAGCAAATAAAATAAAATAAGAAAAAAATATGTTAGATTTATATGTTTCCGTTTTTTCTCGGTGAGACGTTTAAGTATAATACAATGACGGCGTAATAGTCGTATGTCTTATGACACTACCAAACCGAAGCCAACCGGCTGTGTTTAACCCTCCAACTCCGAACTCCGAACTCGAAAATGGCGGACGTCAAACAGCTGATTCGGCGCTGTATCTTATCAGTTGTCTACAACTGTGCAGGCGATGATTCGGTTTCCATAATATTGATTTCAATTCGTAAAATATAATATAAAATAATTTGTATAAATATCACTCTCGCGTAATAATATTGCGCAGACCGATGTGTTGGGCCAACTGGCACGAACCAGCCATCGCCGATCGCCTTGGAGGCGATCCCGGGCCAACACGAACTCCAACCTTCCAACTCGAATTTCCAACGCACGAAACGTGCGATCGTCCAAATAATCGTCCAAAGGTTTGAAGTCCGAAGTTGGCCGCTGTGTGGCCGTACCATTAGATGTTCAACCAACGTTTGTTTGTTTTTCTGTTAGCAACACCAAATACCTGTTGATCTCGTCAACATGATATAAGAACGAGTGACGTCACGATTTTTTCAACGAGCTGCACGCATATTACCTCAAATATTCGCCGTGTTTCTTTAAGACCCACATTAACCCTTCCCCACAGCACGTTATCCCACCCAACAATGTGGCATCCAACAATAGACACTCTTTCGCTTATTGTAAATTGCACAAAAGGGGGAACTCTGCAGAGTAATCAATTAACTACCTGCACATCTCCGCGACCCTTCCGTTATTCTCGCTAGAGGCCACCACTATCTGCGCGCTGCGGGACGGGTTTTCCCTCGCCAGAGGTTGGTCCAGGAAGGTGATGCTGGCGTTCTCGTAGGGGATGCTGTATACATCAGGCGTGGGTTGGAAGACCTGCTCTCCAAAGTCCATGCGTGATTCTGCCTGGACATTTCGGGCATTTCTTCCCATGGATTCACAAACTATCTAAACAATAATATAATGGTTTATTTAACATTAACTCCACACAGCTGTGTTAGTAAAAGAAAATACATGTTAGTAAAATTGAAACGTCACATGCGAATTGATGTTATTCAATGTCCAGACTAAATCTTCCAATTAGCGAGTAAGCTAATACCTAAATAATTAATTATTAATGGGAAAGACCAAATCTACAAATACAATCACAATTAAATTCAAAGACTTTATTTTGCCTCCTGAGTGCTTAATTATTTACTTGCTAGTTGGGAATGTCCTGACTTTCGTTGTGCAGACTGCCTGGACGAAGGTAGTGACGGCTATTAATTTGTTGTCAATACAATTCATTCTGATTTCTTGTTTAACAAGCAGGTGAAAAACAGTGTCAACTGTTCTTCAGCGAAGATATAAGAGGGTGGATTTTGTAGGGTTGCCTGAACGAATTTAAATTTATAAATTCTTGGAAGTGTGATAAAAGGGGTTCGGATAATAAACACTACACAAAACCGGAACATTTAAAAAAAAAAAAAAAACGAAAATTTATGTGTTTAGAAAGCCATCGTAACCGGTACAAAACGAAACGAAATTGTATTAAAATGTGGGAAGCGGGCATGGGTACCGCCGCCCAGGCAACCATTTATTGGATAACTAACACTTCTGCCATAGGTCACCCCAAGTGGTTCGCTACGTTTGGTGACTTAGCAGTTGTGTCCGGGTTCATAAGGTGAGGTTTGTCCAGGTCTTGGTGGCCGATATGTCTGCATGTCTGCCCCCTGCTGCCCCTGCTGCGTTGTGGGCAGGATCGAAAGAGACTGTTTAAGGGAGATCTTTTATCCCCCAGCCAGTATCTCTCAACCCACCGCCTTGCACCGCAGTTGGAGGGATGGATTCATATGTCCGTCCCTCCTGGACACACTAAGCCTCAGATTCCTACCCACCCCTCATAGCTATTTCCTTTCCAAAACTTCCTTTCCTCCCTTTCCTTATAAAACCTAACTAATGATAAAAAAATTCATTGTAACTTAAACATATAATAAGATAGAAAGTTCCATTCCGAAATTAGTTGGGTCTTCGACCGGGAAGCTCTGACTACAGAATTGCTGAATAAAACCCTACCGTTTTACGTTCCAGTGAAACTATGCAGAAGGAATATCTTGACTTTTTAACTGGTGGTTTTAAGGTCAACCCTTCGTGATAAACGTCCTGCCGCCAACCTCCCTACAGTCTCACAGCCCTACAGTCTTGCCAGTTCCGCGAATCTCAACAGACGTACAATCTACCTAAGTACCAAGTCATACGTGATGAAAGAACTGAAAAGAATGAGTGCAAAAATTATGCGGTGTTATTGAAGAGTGCAATCCCGTTGATGGAGAGTATTAGATATCATATTTTTAGTCATTTTCCATTGGTGTTCCGGAATATAATCAACTTCAGACTTAAGCGCATATAATTTTTTTTTCACACACACACCAATCCCTAGATTCCTACCTAGCCCTTATACCGTTTTCCTTCCCAGAACTTCATCTCCGTCCTTTTCTAAAAACCCTCCACACAGCATCCGCAAAGATGACAAAGGGCCTGAGGTGGAATTATTTTCCTTAGGACCTCCTGTGTAGAGCTAATTTTAAAGAAAGCGTTCAGTTTAGAAAATTCTTGCCGTCCTGTCATGTCCCAAAAAAATCATATTTCCGAATTTTAATATATGAAGACAATATAATATAAACTCCTTACGGTGTTAGAAATTCATTGAATGCAACTATATTTGACAGTTTATCCCGTATCTTTGGGATTTCATAAAAAAATGTAATTCTGCGTATTAATTACTTAAAAATTGTCGTAATTATTTGTACGGTACCTATTTGTAATGATTAACGATACTAAATACGATGACTTATGTATGTTGTATATGGTCTAGTTTATAATCACAGGTAGTTATATATTTAAATTCGAACATGTATTTTTTTAATATGTGAACACATGATCAATGAATTGAAAGAAAAAATATTTTAATAACTTCGGTTCGCGGAAGGTCAATAACAAATAATTAAGAAAAAATGCGAGACGTCTCTTATTAAACTGTGAAATTACCAAGGACGGGTTGTTTAAAAATAATTTAACAATACATCGAATATTTGAAGTTAATTTTCACGTTCTGTGTAAGTTCTATTTAAGTTCTGTTATTATGTCATTACAGGTCAGTTGCCGCATAAAACTGAAATAATCACAGAACTTGAATAGAACTTTCACAGAACGATAAAATCAAATATTTGATGAATTTTTCAAATTTTTTGAAACGACCAAATCTAAGTTTTGGTTTTGTGATTATCGAAGATAATAACTTGCTGGAACTTTTAAAATAAATCAGCGGACGCTCGCGGGTGTAAAAATTGGACAAAACATTGGCAAAAACGCTTCAGGGATTACTTAGGCAGACTGTAGTTTCGTTTGCATTTCATAGATGTCAGATGATAAAAATGAATTTGGTTTAACAATTTGTATGAATACTTGATAGTTTTAGTAATATATCGGTTCATACCATTAGACTTTGAGTGTAGAGTTTAAGTAATGTGTAAAATGCAGCACAGGTAAAGCTTCCAGCAAGGCCCACATTATCAAATTATGCTTTTTTTAATAGATATAATATTGTATCATATAAAAAATAAAAATATATCCAGTCTGAACAGATTATATTTTATCAAAAAACAGTAACGTACGAAGTTAGGATGTTGTGACATTAGTTGTGGTACGCCTGTCTCAACACAGGTATACCCTAGTGAGACAGGCATCGAATAATGTAATGTAAACATACCTTATATAGATAAATAAAAAATAAAAAAATATATATATATCGGAATATTAGTTGTGATCAGTTCTATCATTGTTTCTGATGTTTATGCTATGCTTGGGTCACATGGTGTCGGTTATGAGTGTGCCGAACATAGCCGATCAGTGAGAGGTAACAGTCACTGTAAACACAAAGTCTTTTAATCAAAAAAGCATTGTAGGTACTAAGATAAGGTCCAGTACTAATAATAAAGACAATATCTCTGTAATGGATTACAGAGAAAGAGATATCATAGTTGTAATATTTATTTAATAAATATTATTAACCGAAAATAAAAAAAGAACGGAATCATTCTACAAAAAATAGCACAATGAATGCCACGCATTTGATAGAAAGAACCATTTTTGATAGAAAATGCACAGCAATTATGCTGTCTATCTTACAGTTTTTTTTAATCGATTCTTATGCAAATTGAGCCAGCGGCAACGTTTTACTTTTCTTACTATAAAAGGAATCTTTAAAACTTGTAATTACGATCTTATCCCGACTGACAATATTATACAACCGGGTAGATTTTTTAGTTGTATTTTAGTTTTCTCAGTCGAATTTAGTATGGATAATGGAATTCTTCTTGAGGTTCCATATAAAAAAAATGATTATGAAATCCAACGTATGCATAAAAACGAATTATAATGAAATTGTTGAAAGTCGTCAATGTTATTATGATTAATCTGGAACCCTTGCAGCGGTATTATCCTGGTTCCGACCATTGCGCCTTGTGGCCGCCGCCCACAAATCGTGTTTTTACCGTTCCCATTTATCATTCTGCAAATGTGAATTCAATAAATCTTCCAAGGCGTTTGTTTTATCTTTCCTTTACCGTACCGCTAACACACAATGCTACGCACTGCCTTAACATTTTATGCAGCTATTAGCGCAAAATCACGGAAATCACATGATACATGGGATTTGTCTCCGTCTTACAGGACGAAAAGTATAACTATGTGCACAAATGGCAAAGCCCTGTATTTAAACTTATTGGTTTTGGCTTGTGCGAAGTCGCAGATTTTCCCATTTGGCCCATTACTACCCTGTCTTGTGGGATATGTTTAAGATATGTTGGCATCGTCTTTGATTGGAATGAACTATAGCTACTCGGACTAGATTCATATATGATTTAGAATATATAGATTCATATACGGTCAGGGCCGTAGCTAGGGGGGGCATTAGGGGGCAATGCCCTACCTTAAAATACCTGTGCCCTACCTTAAGAAATACCATCGAATATGATAATATACTAGTTAAATGTTTGTTCATTGTTTGACATGATTGAAAAAAAAAACTTCCTTTTAGGGTAGGGTAGCGACATCTAACTAAACAGCTTCGAATTAACCAAAGAATCATATTATATCAATTCTTTATTCTGCCCATAGATAGAATTCAAGTAAGTGGTGAGAGGCTGTGCGCGTATTGCAATCACTGCTTAGGGGGAATTCCCAAACAGTTTGGGGGATGTTATTCAACGGTTGAGTCATAAATTTGACGACCTCCGTAGTCCAGTGGGTAAGACTCTTGACTCACAATCCGGAGGTCGCGGGTTCGAACCCGGCATGCGCAAATAAATTTTATTTGATTAATTTGTGTTAATTCACAATTAATTCATTTAAAATAATGTATAGTATATTTGCGGCATGTTTCAGAGTGGAAGATACTGTTAGTATCGCCCTGGTGTAAGACCACCATTCAGAATTGAAACGTTGCTTGAAAATGGCTTTAGCCGTGTTTGGTGACCAGATCTGAATAGCCAGGTACTTCCCAACCTACCTCTTCCCCACCTCCTTCCCCTCCCCACTACCTTCAGCTTCACAACATACCCCAATTGGGGATGCCATAGTCTCACTGGCTCCAGACGGGAGCAGTTGAGATTCTTGTGCGGTATTCACTGTAAAAAAAAATAAATAAAATAAACCAATCCCTAGATCGATATCTTCGGGCCTTCTCCATACTAAACGGTTTGTCATCAGATCAAGCACTTGCATACTGCTCGCTTACAACGTATGCAGGGACAATAGGGGTCTAGTTTTAGTTAATTATAATTGGAGGGTCGTTCTATAAAAAAATAAGAGTCCTTGTTAAATAGTAACCTTCTCTTACTTACACCGGGCGGGTATTTGGTGGATAACCTCCAATTCACTTCGATATGTCAGCAGATGAATCCAAAACTGGAAATTTACATTCTGATCACAAAACTGGTTTAAAATTAAGGGTGAATCTGCTTGCGTGTCGACAGATTTAATTAGTATTACTCTCATATAATGAGTAGTATGGTTTTCCTACGAATTACGAATTTTGTGGAATGGTTTGAAATAAAAATTTTAACTCCACTCGAAATATTAGAACGGTTTTATTCGAAATGTGTCAGCAGATTAATCGGCTACTGGAATTTTTACAGATCATTCGGAACATGAAACTGGTTTTAACCAAGGATTTAATCTGCTAAGTCCTCAGCTTATGCTCAGATACTACACCCAGAACAAGAAAACGGTTTTCGTCTTACTTTTGTACTTGGAACACATGGATGGTTTGATGATCCATTGGATTTGACGATCCATGAAACTTTCTTAGAATTGTCGCGCATCGCCCACGGACCTCTCTCAATCATTCTCACCGAATATTAGTCATAAAAAATCCAAGCGCAAAACAAAATTCGACCCGGACGGTGTTGCCAATCGCTGCATTTATCAAGGTGACATTATTATACATTCATTTGAAGAAAGGGGATTCCCCAGATTTGTGGCAGAATAAGTAATGAAAAATTCAATCGGTCTGAATCAAATTTGCAACAAAAATATGAAAGAAATGATTAAAATTTTATTTTTTTAACAAGATATTGTTATTATTTATTGTGAAATTTTGCCGCCCCTTAAAAGTGCCGCCCGGAGCGCTCCCTCCCCCCCCCCCCCCCCCCTCCCCCCGACCAGGTCAGATCATTTTACTTGCGCCCTACCTGTAATTACCGCTGACCTATCTTAAATTCAACTCTAGCTACTGCCCTGTATACGGTAGCTCACCGAACTCTCTTAAAAACCAAAGCTACCACTGTAAATTTATCACTCCAACTTAACACCACTCCCAAACCAAGACCTTTTCAGAATAATAATTTTATCTCACAAACAAAAGTATCCAAAAAGCGATACCTCTACCTTTATTTAGACGAAACTGACATATTAAAAAAAAATCAACTCTCGACCATGAATAAGATTGAAAGGATAAGAATTGAAACAAAGGATAAAATATAGGATGTGCAAGGTGGTGCCTTTATTGGGTAGGTATGCTCACTGAGATGTTTCTGACAAAAAACCAGAAACTTTTCTACGCCTTTGTAGATCTGCAAAAAACATACGGTCCAGTCAACAGGAAAAAACTATGGAAGGTGTCCAAGTATGAAGTGAATACAAATCTCATGCGGGCAATTGCCTCTCTGTATGAGGGAAGCGTTACATTGAGTAATCTGAAAGTATGTTGCCTATTGTATGCTGATGATGCGGTGCTGATTTCTAACAGTATGGAAGATCTACAGTCTCTCGCGTCTACAATGAACGAAATATGTACGAAAAATGAGTTAATGATGAAAACTTGGAGCAGGTGGATAGTGTATCCGAAATTTACGTGTTTAAATGTTTACGAGAGATGGGAATGCTGATAGCATACTAACTTCGCCTTATCACGGTAAGGACTTTGAAAGAAAAAGACGGGTAAATGCAGCTAATTCCAATAATGGAGGACTAAATGCCATTGGCGCTAATAAAAAACTGTCAAAAGAAGCGAAGCTAGCAGGCCACAATGGAGTTCTGGTATCTACCCTGATGTATGGCAGTGAGGAGGCATGGAACTAGCAGAGGAAGGATGAAAGCAGACTGAAAGCTTTGAAATGAGATCCCTGGGGCGTATGTGTGGTAAAATCATGTATGATCGTGTGAGAAATATGGAGATCCGCAAAGAATGCAAGGCTGATGTAAGCGTAATGAGTAAGATTAAGAAAGGGATCCTCAGATGGTTTGAGCATGTAGAGCGAATGAACGAAAAAAGTAGTAAAAGAAGAACGTAATGATGCAAACGTGGATGGTAGAAGAAATCGGGGACGCCTGAGGAAGACATTGCACGATCAAGTAAATCAGATACTTGAGACAGGCCATGTCAAGAGTCAGAATAATAGAAGAGCATGTATGAGACGATCTATGAATGTGAATGAGGCAAAGAGTGTGTGCCAAGACCGAGTTGTTTGGCGGTCCGTCCTCTCGGCCTACCCCTGCGGGGAAACGGTGTGATGCTTAGTTAGTCAACTATCGACCGATACATGACATACATCGACATCGCACGCGATGTTTTGGTATCGCGGATTCACTACCTACACCGATATGAGGATCTGACATACTTTTCTGTCGTCTTGCTGGATGGACGCGAATTGTGACCCAGTCGACAAGAGCGGCATATCTGCGGGGGGTGTATCTCCTCTCCCTTTTTCTCGTTTAGGGATCCTTCAAAATTTACGATTTGATATTTAGCTATTTTAATTATTTATAACCACACTTGAATTGATTGGAAATTTTATTGTTTTTTTTTGTTTTAAATTATCCTTATTAAAAAGGTCGTATAAAGCCAAACTTTTATTTAACAGGTAGAGTTGAGACCTTTCTTTCAGCTACCAGAAAACAGAAACCGTCAACCCACTTAAACTTGAGAGGGTTCAATATCTGTTCCCAGAGGAGTACATGTTCTCTTTCAAATTTTTCCGTGACAAAAATTATTAATAATTCATAAGAGATTTCGTGATAAATTACCAACTTAGATACGTATAATATACTTGAATACTTATCACAAGGAATTGTTCAGTATTCTTTTGCGAAACAAATGGTTTGTTAGAATACTCCAAGGTCTTAAAAAACGATTGATTCGAAAAAAATATAATCTAGATAAGTGCGGATTATGTTGCTACGCCATTTAATAAAGAAATTGTTTCTCCCTGAGTGTCCTTTCCCATTCGTTCCGTTCCCCTTCCGCCTCCGCTTATTCTCCTGCGTACTCTTCCCCTCTCACGTTCCCACTCCGTCACCTCCACCTTCCCTCTCCAGACTCCACCCCCCCCCCCCCCCCCCCGTCCCGCGAACCCCCCGTCCCGAGTTCCATCACCTCCACCTTCCCTCTCCCCACTCCACTCCCCCCCCTGTCCCGCGAACCCCCCTCCTGAGTACCCCTCCCCCCTCCCCCATCTTTCCCTCCCTCCCGCTTTCCATACAATCAGTTTTCAAACCTCGCGTGCCACCAATAGCAATTTTTTTATACAAATTTCATAATGCCAGAGCTCACCGGAAGTTTTATAAAAACCTTGTCCTAACAATAACGTTCACACAAAAAAAAAGAATTATCCAATTTGGTGCAGTCATTCGAAAGTTATGCGCTTAGCAATTGGTTTTCTGCCAAGAAGATCTGTTTGTAAATATGTGAAGATTAAGATAATATATGTATAATTAAATAGAAAAAAATATGTATGTATAATTAAATAGCCAAAACTAAGACTTTGCATAATAAATTTTGTAATCATCGCCACTATTGAGATCCGAAACTTTGTTTGAATTTCGTACCTAAAACTTATGTAGATTCCTACCTATCCTTCGTCTTTCTCGACTCCTTTCCCTATATACCTCATTCTCTTGTTAACAAGAAAGACACACCATTCTGAAATTTGAAAATCTCCTAATACGATCATTAAATAGGAAGATATTGCTTTTGCGATGATGGCGGCCGCCAGCCGACAAATTGAACCCCCGACTCCTGGGTGAAAACTCGACCCGCATTTGTCAGCCACCGACCAACTTATCCTACATTTTTGCAATATGATATCTGGATCCGGGAAGTTGGGTCAATGAAAGTAATTCTACTTATTTATGTAATTTGGGAAGCGGGTATGGGTACCGCCATACCACCAGCTGCAGGCCGGATCAGGAGAGAATGGTTGAAGGAGTCCCTTTGACTTTTCTAGCGGTACTATCTCGGATCGTCGTCTTCCACCGCAGTGGGAGGGATGGATTCATATGACTGTCACTCCTGGACACACTGACACTCCTAATACCCTTTTTCTTCCCAGAACTTTCTCTCCTTCCTTTCCTAAAAAGACCCTCCACGCAGAATCCTAAAAAGATGACATAGGCCCTAAGGAGAATTACTTTTCTCAGGGCCTCCTGTGTGGAACTAATGTAAAAACAAAAATTATAATATTACGTTCCCTAAAAATCTATAATTTCATTTATGGAACATTATGTTAACATATAATACATATGTGACATATATACGCGTCGTATGTAGATATATTGTTATGAAAACACTACAAAATCTCAAGGTTTTTAAATGAGCAACGTAAGTCCCAGCGTTTCCGCAACCGAAGGGCGGTTTTAAGGGGAGGGATTTAAAGACCGCGCCGGAAAATGCAATGCAACATTAACGCCCAGGACACGGGAATACTTTTAGACCGGAGTAAATTTCGCACGGGTGAGAAAAGGAGCGAACAGAAAAACACTCGCACTCTGTTGAAAAATAGTCCCAGTAAAGTTAATGTAGTGAGGGGAAGGTGCAGCCAGCTCTGTTTATAATTACCAAAGTTCCATTCCCAGCTCCGGTTTCCAGTTCCAGTTCCATCGCGCTGGAACTTTCCGTCTCTTTCCTCGTCCCCGCACTGTCCGCCCGACTTTGTGATGGTAAAGTACGTAGGTACCTAGTTCCTAGCCAACCCGCGAGGGGCGGATGTACCATTCTTGTAAAGTACTAGTATTTTTGGAATAAAAGTAGGAAGTGCATTCTGATTAAATATTCATATTCAACGGAGGATTTATGCGAACCCAGTTGGTATGACGTGTACCACCCATTGACGTTGTATTTAGGGTGGATTATAAAATATTCACGTTTATATTAACGTTTTCTGGTGTTCTGATAGCCGAGACAGACGATAGTAGAGATGATATACATTCCAATTCAGCTGAAAACTCGCCGGAATCGAGACTCCCTGGGAAAAATAAATGCCGTTATTGAGTAACAATACAGCTCCAACACGATTTTTATAGAAGGTCTCTTTATCGACGTAAACTTGCACAGTTTTGTAAAGAGAATAACTACACATACACTGATATTGTGCACTTAAGCTCTGATTTATTCAATTACGTGAGTGATGCCCACGGAAGCACCATATGGCTTGATCATTGCATTGTTTTTTTTTTTTTTTTACATGAGCTCCACACGGGAGACCCTGAGGAAAATAATTTCCCTCAGGGCCTATTTCATCTTTGGGGATGCTGTGTAGCGGTTTTTTAAGGAAAGGAAGGAGAGGAGAGTTCTGGGAAGGAAAAGGGTTTAAGGGGTGGGTAGGAATCTGGGGTTCAGTGTGTCCTGGTCATCCGCCTCGAAGACCTAGACAAACCTCACCCCATGAACCCGGGCACCCCTGCTAAATCACCAAACGTAGTGAACCACTTGGGGTGACCTATGTTAGAGGTGTTGGTTATCCAATAAAGGTTCCCGGGGCGGCGGTACCCATTCCCGCCTCCCAAATTGTGACGTAGGGGTTGAATAATGCAGTGAAGAGTGTGAAAATCACAGCCAACGCAACGTGCTCAGATCATCTCCCACTTACTGTTCAAATAGATAAGGATCTTATTTCGATTACATCTAACAAACCGACAAAATCGACCAAGAGATTTTGGAAAATGGGCGACGAAGTCCGAAAATGATGTTAGTACTGGCAACTGTCTGGCAATTCTGACAATTCTGCTACATAACAGAAAAATCTTGCAAAAAGTAACTATGTACCTTAGACATTAACAAATCTGCAGGCCCAGACTCCATCCCGCCAATTTTCCCCAAACATTGCTCCTCTGTATTTTCTAAACCACTAGCCATTCTCTTTAACCAGCTACTATCTTCTGGACATTTTCCTGTCTACTGCAAATCCAGCTATATTATCCCAATATTTAAAAAAGGCGATGATACTGACATTTCAAACTATCGACCTATATGCATACAATCTGTATTACCCAAAATCTTTGAATCTCTAGTTCTTGGTGAAATATATACATACCACGTTAACAGAGATAATAAATGACAAACAACATGGCTTCATTAGAGGTAGATCAACTTCAACATATTTATTACTCTTTCAAAACTATATTTATATTGGAGTCTTTTTCTAAAAACAAATAAGTTGACTGTATATATACTGATTTTTCGATGGCTTTTGATAAAGTGTCCCACAAAATACTGATTCAAAAACTTAAAGCTCTGGGAATCAGAGTAAATATTTTAAACTTGTTAAGTAGTTACATATCAGGTAGAACTTTATTTGTAAAAATAAAATCTTTTATATCTAAACTAGGTAGTCATCTTAGACCAATTTTATTTCTTGTTTTTATAAACGACATAGTCAACTGCTTTGAAGACGTCAAAGTATTGCTTTTCGCTGATGACATTAAATTATATAAACATATAACTATCTTTAATCACTGTGAAATTCTTCAATCCAATGTATATACGCTAAAAAATTGGTGCTCGCAAAACAATCTATATTTTAATGTAGAAAAATGCAAAACTTTAACATTTTTCAGAAAAAAAAACATCACTGTTTTTCGAATATTCAATCAATAAAATAAATTTAGAAAGAGTATCGGAAATGCGGGATCTTGGCATAATAATGGATGAAAAACTGGACTTCACGGTTCACATTCAACAAACCGCAAATAAGGGTATGAAAACATTAGGATTTGTATAAAGAACAATTAAAAACTTTGAAGCGTTACAAATCATTAAACTACTGTACACATCCCTTGTTAGAAGCCTTAAAGAATATAACTCCATAATCTGGTCGCTCTTCTACAAAATTCATATTCACACTATTGAAAGAATTCAAAGAAAATGTCTACGTTTTGTAAATTTTAAACTTAACATCCCTTTAGAGCACATAAATTACCCGTAGTTAATGAATACTTTAAATATTCCAACATTAGAAAACAGACGAAAAATAAACGACCTAACCTTTTTATTAAAATTATTAAACTCTAAATTCGACAGTTGCGAACTCCTGCAATTAATAAATCTACATGTACCTACACGAACAACTAGACAAACATTGACATTTTATATACGTACATCTCATTCGAACTATGATTAAAATTCTCCAATACGACGTTTACATAGTCTTGGTAACAAATACTTAAACAATATGGATGTATTTGACAATAATTTGAACTTAGCAAACTTCAAACGCCATATGTGCTGACTATGTATTTCTACCTATCCCATAAACTAATGTGAACAACAATTTTAAACATTACCTTACGTAACATTACCTTATTTTAAACATTATTTACGTCAACTCCTATATTTTATGGACTATATTTTGTTTCTTATATTTTATGTTACCTGTATTTTGTTAACGCTTATATTTTATGTAACCTATTTTTTTTAACGCTTTTATTTTATGTAACCTATATTTTGTTTGAAACATATATTATGTAACGTGTATTTTGTTAACCCATTCTTTTTACTGTAATTAAAAAAAATATACTGCATTCTTTGTAAAAGCCCTGTGGCGTTTAAATAAATAAATAAAATAAAAAATTCAAATATTGGAAATAAAAAACCTTCAGACACCTTAAGATGTCAAATATTTAATTGTGTTAACGAGGTACACAAAACAGCACCATTTTTAAAATAATGGGAAACTCCGCCGTAAAAGCATTTTAAAATAAAGGACCCAATAGATGAGGATCGTTACTGAGCGGAATGATGAAGTCTCATCCTTGTATCGTCAATCAAGGCATGCATTCCTTTACTGGGTTAAGCGGGAATGTCTATGGATGGCCGTACTGCAGACGCTTACAAGTAAGAAATCCTTCATAATTGCTCTCCGAAAATGCCAACACTCTGAAGCACGAAAGCACGAATGGATATCATTGCTTCGACTATGCATAACAAAGATTGAGAAAATTTTGCCAAAAAACGTTAATTGTGCTGAGACCCAAGAGCAAAGCTTCGCCACTCGTCAACGACGTTACGGAGGACGAAAACATAGCCAATGAATTTAGAGGCTTCTTTTTTTGATCTAGGATTAAGGAGATATCATATATAATAATATATATCATACATAACTAAATGGATGACATTTGGACGACTAGATCACTCTGAATCAGTGATACTGTTAAATGGTTGCAATGTCGAAAAGGTGGAAAGATTTAGATACCTCGGCAGTATTCTCACGGAGTCTCTTGACCCAGATGTGGAGGTTAGATGCAGAATTGAAGCAGCAAGAGCTGCGTTCATTAAAATGAAATCTTTCTTCTGCAATGACAATATCAGCTTAAAACTAAGGCAGAGAATGCTAAAATGTTATGTGTGGTCGGTCTTGCTCTATGGATGTGAAACATGGACCTTGAAAGTAAATACCATGAACAGGTTAGAGGCTTTTGAAATGTGGCTTCACCGGAGAATGCTCAAGGTCCCATGGACTGACATGATCACCAACACAGAAATTCTCAGGCGGGCTAGAGCAGATAGAGAACTGCTTACATTAATAAAAATCAGGAAAATTTCATATCTGGGTCATATACTTCGAGGGGAGAAGTATCACTTGCTCCATTTGATATTGAAAGGCAAGATAGAGGGTCGCCTAGGGCCTGGTAGGAGACAAATGTCTTGGCTGCATAATATACGAGAGTGGACCGGCATTAGAAGTGTGGAGGAGCTATTCCGGGCAGCGCAAGACAGAGAGACATTCTCAAGAGTGATCGCCAACGTCGGGGGGACCTGATACGGCACGCAAAGAAGAAGATATATAATTACATATTCACCTGCGACCAATGATGACCTGGTCATGAATGTCACTCTTGAAATGGTTTTAGGCGTGATTAAACAATCTGCCCTCATGAGGTACGCAGCTCTATGCTATTATAGCCGCCATATCCTCCAGCTTCCTAAGGATACCAAGACACACATAAGCCGATGGACATAAGTCAATGTCACATCAATCAATGAAGTTCAATTTGGGAGACAGGGTATGGGTACCGCCGCCTTGGGAACCATTTATTAGATAACCAACACCCTGCCATAGGTGACTTAGCAGAGTGGCCGAGTTCATGGGGTGAGGTTTGTCTAGGTCTTATCTACTGCCTGGCGGGCCGGTTCGGGAACGACTGGTTGAGAGAGATCTTTTTACCTCGCCAGCCGGACTCTCTACCCATTGCCTTCCATCGCAGTGGGAGGGATGGATTTATACGTTCATCTTTTGCGGGTGTTTCCCACCATTCATTATGGGAAAAACTCATAAGAGAGATGTCACAGCAGCAATATGCTGGCTATTTGGTATAATCAGCAGAAGAATTACTTTTAATAGACAGGAGCTTCTTCAAAACTCTCATTCCTTAAAAGAGAAGCCATTAAAACCATTTTTAATGTTCACATAAACGACATACTACGAGAGCTCAACGACTAACGAATTGGTTGCCGTATCTGCGGAAAACATGGTGTTGCTGGCACCCACCTGAGCTGTGGACAGAACACCTAGTAGCACAATCGGAAAAGTTAAGGGTGTTAGGTATACAAGCAAATTATTCAACAACCAAAGTTCTGCAGTGCCTCCACGACGTTCACAAAAGGAAGAGTGTACTCGCACTCCGCCTTATTTCGTCACCGACTAACCAGCCTCTGGGGAAGGACACGGAAGTCGACCAAAGTCATTGTCGTGGCTGCATCCGAGAGGCACATTTCTCCAAACACGATTAATCTGACCGGAGCCAGATTAATAGCCCTCACGAATCACGGAAGCGAAAAAAATGGTTTTAGTGTTGCTAGAAATGTATCAATTCCAAATAGCTGTGCCTTACCAAAACAATTCATACGATATCTTCCACATCGGAAATATTTGCAAATAAAAAATACCATTTAAAAACATGTATTTTTCATTTTGTTATTAGTTTTTGGGGTATTATGCCGTGTTGCGCTACCTCCTTCTTTAGCCAACGTTTCGGACAGCGTCGCAGTGTCCATCATCAGGGCAGATGTGTAATAGTTAGGGGTGATCTTAGTACTTATCTACTTAGGAGCGATACCGTGTCGCCAGCTCCACTCCTCTATGAGCTGGCGCTGCAATATACTTCAACATGTTTTTTTGCGTTTAGGCTTGATATAACCGGCAATCGCCATGGCATGTATTTTTAAATTTGCGAATTTTGTTTGCTTTCATCTTTCGTAAGCTCTGACCTAAATTTAAGGCCATAAACTCTTTGCCACTGAGTTGGCCAAATTTGTAACAAGACGTATTATTATTTTTAAGCAGAGCAATGTCTAGAATGAAATCAATCCTTTGTAAAATCTAATAAAATATATTTGTCTGTTTCTAATGGACAGAAAACGCAACATTTGTTTGCTGAATACGAAATAAACAATTTTACCTCGTGAATATAAAGACAGAATCAAAATGAACAATGCCTCATCCCTTACTTAAAGATATTAATGACTTAGTTCGTGTGGTATATATGTATATATATATATATATATATGGTCTGGTAGTTTGAGGGTTTATTCCTTGACAATTCGCCGTCCAACCGGTAACGGAGCTCGTGGCTTTACTTTCAAAGTAAAGTTTTTGAATAGAAATTTAAGAAGCAGTTTGGTTTATGCATAGCTCCAACCCTCCGTCCCGACAGACTAGCTTTTGTGTGAACTTTGTTAAGCTCATCATAAAAAAATAAACATTTCGACATCGTACTTAAGCATTGTAGCCATTCGTTTTAACAGAAAGAAGGTCGTATCATTGATATTCTATTTTTTGTATTTCTAACCGAAAATTAATAACATACTGGTTTGGCTATTCGTCTAATTATCCATTATTGCACCTACAATAAGTACATAAAATCGTAGATTCACTCAGTTTAATTATGTACTAACCTGTTCTAACATTATATATTGATTGCATTAGCATTGAATTAAGATATTGGTTAAAAGTTCAAAATTTTAAATTTAAAATCTTAAGTAGGTAATACGAGTATGTTAGTTTTGTTTTATTGCATAGTAGGCACATTAAGAGCTTTACTAATAAACGCGTTTTAAATTTGACACAACCGATATATAACCATTTGTACGGTAAATGATTGTTTACCAGTTTTGTAAAAATAAAAATACGTTTATTTGTAAGGGGTTAATGCACCGACCGTGCGCGTTAATAAAATATATTTTACCAGTCTATATAAAAAAATGTATAATATTGACGTCGAAATCGTTTTTCGTCTTAGCCATCCATTAAACCACAGTTTTTTTAAACTAGTTAGCTAAAATTATTTTGAAAAGTTCTTAATTAAAATGCTCAATTTACCAATCGATCAATCGGTCAACAGGCCAACTGGATAAAGCCAACCTCCTAAACGGTTGACGATCAGCCATAAAAGCACCTTTCAGACCAACCAAAAATAAACCTAATAAACTTTAAGTCCTTACCTTTTCACAGGCTCCAGGGCAGAACTGCACCATGACGCTGAACTTGACCACATGGGAATTGGGGAACCTGAAAGCTCTAAATCTGGCACTCAGTCTTACTGCTCCATTTGTAAAATTGCTACCAACGGTCCCGTTTCCATCGAACCTTCCAGATGTTCCACTAGTCCAGAAATTTCCACCTGTCGGATAAAGAGAGATACAATTTATTACAAAATAACTTATAATATTCTACTTTATGCAACAATAAAGTGCTTAAGATGTTGGAAGGATACACATAATCTAACTAACCAACTAATCGAATCGGATCGAATCCAGGCGTGGCAAATAAATTTTATTTGATTAATTTGTGTATTTCACAATTTATTCATTTAAAATAATATATAGTATATTTTCGGCACGTTCCAGAGTGGAAGATACTCTCAGTATCGCCCTGGTGTTAGACCACCATTCAGAATTGAAACGTTGCCTGAAATGGCTTAAGCCGTGTTTGGTGACCAGATCTGAATAGCCAGGTACTTCCCCACCTTCCTCTTCCCTACCTCCTTTCCTCCCCACTACCTTCAGCCTCACAACATACCCCATTTGGGGATGCCATAGTCTCACTGGCTCCCGACGGGAGCAGTTGGGACTCTTGTGCAGTATTAAAAAAAAAAAAAAATCATCACTCCATTTTCCTAGAGAGGTTAGTCCGCCACACAAATCTATCTATCACAATTCATTCATCGTCTCATAATACTATTTAGCTGTTTTTATTCTTGAAATGACTCAAGCATTTGATTTTTTACTTACAAAACTCTACAAAGAAGGGAAAAGCAATTTTGGGCCATAACCTAGGGGCTGTGACGTCTATGGGGATGCTGTATGAAGAGTCAAAAGTTACATCTCGGAAGGAATCGAAATTATGGGGAAGAAAAAGGTGTGGGGTGGGTAGGAATCAGAGGGTCAGTCCAGGACGTATGGATCCATCACTCCCACTGCGGTGCAAGGCATTAGTTGAGAGAATCCGGCTGGAGAAGTCAAAGGTTCTCCATCAACCAGCCTCTACCGATCCGCCCCGCCACGTTACTGGTGGGCAAAAGCACTCGACACCAAGACCTGGACAAACCTGACCTGTGAAACCGGGCACCCTTGCCGTATCAACAATCATGGCGAACCACTTGCGGTTGCTTATGGAAGAGGTGATTGTTACCCAATTTATGGTTTCCGGGGCCACGGTACCCATACCCATGGCTTTAAAACATCTAAGCTTCCCTATCTTGATCTTGTTCACCAAACTTACATCAGTTTAGCATTCTGTTCGGATCTTTATATTTTTATAAAAGTAGTTCATGATTATATAACTCCTTATGCCTCAGAGATCTCGCTACTAAAATCTTCTACCTTTATCCTTCTTCTGGCGGTTAGATATATAAATTTTATAATAACTTAATCCACGTTACCGCGAAATAAAATGTTCAACATCTTGAAAGACTATTATCATGTCTTAAAGATCGAACATAAATTCCAGCCCTCATTTTCTAATTAAAATAATAATTTTATGACATAATACGATGTCTTATTAAATTTTAAGCTGACTTTAACTAATTATTTTGATTTACGTTCCCGCCCCGGGTACAAATTTGGCAAGCAGATTTGAATCAGAATTACAGCCACTATTTATCATTTTGATTTGTGATATCAAAATGAACTGCGCTGACTCGTAAATGCACACTACACAAATTGTGCAGTAAAGCAAACAGGATTTCAGAAACACACAACGCATTATGTCGGTCAGTAGGTGAGGGCTAAAGTCACTCAAAAATAATATGATAATATTAATAATCAGATGACTGAAAGATATGTACACTTTGTAAATATTTTATTTTTCAGTTAGATCATACCTATAGTATGTCTTCAATGTTACTAACACATTAACTACCAAAAGATAGTCTGCTTTTCGCTGCCAATCGTAAACGACCAAACACCGATTAGTCGGTTTTTCTACCGTACTGTACTTACTGGAAATAATACTCACAATTACGTTAATCACTATATCGATTTCAAATTTGAACTATTCATTTAAAGTTACATTATTTACTACGAACTAAAAATTTTAAAAATAAATATGCTCTCTTATTTGTCAAAATTTTACATTTTGAAGACAATATTTTTCAGTGGTGCCCGGGTTTATGAGGTGAGGTTTGCTCATGGGGAGAGATTTGAGAGAGACTGGTTGAGGAGGTCTTTTGACCTCTACAGCCAGAATCCCTCGACCCGTTAACGTGTACCAAGTTGGAGGGATGGATTCATACGTCCGTCACTCCTGGACACACTGATCTCCAGATTCCTACCCGCTCTTCATACCTATTTCTTTTCCAGAACTTTCTTTCCTTAAAAAATTCCTCCACACAGCAACCACTAAGACGACAGAGGTTCTGAGGGGAATTATTTTCCTCATGGCCTGCTGTGTGCCGGAGCTAATGTAAAAAAACGACATTTTTGCTCATAATTACAAATGCCACTTGATAATAACAAAAAAATTAATGTCCTCGAGTTTGGGCTATCTTACGCTGATTAGTGATACTTACAAAAAAAAAATTCCCGCTAAATTACAAATGACATTTGATCTGCCTAGCGTTTGTAAAGTTTTTAAATATGGTTTGCTATCCATGAAAGCACACGTATTTCCAAGAAGGACTTATTTATTAATTTTATTATAGTAATTTGTGCATTTAAGTTTACAAATTTATGATTAATTATAATATTTCATAATACAAACTAAATTTTATGTAGTTTTATATAGCTCCTTCAATTGGTGATTTAGAAGGGGTGCCCGGGTTCATGGGGTGAGGTTTGTCTAGGTCTTGGAGGCGGATGACCAGGACATACTGAACCCCAGATTCCTACCCACCCCTTAAACCCTTTTCCTTCCCAGAACTCTCCTCTCCTTCCTTTCCTTAAAAAACCCTCCACACAGCATCTCCAAAGATGACATAGGCCCTGAGGGAAATTATTTTCCTCAGGGCCTCCTGTGTGGAGCTCATGTAAAAAAAAAAAAAGTCTTGAACTTTCCAATTGGTGAGGACTTTAAAGTTTCTGGTAGCGTGTTATACAACTTCATCCCTTTGTACAGTAAAGTGTTTTGCATATTCGCAAAACTTGTCCTTTTTTAGAAGCCTGATTTCCTTGCACGTCCTTGTGTTATGTCTGTGAATGTCCTTGTTGAATATAATTTTATTTGAGAAGTATTTTGGTACAATGTTGTTTATTATTGTATGCATAAATATCGTATTCAAGGTCAGCGTCTATTTCACGGTTAGCCAATTCAGTTCTAACATTTTGTTTACTTTTGAAAATCTATTTCGCCGTAGTATTATTCTCACTTATGTGTATATTGTTAATAAACATTAGTGTTTTAATATTCAGTTATGCTTTCATCCTTCGCTACAGCTGTTATATTTCATCGGTTTCATCATACGGTTTCAGTACACATACAATTCGATCGATAATTTTTAAATATATTGTAATAATAACATTTTAAGCTTGGTTTTTAAAGTTAGTCTTTAAAAAAATCGTTGGCAAATAAAGTGAAGGGGGTATTTCACGTCCTATTCATATCTTATCCATAGAATAACGCGTAAAAATTAAATGCTCGCGGTAGAAAACTCCGCCTACTTTTCTGATTTCCATATTGATAGGTTCGAGTACCGAATAGCGAACTCGCGGTTTATAAAAAAATTAATTGAAAATATGGATTATTCTATAGAAAACGTTCATTTTTAAAGTAAGAGTATGGTATAAAAATACAGAATATAAAATTACTACTCGTGTTCGCGATATATTAATTAATGAAGTTGTTTTAATGTGAATACCGCCCAAGTAGTGTGGCAACCATTCGGAATCAGTGGGACTATGGCATCTCCATTTAGAGTATGTTTTGAAGCTGAAGGGAGTGGAAAAGGAAAAATATGAGTGGAGGAAGGTTGACATGCACCTAGCCATTCATATCTGGTCACAAAAAATGGCTACATCCATTTAAAAAACAATTATGTCGTGGAATGGTTATCTTTATCAGCCATGCGATTCTGTGTTATAGGCTGATGTGTCAGCTGTCAGCGCTGTCGCCGACTTCAACTAGTTTACACGAAATGCGTAAATATACATAATTATTTATTAATTTTATGTCCTACGTTTAAAGTTGTATACCATGGATTTGACATTTACGTAGTCGGCGATAGCGCTGATAGTTTACCAGAGCCTACACATCAGTCCGTAGAAAAAGCACTTGCAAGCCACAGACAATCACACAAATTTGACAGGCGATTACGTATGGAATCGATTCCATGTCCACAAAAAATACAGAATTGCTCTTCAGGGCGGTATTGCGAGTATTTACCACTATGGAACGTGTCGTAAGTTTTTTTTCCTTTATTCAGTGTTTCGATGGTTACAAAATTATGGGTTTTTTCGTCAACCATGCTAGTCACATGCCCGTGTTATGTTATTACATATGTATATATTATTATAATATAATGCGTTATTAATTTAATGAGACAAAAACAAAGATTTTCGCAAGCCGGGATTCGAACCCACTGTTGAATGTTGAATATGGTAATGTGTAAAATATAATATGCAGTATTTTGGTAGAAAGTAATCACTTTGTGGTTCGGCATATTTTATAGTTTAATTTATATCCTCAAGATGCTTGTGTTAAGCGAAACCGGTCAATTTAAAAAAAAATTGTGGTTATAAACAAAGTACCTACCAGTTTTATTTCATTAAAATAAGTAGTCTTCAATGTTACAGCATACTTCTAAATGTAAATTCACTATTAGTGTGTTTAATTTGAAGCACTCTTAGCTATTTCATATATTACATAAATAATATTCTCCACCTTTTTCATTGAAACCAATATTGGAGCCCGGTGGTAATCTTGTATGCACCAGAGATGGAAAATCGACTTGCCCGGTGGGACAACCCCTACCGTCTAATAGAAGCACAGAGCTGTCTCCCAGTTGGGAAGACGCCACCAGATGATAGGCGTGGATATCCACATCTGAAACAATCATATAAATATTAGTTAATATGTAAAAAAAACAATAATAACCTTCAAAGTGATATTGTATTTCAAGTAGTCGACTTCTTCATGGGAATTCAAATCGGTCTTTCTAATCTTTGTGCATTTATTTGACTCTCTCATCCAAGAATTTTGGCTGAACATATAATATAAGTAGGTGTACATATTTATATTTATGTACATAAAGTTCAACTACCATTCTCTCAACTCTTCTATTTATAATATTTTAATCAAATGAATACAATATTAGCGAAACTCAATCGAAAATGTGGAGACAGAAAAATCAGAAAAAGATATTGGCACCTCTGGGACTCGAACCCAGGACCCTTTGCTTACATGGAAAGTGCTCTACCAACTGAGCTAAGGTGTCGATATCAAATTCGGTCACTTTTAACTGTATCAGACTTCGACTAAGAACTTCCAAAATTATCTTCATTTCCTTAACGCACATATTATTGGCTGCTATCTTTATACATGATTGCAAGATTCTACTTATGTTTATTTGTCCTCTGTTTAGTCTTCAAAACGATCCCCAAAGAAGAATAATTATTGTTGTAGCCACCCATGAATGGGAAACCAAGTACCTATCCGAAAACAAATTCCATTATAAAAACACTCAACAATCCTGATAAATGTGTTAATTTAATCTTAGTTTGAAACCGCAAGACAAACAGCGATTTAATAAAATAAATGTATCGTAATTAAGAATACTTAGAAATAAATGGCAGCCTTTTGTATCGCCAGCTTAGTTATTTTAATGTTTAAAAAAATCTTTGAATAAGGGGATAAAATTGGGAGGACAAAGCTCCAAGAACAATAAAAGCTCGCCTTTACCATTTATTATTTTTAAGCACAATCAATTTTCTTCCCGACCAAATTTAATTTAGCGAAAAACCGTTCTTGCTTATTTATTCCAACGCGTTCATTACATTATAACCTTCATCGCGTTTTGTTACGTTTTCGACGAGGTTTTTTTATGCCGGGGTTTCCAAAGCGTTCTAAATTGATTAATTAAACCGGTATTGATTAAAATACAATCTGGAATATTTTAAAAAGCTTCTCAATATTGGACACGTGAAACGGATGACCTTGTCCGGACACTGATAATAACGTGATTACTTTTATTAATTACAAAAGTAACCGGTTGGGAACCGATTAAAAATGTTTATTTGATATGTTTCCTTTAATACATAAACTTGGCGAATACTGCTTCTAACTAGATGACTCGTAACTTAACATTAATGACTCCTTACTGTTCGAAGACGACTCCAAACTTTACACAGATGATTCCTTACTTTGCATCTTCTGACTTTACGTTCAAGACTCGACTTTGCATTTTATTATTCTCAAGTATTTTCTGGGTATCAATACTTCAGCATATTTAAATGCACCCTTTGAACTGCCACAAGGGACGCAAACTCTTCCACTGCAAAGAATCAAAGCTATATCCATTCCAGGAGCACGCAAAGTAAAGGAGCACGTGTACAGGGTGTAACATTGCAAATAATAAAGTGCAAGCGGACGATTGTGTATATCTGCTCTGAAAAAACGATTATGAAGGAGTAGTTGAATTTTTGTTGCTAGATTGCCAACATATTTATATTTTCGATAAAGAAACAAAACTAACTCATGTGGCAAAGGTTTTAATATGCTATTGTAAAATTAAGAAAGAAGTGATAGCTCAGGAGAGGCCACTGAAGACCGTCGCACATATTGTAAGCTTTAACTCGTGTTTATGTAAAAATGTTATGAGAGTTTTTTTTTTCTTAAAAATGTTATTATTTTTTTTTCCTCTTAGTTTTTCAATTAATTTTATTTATGTTTTAATTTTAATTTATATACCAATATGTTTTAATTTATATATTTGTGTAGAACACTTGAGTTCTTAACATTTCATCTTTATTATTAGTTTATGTATTTCGAAATTTGAATTTTAATTTTTATTTCTATTTTTCTTTAAAATATGATTTTTTTTCTCTTTATTTTTCACTTACATTTTAAGTATTTCTTAATTTTTATTTAGTATGTTTACTTATCTGTTTCATTAAAATAGTATTTATTAATTCCTATTTAAAATATTAAATGTACGACTACCACAACACGGGCATTAGCCTAGTGTGGTAGCCAAAAAAACGAAAAATCAGTAACTTATAAAATTTTATGAAATAAAAAGTTATATTGTATTACACTTATATTCTTCCGTAATAAAAATAACTCACAAATAAAATAATTGGTATGTTGTAAATTTACACATGTTCCAATAATTGGTATGTTGATAACAGTAGGGTTAAACTAACATTAACATTTAGGCTCAAAAAATATATTAAATATATTAAAACGTCCCAAGTACACAAACATTTTACACGACAACACGATAACATACGTTTAAACACCATTCATACTAACTACGGTAAACAATCAATTAATTTCGAGGAGGACGATTTATATAATTGCCTTCCAGATGATACCAAAAATGAAAAAAAGTGTGTGCAAATTCAAAAAAAAATTGTTCATGTTTATTCACAAAAAACAAAGTAGTGATAGTGAATAATATCGTATGGTAATATAATATCATTTAAATACTAGTATTGCAATCTAATGTAATCTAAGGTTATGAAACGTAAAAACTATGTAATGTTAAAACTATGTAATATAATGTAAAAAGTACATTATTCAATATTGTAGTTAAGTAAGTGAAAATGTTATTTTCTTTTTTACTAGAATAAAAACTTATGAGAAAAAAGGCAAAATTACCGACAACAGTAGGTAATAATCGGTTTCATCTCAATTTTCGCACGACGGTCAAAAGTTTTTTTATAAGGAAAAATTTCTTTTTATTTTATGATTCATTGGGTTTTCCAAAACTTTAAGTAATTTTAGGTAAAATGTTGGGATGACTTAATCATTTGTTAAAATCAAAATGCACTAACCGCTAATTACATATATTTTTAACTAAGTACAGTTTTCTGTTACACGAACACGATTAGAAAGTTCTGCCAGTTTTATTTCGGGTTACCATTTTTGTTAGTATAACGTAATTAATATAACGTAAATATTTCTGCCACTGAATATTAAAACACTATTAGTGTCTTCCGGCCACTACGCTGCTGTTGTTAAGATTTTGCACACAAATCGTATCAATAATCGACCCCTAAACCAAGTTAATTTAATGTTTCTCGGTGTTCCACCCTGTATTTGCTAGAAATGCGGGAGTAAGGGTACAGGATGTTCAGTCTGCAAGTTTGAATACCTGATTTTGTGAACTCCGATTCAATTCTCAGCTCAATCGTCTCCCCGAGAGATACGGCTCCTCCGTTGACCTGTGCAGTGGGGTCTCCTGCATCAGGGTCATTAATGATGTACATCCTCACCTTGGGAGTGTCCTGGGATCCTGTAGAATTGATAATGGACGAGGCGGGAATCGAAGCGGATCCTTCGGGAGATTTATCACTTCTGGAAGGAAACTTCTGATAATAAATAAATATTTTCTTCCGTCTGAGCATTGAGGAAAGATTGGCTTTGAAATATGTAGCTTATCTTGGAGCAGATGTGAAGTATTGTATTACACATTTTTATTATATTATGTCCATTTTGATTAATATTTTGTAGATTTAAAAATACTTCATTAAATGTAATCCTAAACCTCCTTGTGCTCGGTAGAAGAAGGATGTAAGCATATTATATTATATGAATAACTTTTGAAGGTTTTACCCGTCAATGTAATATTAATCATTGAAGAAGAACAAAGTACCAATACATCTAAACGAAACACGATTACAAGACACAGAAATATAATATATGTAAAAGTGGCCAATTATTTAATCGTCTTTTTTGGGTTCATGTTTCGTTTAGGTTTAATAGTATTATCTTCATACTAGCTGACCCGGCCACGCGTTGCTGTGGCTAATAAAACACAACGTCATCTACTGGATGGTTATCCAACCTTTGTAACCACTGCTGTCTTTTGAGTTTATCGCAAAGAGACAGACAGATGCAGCGGAGAACTTTAATTTATAATACGTAGAGATGGTGTGAAAGATTATAATAATGTGCATGAAATGCTTGGGGTAACTAATGAATTTAAGTTAATAAGGATTAATACCCTATCCTTCTTTTCAATTACCGAAATGTACGTGACCATTTTTTTAGAAGATAGAATGGGTATAGTAAGCTATCCGTAAAATATAGATATATGCCTTCGCGGACTTTTTTGAAGATCTATAAAAGAGGAATATCCCACCATGCATTGTTTTGTTATATCCAAAAAGGATTAGGCAACGTTTTCAATGAAACCTACCAGGCGGCTTGACTTTTTCCGACACTTCTAACAATTATCGTTATGTTTCAACCAATTTACACAAATCCTTGAAAATACCTTAACCTTCCTCACGAAACACTCTATCTATTGGTGAAAACCGCATGAAAATCTGTTCAGTAGTTTTCGAGTTTATCGCGAACAGACAGACGATGCGGGGGACTTTAATTTATAATATTTAGATATTTTCAATAATTTATTTTACATTAATGGGTATAGCCCTCAAAAGTTATTCTTAATTCATTATTCATTTAGGCTTTTAGAAAAAGTCATTATGTGTCCGATATAAAATACAAATCGAATGCGTTTATCCGAGACACTATCCAGGTTACAAATAAATTCGTTGGAAATTTTTAATCAGCCAAAAAGATAACAGCCAAAAATATAGGACAAATTAAATGAAGGTGATTTGTTGATTCTGGATTTGAAATATGAGATTGAAATAAAAACTTGGTTGGGCGCTGTCTGGGTAGCGTATTTCCTTTTCCGTGTTCAATCCGAGGCAACCATGCCTCGAAATCAACACGGGTTTGTAATGCCATTTTTTCTCCAAACCCGTGTCCAGTAGAAGACAAGCGGCATCCTACTGTGCGCTGGTTTTTAACGCCAATCCCTTCCCAAACCCGTGTTCAGTACAAGGCACGCGTCCAAAAGTGTTATAACATAAAAAAAGGAAGTGTGTGCATACACGCACAATATAATGGATAGGCAATAAAACGCAAACACCATTACAAATAAAATAAATAAAAACACTTTATAATATAGTAGGTACTTATAAC